>CM052546.1:75037396-75373925 GCA_028533065.1 Trachops cirrhosus | reverse complement strand
GATCCATTTTTAGTTTTCTGAGGAAGTTCCATACTGTTTTCCATAGTGGTCTTACAAGTCTGCAATCCCACCAACAGCGCACTAGGGTCCCTTTTTTTCCACAACCTCTCCAACACTTGTTGTCTGTTGTTTTATTTATGATGGCCATTCTGACTGGTGTGAAGTGGTACCTCATTGTGGTTTTAATTTGCATCTCTCTGATAGCTAGCGATACTGAGCATCTTTTCATGTGTCTCTGGATCCTCTGTATGTCCTCCTTGGTGAAGTGTCTATTCAAGTCCTTTGCCCATTTTTTGATTGGGTTGCTTGTCTTCTTAGAGTGGAGACGTGTGAGTTCTTTATATATTTTGGAGATTAAACCCTTGTATACCCGGTGCTTTTCAAGGACATTGTTTCACAAAGTGAAGCCCTGGTGACGGTGATCCTGGGTCCTAATTCCAGAACCACAGTGGCTGCCGTGCGGCCTGTGCTCACCGCGGTTCTGGGTGGTGGCCAAGGCGCCCAGCAGGCCTCATGGCCCCCGGTGCTGCCGGTACACTCCCCACGGGCTGGGGAGCAGCCGGCCAGTCACGCCTGCCGAGCCCCTAAACGTTCTGATAGAACGTCAGCTCCAGAACTGTTAACGCTGTCTGCGTTCAGTAAGTATCATCAGCCTCATTATCGTCATCCTCGTCTGCCCCGATAGGCAGCTGGTGCCAGCGCACGTGCCCCCAGGAGACGCCTCTTCGTCTCCGTCCGAAAGCGCAGCTCTGGAGCTCCCGCTCACACGGCCAGCCCAGGGTCCGGCTGGTGCCTCCTCACACGTTACCTTCTCCAGACTCCTCTTCCCCTCTTCAGAGCTCAGGGGAGAGGAGAGCTGAGTCATCAGGGCGTTGGTCCTTAGTCCCCAAGTCCTGGAGCCCTCTCGGGAACCCGAGTTCACCGAGTCAAAGCCAAGGGCAGGGGACTGGGAAGCTGGGGTCAGACAGACCTCAGATGAGCGGAGGCCAGGGCCGGTCACGAGTAACACCTGTTTCTCACTCTCTACCTCAGCGTTCAATGTTGTGTTAAATTTTGGAATTGCTGTCACATACCCCACTCTGATGTCTCTTGGAATCGTCCTCAGTGTACCTGTGAATGCAGGTAAGTCTATCTATCTGGCGTTCTGTATCTGCTTGTAATTGTTATGCACACCCTTGGCAGCACACACGTACACGTGTGCACACGTGCTCACACAGAGCCCTGCTGTGTCTGGTGTGCACTGCAGGCCTACCCTTGTGCACAGACAGAAAGCCCTTTGATGACACGGTGACGTTTGCTACGTCTGCAGCATTTTCTCCCCAGTAGACTGATTTTCACTGACCACACGAGACACAGAAAGTCTAAAGCCATCTCAATGCTGACCGGTGTGGGGATCAGCAATGAGCATCATTAATATTCATAGTAAGTGTAGAAAAGTGTGTGGCAGGAAACGAGTTAATGTTTGTCAGTGACTTCGTAGGGGAGACAGTCCACTCGGGGTGTGGCGGGCATGGTGCAGAGACGCATGTGTAAACTGAAGAGCGTGAGCCTCACTCCCCACCCCCTGGAAGAGACAGGGAGACCCCTCCGCAGCAGGTCAGGGCCTTTGCTTCCCACGGGCCCTCATCACCCACCCAGCTGGCAGCTCCGCCAGAGACCAGCCGTCACCTGGCACTCACTCCTCCCTTCTCCGGGCTCATGCCGGCACGGACTTAGGATTCTCTTCCCCGAATCCCCTGGCCTCCCCCCGACCGCCTTGTATGGAGGGTGCTTGGCCAGGGAGGGGTTTGTGAGTTGCTTCGGCCCAGACGGTTAGAGGTCAGTGTCCCAGGGAGTGGCAAACCCCCACCCACCTGTCGCACGTGCTGCTAACACCCCGCAGGCACCGGCAGAGCGGCTCTCAGTTTCGAAGCCTCTTCCTGAGATTCGGTCTCTCCCTCCTCTGCATCACACGTCTGTGCGCACCTCGCCTGGTGCTGCCAGCCCTCCGGCAGTGCCCGGGGCAGCCTTGGAGGCCAGTGGTCCCCACTCATGACCTCTCTGAGCGTCCCTGATCACCTGGCTGCTATGAGAACCAAACGAAATAATCTAGGAGCCAGCATGTCCACGGGCAGAAAGCCCTTGACCCCCGGGGAAGCTGGTACAAAACGGCCTGGCCGGTGCGTGTTCCTGGCCCCGCAGACTTCTGAAGAACCTGCCACCTCCCCTCCCTGCGTCTGCTCCCGCCTGTGCGGTCCCACGGTGCCCTCGGCGCGTGGAGGCAGGCTGCGGGCAGCTCTCAGACCGCAGCCCGCTGCGACCACACCCACAGCCGGAAGTCTGAGGGAGAAGTCAGGCCCCTCCCCCTCGCTCACCTGCACCTGCCGAGGCTTGCCGAGGCGGCCAGGACAGAAGCAAAGGTGTCTGCTGCTGTCTGACCTGTGGGAGCAGGGCCAGCGCTGGGCTCAGCCACCCGCTGACCTCTGTCACCGTAGGGCCCAGGCTCAGGCGTCGGGCCGGCTGGCCACCCCAGCTGCTGAGTTACAGAATGCTCTCCCCATACCAAAAATCAACGTATTTCTCAGTTAATTTCCCAATTAATTGTATTTCTCAAACATAAAGAAACTACCATGTTATAGTGAGATAAAAGATGTACTCATGTCACAGAGTTTTTGTTTTACGGTTTAACTTTTACTCCTTTAGTCTCTTTAAGCCCACCCCTGAACAAGGGAGAGTCGGGGGCAGGAAGTAGAGGAACAGGGGCGGTGACAACCAGGCCACCCGGAGGCCGGTGGGCAGCCCTCTGGCCGGTGGGCTTTCCGAGCCCGCACACTGTGAAGAGAGCAAACCCCCTCTCATGAAACGACGCGAGGGAAAAGCAATCTGGTGTTAGAAGTCAGCTCCCAATTTTCTCTCTGGTTTAGGACGCAGGAGGGAGGGGAGGGGAGGGGAGGGGAGCGGAGGGGAGGGCAGGAGAGGGGAACGCCCTTGACGCCCACAGGCTTCTGATGCCTTGGCTGGGGGGGAGAACGGAGGTCTGGGTTTTTACTAAGTGACGTGGCGCGAAGCCTGTCTCTCCCTTGGCTCCTCACCTGAGGCGTGAGGAACAAGCCCGGAGCCTTGCACGCCTCTCACAGACCCTGAGAGTCGGCGACGGGAGCCTCACACCAGCGATGTCCCGGGGGACCAAATATTCGTGTTTGTTATCTTCACAGACCCAGTTCCAAGTTGGTCTTCAAAGCACAGACGTGCATATATGGTGAAACAATGCTCTTTAATTATAGGAATTCAGTGTGTCATTGTAGAAAGTGTGAAAAGTACCAAAAATATGAAGAAACTGCCACGTTTTCATCGTCTGCCGCCCAGAGGTGGCACGGTCAAGCTTTGGCACTCACAGGGTGGGGCAGACGTAGGTTTCCAGTTGTGAGTACGTGAAACAGAGTTTATTCCTGTTATTCCTGTGCTATTACTTATCATTGCATTATTTTCCGCACACACGACGATGACCCTACTTTTGTCCCCAGCCCCACACGTGTGCATAACAAACCTGCATCTCATCTCAGGTCGTTGGGGACGCGAGCACAGGCACCAGGCCTCCTACCGGAGGGAGTGAAGGCGGATGGGCAGGAGGCGGCCCCTGCCCGGGCCAGGCCGGCCGGCTGCCCGCTGAGTGACCGTGTGCTCTGTCCCTGCAGTGGTGGATCACTACACCAGTACGATCGCCTTCAACGGGGTCCGCGTCATCGCCATCATCATCATCGGCCTGGGCTTCCTCCTGCTGCTCCTGCCGGAGGAGTGGGACGTCTGGCTGGCCAAGCTGCTCACCCGCCTGAAGGTGCGGAAGAAGGAGGAGGCGGCGGAGGGCGGCGCTGACCCCGGCTCGGGGCCGCCCAGCAAGCGGAGAGGCCGCCCCTCCTTCGCCCGCTGACGCCGGGCTCTGGGCTCTCGGGGACGCTGGCGCTAAGGATCGGGAGGTCTATTCCCAGCGGGACCGCAGCTGGTGCGGTGTACATACCTGTACAGTTTTGGTAACCTTGGTAAGTCACACGGTATTTATTGGCATGTCCAATTTGCTTGCTCTCTTGTTCACATCAGACCTTCCACTTCAGGCATCAGTTCGGAGCGAGAGAGAAGAAGGAAGAACCTCCACTCCTTCTAAATGAATGCAAAGCGAGGCACAGTGGGCCTTGCCCAGGTCGGTCCGGACGGCGGGCGTTCCTGAGGGGCAGGGCGAGGCAGGGTCTCGAATCCTAGCCACCGAAAATGACATTGCACACTGTGATTAGTTTTCAGCTGTGGTAGGTCATATATTTTTTTTAATACCAGAGCTATACTCTTAATTTTATGGGATCGCAATGAACCAAAAGATAAGTTAGTTTGGGTGGACAGATGGGTGTGAAGAGGGGATGCAGGGAAGGAGAGTGGATGTCAGGAACCATCGCTAGCACTAGTTGGCGGCAGTTGGAAGGGGACAGGCCTGCGCCGGGTGACGTCGGGGGGCAGGTGATCGGAGCCCCCGCCTGCCTGCTCTCACGTGTCTGTGTAAGGTCACGCCAGAGAAATTACAGTGCCTTCTACAGAATTTTCGTCTTTACCTATGTGAAGCGAGGTGACATTATAAGTCACTGGCGCCGTCTTATAATTTAGATGTAGAAATCTTTAAAAACAAATAAAACTATACATTATGTGTGTGTGTACAGAAGTGACAAAGCGGATGGCCAGTGTCACGGAACGCGGTTCTCGGTGTGCCGCGCGCACACGGGGCAGGCTCCGCAGGAGGGGACTGCCAGGTGGCTTTGACTTCATGACCAAGACTGAAAATTATTTACAGAATCTGTACATCTTTTTATGAAACCTTTAAGCACCAGGCTGTTTACTTACACAATTGAGCTCTGCCAGAAAATTCTATCTGTGATAGATCTGTAAAGAGGGACACGGGGGGTAGAGTCTACTATTTTTGAAGTTTACATTGTTACATACGAAATGGAACCCTTATTTTGAAATGTGGTCATAACCCAAAGGTGCACTGTGTAACCACGGCGTCTCTCGTTCCACAGGGGCAAGGGGCATTCATGACCTGAACTTTTTAGCAAATTACTATTCTCAGTTCCCATTACCTGTTTGGCCAAACAGATGAATAAACCATTTAAAAAGAAGCGTTGGGTGCTGTCTTGTGGGCCACACGGGTATGTCCCCACCACGCCGGTTCTGACACGCACTCCCAGCAGGTCCCGCCTTCCTTCACCGTCCGGGCCCCAGGCCACCCGCCCGCCCAAAGGGAGTAAATATTGTGCTGTAAAAACGGATTTGACCTGCACAAGGGTGAAGCACAGGACTGTCGGCCAAGCCGCGCAGAGAGTGAGTCCTGAGGCAGAGTTTCCTTCCCCTCCCCCGCCACGTGCCGTCCCTCTCGGCGGCCTGCTGCCCCCGGCTCTGCCCTGGGCCTCGCGTCCGGCTCCCTTTCCTTCGCAGACTGGACCCACAGCTCAGCGGGCACTGGTCTCTCATAGCTGCCTCGGAGTGGCAGCCTGGGTACCTCCGCGGACAAGGTCCTCCAACCCAGCTTCCACACCTAACTTCCGCTTTGGGTGTCCTGACCTAATCTAGCCCACGGAGAATGTGGTCTACCAGCTGTGATCACTTCTGCCCCGCTGTTCCAGGCAGCTGGGGCCCCGGCTGCGAGGTCCGAGGTCTCTGGTTCTACAGCTGCAGAGGGCTGGGTTTGCTAAGGGGGAGGCGTGTGAGCAGAGAGATAGCGGGTCTCTTCAGGCCCCCTCGTCCTACCACCCACACCTACAGCGTCTACACCCCACTTGCTACATGGGGTCAGAACCGGGAGAGTCGGGCATCCAGAGCAGGGCACGCCCCGCCCAGGGAGCCCTGTGTGTGCTCCGAGGGGCTGTGGGACCTGGGACCAGTCACCTCCGAGACTCGGTCTGGGCCCCAAGGCCCTCCAGTTACCCCAGGGAGCCGAGCAAGCATATCCTGTGTAAGCCATAGCATGAAAAACTGGGAAACCCTACATTCGAGCAGCTTTACCTCATTTTCCTGCCAGGCGTAAAAGCCTGGGAAGACCTAAAAGAATTGAAAGCAGGACTCAAAGAGATGCTTGTACACCTGTGATCACAGTGGCATTACTCCCAGGAGCCAGCGGGTGGAAGCGAACCACGTGTCCGTCGGGGGTGAATGGAGGAACGTGTGGTGTACCCATCAGTGTCAATGTCATGTACAAATAAGAAATGGTAGGCCGAAGGCTGAGACTTGGTGACATGCAAGCTGTCTTTTATATACGTAGTTAAAAGTAGGGTTTTTATTGGGTTGCATTTTAACATATTATTTCTTAGAGGAATTTACTTTTTCTCGCTTTATTGAGATATAATGATATATAATGTATCAGTTTAAGGTGTAAACACACTGACTTGATATTTGTATGTATATTGCAAAATGATCACAGCAATAAGCTTAGTTAACATCTGTCGCCTCACAGTTTTTTGTGTGATGAGAACTTTTAATCTCTGTTCTCTTAGCAACTTTCAAATACGCAGTACTGTTAACTGTGGTTACCATGTTGCATCCTTTGACTTACTTCTAACTAGAAGTATCTGCCTATAACACCCACCTCCCACCCCCACTCCCTGCTTATCTATGCATTTGGCTTATTTAGATTCCACCATAAGTGAGATCACATGGTATTTGTCTTTCTGTCTGACGTATTTCACTTATAATGCCCCTAGGGGCCATCCAGGTTGTTGCAAAGGGCAAGATTTCCTTCTTTTTTGTGGCTGAATAATATTCTCTTAGAGATGAGACACGGGGTTCAGATGAAGAAAATTCATCCATCGGGGCACGCGTCAGTTGCTTCCGTGTCTCGGCTTCGTAAGTCATGCTGCAGTGAACACGAGGTGCAAACATCTCTTCGGGACAGTGATTTTGTTTCTCTCAGATGTGTACCCGGAAGTGGAATTACAGCATCCTATGGTCGTTCTATTTTTAATTTTTTAAGGAAGCTGTATGCTGTTTTCCATAGTGTCTGCACAATTTGCATTCTCTTCATTTACTGCATTTTAAAGGCATTTGAGCCAACATTTTTAAATTGGGAGATCTTACATAAAAATGTGGATTTCTGAGATCTCTTAAATGCCTTCTCTTGAAAAAAGCTTCCAGAAAGTTAGGCCTGCATTTCATAGGCAAAAATCAGCTGACCCCTAGTTGTGGCCACAGCCTTCAGCCACTGTTCACGAGTGTCTGCAGGGGTGTCTGCTCTGGACGCAGCTCATCCCCATCACTTACCCGGGTTCTGCCGGCCGTTGAGATTCCTCCTTGTGTTGTACGGAGTTTGGGCCCAAGCGCGTAGGGTAGGAAGGCAGACCCGAGGGAGGCGCATACAGACACACGCACACAGGGCATGAAGCGGCATGTCCACCAGTGTCTGTGGCAGGAGATACAGCTGGGGAGATGGGCAGGGACCAAATCATGGATCAGCCTTTCCGATGCCCACCTTTTGCTGGCTGACGCATAAACTGACCACGACTAAGAGGCATGCCTGGCGAACAGCCCACGGGGAGGTGTTTCTCCTGCACTCGGCACCATGACAGGGCTCCAGGAGGGCGGGCATCTGCCCAGTATTTTATGAAGAGCAGAACAGGGGTGTTCGCACACCCGGGCAGGTGGAGCAGGCTGGTCCCCATCAGGGGCTGTGCACGGGCACCGAGCATAAGATTAGCTAATGGAATTAAAGGTGGGCTGCCTTCAATACAGAGACTTGACCCAATCAATCCAGCAAGCAGCAACGCAGACAGCAAAGAATCAATACGGAGGGCACTGCAGCTCCAGCGCGGACGGGGTCCGACCGGATCTCCACTGAAAAGTCAGCAACAGAAAAGGCAGAACTAAAAATAGAAACTCCTTTAACTTATGGGAACTCAGAAGTGTATGCTATATGGTTGATTTTATTAACATTAGAGTTAATAATAGATGTTTGCAGGAAACACTACAGATTCCCAAACAAGTCGACCACAGGGAATCCTAAGACTCTTTAGGCTGTTGCCCGGTTATTTTACATGTCGCTTATGATGAAACATAATCAATCCTAAAAATTCTCTGTGAATGTTCAGGAGTCTATATTTGTACTTACCCTTCGTCTTTGTAACTAGTGTGTCACTGTCGATGTGCATCTGGAAATTCCTCTAAACATTTAGTACTGAAAACTAATGTGACTTCTTCAACACCTGTGGTGTTTTGGTCCCAAGCATTATTCTACTAATTAATGTGAACACCCAGTGTGGTTCCAGCTTTACAGAAACAAGAAGACACAGCAGCCACTGCGACAACTCAGTGACTTCCCTCCCGGTTCCGTCTGTGCCAGGCGCCCTGCGTGGGTGAGTGGGAGAAGAGTCCTTAGATCCGCTTTGGGTACATGTCTGCAGCTCTGAGCTCACCTCACTGGTCGTTGGAAAACCCTGGTGGGGTCACTCTTCTGAGGCACAGCACACCATCTCCATGAAGGCCTTTTTGAAATTCAAAATCAGTCCTTGGTAAGGGCTGTCCACCAAGCCCATTCACTTATTTGACTAGAATTCTTTTCAATGAACTAGCCAGTAAGTCACCTAAAACGCCCTGAGAGAATGGGACGTAGGGCATTCTCTCATAGTAGGCTTTTTCATAGTCAGCTCTTGAAACATTAGTGCTGCCCTAAAAATCCCCCTCGTGCCCTGGCCGGTGGCTCAGTTGGTTTGAGCATCATCCCGTGCACCAAAAGGCTTTGGGTTCAATCCCCGGTCAGGGCACATACAGGAGGCAACTGATGTTTCTCTCTCTGTCTCTCTCCCTCCCCCTTCCTCTCCCTCTAAAATCAATCAACATATCCTCGGGTGAGGATTAAAATATATATCTACACATAGATATATACTGAGGGATATATAAAAATCCACCTCGCACTCAGTGGTTTATAACAGGTGTCTGCTCAAGCACCCTGCTCTGCAGGTGACCGCACTTTGGGGGCGGAGGCTGGGTTTGCTGAGCGGCTCCAGGCAGGAACGGCTCCTCTGGGCTCAGCCCCACGCTGCTGGTGGAGGCGGGGCTCCCTCCCAGGGAGGCGCAGGTCTTTCCACAGACCTAGCTGCCCGGTTGGTTTGGTTTGGTTTGGTTTTTTGTCTTCTGATCTCTCTGCCTTCTGTGGTTTTAACTGAGCATTTTATATGATTCCATTTTCTTTCCTTTCTTAGCATATCAGTTATACTTATTTTTAAGCTTTTTTAGAGGTCGCCCTACAGTTTGCAATACATATTCTCAACTCACTTTCAATATGCATTCCCAACCACTTTCAGTAAAACTGTAGCTCTATACATAACCCTAATTCTACTCGTCTGTGTCACTGTTGTTTTGTTTCATTTATATGTAAGCATGTGTATACAAATATATAAACTTAAGATAGATACATAAGCATACCTAACTGAATACATTGTTATGTCGTTGCCTTTCGGTAGGCCTTGTAGCCATTTCACTGAAAGCCAGACACGCTGCACCAGAAGCCTTTAGTGGTGTGGCAGTGAGTCTCCGGCGGGGGAGCGTCCACCGTCCTGTGATCAGGTCTCTGTCTGCACTGTGGACTTCTCAAAGGGCTTTTCTCCCCTGCCTTCCGGGGGACAGGACGGCTTGTGTGGCTGATATCTCCCTTCCCCCAGTGACTTAGGCTCTGGGTGGTTCACGATGGTTCCTTTCCCCTTCTGCTGCTGGAAGCCTGAGGGGATTTACCTCAGATATTTGCTGTCCAACTCCTGGAGGTAAATCTCACAGTGCTGTGGGGCCCCCTAGGCCGGGTCCCCTGGAGTTTTGAACTTGGCCTCGTGGGCACTGAGCTTCCCACACTTGTCAATTGCACTTCCGGTTCCCTACCTGCCCAGGTTCTGGCGGCCATTTCCACCTGCCTGGCCCTGTCTGCTCTGGTAAGTTTTCTCGGTGTTTGTCTGTCTGCCTCTCCAGGGCCGGGGGCGGTGGTTTGCTCAGCCTCCTTACACCTCTCTTACAGATCCTGGAAAAGTTGTTAATTTTTAGCCTGTTCAGGTGTTACTTGCTGCTGGGATGGAGGGGAGACTTCCAAGCTCCTTACGTGCGGAACTGGAAACCAGAAAAAAACCTTAAGGAATACTTTCCCAAAAGGGCAAAGGGGGTCAAAAGGCATAAACTTCAGTTATCAAACAGATGGGTCCTGGGATATAATGCACGGCACAGTGACCACACTTGATGACACGGTCTGCATATTTGAAAGTTGCTGAGAGTAAATCCTCAAAGTTTCATCACAAGGAAGAAAATCTGGTGATGGGTGTTAACTAGACTCATTGCGGGGTCATTGCCCAAGATACAAATATCACATCATTGTGTCACACATATATTGTGACACAATATATTGTGTCAAATATACTGGAACAAATATATCTCAATTTTAAAAGCTAAATAAAATTTTTTAAAGTTCTGAGGCAAAGCAAAACAAATGATTACAGAAAACGCAAACTGTGAAGACCCAGATGTGTCTGCCAGTTGACCTCTGACCCCTCAGTGATAGGGCTGCAGTCTGCAGGCTCCTCCCCATCCCCCCCCAGGTCCCCGCCCCCATCTTGGCCTCAGGCAGGTTTTCAGCCTCACCCCCCAGTTCCCCCTCAGCCCCAAGAGTTGCCCCCTCAAGTGCTCTCACTCTGATTCATGGTTCTAAGCCTGTCCGTCACAGCCACCAACATTTTCATTTTTCACCATAAGACGAGCCCTTCCCTTTTGGGCCACTGTGTTCCTCTCCCAGCCACGGCCAGAGGCATGGGGCTCAAGCTTCTCCAACCCTGTGGGTCTGAAAATGTGTAGAGATTCAACCAGGTTCCCGGGAAGGACTGTGCTGTCATTGGCAAGGGGAAAAAATGCACCCCCTCCAGGTGGAGCCCCTTCCATTAGTTCAGTCATCAGCCCTCACAGAACAAAGGGGAAAGTCTCGCAGTGGGGGATGGGAGAGTCAGTCTCATCTGGGGAGCTCGGCCGTGCGCGGTCACTTCTAGTGCCCACAGTGTCCGTCCTTATTCTGCGTGGAGTTCACTGGACCAGCAAGATGTGCTTACATGTTCGTACCATCCTGTTCTCCCAAACTTGTTTTGTTTTTTATACAAACAGGATTTCATCTTATGCATTTATTTGTTTCCTAGATACTTTAACGGAGTCTGCATAATTGAAATAGTTCCTGTCTCTGAGAAACTTAGGCATTAATATGAGAACTACGGAGGCCACCAGACTGTGGGAGGCAGCCGACTCTGGGGGGCAGACTCAGTGCTGTTTGGTCTGGGGGCGGGGTGGGAAGTGCTCCGTAAGGAAATAACTCGTTGAGCTGGTCCAGACCGGGTGAGTAGGGATCTTAGAAACAGGTGGGTGGCGGGGCAGTTCAGGTGAACGGGAAAGCAGGGAGAGAAGCGGGTATTGGTTAAGGGCAATATCTGGAACGGCGAACAGCTCAGGGAGAGAGAGGGGTATCGGTAGGAGACTGTAGGGCATAAACTCTGAAACAGGCTAAGTCCCGGTGTGGGGTCTTCAGGGCCACCCTGAGGCGTCGGGCACTCCCTGGTCAGCAGTAGAGAGCCCCTGGAAGGGACTGAGTGGGAGAGGAGCATGATTGCATACCATCTTTATTTCTGCCCAACATTCCAGTCTGTTGGGATCCCTTTGACCTTCAGTCTATTGTTAAAGCTGTGAGCTATTGCCCTGGCTGGTGTGGCTCGGTGGGTTGAGTGCCAGCCTATAAACCAAAGGGTCACCGGTTAGATTTGCAGTCAGGGCACATGCCTGGGTTGCGGGCCAGGTCCCCAGTAGGAGGAGCGCAAGAGGCAACCACATACTGATGTTTCTCTCCCTCTCTTTCTCCCTCCCTTCCCCTCTGTCTAAAAATAAATAAAATTTTTTTTAGAGAAATATCAATGTGTGGTTGCCTCTGTGTGCCCCCTACTGGGCACCTGGCTCGCAACCAAGGCATGTGCCTTGACTGGGAATTGAACCAGTGACCCTTTGGGTTGCAGGCTGGTACTCAGCCCACTGAGCCACACCAGCCAGGGCACAAATAAATCTTAAAAAAAAAAAACAACAAACAAACTGTGAGCTATCTCCTCCAGACCCATATCCCTGGCAGGTTAGATACCCATTCTCGAATATGCTTCTTAATTCAACTACGAAATATACAAAAGTCATAGCCCTAGTCACAACGCAAAGTGGCCTCACCCCAGGCTGGTGACGACTCAGGTTCTGTGGGCTACGCATCTCCCCAAACTGGACACCCGTGAATAGCAGCATCCAGCCGCAGTTCTCAACGACAATAGCTGACAGTACTGACTGCTTATACCCGTGCACATGGCTCACACTCACTGCCTGTGTGAACCTCTCGCCAACCTATGCGGTGACTGGCGTTTGCAGTGTATTCCTTGAAACGTCACATCTTTCCGGTCCCACAGTTGAACCTCAGCCTTATTATTTGGTTTTCAATCAACCTCCAATGAAAGTATGAGGTTTATCAAATAGATTCTTCTCAAAGCCTTCAGGCAAATGTAACTCCTTTAATATCAATCTGGTTAATAGAAAGGCTCAGAGAATTCACAAGATTAATTGGAAACTTCATTTTTATCTGTGTCTATTGAGGCTAAATGAAAAGTTTTAAATCTGGCACAGGGAAATAGTGAAATAGAGTTTAAACTTGGCCAAGAAGCATGATTTTTATCTAAGTGAACCTGAATTTTATGAAAAATTTGAAACTAACAGTGCCAGCATGAGCCCTTGGTTGCCTGGGTAATAAAGCAGGTTTCCATGGAAACCCATGGGTCTGGATCAAAGAAACCCCTTGAATTTTAATGGTATGAAAGAGCATCATCTAAGAAATACTCAATAGTTGCTGCCAACTGGAACTTTCTTGGTGATGCTTAGACTTTCATGCTCACCTCTGTTCATAGTGGTGGTGGTTTTTGCCAGAAAAACGACCTTTACACCTGCAAGTAACACCTAAGTACTCTGTCTCACTTCCTCCTTACTCCACAGTCTCAATCCCCAGGTGTATTTTGATCTTTATTGTAGAGAAGGAAGAGATTTCTAATTATGTTACCCTTTTGCATTAAGTGTGATGAGTTAACTGACAAAATTTTCTTACAAATAGAACTAGTAGATGGGTCCACAGCCTAGGATGTTTCTTCCAAATACAGGAGATGAAGAGTGTGATGAAAGACAGGGGTGTGTTTCTGAGTGTGCTTTCTGTTTCATACAAGAGTTCCCTGACAGAGTGCTCTGCTCCGTGTTCGGGGAAGTGCAGGGAACACCTGTTAACCGAAATCCTGTCTAACATTGCATTGATGCCTGCTCCCTACACACTAATTCACAAGGAGGTAGAGCATCAGCTGTACATTTCCTTGCAGACAGGCTGCGATTCACAGCAAACAAGTACAGAGAGGCGAGTGTCGATGGCGGACCCCGGACTTGAACTCCTCAAGTCTGTTTTAGGGAATGCGAGAGGCTCGCTTGTGTGAGACTCAGGGGAGAGGCCACATTGACTTGGTTGGGTTTTAGCTCCCAAGTGTGGCCTTCCATTTGGTTTCTAAAGGATCTGTTCTTTGAGAGACAGGCCTTAGGTGATGGGGGGTGTGGAGTGAATGCTGGCTGTAGTGGCACCTAGTTGTCTTGTCTTTCACTTCATTCGAAACAGTTTGGTTAGATTGTATTATGACAGCTGTCATATCAGTGTGCATTTAAAAAACCTTATCAAAATCGGTGAATTTTTGTGTATCCATTTTAATATTGAAGATGAAAGAAAATATGCAACATTTTTGGCATATTATGCTTTATTATTTCCAGAAAGGTAAAAATGCAACTCAAATTCAAAAAAAGACTTGTGCAGAGTACATGGCTGTGACTGATCGAAGTGTCAAAAGTGGTTTGTGAAGTTTAGTGCTGGAGATGTTTTGCTGGATGATGATGCTCCATGGTCGGGAAGACCAGCTGAAGTCAATAGCAATCAAATTGAGACATTAATTGAGAACAATCAATGTTCTACCACATGGGAGAGAGCTGACATACTCAAAATATCCAAATCAATACAGTTATGGTGAAAATGAAAAATGTGTATTTTATTTTTACAGAGGAAACCATACAGACAGCCCAATAGTCGCCAGGGTCGCCGCTGTCACTGAGCGTGGGCACACGCACCAAAGCACGAGCATCCAGACACTCAGAGCATCCGTCAGGGGCCTGGAAAAAAATCCAGGCGACAAAGAAGGGGCCTTGTAACCGCTAGGAACCCAGGTGTTAGAGGCAGGGGTGGGAGAGAGCAGGTCCCTCCCATGTGTTTGGTGACAGTCCCAAGTAGGAGTGACAAGGAGGCCCCGTGAACCCAATCACGAAGTCGGCTGACTGCTCAGCACCACGGCTTTTCGCTTTTTTGTGGATCTGCAAAGACCAGGGCAGAAACACATCGGAGGGTTTGCTCGAAGTATCTAATGGTGGAGATGCTCAGGTTGGTGGAAAAGCACAGACCTCGGCTGGGATCGAATCAGAAAGTGGTTCTGAGGACTGGGCTCTGAATGCAAAGAAGCATTAGGAATACCTTCCCTTCTGCTTTTATTGTCCTGCTTCTGTGTGTACAGGTGTGATATGACTTTTTAAATGCACACCTAAATATGTCCAAATAGGTATTAACAAGTTTAAGGTAAGAATCCTAGGTAACAAAAAGCAGTGCTTTTTCCTTTCTCATTGGTACATAAAATGATGGTGTGAAATATAATCAATACATCTTAGATTTGATGAGACATAGTAGTATTCTTCTTAAGACTTCTCTTCCTTTATGTTCAAGACCAAGTAACCTCTAAAATATAGTAATACTAATAACTAACAGTTATCTTTTTCGGTAACACTCAAAGAATTTATTGTTTTATGTCTAGTGCTAGAATGCGCATTTCCGTAAGGGCAGGGATTTTCATCTATTTTGTTCCCCGATGTCTCCCAGCCCCTAAAATAGTGCTGGGCACATAGTAAGTCCTCAATATTTATTGAATAAATGAATGAGTGATTGAATGAAATCTTTGTGTGTGCTAGGCATTGTGCTAAGCACTTTGCATTCATCATTTCATTTAACTTTCACGAGAAACCTAAGTAGATATTAGTGTCATTCACATTTTCAAGTGAGGAAGCCAATGTAGATGAAGATTCAGTAACTGCCCAAGGTCACACAGCCTGACACTGGGGGAGGAAGGATTCAAGCCCAGTCTGGCTCCAAACCTACACTCACCCACGACACTTTGCTGCCTCTAATACTGCCCGTGTTCCCCTTCTTGGTTTCTCTGGGCTCCCACTGACCTTGGCGTGTGCCTCTATCATTCTTTTTGTTACTCATTATTCAAGGATAGAATGGCCTGGATCCCCTCCTAGACCAAGCTTCTCAAGGGCTGAAACCTCATCTGTCTTTATACCCCCAAGACTAGTGCAGCACCTGGCACCGTGCAAGCGCTTTCTGTCCATGAAATCAGTGGGCTCTGCAAGCACAGGAGGCATGGTGAAAGATTCAAAGGTTCCTAACTGGCAGACCAAGGCTTGTGGACCAAGTGAGAAGGAACAGCTTAGAAAGAGCGGCTGCTCTGGAGAGGGAATCCTGGGGCCAGTTTTCAACGTGTTGGAGTGATGGGAAGAGCAACGAGAGGAGAGGCCCAGTGGGGACTTGGAAAGAGAAAACTGGCCCAGAGGTTCTTTTAGGACTAAAACATAGACTTGCGAGTCTTTCTGATAGAAGTGGTACCGAAGCTGAGAGTGCTTCCGCTTACCCAGAAAAACAGTGCAGGGAAGCAAAGGACAACGTGTTGGAGCATGCCTACAGGTAGCGGGAAGAGAGCACAGAGCTCTAGGACATTCAGAAGGACCTCTGCAGCAACACTGACGTCAAAGGCGTCTTTCTCCTGTTTGTGTCCCTGAGGAGGTGTCTCTGAGAACTTCTTTGTAAATCAGTCAGATTATAAATAAAAGTCCGTGGGCAGCAACAGAAAAACAACCCACCCGTGTTCAGTGCTCCTGGGTCTGTCTGGCCCTGTGCACCAGCGGCTTGGGACCTGCTGAGTTTGGACTAGAGCACACCCACCAGCGGCCTCCTCTAGATGACAACAGCCAGCGCCGTGGGCTCCGGCCTCCTCACCCGGACTCCTTGGGTCTCCTCTCCCCTGCGCACGGGCTGGAGATTATGCCCCCTTTGGAGATTACTCCTTTACTGGTCCGTATTGTAGAAGGCGAATTTGGTCTTTGCATTTTCTATCCTGCACTGTTTTTCCCCCTTATCAACACCTCAACACTTCTCTTTTCTAGTTTTTTTCTCTGTTGCCTGAACCACTGTTTCTCCACTGGTGAACCCTTGGGGGTTAGGGCGGGCACTATTACTGCTGTTCACGTAACCTTGTTGGTAATTCTCTGTGCCTTAGTCCTACCACTGACCAGGAGGAACTGCTTCACCGCCCACATGGCCCTTAGCGTGAGAGTCTACTGACTTTTGACCTAGCTGAGCACATAAGGTGATAAATCCATTAAAAATGCAGTCATCACATTGTACATGTTCTGTTTTTACCTCTATGCAGTAAAGATGAACTTTCTCAGGTCATTGTGAACTTTCTCAGGTCATTTTAAGCATTGTGACATACATCATTCATGTAGAAAAGGTAGGCACACTTGCACAGTTTATTTAAAGAATAATTATAAACGAGCACCCAGGTCTGGGTGTGGAGCATGGCCAGCACTTCAGAATGCCCCTCTGCACCCCTCCTGATCGCATCCCATTTCTCTGAACAGTTTCAGTGCTTGTGTATGTGGCCTGAGCAGCGCGGTTGCGTTTTGCCGGGTTTGGATCCTGAAAAGTGCAAACACAGGGCGCCTGTTCTTTGGTTGACTCACTTCTGTCACTGAGCACTGAGATGGATCCTGCTGTCGTACACGACCGGAGTGAGCTCCTCTTTGCGGCCGTGTCTGCCATACGTCCCAGTGCGACCAGACCATAACTCATCCTTCCTATTGTTGTTGTGAGCCGTGTTGTAGCTGCACACTGACCAGAGATGCTGCGAGATTACTAGGTATTGCCACGCTGTTTTCCAATACGATTGTATCCATTTCTATGGCGCCCCTGTGCGGGGACTCGCTCCTTCCTCCTTGTTAACACTGGTGACTGTCCGTCGGTGTAATCTCTGCTCCGGAGGGCGCCTGGTGTTGCCTGGTCGTTCTTACCTTCCTTTCTGTGGTCACTAGTAAAGATATGCATGTGTGCAAATGGGTCACTTGCAGTTCTTCTCTGGTGTCTTGCTTCTTTAAGCCTTTTGCCTATTTTTAAAATTAGGTGCTCTCCTTCTTATTGACTTGTAGGTACTCTTTATATATCCTGGGTACTAATTCTTCCTTCATTATATGTTTTGCACATTTCCCCTACAATGTGGTTTTGTCTTTTCCACTGAATTTTAATGTCGCTGAATTTATTTTCCTTTATGGCAAAAAAAAAATCTCTCATTAAAAAAAAAAAACATTCCTCTGTACAGGTCCACGTAATTTATCTGAAACCCATGCAGCCTCCTGCCACTAAGTCACATTTTTCACCAAAGAGTTCCAAAGAGAGCCCTGGCCGGCGGCTCCGTCGCTCGGCGCCGGTCCCGTAACCAAAATGCTGCAGATTGGATCCTGGCCGTGACCGCCAGTGAAAGGCAACGGATCCCCTCTGCCATCGAAGTTTCTCTCTCCCCTCCCCGCTCCGTTCCTCCCTCTCTACAAAGCAATGAAAAAAGGGTCCTCAGGTGAGGATAAAAAAAGTTTCGAAGACCTTGGTCCAGCTCTGTTGGCTCAGGGGCAGCTTCCCCAGGAAGCCTCCTCGGACAGGCCTCCTCAGGAGCAGAGTTCGCACCGTGAGCCTACGGGAGGCGCTGCGGGAGAGGCGGAGACGTTAATTAGGAAAGGGGCGGAGCTCGTCCCAGGAGTGAAAAACTGCGGGGACTCCAGCGCTGGCAGTGCCTT
Source organism: Trachops cirrhosus (assembly GCA_028533065.1). Lineage (NCBI taxonomy): Eukaryota > Metazoa > Chordata > Mammalia > Chiroptera > Phyllostomidae > Trachops > Trachops cirrhosus. The sequence goes on along the minus strand of CM052546.1, from coordinate 75,355,919 downwards.
CTGTCCCCGCCTCCTCAGCCCCCCAAGGACCGCCCCCTCGCCGAACGGGACGGAAGTCTCTCTCCCTCTGCTAGAGCGGAGCCGGAAGTCCCGCCCTTGGACCGTATACCACTGTGCTTGAGGGACCTTGTGAGGCCGTTGAGTACGCCGTTGGGAGTTCTGCGCTGCCGGAGTCGCAACCTGCGGGCGTGACGACCCTCCGGCGGTGTCAGGACGTGGCGCCGCGTTCTCCCCACGGTGCTGGGCGGTGCGGCCCCTTCTCCCGGTCGGTGCCGAAGAGGACCGGTTCTGGGCGGGCGGGGAGGTAAGTTCGCTATTGGCCGGCGAGCAGGCGGGCGGGCGTGGAGTGGACCTGGGAGGTCGCTGACCGTCCGGAGCCCCGGTTACTCGCCTGCGCGGTGAATAGTGGTCTTGCCCTGCTCGGTCATTTTGCTCCGTGCCCTAATATGGAGAGCAGATTGGTTCAAACAGCACCTGGTAAAAAGGGCACCACTACCCCCGTTTTACCGATGGGATAATGGCTCCAGAGAACCAGGTGCAACCCTCAATGACAGCGAGAGTCCCCGTTCAGAATCGGCCTCGAGCCCGCTGCCGCGATGGGCGGGGTCAGACCTGGTGGGAAGTCTCAGACGCCAGCAGGTCCCGTTCGGCGGATGTCGGCTGAGTAGTTGCAGCTGCACCGCGGAAGTCCCAGGCATAATTCTGAAAACCTGACCCTGGCAGAACCGCTGTAGTTTTGCCTGGCCGCCGCCTTGTTCACGGCAGGTGTTGCTTTGGCCGGCAGCTCCAGCCCGCGGGGATGGCAGCCCCGTCCATGAAGGAGAGACAGGCCTGCTGGGGAGCCCGGGATGAGTACTGGAAGTGTTTGGACGAGAACGAGGAGGACGCTTCGCAGTGCAAGAAGCTAAGACGCTCCTTTGAAACAAGTTGCCCTCAGCAGTGGGTAAGTCACACTTGGACGTGATTCTGTTTGCTGTTGAAATACGCAGAGGGTACCCTGCGAGTGGCAGGCTGTGAAATGAAGGCTGTCTCAGGCGTGTCAAGTCCACAAGTCAACAGAGGCTGTGAGGGGCAGAGAAAAGCCTGTGTGGTCGTCCAGGCTCGTTTTATGTCCTTACATCAGGCCGACCTTTGGGAAAAGTCGTCTGGCACTTTCAGGATCATTGAAAAACAAAACACATGAACATAAACCCCCAAAACCCAACCCACTAAACCTGTAGACTTCTCCAGGATCTTCCTAAGGGCTGATATTTAATCTTGGGCAAGAGCAGGCATATCCATTGGCCTAGAGCTGCTGTCAACAAATGAAGTGTTCCCAGCTGCCCGCCCAAAACAACATAGTCATGTACCCAGAGTATAATGAAGAGTTTAGAAAGTAAATGCTCATGTGGTAGCTGCCCCCAAGGCCTCCCTGACAGGCGTTCCTGCTCTGTGTGTCCTTCGTGTGGGAGGGGCTGGAAAAGGGAACTAAGCTCCCCCCTCATCAACACCCTTTGACAAGAGTGGTTGCTGTCCACTTCCAGAGGAGGCACCTGGAGCTCATGGCATGAATAGGACTTGGTCAGTATGGCCCCTGAGCAGCAGAGCTGAGTCCAAGCCAGGCCCAGCTGGCCAACGTGGGATTTGAACCTGATTATTTGTCTGTTTTCCCACAGCAGCATGCTGCTCCAAAGTACCCCAGGTCCTTTGAGAACAGATCGTTTCAGAGGTGAAGTGGTCTTCACCTTCTCACACCTCGTGTCTTTAGAGAGGAGCCTGAGGCTTGAAGGAGACCACAGGAAGGGTGTGGTGGAGGGTGGGGTCCTAGCCTTTAGAGAAAGTGCCGTGTGTTGGGCCCGTGGACTGTAACGGAGTGAGGAGGTGGCTGGGCAGCAGGTGAAGGGGACAGTGTGTGTGAAGGCTCAGCAGCCGGGAAATGAGCAGCTGCAGAGAGTGGGCTGCTCTGTGCATGGGCCGGTGGTGAATTCACAGGATGGACAGGTGGGCGGACATTAAGTCACGGGTGGCCTTGTTTCCCAAGGAGTTTGGATGTTGAGCTTGAAGGCCCTGGGATACCCAGAAAGATCTTTTAAAAATCTTTAAACAAGCAAGTGACAAGGTCAGATGTGGGTTTCAGAAAGGTGACCTTTGGCAGCAGTGTGACAGATGGATCAAGGTGGCAGGGCAAGCAGGCGAAGAGCTGCTAGAACAATGCCAGCGTGAGGAGGGCCTGTACCGTGGGGACCGCAGGGGGAAGGAGGTCTGCGTGTCTGGGTGGAAAGTGCCACTGCCACTGAGGTGGGTCCTCGATGGGGAAACGCATGGGAGGAGCTCAGTTCTGGGCACGCTGGGCCTGAAGTGTCAACAGAACCTCTGAATGGACGTGTCCATTGGGCCATTGGAGAAGGGACAGGAAATGCAGAGGTCTCTCTGCTGCCACAACCGTGTTAAGGACATTGTGCACCCCCGCTGTGGTACCCCCGTACCTGGCACAGCCGCCCCTGCCACCTGAGACCACCAGAAATCTGCAGCCTGACAGATTTGTTGACCGGGGAGACCGCACACCCCGAGGAACTGGGGGCGGCTCACCAAGCAAAGGGAAGGCTGCCGGAGGATGGGGGGTGGGTGGGGCTTGGGTGACACTGAAACGGAGGGGTTTCAATAGGCTTGGTGCAGAACGGGCTGCACGTAACAGGTGCTCATCAGCCTGGCCTGAGGTGGACCAGGTCCTGCTTCCCACGGGGGTAAAAGCTGTGCACGTGTGTTCAGAGACCCCTCATCCGGAGCCCGGGGCCAGAAATCTGGACTGTGGCTCTGTCAGCGCCTTCAAGCCTCCAGGGAAACGTGGGTCTTCCCTGCTTCCTGCTGCCTCTTCCAAACGCGATTTCCCTCAGTCTGCGATGTCAGGGAACAGGTTTCTTGGTGAAGAAGGAAGGGGCAGTCACTCAAATGGGTATCTTAGGAAAGAAGGCCCACAGCGCTCGTGTGTCACTCTGCAGCTGCTCCGTCTGCGTCTCACCCCAGCGTCGGATGGGGCTGGGCCCGTTCTCACTTCTCAGTCTAAGTTCGTTTTCACTTCCTGGGGCACCGCTGCAATATTTAAGGGTTAATCCTAAGAAACGCTTCTCACGAAAGAACTAGCGTGTTCAATTCTGACAGTGACAACGTGCAGTGTCTGCCTTTGCCTTGCCCGCAGAGCTGCTCAGATACAGGCCCCGGGGGGCTCTGTGCTGGCCTCCATCTCCCCCACTGGGATTGTGCTGCCTCAGGGCCTGGGCCTGTAAATACTTCAGATCCTTTGTATACTTTGTAAGTTCTCCCACCCCCTACTCCCTTGCTTCTGTCCATCAGCTTGTTCTCTGTGGGGGCGGGCCTGATTCTGTTTTGCTTTGTTTATGCACATTTTGGTTTTTTAGAGTCTGCATACAAGTGAAAGCAGACAGCAGTTCTCTTACTTCACTCAGCCTCATGCGCCCCGGGTCCATCCGTGTGGTTGCAGATGGCAAGACTCTATCTTCTCTCTGCCGAGGAGTGCCCCGTTGTGTGTACGGGCCACATCTTCCTAATCCGAGGATCTGCTGGGGGGCCCTTGGGCTGCTCCGTGTCTCAGCTGTGGTGAAGAGGGCTGCAGTGAACAGAGAGGTGCATGTAGTTTCTTGAGTTAGTGTTTTTATTTGGATAAGTATCCAGAAGTGGAATCGCTGGGTCGTAAGGCAGTTCTGTGTTTAATTGTTTTGAGGTAACTCTGTACTCTGGCTGCCGCACCAGTCTGCATTCCCACCAACAGCGCTCGGGGGTTCCCTTTTCTCCACGTCTTCGCCAGCACTTGTTGTTCATGGATTTATTGATGGTAACCTTTCTGATGGGTGTGAGGTGATTCCTCACTGTCATTTCCATTTGCATTTTTCCGATGATTAGTGTGTTGAGGACCTTTTCATATACCTGCTGGCCATCTCTGTCCTCTTTGGAAAAATAACTATTGTTTTTGAAATCTAGAGAATTTAGTTACCTTTCATTAACTGTATTAATCTTTACCTTTATAATTTTCCTTAAGATTATATAAACATTTATATTTATTTTTTTTTCCAAAAAAAATTCTTTGTTATAGAATCCTGTTTGTTGAGAATTTTTGCATCAAGGATATTGGCCTATAATTTTCTTTCTTTTATAATGTCTTTGTCTGGTTTTGGCATCAGTCATAGCGAAGAGTGAATTTAAGTCTTCATAGAGTGAAGGCTTCATAGAGTGAATTTGGAAGTGTTCTTCTTTTATTTTTTGAAGTAGTTTAAGAAGGATAGGTATTAATTCTTCCTTAAATGTTGGGTAGAATTCACTTTGGAAGTCATCTGGTCCTGGATTTTTGTTTGTTGGTAGTTTTTTGATTTCTGCCTCAATTTTATTAATAGTAATATCTGTTCAGATTTTCTGTTTTTTCTTGGTTCAGTCTTAACAAAGTTATAAGCTTCTAGAAATTCTAAACTGAATTTGTTGGCATAGTATTCTTTCATATTTTTTTTATATTTCTGTGGTATTGGTTGGAACTCCTTTCATTTATGATGTATTTGGGCTTTCTCTTTTTTCCTGATGAGACTGGCTAAAGGTATGTCAATTTTATTTATCTTTTCAAAGAACTAGCTCTGTTTCATTGATCTTTTTTAAAATTTTTATTTCTATGCTGTTTATTTCTGCTCTGGTCTTAATTATTTCCTTTCTTCTGTTTGGGTTTTGTTCTAGTTCCTTTAGTTGTAGATTTAGATTGTTTATTTGGGATTTTTCTTGAGATGGGCCTGTAGAGCTGTAAACTTCCCTCTTAGAACTGCTCTTCTGCATCCATAAATTTTTGAAAAGTCGTGTTTTCATTTTCACTTGTCTCAAGGTGGTTATTTATTTCCTGTTTGGTTTTGATTACATTTCTTAAGAAGGTTTGTGGCTTATTCAAGTGTTCGGCAGGATCTATAATCCAAAAAGGCTGATGGCTGACTGGCTGCACCCACTTCCAGGAGTTTCTACGTCAGATGCCCTCATTCATTCAGAAAGGTTCTAGAACGTAAATGACGCCACTCCTTAGACAGTTTGTATTAAATCATGTGTTACGTTTAAATCTGTACTTTTGTTTTTCTAAGCTGCATAACTTGCCCTATTTCAAACCCTTTTTTCTCAACAGATAAAATATTTTGATAAAAGAAGAGACTACTTAAAATTTAAAGAAAAATTTGAAGCAGGACAATTCCAGCCTTCAAAATCAACTGCAAAGTCATAGGCTGCTCCTGGCCTTTGCAGAAAGGAAAAGCTATTCTTTCTGGACATGCAAAATCGCTCCATTGGTTGTGGGACAACAGTGGTTTGAATCATGGTGAACATCAGTACTGACTGCTTCTGTGTACGTAACTTAATGATTAAAATAATTGCACAACAGGAGATCAGCTATGAAGAACTGAAATAAAATGGTATGGAATATGCTTAGTTTTAATTTAGTAAGAAGTCAGTATTTTAATAAAAAAATTAAAGCCTGTTATTAAGTAACTTTTTTTGGTTGGAGGATGGGAATAAGCAAATAATAAGATACTGAAAAAAGTAGGTTGTTATTATGTGTCCTGAGAGTTGCTATTTTAATACAGGCACACATAAAAAAATAAGGATTAAAAGAATGTAAAATAATAGAGACCATCTACAAAAAACTTAGCTAATATCATATTCAATGATGACATGCTGAATGGTTTTTTCTTCCAAAAATCAGAAACAAGGTAAGGATGTCCTCTCTCATTTCTCCTGTTCACCACTTTATTGGTTTCCTAGCTACCTCACTAAGACAACAGAGAAATAAAAAGCATGCAAATTGGGAAGGAAAACCAAATCTATTCATAGATAGTATTACCTCTAAAGAAACCTCCCAAAAACCAACAGAAAAACTAATAAGTGAATCCTAGAAAAGCAGCAGGAAACAATGTCACAATGTCGGAATATAAGAGAAAATCGTATTGTGTGCTAGCAATGAACAGTTGGAGTTTAAAGAAAAAATACATCATCTACAATAACACTAAAAAACTTTTTTAAAAAGGAATACTTCAGTATATAGCTTATAATATGTCCGACACCTACAAAAACAAACCCTTGAAATCAGAAGTCTATAAATTGGCAATACATACTGTGTTCATAGATTAGATGACTCAGTACTGTGAAGATATTGTTAAATTCTCCCCAGTTTGTTTTATGGGTTCAACACAGTCCCGATCAAACCTAACAGGTGTTTTCTGTAGACAAGAACTAATAACAAACTGAGTCTAGAATTTATATGAAAGGGCAAAGGACCTAAGAGAGCCACGTGGTTCTGAAAAGAACGGAGCTGGAGGACTCATGGTGTGATCCCTACAGTAACCCAGGCAGAATGGTGGCGGCAGAAGGACAGGCACTGCATTCTGCAGACAGGAACAGAGTCCAGGCGCACACCCACACAGAGACAGCTGAGTTTGCATGAAGATAAAGGCAACTGAATGGAGAAAGGACCATCTTTCCAACACACAGTGCTGGAAAAACTGGATGGCCATACACAACAAAATGAACCCTGACATTACCTCACACCTTATTTTTTAAAAAATGGATCACAGATTTAAATATAAAACTGTAAAACTTCTAGAAGAAAATGTGGAAGAACTCTGCAAGATTTCAGGCTTGAAAATGAATTTTGAGATAACATCAAAAGCAAAATCCATGAAAGAGGAAAAGCTGCATTGGATTGTATCAAAATTAAAAATTTTTGCTCTATGAAAGATTCTATTTAAAAAGAAAATTTCAGACTGGGAGAAAATATTTGCAAATCACATAACAAAAAGAAGTTGCATCCAGAATGAAGAACTCTTAAAACTCTTTAAAAAAACCAAATCGCCCAAGTTTAAAAAATGGGCATAATGCTGTAATAAACAGTATTAAGTATTAGGTAAAGATGCTTCATATTGTTAGTAGAGTACGGCAATTTAAAACCAGGATGATCTGTCACTGCACGCCTAGTAGAGTGAATTACAAGTGGGCCGTGTCGAGTGCTGGTGGAGATGCACAGCAGCAGAAACTCACTCAGCCCTGAATGCAAAATGGTGACGCGCCTTTGGAAAAGTCTGAAGTTCAACACACGCTTGTCTCACGGCCCAGTGTCCCACTCTAGGTGTTTCACCAAATGAACTGTGAGTGTTTCTAGCAGCATCACTCCTAATTGGCCAAAACTGAAAACAACCCAGATGCCTGCAGCAGAGGAATGGATACGCTGTAGTACGTTTACACAATACCATGCAGCAAAGAGAGACGAACAGCTGAGTCACCCAACACCACAGGTGGACCTTAAATAGATTTTGCTACTTGAAAGAAGGCAGACCCAAAAGGCTATGTAATTAATACATGTTTCCGTTTCCAATTCTGGAAAAGGCAAGAGGGGTACAGAAGACAGAACATAGACTGTTTCTAACCACCAAAGAACTCTGGGCAAAGGTGGCACACGAACATTTCGTTTACAAACTTCATATGAACGATTGTGACCTCGTTCCTGGCCTTAAAAATAAATGAAAACCTATCACCTGAGTGTTCTGAACTTTCTAGGGAAGCTGGCTCAGCACCTCGCTTCCTTGTGCGTAGGGGACAGAGCCACCGTGAACTACCACCCTCTGCAGCACGCTTTTCCAACAACACTAGTTCCTAGGAAAGATAAGATCTTCCAAAAATATATGTTTATTTCCACAATTGCTTAAAACATTTTACTAAAGAAGCAATACAGCTTAGCTAAAAATGTTTAAAGGGGACAACACAGTAACGTGTTTAAGGCACATGGAAAAGTTTGGCATTAAAATGTAAGAAAAAATGTACAAATTATCCCAGTAAATTCAGAATCGATTTCATTAGTCCAGATAGTTTCCTTTCTAAAACAACGTGTCCGCAGCACCAGCAGCTGAGCGCAGAAGAGGCAGGGCCTCGCGACGGGGCGCCCCGTGCCGGCGGAGCTGCTGCCTGGTGTACTCCCAGACCAGCAGCGCCCCGCTCACATGCACGTTGAGCGAGCGGACGATGCCCTGCTGAGGGATTTCCACACACACGTCCAGTTGCTGGATCAGGTTTGCTGGGATTCCCTCGCGCTCGTTTCTGATGAAAAATGGGAAAAGAAAGGTTACTTTTCTTGTAATGAGCAGTATTTTTCTCAGGTGTTCTGAATGTTACTGGAGGAGACAGATTAACAAAATAATTATAAACTACCAGGAAAATAAGAGGATAAAAAAGGTTTATGGGTCAATTCTGTGTTCACCTGACCATCCCAAACAGATAAAATGAAAAGTAGGGGGCTTCCCGTGAACATTACAAGTCAAAGGTCAAGTGCAGGTGTAATATCAGGGGTCGTGTTGGGAGTCCAGGTAAGCTAAGATTTCTGAAACATCTAGCGTGGGGCTGACAGGAGTCACTGCCGGCAGGGAACCGCGTACCCCAGCAGGAGCAGGGACTTCTCAGGAAAGCAGTACTGGGTCAGGTCGGCACTCCGGGCGGTCTGCTCCACGCCGATGACCGTGTAGCCTCGTGCTTTCTTCTGCTGCAGGTAATCCATCAGCTGCGGTGGCTTTACCTTCATTGTTTTAAAAGAGCAGAAGGTTAAATCACTCAGCTATAGCCCTGCTTGGAGTAAAATCAAGAGTTTTAAAAAAAGCTTTTATTAAACTGTTGTTTAAAAGTCTTTTTAAAAAGGAAAGGACAGAAATACACATTATAAACAAGAACTCCCCCAACTTCATAGAAATTTATAGAAATTATTCCTACATCAACAGTGATTGAGCAGAATCCCTTTACTTACCGAAAAGAATTCTACACAGTACTGATTTCTAAAAATACAACCACATGAAAGATAATAAAGGAATGGGAGAACAGAATTGGGCTGTATTTTACTTTTATTTTTGAACTTTTAAAGGCTGGACTACTATAAATCACTGCAAATGAACTGCTATAGGAAGATGGAGTACTACAGAGTTTGGCAAAAAAAAATGAAAATTTTTAATAACCACTTTCCACCCACCTCCACTAAAGGAAGCCACTGCTCCGCGGAGACACTGAGGTGCTGGAACTGCTTGTCGTGGATGCACTGGAGGTTGCCGACGACCAGCACGGAGGCCCCGAAGACCTCGCAGGTGCGGCACAGCCCTGCACAGAACAAGCTGCAGTCACTGTCCCCAGCACAAGGCCGAGCACGTCGCGTCCCACACGCCCCTCTGGAGCGCCCGAGGAGGGCTGCACGTGGAGAGACAGCCTGACGTGGCGGTGCACTGCCTGACACTTGCATGATCAGAGGTTTTAGGCAGGCCCCGGAATGCTAGTTTTACCTCCCAAATTCGTTGGCTTATCAATGAGCGAGGCCACCACAATCAGTCTGCCGGTGGACTTCCCCAGCCTGGAAGCACGATCCTGAAACACTAGCTCCAGGTCTACATCGGGAACGTGATTTTTCCATGGGATTATCTTCTTCTGAACATCTGTCCACTCGGATGGGTTGTCTGCCTCGCCCGAGTTAGAACCTGGGAAGGAAAACAGTAACCCTAAATATAAACCAATCTCTCTCTCTCATATGCTGTATACATTATATATATCTTACAAGTTTAAAATGATAGGATCAGGTTCATTAACTAAAGAACTCGACTTGGATTCAGACCCAATTGCCATTTTCAAAAGTGATTTTTTAAGTTTTCAAATTCAACTCGACTAACCAATGTATTACAACATCTCATTAAAAACATCAGGTACTTAGACATGCTTTTTTTTTACATGTTGTTATTTCCAAAACTGGGAAACATCTTAGAATTCATTGGGTGTCATAGTTTGCTAGTATTTCTTCTTAGAGGTAATAAAATACTGTGTATCTTACAAACAGTAGTGCATTAAATTAGAATTTTGTGCAGAAATACATTCCTGAAAACAATATAAATAGTCTTTATCCTGCATTACTTTACAAGTATGTGGGGGAACATTTCTAAAGTAAAGGACAATTATTCTCTTGCTTGGTCTAATGAGTACACAGAACATCACTAACCTTTCGGGCCACACTGCTGTCTCCAGCACCGACCTCAGCCTCTCCCTACTCCAGACTGTCGACTGAGCAACCCAGGAGCACTTGGCTACTGGGGTTGGAAAACACACACTGAGAACTACACCACAGTACTACAGAGAGGGCATGCACACCCAGAAAGGGGTCGTTAACGTCTGGGGGCGGGCAATGGAAAGGCCCCGGAGGCTCATGGGAGGGGGAGTGATGGTGTGCAGAGCAGGGCAGGGCAGTGGCTGCACAGTGGCGGTGCTCAGGAGCTGGCACTGGGTGGGCGAGGTGGCCCTGACTCTGAGAGGACTCTGCACAATGACGAAGGATTAATTCTACAGTGGGAGCCAGTAAAGGATTCAGGAAGGGTGACAACAGAAGTGGTTCTGAGTTTTAGAGAAATCCCTCTTAAAAGTAACGTGGAGGTCAGTTGGGGCTGCAAAACCATTAAGAGGCTCTTGCACTAGTCCAGGCAAAGATGGAGATAGTCCACATTAAGTCTCTGCAGGATGGGCCACAGGAGCAGCAGCCAGATCACCACGTTCTAGATGGGTGTGGCAAGAGAGCAGAGGAAGGGAATGGCTTCTATGTGGCAGTGACACTGCCAACAGGGTGCAGAGGAGGCAAGTTTGACAGGTGAACGCAGTTTGGAGGTGCTGAGTTGCCCAGCAGGCCCAGGGGAGAGGCCGGGCTGAGAGAGACCTGAAAGTTGGGGTGGCACCGGCGGTGGTTTCAAGCTGTAGAGATTAAACAAGGAAAGCAGGCCGATGGAACATTCAGGAGACACCAACGGCAAGGGCGAGCAGAAAAACTGAACTGTGGTGCCTACTCTTTGCCAAAACACACAAATTGAACAGAAAGACCCCTTCAGCCTCCTCCCCATCCACTGGCAGGACTCAGCCCACCTGTCCACACGTGCCGTCCACCCCCCGCCCCTCCCAGTCTCTGCTCTGACCCCCGGCAGGCTGGCCCCACCACACTGAGGCAGCTGCTCTTGCCACTGTCTTTTGCCCCAACCTTCACAGGTGCTGCTCTGTTTGGGGGAGCTCCTCCCCCAAGTCCCTGCTTGACTTGCGCGCACTCCACTTCGGTCTCAGCTCAGAGTCAGCTCCTTGCAGAGGTCGTCTTCAGCCTGGCACTAGCTCTCTAGCCTGCCTTCTTTCTTTCACAGCTCGTTTTACCACCTGACACTGTGTTAGTGTTGGTTGGGGTTGTCTGTCCTCTGGGAATGTAAGCTCCGTGAAGGCAGGGCCTTGGTCTGTGTAGCACACACGAGGCCATCCGTCAACCTTTGCTGAGTGAATAAATTCAAGGTATACAAGGTCTGTCCAGAAAAAGTGCAGCCATTGTTAATATAATAACAGTTTGTGCAACATCGATGTAGCCTGGCAGCCAAGGAGAGGGGACTAGAATGCTCATGCGTGAACAATGACGACTTCATTGCACTAGTCAGTGGGGGCAATAGATATCACTGAGTGAGTACGTGTACCGTGTGGCCATCACATTCAAAGTGACTGAGCGAGTAGAGCAACAAAGCTGCATCAAATTTTGTGTTAAGCTTCAACATTCCTTCACAGAAACTATACGGATGATTCAGAAGGCCACAGCTGTGGGCACCTGGTGATTGGCAGCTTCATCATGAAAATGCACCTGCTTATGCATCACATCTCATGTAGTTTTTTGGTGAAACACCAAATCACCCAGGGTGACTCAGTCCCCCTACAGCCCAGATTTGATGCCCTGGGCGACTTCTGGCTTTTTCCCAAACCAAAATCACCTTTGAAAGGGAAGAGATTTCAGACCGTCAATGAGATTCAGGAAAAGATGATGGGGCAGCTGATGGTGATTGGGAGAACTGTGTGAGGTCCCAAGGTGCCTACTTTGAAGGGGACTGAGGCGTCACTATCCTATGTACAATGTTTCTTTTATCTTCATCTTCTTCAACAAATGTCTATTTTTCACATCACATGGCTGCATACCTTCTGGACAGACCCTGTATGTCTTTATTTAAAGACATACATTAGAGAACCATCTAGAGTATTTGATAAAACATGAGCTTTCTCGGCTCTCCTCCAGACCCTGAATTAAACAATCTAAGGTGGGACCCAAGAGTCTGCCCTTTCAACAAACTGTCTAAGGGATCTTGATTACAATTTTAGAGAAATTGTAAGGCACAAGTGGGGGGATAAGAAGTCAGGTTGAGGAGGAAAATCAGGAGAGTAAGAAACGAGCCAATAAATGTTACACAGAGATCTCACATACGAGAAGTGAACAGCGTTCTGATTTTCTGAAAGACATTTCCATGACAGTTATGGGGTAGGGAGTTGGAACAAGAGCAAATTATGACAGTAACGAGGACTCGGACTATGGCTACATAATCATTAAGACCACTTGTGATTTTAACAATGGGTGGGGCCTTAATCCTTGGACTTTTTAGGCCCTGGCTGGGAGGGGGAGGAGGAGAGTATCGGGGGAGGGAGGGCCCTAGGGGAGCTGGAGGAAGGAAGGGTAACAGGTGAGATGACGTCCAACCAGACCAGGAGGGACCCAAGTCACGGTCTCTGCTACATTCCTCAGTGGGACTAGAAGTGTCATAATTGGCCACTAGCTTTACATAATGAAGCAGATCAGGCTCCCTTTGGCTTTTTATGGCAAAGCCAACGGTCACCTAAAAGTACTACTCAAAGTCATACCGCATCTTTCCACCATCTCTTCCCTAAGTGGAGGAGCAGAGTTCACCACATCAACGAAAGTGTATTACCAACACCTGTTCTAAGTGACTCAAGCCTAAGCAAGTCAACAGTGGGGAGAATAAAACAAAACTTCCTTTTACCTATGTCCTGCTGAGCCCAGTCACCTCGTCTCAGTTCACGGAGCTGAGTCGGACAGCGGTAGCCCTGAAGCCCAGCAGCTGGAGGAAGGCCAGTGAACCTGGTGAATTTGTCTATGGCGATCCACTCATCCTCAACAAGGCCTGAGAGGCGTGGAAGGATGTAAAATATGGTCTGGAAAGAAAATCGTAAAATCTAAATTTTTTCCCTTAAGAACAACAAAAAAATGTGTGTTTAAAGCACAACTTACTAATGTAGTTTCCCAAACTATATCTGATGAAATTGCACACTTCCTATCTTGTAGCAACTGTCTATATAATGTACCATCTTTTTTTAGAAACCAGGGGCTTGGCTTAACTTAGGAGACCCTTGAGCACAGGCAGCTCTTCCCCTCTGCTGTCCCCTCGTGTACGGAACAAACCACCATGCTCTCACGAAGGCAAAATGGGTTGGTAAATGCTGGCGTTGGAGAGCATTTGGAAAGCTGCTACCCAGTGATCACCACTTCTCCATAAGCACTCAAGTTCAACTTCTTTTGATGTACTTGAAGTTGAAGCCATTTAGCCTTTCTTGGGTTCAACTTCCTCACCCGTAAAGTGTGGATAAAATCAGGTTAAAACAGCACGTGAAAAAACGTGTTTGGTACACTGCACAATAAACAATAACTATTTAATCATCACATAAACAGTCCTTTCTTACCTATGAGAACTGAGACCAAAAACATCTCCAAGGGTGAGCAGGCACATAAGAAGCAGAGGCACAAGTAACAAGAGAGTTTAAAATGGAACAAATGTAGAACAACATGCAAGTCTTCATATAAGTCTTTAGATGAATATGAATGAATATGGTTTTCTTCATGTAGTATTTGTGTAAATTTAAACTAGCATGATTGCTACTAGATCTTTAAATAGGTACTAATATAGCTACACACGCATAAAAAGACAATTCTTAGGCAGCATTGACTTTGTTTACACCTGCAGTTGTGATTCACATCACAAATGAAAAGGAGGTGTAACGTGTGGGTGAGGCCGAGGCAGGGAGAGAGGACAGCGAGGGACGTACTCCTGTGGAGGACTGAACAGAAGGGCCGACCGAACCCTAGAGGGTCACTACAGGTCCCTTCAGAGATGCCCAACAGTGCGTTCTGGGCGCTAGGGGACACAGAGCAGAGCAGGTTAAAGTACCTGAGGAATCCTAAACAATTTCTGAGATGAAACAACATAAAGTACATAGTAATAATGTTCTATGATGCGTATCTCACAATATACAGATCTGTATATTTTAAAGGCCAGCTTACTAGTAATCCACCAAAATAATTCACTTGTGCACAGTAGCTAAAGATACTGATACTTCCAAGTTCTTCAGAAAAAAAGAACGAGGTCAAGTATTTCAACTCAAAGGGAGAAAGTAATACAATTTCTACAAATTTTAGTGATTTAGATATGAAGTTAATTGACTTATATGCTAGTTGTAATAATCATTTTTATGGTTCTTAAAGTTACATAAGCACATTTGGTAAGTGGTGTATCATTTGCTACGCAGTTTCAATCACCCAAGAACCTAGAAAGGCAATTAACAAAAAAGTAGATCTTTTCATTTTTTCGTTAACAGTGGGCTGCATTACAACAAAATCTCACCTGCACAAATGTTCTCACTCATTTCCTTTTAATGTCAGAACAGATTTCTGTACAGAGTTAAGTATTCCCCCTTCCAGTGTTTACAAGCCCGACCCTGCCTGAGAAACAGAGAGTGAAAATGACTGGCCAGTCGTCACTGCTCAAGAGCGAAATGCAAGCAAGTCACCTGCATGGAGTGACACGAGTGAACTTGGCGGTGTTAAGGTGAAGTTGGCAAGCAAGCGGAGAGTTAGGCTCATCATCACCCTTCAGCGACCACAGCAGGAAGGGAGTGCCAGATTAAGTGTGCAGGAGAGAGTGTACACGCGGTTGTCTCCGCTCACCTCCAGACAGTAATCCTCAAGCGGGTGAAATGCTGCAAAAAAGAAATGGTCTTGGATGCGTTGCCAGTTCTTCTTGGCGTTCCTAAGGATTGAAGATATGGTATGAGGTGCAGACAAGGGGGAAAGGTCCGATATCTTACAAAGGTACTGCAGAATTTAGAACAAATGGAAAATACTGTGAACTTTATCCTAAGGTGTGTACAGCCATATCTCCAAGATCAACTGACTTTAAAAACTGACACTGCATTGGATCGTTTAAAATGGCACACAGAAGCAGACACCTCGGAGTCCTACAACAAATACCGATTCACAAGTGTGTGGCCCAGAACTGCACTAAAAGCGTGGGGCCAACCCAGCAGGCCGCGCAGAGGCCTGGGCTCCAGCGAGCGTGCTGGTCGATGGACAGCGAAGGGGCAGCCCGGAGCAGCTGCCGGGCAGACCGCTGACGTGCTGGGGAAAGGAATTCCAAACGGGGACGCTGCATGAACTCTGGGCTGCAACCCTTAGGTCTCTGGCGGGAGAGGCTTTTTCAGGAGAGAAAACCATTATCTGAGTCCCTTTCTCTACTCTGAAAATTCACAACACATAGCCAAACTTACCAACTTTCATAAACCAAACAAATTTAATGTGAGCAGGTCTTAAATTCTTAACCCATCTGTCATGTTTAAAAAGGCAAAAGAGGTGAGGATAAAAATACTACGACATGCCTGGCAGGTTTCAGTTTGAATTCTCGATCAGTAGCCAGAAGCTGCGGGAGCAATCTCAGACGTCCTCCCGGCGAGGCCAGGCCCCCGGGCGGGAGCATCTTCACTCCCCAGAGTGCCCAGCCCCTCACCTGGACAGCAGGGCACACGGCCACGCCTCCACCTCAGGGTGAGGGACAGAGACTCGCCCCCTCCCTCTGCACCTGTCCTCTTTCCCTTTGCTCTCAAGAGTCTCCTGAAAGGACAGCACCCCTGGGTGTGCTCTAGATCCCCGCCCGAGACTCCGCTCCATGCCCCTCCTTCTGAAGTTTCCCGTCTTCTCTAGCCTTTCCTCCAGCCCACAGCGCCCATCGGCAGGGACTCGGGAGGTAACCGAGGCGCAGGCACACACTGGAAGAGCTGATGAAGAGACGCCTGTTCCGGGAGGAAGGGCTTTGGGGGTGCGGGGGGCAGAGGAGGGCAGGGCGGCAGACAGGCTTGTTCCAGGGCCCCTGTCTGCCCTGCTCAGCTCCCTGACCCCTATTCAAACAGTAAGCTCACCAAAAATACAGCAAAGGCCGTGCTCTGACAGCATACCCACCTCAACTACTCTTCTTCCTACACTTTACTGAGAAGAGGTTCGAGAATCACCACAGAACTTGGCAGCGTTCTACTTTCCTCATCGCCCATTTGTCAAAGACAGGAATTATTTCAAATGTTCAAGTAAAGAAAAAAGACTCCGATGAACCTGTCACGGGATTTAACAAAGGAGAATCCCACGGTCCCACGGCTCTGCCTCGTTTTAGTTTGGGTCTGCCCCCAAAGGGCACCACCGAAATGGCTCCAGGTCCCGTGGTGCCATTGGGCTCTCACTCCTCCTTCCGGCAAGCCTGTGCGCTGACCCCACGCTCACCCAGCTCACAGCTCCGCTCCAACTCTCCTGCTGGCCCCTGGTCCTCTCCTCACACTTTCCACATTGCAAAAGCAAACTGGGTGACGTCACTCTGGAGTATGAACTTGGGAGGGCCTCCCCCTTCGCTCCTCAGAAGGCCCACATGGCCTGCCCTGCCCCCACCCCACCAGGGCTCCTGCGGCCCTCCCCACCAGTCACCCTCTCTGTCACCTGGGAGCACAGCCACACTTCCCACCCCCGGTGGTCCCCAACACTCTCTTTGGCCCATAAAGCATTCCCTCCACTGCGTTTGCCAGCTTCCCGCTCGCCCTGCAGACTGCAGCTCACACCAAACCGGAGTCAGCAGTCCGTGCCTTCCCACCAAACCAAGACTTTTCCACTAGAGGACTCACCGTCATTCAAACCCTTTCTTAACTGGTGTGATTATTTACCTGATGTCCGTCTCCACCTGACTGAAGTCCATGAAGAGAGAGACCACCCGTCTGCCTGCCGCTGACCTCCAGTCCCCAGCCTGTGCCTGTCACAGAGCCGATGCTGGGGCCCTGGCTGTTCAAGAGCTGCCTCCCACCAGGCTTGCCTATTCTGATCAGTTATATGTGCTACGTGGTACTGAGATCTTCAAAAGAACATGTTTCTCAGGAGAATGTTTTATTACTTAATAAAAACTATGAGCTGAGCTGATAGTTTGTAGAAAACAAAACACAGCCCTGGCTGGTGTGGCTTAGCAAACCAAAGGGTCGCCAGTTCAATTCCCAGTCAGGGCACATGCCTGGGTTGCGGGCGAGGTCCCCAGTTGGGGGCACAGAAGAGGCAACCACACATTGATGTTTCTCTCCCTTTCTCCTTCCCTTTCTCTAAAAATAAATAAATCCAATATTTTTTTAAAAAGAAATTAAAACACAGCTACCAAGGCTTTAGAGCAGGATCAACAACCAAGACACGTCAACACCAAATAGTAAGCGATGATTTGGTTCCCGAGAAAACTACACAGACTACTGACACACAGACCCTATCTGCGCAGTAAGAATTCCCTCAAGTCCCCGTCAGAGGGAGGAGTGTGTTCTGTAAAAATACAATTGAATTGTATGGTAAAGTATGATTGGGAATTTTGCAGTTTGAGTTTGGCTTACTACATAATACAGATGCTATCCTGAGAAATATTAATGTCCGAATCTGCTCCTGTAGACAGCGTCAGCCGAGCATTCACTAAATGTAAGGAGTGACAGATGCGTGCGCCCCCACACACCGAGACGGAAGGCGGTGTTGCAGGTCACCTGAGAAACAGCCAGAGCTCCAGTGGCCAGAACACACCTGGGAAGTCAGGAGTTGTGGGCAATGCCCCGGGAATTCCAGATTTCAGAACCTGCTGGGACCTGCACTGAAGGCCGTTTCCTGCACTCTGCATGACGGGCCGGAGCAGCTCACCCTCCCTGCTCCTCACCCCTCCTCTCTAGCTTGTCCTGCCCCCCCGCCTGACGCTCCTGTCCTTCTGGTCCCCTCCCGTCTATCACATGCAACTGTATTTTAGGATGTTTGCTGAACTGAGTATTCTTCCCCTGAGCCCCCAAACCTCCCTTCCCCACTCATCACTGCAATGCCTCTTTTCAACAACTGCAGCGAAAGGTAAGGTGAGCCCAGACCATTATGGCTCAGTTGGGTGGGCATCGTCCCACAAAGTAAAAGGCCGACTCAATTCCCAGTCAGGGCACATGCCTGAGTTGTGGG
The DNA here is from genome assembly GCA_028533065.1 of Trachops cirrhosus. NCBI lineage: Eukaryota > Metazoa > Chordata > Mammalia > Chiroptera > Phyllostomidae > Trachops > Trachops cirrhosus. The sequence goes on along the minus strand of CM052546.1, from coordinate 75,337,780 downwards.
TTCGGTCCCCAGTCAGGACACATATGAGAAGCAACTGAATGATGTTTCTCTCTCGAATTGATGTTTCTCTGCCTCCCTCTCTTCCCTTCTCTCTAAAAATAAATAAAACCTTAAAGGAAAAAAAAAAAACAGTAAGGTGGGTAGAGGGCTACAGTGCGTGGCCATGGACGTAGCTTGGCCATGCACCCCGTGAGGTTCGGTCATGACTCACAAGGCGGCCTGTCTGTACCATGTGCTAACTTGCCAGTCAAGGCAAAGGCCGACGGCAACGTGATCCTGATTTTCCAAACACTATTTAGTATGCCTGATTTGCTGCTTCCAACCTCTACCCATTGGTTTCTGTAAGTCAGTGCTTTTGAGCATGTGAAGGACAACCTGGTAATGGATTCTTACCACCTGGGCCTCTGCAATGAGAAAATCTGGCACTCCTGGATGGTGACAATCAGTACTAATGATGAAGTAAAACAGCACACCTTGGAGACGAGGCAGTCAGTCCAGAGACCAGGACACTCGGGCCTGTGTGTGTGGCGACCTACCCCCAGAAGCAGCTTTCTTTATGAGACACTGGGTCAGGCACCCCTCCTGCTCCACCCACAGCATCTGTGTTTCAGGTGGTCGAGATGGAGCTGCCAACCATCTGAAATGTAATTAAGCTGCATCTCACTTGGCCACGTCAGCTCTGCCTCATCTGTGTGCTGTTACAATGAGCTGAGACGGGGCACCTGCAAAGAGCCGTCCCGTGCCACCAGGAGGACACTGCCAGCCACAGGCCTTTGCCCTGCTCCTTACCCTGCTCCGTGCATGTTCTCCACTTGACTGAGGCTGGATTCGATCACGGGCGTCACGGCGTCCAGGTCTTCCACCTGCCACGTCTTACACATGCCCCAGATTTTCTTCAGAGCCACCAGCGCGTACAGCCGGACGCTGAAGTTGTGACTGAGGCCCCACCGGAGCACGATGGCCAGGGCCTGCTTCAGGAGGGGCTTCTGAAAAGAGAGAACAGTTCTTCATGTGGGCCATGCGCCCCCGACTGATGACAGAGGACAGGGTCAGCACTGACGTCACTGTACTCGCATTAGCGGGACTCCCCATCCTCCTCCTGAGGCAGATGGGGCGCACTGGCATCCCAGTCCCCAAGAGAGAAACCCCCAGCGCTTTGCGCGGGATGCCGCGGTAGCTCCCCATCTCCAGGACCTGGGCAAGTCAGGCGGGGTATTTTCAGGCTGACCACTCTGTGACCACGACTTCTGAAGACCACAGCCCCATCCCCAGCTTGTCTTGGGCTGGAAACGTTGGAATCACTCCTCAGGAGCCCCACTTTCTGCAGAGTTGGAGGCGCTCCCACAGCCAGGGTTCCCTCCCTGTCAGGACTCTGAACTGCTCTGCTGTCCCCAGTGGCGACAGAGCACCGCAGGGCGGCCGGGAGTAAGAAGTGGGAAGAAAAACAAGAGTTTAAGCTTCCCCGGTCCTTTCCTGTGAGCGCACAGCCTGGGGACATCACGCAGTGCCAGTCCCGGATTTTAAAATGACACAGCTCGGCAAAGGGAAGGCAAAGGGCAAAGGGAGAGCAAAGGGAAGTGACATGTTAGTGTGGACTCGGATGGGCTCAAATGCCTAACACACCGTCAGGCGCCCCCTCGATGTTCCCACCAAGTGACAGTCTACAGGGAGCGTCTGCTGAGGGACTGAGGACTGAAGACCACCACGCTCTCTCTGGGGACGAACCGCAGATGTGCGTGATCCTCTTTACTTCCCTCCTTTCCTCCACACGTCCTCAACACTTACCAAAGGGCGCCATTGTGCCGGCGTGCTGAGGACGCTGCTGGGACACAGATAAACACACACACACACACACACACACACACACACACACCACCATCCCGCCGTGATGAACGACTGGGACAAACGTCCCCTGCGCTGAGCAGGTCGGCACCGTGGCCAGTCGGGCCCAGCTAGGAGGGGCAGCAGTGCAGAGGAGAAAGTGCGCTCGCTGGGCTGGCAGGGAGAGCAGGGGGAATGGCAGCTTCTCAGTGACACACAGCGTCTGAGCCCCAGTCTAGAAGGTGGAGAGCGGGCAGGCTGACGGTCACTCTCTCTCCACCACCAGGCCCCGGGCAGAGCCCGAGTTTGTTCACAGGAGAACGCCCGGGGCCTAGGGCATCACAGACACACAGGAAGCACAGATGCTAGCGTGAGGGCAGGGGTAGGGGGAGGCAAAACCAGCGGGACCTCGTCACAGCGCCCGCCCCACAGGGCCTTGCCGCCAGCTCCACTCACCCCACCGCCCACCCACCTCGTCTCCACTCACTTCCAGACCCGAGTCTGCGGGTCCTCCCTGCTCCCTCAGGCTTCCCCCAGCAGGACCCCTGCACATCCCCTGACAGGCCTCACAGCTCTCCTCCCTCCTAACCCCTCCTCTCCACCCAAGTGCTCACTGGGACCTCCTAACCCACATCCCCACCTTCTTAAGGCACAAGAGCAGCTGCACCCCTGCCCCATCTTCAATGTGACTTCCAGACGGTTCCTCCTCCACCATCACATAAAAACCACACCCCCCTCCCCCATTCTGAGCCCAAAGCCGTGCCCCAGACCCTGTCATAAAACCTCTCTCTGCTCTTTTCTCTAACATGTTAAAACCAGGCGTTCCAGTTCCTGACCGGAGCGCCTCTCTCCACTCTCCCCGCTGCTGAGCGCTCAGGCATCACTGCAGCAGATTCATCCAGTCACGACCTCCTGCTGCCCAGCGCATGGATGAAGCCCTTAGCTCCTGGCCTTGCTCTTCTGAGGCTGTGCTCCCAGCCCTCTGCCGCTCCTTCTCCTTCTCCTCTCCTTTAAGTGCCGGTGTCCCCAGATTCTGTGCTGTGTATCCTTACTTTCTCAGAGGGCACATCCCTGCGGGTGGCCGAGTTCGTGTCCCTGGCTCTGACCCACCCACCCATGGTTCCCAGACTATGGGCCACGGCCACTTCTCTTCTTTTAGTTGAACTTGTTCTTGAGCTGACTGTAGGCAACAATACAGAGATCCCGAGCCTTATACACGGTCCAGTTTCCCTGGTGCCATCAAGTAGGACAGGTAGTGAATGGGTAAGGAAGAGGGACACGTGTCCCCCACTGACTCAGCAGCCCGGAGCCCAGTCCAATAAGAGTGCTGGGCATCCGGACATCACGAGCAGGGACAGCACAGGAGCAGGGGAGTCCTCGAGATTCTGCTGGGAAAGGGAGCCTCTGTAGCAATTTCACTTAGACAAAGAGCCTTTACTAACTGAGAAAGAAAGCCTCCATAGCTGTACGTTATTCCCAAGGTTTAGAAGGGGGGAGGAGGGGCACCTAGAGGCTAATGTATACAACCCCTGAACCCCATAGTCAGCACACTCAGGTTAGCTGGGTGCCCACCTGTAGCCTCGGCTCCAGTGTGTAGAACACACTCACTAACGCACTAACAACTTTCTCCCCTCCACACACGGGGCACTCCAACCAGCCAGGTGCCTGCCTGCAGCTTCATGCCCATCTGTGCTCCACAGACACACCTGCTGTCTCCCGCTTGAATTTGTTGACAGCGACCCAAGAACTGAGAAACAAGCTTGGGTGGGGGTGGGGCAGGTGATGCTCCTGGCTCGGGCCTCTCCCCATAACAGAAACACTGGCAAACGGCAGCACAACAGCACAACCAGGACGGCGACATCACCCAGCCCACTGGTGCCATTGCGGTTTCCCCAGTTTCATTTGTAGTTGTGTGTGTGTATGTGCACATGCACTAGGCTTGTGCTACGTTCCCTACAGCATCACCACGTGAGTCTGTGTAGCCACCACCTCAGTCAGGACACTGCACAGTCCCCACGCCCGGGGTCCCTCCTGTGCCCTTTCGGGCCTCACCGTCTCCTTCCCACACCCCTCCCCCACAGCTGCTTTTGGTACAACTGGCAGTGTTTTGAAAAATGTCTGAATTTTATTTTTTAATTTTTTGAAAAATGTCTGAATTTTAATCTGTTGAGTTTAGCCACAGGAACAGGACCTGGCTACTTAGGCAGAGACAGACCCTCCTCACAGAATCTCAGGAAGCACAAAAGGAGCAGACTCTGGGCTCTCAGCTCAGCCACCAGGAGCTACACCACGAACCGGCTGCACCCCTCTCGAGATCAAGAGCCTCCAGCACTGCCCACATCAGGCCGGGCCTTCCGCCATCCACATAAGCCCAGTGCTGCATCCGCATCTCTGCCCACGAAGCTCAGACGCCAGGACGCCAGCTGGGCCCGCCTCGACGAAACACACACCTCCACGACTGCCTTCCAAAGGCCGCCCAGGTGCCCGTCACCTGAAGGCCTGGCTGCAGGAGTGCTGACAGGCAGAGGCGGTGGCTCTCCAGCCCGGCAGCCCAGGGCTCCCCAGCCCCAGCGCAGCCCCAGTGGCAGCCGGTGCCATCCCTCTGGTGCGCTGCATGCTTTCCAGCCTCTCCTTCTCGGAGAGCACAGGGCACTGCCGTGTACTCACAGTCAGTACTCAGCATCCCTGCAAGTCACCTAACAGGGAACTGAATGCCATCCAAGTGCCGGGGTACGTGCCCCCCACCCCCCAATTTCTCCCCAGTCTTCACAACCGTAATCCCCAGTCTGGGCTTTATTCTGCTCTCCTCCGTTTTCCTCAACCTCCTTCTCCCGTCCCAGGATCCCAGCCAGGCCATGTGACATTTAGCTGCCAGGCCCCCATCCTCCCCTTGGCCGTGACAGTGTCCTGAACTCTCCTTGTGACACACATCAGGTCTGGGGCACAGAGGTCAGGGATTGTGCAGACTGGTCCCTGACTGGGTTGGGGCAATGATTCCACAGGGGCTGTGGTGGTATGGGGGGGACCACCGATGCCATCTTCCTCATGTCCCATCGAGGGGACCCGCCACCAGCGGGACTGACCACTGTGGCAGGCCCCACCATGCGGTCACTGCCCCCAGCACCTGCCCTCCACTGGCTGGAAGCAGGTCCCCAGAGCGGCCCTCACTAGCGATGGGGTCCACTCCCCATCCTGGAGGGCGGGGCGCCTGCGTGAAGTACTAGAATTCTGCACAGGAGGTTTGTCGTCTCTGGTTTATCTATTCACTGGCGCCTCCATTTATTTTCATCAGTATGGACTCGCAGATACTAACTTTACACTCTGGGTTGTAATCCAGTATTATTTACTTATTGTGTTGCTCAGGCTATTTCAGTCTTAGCCATTGGAAGCCCATCCCAGGTGTGCATGCCTGTGTGTGTCTGTGTGCACATGCGTCTGCGTGTGTGTGGAAAGTGTTTCCTGACTTCCTGGCACTATAAGATGCTCCAAGTTTATCTTCTGTATTTTCTGCCCCAGTTCTAGAATGTGCCATTTCTCCAAGGAGCCCCGGTTCCTTCTGAGAGAGAATGGTGTTAGAAACCAACACCTGGGCGCTGGGTGTATATTACCTGTTAAGTGAAGAAAACCCACAGCCATCCTCGGTAGGGAGGACAGTCCTGTAACCACGGCACCGACCCAGGGCGCGCCCCTGCTGCCCTGCGAGGCCGTCAGGGCCCTGCTCAGCCACAGCGGCGCCTCTTGTGCCAGCTGACAGGCTCACCCACCGAGCGGCCGCCTGGCCACCACAACCAGGGCGTCGTGGGTGCCCTTCTCTCCTAATTCCCCGAGCGCACGCAGGACCCTGACCTCTGCCCTGTCGGACAGCAGGCTGAACTATCTGACTGCTCCGCAGGGCTCACGCACACAGGTTGAGTGACAAAGGATACCCTGTGAAGAAAATGGGAAGTCTTCTGTGACTGTTTCCAGGAAGTCTCTGAACAACGCATTCATCAGTAACAGTGGTCTTCGCGAACTGGAAACGGAGACTCCCAGCGTGAAAGAGCTCGGTCTTCACTGCGGTGTCTCGGTGTGTGTTTTGTTTTCCCCAGAAGATGTTGACATTGAGATTATTCTATTCCATTGACCAGCATTCCTTTTTTACATGTTTTGAAAATTAAAAATAAACCTAAAATATCTAATATACAGCAAGTACAAAAAGGACTTAATTGAAGACTGCCACGTTGTTCATACAGATCTAACCAGACATCTCCTAAATGGGCTCATTGTCGGAGTTCATCTACACTGACCCCGAGCTCTTAATCCCGCCTCCCACACGCTGCCGGCAATAATGCAGTGTGTCTATCACCTCTCAACAGACTGTAAGCAAAGTTCTTTCTGCGCATATTTAAAACGGGAAGTGACATTTAATGTTACCAGGTGCTGGAGCTTTCTTGAAATGGACACATGGCCATCAGGCTGACAGACACTGTAGGGTGCCATCAACTTTAAGATCATCGCGATTTCAGAGGTTAACAGGTGGAGGGGCAAAGGGCCCGCTTAGGACTGAGGAAATAGTTTAACAACCACATTTGACTGTTACCGCTGTTTCAAGACAAGAACACACTGAGAAATTCTAGGAAACCATTTTCCCCTATACTTTTATTTTACTTTCAACACTAAACAATACTTCTTATTTCACACACCAAGTTTCTCCTAAAGCTTACCACAGATCTATCTTCTCCACAGATGCAACAATCCAGAATCTACCTGGAAATCTTACTGGCAGGTTTTCCTAAATTCTTCACAGTTGCCACGGTGACTAACCAGAATTAGCTAGGATCTCTGCTTACCTAGGAGCCCACTGAAAAGACTGCCCAGAACCTGGGAAGGGCGTGGCCTTCACACTCCCTGATGGCGGTCATTTACATCAACCGTCAATCACCCAACGGCTCTCAGTACTTTGACCATAAGTTCCTCTGTAGGAGTCTTTGTTAAGTAACTACGCCAGTCAAGGAACATCGAAATGCAATAGGAGAAGTCCTATTTAAATAGTCATGCTTAAATACTTGTATAAAATTAATAGTAATATCACTAAAAATTGCCCTTGAAGGTGTCCGGCGATGCAGTACATTCCTCAGTGCTTACGTGTGCAAGCTGCAACATCTCACTGGGCATTCATGTCTAAGTGTGTGTGCACGGGGCGGGGGGGAGTGGAAGGAAAGGGGAGAAACTGAAAAAAACATAAGGAATGCTCCACATTTACAAAAATTAGTTCAATATATAAAATTCTATTTTGACAGTCAAGTTTAAACTCTTCTTACAATTTAAACTCACCTTTTCTGGAATATTTTGAGTAATGATGTCGAAATGCGACAAAACTGATAAGAATGTACAAATGCTTGTTTTCAGGTGTTCTTCGCCCTGAAAACAATCAGACAAACAGAACAGTCATTCAAGGCTCACTGTGGTCCTTCCAACCCAGCCACAGCTGCAGCCTGGTGGGGATATGGGATTAAAGGCAAAGACAGAAAAGTAACTTCCCAGAGCCAAATACCTACATACACAATGACTGGCACACACTACGAGGTACTAACCAACCTCCTGTGCGGGGAGGGGAGCGGTCGGAGTGCATCCCTCCAGGAGAGGCGAGGCCGACAGGATGAGAGGGATGGCCAGAGGGGAGTGGGGAGGAGCGAGAACAGGTGGCAAGTGAGCAAGACAGAGACACAGAGGTGAGTGGAAGGTGAAGGCAGCGGCCTGGGGAACTCTAAGGACAGGGCTCAGACATCAAGGGGGCCTCGTGGATGACTTTGAAAAGCCATGAGGAAAACCCATGTGAGAGTGTTCCAGTGGAATTCAGAAACCTTCCCAAAACAGTCATTTGGGATGAAACCCTGACGGATGCCAGACAGGCCAGAAAGAGACTCAGGCAGGGCAGCTCAGGGTGGGGGAGGGAGGAGGTGGGAAAGCCCAGCGTGGAAGTCGGACACTCAGGAAGCCTGAGTGTGACCGTGAGGGAGGGTGAGAGCCAGAGGGAGAGTTCAGTGTGAGCCTGAAGAACAGAAGACGGGACGTGCATGTGTTTAGTGGACCGGCCTCCGCGGCTGCAGTCTGGGAGCCACCACGCCCCCATTCCCTCCTGCTTTCCAGCCTGATTCTGCGGCACCCTGGCAGCATCCAGGTGGCGTCCTGGCCTTCTGCGAGCTGCAGACCGCCTCCTCCCCCACTGCTGGCCCACAGTCCCTGTTGGACTCACTGGGCCAAACTTGCTGCATTTCCTTACAGTGAACAACCCTGATGATGTCCACAGAAAAAGGTCTGAAAGCTCTTTGTGAAAGGGGGAGACAAACGGCTAGATCCCTGGGGACACGAGAGGCGGGCGGCTCAGGAGTCCAGAGTCAGCCCGACCCTCCAGAGAGCTGACAGAACAGGCAAGGCTAACGAAGCCGTGGGTCTGAGAAGCGCTACAAGAACGACTGACGGGATACCGCCCTCCATTCAGGGACACGGAGGGGAGAGGAAGAGCCAGGAGAGGAAGCCTGGGTGTGAAAAGGAACCTGCTTCTGCACAAGTGACATGCAAACACTCCTCCCAACTTTCACAACGGAGGGTGACGTGGCTCCTGGAGCCTGGGAGAATGAAGGTCAACAGGAAGGGGCCAGCTGAGGGAGGGAAATCGCCATCGTCCTGCTGTACGTGGATGAAGCTGACCCTGTCAGGAGGGCTGGGGATGCTGAGCTGGCAGAGACGGGCTGACAAGTACAGGGGGCGCAGAAAGAGCAGCTCAGGGCTGAGCGGTGATGAGTAGGACAGAACCAAGACAGAAAGCAAGCATGAAAGGGCCAGAGACAGCCAGCGTCCTGGGACACAGGCGTCATGGGCAGAGGCACACAGTGGTGACCACAATGGTGACAGCCAGCTGTGGGGCGGCTGCTGGGACAGAGGCAGGTGAGGCGGAAGGAGAGAGGCCCTCCACTCTGCTGCTGCTCAGGAAGCCCTCAGAGCTCGAGCTGGGAGAACGCCACGGTCCCCAGTGGCTCCAGTAGAGCAAGAGAGGAAGGCAAAGAGCGCTGGTTCTCGAAGCTTAATCGTTCAGGAACAGACACCAGGACGGTGGCTGGAAGGAGAATTCATCAGATTAAGAGTGAAGATTTCAGAGGAAAGCCAGTGAAGGAAATGCAACCACTGTTCCTTCCCCTGAAACCAGAAGGAAGAAACAGAAGAGGAAATGCGCACAAAGTAGGTCGCAGAGGGAGCATGAACTTGGGACCACCAGGCCAGTGTTTAGAAACAACTTGTTATTTGTCAGGAAGCCTACATTGTAAACTCCATCACTAATCTTAGTATCAGCTCCTTAAAAATGATTTCTAGAACACACCCATTTCTCAACTCCTAATAACAAAAGCCTTTTCCATATTTTGTTAGAATGGAAGAGCTCTCAAAACCACAATGGTACGCTCAGGCTGTGCCAGGGATTTCTGTCTCCTGCATCAATTCAAATCTTGCAAAACACAATTCAGGAGTGAATTCACTGGACACAGGACAATTGATAGTCAAAAACAACTAATTGGAGCAAAACAAATCTCCCAGCACAGACTGCATCTTGCTTGAATTAAAAAAATATGAAAAATCTTTACTTACATAAGAAAAGCAATCCCAGAACTTCGGAAGAAATTGAGGGAACTTATGAAGGATCAATATAATGATCCACTCTATATAATACTTTATGGATGCCTGATTATTGCTGAAGCCGGCCTGGAAAATCTTGTCAATGATTCTATTCAAGAAATTCTGGGAAAGATAAAATTCAGAAATTAAATTGTGTTATGGTTATTGTTTTAAATTTCTTTTCACTGAGATATAGTTAACATATAATACTATATAAATTTAAGGGATAAAAATGTTGATTTGATACATTTACATGTCACGATAATACGACCACCGTGACATTAGCTAATAACACCCCTATCACATCACATAGTGATCATTTCTTTTTTGTGGTGAGAACAATTAAGATCCAATCTCTTAGCAACTTTGAAAATGGTTATTAATTTTAATTTAAAAAATAGTCACCATTAAAAAAACAGCTTGAATTTTTATTATAAGTAAGTACTGAATCTGCTGCTCTACAAACAATGGCCCTAATACCTGTGGACTGAAATATGGTGACGAGGCTCTTTTACCGAGTACTTCAGGTTTTACTTGGACATCTATTCTGTGAGAAAGGTTTTCATCCTCTGTATTTTTACAGGGAAAAGAAAAGGTTCAGAAAAGTTAAACACCTGGCCCAAAGCCGTGCATCCAGGACGCAGCAGCAGTCACTCAGATCAAGACCTGCCAGGAGGGATGCCCCACCCGACAACTGGGACCCCAGGACGCCAGAGTTAGCGGGTGGGGGGGGGGGGGCGACAGCCTGGGAGGGGCAGAGCTGGGCCTGACCCCTCCCATCCATCCTCCCCAGCTCTGGCCCAGCCCCTGACTCCAAAATCATCCTCCCACCTGGCACAGAGCTCTTAGAAATCACACTTCTATCTGGGCGACTGACCGTCTCTAAGGAGCAGGCAAAAAGCATTATCTCCTCATACGAGCACACAAAGACATTTATTATGTATACCTCCTTACTTTAAAGAGGAAAAATTCATCTTGAAAGAATTTCTAATCAGTAGCAGAGGAGCAGAAAAGCCCGTTTTGAGCCCCCACGACAGTAGCACAAAGCGGAGCTTGACTTTAGGCTCGAGTTGGTTGGGGTTCCACCTGCACTGGCTGTGCCACCGGTTTCCTGGGGGACGCGCCCTGTGGTTTCTGGACTGCAGACGATTCTGGACTGCAGATGGTGCGCAACACCCACACTCCCAGCCAGCTTGGCTGGTGCAAATTAGGAGGAGTTAAGTATTTAGATTTTCTAATCAAATGCCATATGAAATGTTGAACACTTAGAGTATTTCATTAAATATTGAAAGGAGAACACTCAATGGGGCCAGGTAAACCAGTGTCTGACTTATTTCTGCAACACCTAATTGCCTTAGTATGCCTTCTGTTTAAAAAAAGTTTTAAATAACTTCAATTTTAAAACTAAAGTATAAATTTTAAGCAGATTACTTTCCCCATTTTAAAAGTTATTCACGTGGAAACATGCTTAAAGGTACAAATGTAATAAATATTATACCTGATCAAATCTGGGGAAAAGTACAAGCAGAACCTGCCATACTCGGTTTTTCACTCTGTGTTGTTGAGAATTCACATAGTACCGCGTTCTAGACTTGGACACCAGTTCATCCTGGGGGCAGAGGAGGGAATTTATATTAAATCACTCACTGGATTTGTGATTCATGAAAACCAAATCCATGATGACTTCACACTCAGAAGATTAAACTGGCACCGAAACCTCTCGTCCTCCAAAAGGCAGAAAGGAGCGTAAGAGAGCCAATTCTTTAGTTTTCAAAAAAGTGCATCTAGTTGCTTAACTTACCTGCTTTTAAAATTAGAAAAGGAACTATGTAATTGTATGCAGTACGAAAAGTCTTCAGAAGGACACTTTATTCCGTTATGTGGCCAGTTAAGGGGGACATGGGACCATGCAGTGGGACAAGACGGAGGTATCGGACCTGTCTCTCAAGGCGCCAATAGGCACTTCTCCTTTTATGCCCCTTCCTCTCGTGGAAGTTCAAAACACGCATCTGCCATTGGATGAAAACGCCAGGAAGAGAGCGCCGCCGCGGGAAGCGGACGGACGCTGCCAGCGCCAGGCCGAGAGCAGCAGCTGCAAGCCTCCCGCACTAGCAGAGCTCACGCCCACCACAGCGCACGCATGCGCTCTGCCTGGTGGAGTCCCCACTGCCGTCAATTTTGTGTCCTTCAGGAAACCAGCGAAACGCTGCTTCCTCTGAGACAGCGCTCCTGACACCACGCAAAGGAGGACAGTTTGGCGTAAAAACACCTCCTGGGTTTCATATAACAAAGCTGACTAATGTGTGGTGAACACTGCATTTCAGTGCAGGTGACTCAGTGGGTGGCATGGTCACCAGTTACATCCCGCATCAGGCGTCACACGCTGTGTCTGCCTCCTCGGCTCCGCACGCAGATGAGAGCACTGTACCAACTTAACCACACTCCCTCTTCTCCCAGCCTTACTAAACCCGCCCCTCAGACACTGTCACGCTCATTTACAGGTGCCTTTGCAGACTCAAAAAAACTGTTCACGTTATGCCAGTTCCTACATTATTACCTTTCACTCTACTGTTTATATAAAACAATGTAAGGATACATCACTCTAAATCCAGCTGGTTTTGACTGGTTCTGGAAAATACCCAGAGGAAAGTTCAGATAGTACAGGGAAAACATTCTTGTTCTCCGAACCAAACCTGAGTTGGACAATTATTCAACAACCTTCAACTAAAAATATGGAACATAAATCTCATTTTTTTTCTTGATAAAAGTATTTAGAAATACAAATTTTGTCACCATAAAGAGCAAATGTTGGATTTTGACTTAACTATACAACAAAGATACTTTAAAGTAAAAAAAAAAAAAGTGTATTTACTTTATCTAATAGCTTGATTGCAAGATCCTCCATGAACAGTTTATGAGACATGTCGGAGCCATCTAATAAACACAGGAATTTGACAGCACAAATTCTGACATAATGGTCCTCTCTTTGGGTACTAAAAGTATAAAATGATAGACCAGGTCAACACATTTTCAAAACAGAAAAATACCTCAAATATTAGTTTCAAAATATCAAAGCCTTCCAAAATTTTCTAAAATTAAGTAAGCCCATAATTAATGCAATGCTTGTTAATTCAGTACAGACATTAGAAGATAACGAATCTGTCAAAAGGATGGCCTGTACAGAAAGTCTGAACAGGCGCGAATTCGCCTAGATTTCTGGAAAAACCAGGCATGCACAGCTGACTGGGCTGATAATACTTTATCAGCGGACAAAACAGACCAGCGCTCACAAGGCTATTCCTGAGTGAGGACCATGGACAGCTCTGCCAGCTTCTGGGCAAGACCCCGCCTCTAACGCCCCATTGGCCGCACTACAAATGCCAGTCCTCTACGTGAGGGGCGCGTCCAGGAAGTGTGCTCTCAGCATCCCAGCATTTTCAGTATGCAAATGTGGAAAGATAAAGTAAGTGACCTTCCAAAGGTCACTGTAATGTTATAATGTAAGCAAATGTCATTTCACTTTAACAACAAAACACTTCCCTAGCAGAAATCACTTATTTTGGAACCAGCAATTAAAAAATTTTTACTTTTGTTGCTACACTAAACTGTTTTTTAAAAAAAGTCAATTAAAAAAATTAACAATGAAAATATATTTTTTATTGTTTATTTTTTAAAAGATTTTATTTTTAGAGAGAGGGGAAGGGAGGAGGAAAGAGAGAGAAAGAAACATCAATGTGCAAGAGAAACATTGATCAGTTGCCTCTCACACACCCCCAAATGGGGACCTGGCCTACAATCCAGACATGTGCCCTGACTGGGAATCGAACCAGTGACCTTTCGGTTCACAGGCCAGCATTCAATCCACTGAGCCACACCAGCCAGGGGAAAAAAGGTGTATTTTTAATGAAGGATGGAAGATAAAACATAGCTACGGCACTTACGATAATAAACACTGTGATAACTGTACACAACTATCATTTGTTGTCCTAAATTCTAAAATCAAAGTGCATAATACAACACCACCTTCCTTATAAACACCTAGACACACATATTTTTTAAAAATTGATTTATTTCTTTTTAGAGAGAGGGGAAGGGAGGGAGAAAGAGGGGGAGAGAAACATAAATGTGAGAGAGAAACATCGATCAGTTGCTTCTTGTACAAGTTCCAGCTGGGGGCCAAAGCCACACCTCAGGCATGTGCCCTGACTGGGAATCAAACCCATGACCTTTCACTTTGTGGGACAATGCCAACAAACTGAGCCACATGGGTCAGGGCTACACACCCAGATTTTTTGAAAATTATGTTAAAAAAATAAAACTTGCCCTGCTGGGTGGCTCAGTTGGTTGGAGCATCATCTGTACACCAAAAGGTTATGGGTTCGATCCCCAGTCAGGGCACATACCTGGTTGTGGGTTCAATCCCCAACCAGGACATGTACAGGAGGCAGTTGATCAACGTTTCTCTCTCTCCCCCTCTCTCACTCCTGTCCTCATTCTTTAAAACCAATGTGCACATCCTTGGGTAAAGATTAAAAAAATAAAAGTTTTTAAAAAGCTATTTTGATGAGCTCCAAAAGCATTAATTTGGGGATTAGATGAAAAGTCTTATCCCAGAAATCAAAATTTTAGGGCTTGTTCCCCTCCAAGAGTGATTTTATTTTTGTGTAACCACTTTGACTTGTTATATGGTGACTTTTAGCCAAAAAAAGAATAAAATATGTGTGCTGATAATTGCCCTCCAAGCCAAACAAAGAGGAACAGGGGTTTTCATGTTCCCCATAGTCCTTTCCTTGTTTATGCTGGACTTTGCACTCTAAATTTTTTAAAGTTTATTAAATCTTAGTAAACAGCAACAGATCTGAGGGAAATATATGAGTAGAATATAATTTCTAACACACTTTTGAAGGCTCATTCGATGCCTTACAATAGTAAACATTTATTAAGTTGTGCAAATACAGAAAGGTTTTCACACGATGATAAATTCCGAATGTCCCCCTTCTGACAAGATGTACAACACCTGTAGCACTTACTTTTCAATGACAACATTTGCTGCACAATCGTGTCCGAGATTTTCTATAAAGGTCTGGACATCCTGAATGAGTCTGTCCACAAAAAACATTTGACAAAAACAACAGGTTTTAGACAGAAAAAAAAATTAAGACCCCAAATTTAAAGTTAACTAGTACTTTACATTCTGCTCATTGAAAGCCCCAAAAGAAAAACAACTCTACCCTCGTAGGTACTTACTATAAGCTAGGACAGGCTGAAATAACAGTGCCTTTACCTCTGATCGCGCCTGAACACAGTTCCAAATACACAAGCCTCAAGGACCAGTTCGCCGTAATGTTTAGCAGTTGACAGAGACCCAGGGGACACATTTGAAGCAGGAACCACCCAAGACTGGCAGCAGTGAGTTACCAGTGTGTTGAAGACTCCGGTTTTTATAGCAGACATCTCAATCATCTTGCACATAATCTGGAAGGAGAAATGATGGTCAATGTGGCCTTTAACTGAGTTAGTTTTTTTCCAAAAAAAAAAAAGAATTACTGCTGCAAAAATCTGCCACGTGAATGGCTTCAAATGATAGTTCTAACATAACGTGAATACAGTCTGCAAAATTAAAAATCCTTATCATTAGAATTTTGCAAGATGCTCAGTGATCACAGACTGTGAATTTCCACTTCTCAACAGTAACCACAGCTGACTGGTGGTGATGTTCACGGTCCTCACTGAATGGAGGGAAGAAAGCAGTTTTGGTCTCTTTGCGTTTTGTAGCGACCTCCCTCCCCGAGGCAGCAAAGACCTTGGCCTCTGAGTGTGTGCTGGGCCTCAGGAGAGGACGGAAAGAGGCGGTGGGGACAGCAGGGTCATAAAGGGCGTGCATCCACTTGCCCCTTAGGTAAAGGCACAGGTGGGTTCCTAGGCTTGACGTCATGCTGTGTTCCCTACTACGGGGATCAGCGGTCATCAACACAAATGCCTCCGGAAACCAGAAGGACCCCGTGATCGGGTTCCATTCACAGAAACATGTCTCATACACCGAAAGCAACAGCACAAATGCAATGACAAAAGGAGCCTGGCATTTGCCCTTGGTGTCCAGAGGGCATGAGGGACGGTGTGGACTGGAGAGGGGTACGGGCCAGTGCATGGGCTGCCACTACTCGACGCCAGGGGACTGCTGTCATGCAGGAATACGCAGTTAACAAACATAATTCTTCTTCCTCATGTGCTATGAGGCCCCACGAATTAAAAAGAAAACCACTTTTTAAATTAAATGTATTGGGTGGCACTGGTTAATAAGATTATATAGGTTTCGAATGTGCTTTTTATCTCAAGCACAGAGTTCACAGAAACAGAAAGGAGAATGGCTGCGGGGGAGGGGAAGCGGGGAGAGGTTAATGGATACAGTGTTTCAGCTCTGCAAGATGAAAAAGTTCTGGAGATCCGTCACAACAAGGCGAATATACTTAACCTTCCTTAACAGACTTAAGTACAGTTAAGATGATAAATTTTACGTTATGTGTTTTTTACCCCAATTAAAAGAAAGTTACCTCTTTTATTTTGAAATATGCCTGGCCCTTGATTTTTGCAGCGATGGTAAGAACTTTGGCATCAAAAACGAACTGAACAAAAGCTTTTAAATTAGACCAGAATGTCAGCTGAGTGTTGCTTAAAGAACATATAACCTTCCATGCCATGTCGAAAGCCTCTATGCAGATTGATTCGGAGGAGGCCAGAAGCTGGCAGAAAAAAGAGAGAGAGAAATACATAACTACCATTTAATTTCAGAAACTGACTCCCCCCCTACAGTTATTCCTTAATTCATGGCTCACCGTGGCTTACCTGGGGAACCAAAAGCTTCATGGAGTGGAACACAGGCAAGACCTGGTCGGAAGGAAGAATGGTGAGGGCTTCTAGTGCGGACTGCAGCGTTCCTGCGGGCATCTGGACAGCAGGCAGGACGGGCTCCGGGGGTCCACCCTCTGAGGGCGGCAGAAGGGTGTGATACTTTTTCAACAGGAAGGAGAGGCACACCCACTGGTCATGAATATACTGTGCAGCTATTTTTCCCCATCCTTGGGAAGATGATGATTCTTCAAAATTGCTGAAACGAAAAGAAAGTCACTGCCCGTGCTTCCTCGGTCTGTCTCCACTTCACCTGCTCGTGCGCTCTATCCTTTCATGGGGACAAGTCAGCAGACACTACCAGAACACAAGGAAACCACATGAACTGCAATTTTTTCTAACCACCTAAAAGCATGTACTTTCACTCACTTTACATGATTCACTAAGAAATGAACGCAGAAAGTCCATGGGTTTCCAGTAGGGGGACGAATAATGTGGTGACACGTGATTGCCCTGAATGGAGCCTCGCCCCAAAATTCCACAACCCTGTCCTCGGAGTTACGCGGGCACCTCAGGGACTGGAACAAGGATGGATTCCCAGCGCGAGCAGTAGAGATGCCTCCCAGGGACACGCTGCACTCCGAGGGGGGACACACCTGCTCTGCTCCTCTGGGCATGGCTTCTGCAGCATCTGATTGAGCGGGAGGGAGGCCAGGAACCTCTCCATGGGCCCAGCATCCGGCGGGTCCGGCTGCAGCTCTGGCTTCTGGTCCATGACCTTGCACACCGTGGCCAAGGCCGCCATACTGACCACCCTCTGAACCTGCCTCCCCAGCGTGGGCTCCTGAGAAGGGAACACAGCACCATATCTACCAGGAGCTGGTGTCAGCAGGCCAGGACCCGAGCCACCGCCTGTGCGGTGCGATCCATACCCTCCCTTCTCTCCTCCTGCTCCCGAACAGCAGAGGGAACAAGGGAAATCCAGCGCACACCATGCGTCCTCTACAGACTGGTGAACGAAAGAATCCACAGCATCAGCAAACACCCAGGTGGGCAGAGGAGACGGATTTCCTCACCTGGCGGGTGGGTGGGTGTCCGGAGCAGCACCCGACAGACCCCCACCTGTCTGAGAGTTTGGACTCTCCGCCGCTTCCTACTCAACCACCCTTCTGGACCCAACAGCCCCATGGTGAGTCTTACTGTAACTGTTTGGCTGAAGTATTTTTAAAAAGGCTCCGGGCACATGTGTATGTAACCCCTTCAATGAGCCGAATGCTGCTTTGGAAGTGGCACGGCACGGCCGTCAAAGGCTGGCCTCAGGAACCACACGGCTGAGGTCTGGCTCCTGCTCTGCACTCAGGACCCGCGTGACTGTGGACGCGCCTCACGCAGTGTGTTCCCTGTGAAGCACAGCAGCACAGAGCCCACCACCAGGGCCACTGTGGAGACTAAGTAATGGGGTGTTTCACATGGAGGAGCACAAAGGGGGAAACAGGACGGCCTGGCTCCCTGCTTGGAGAAAGCCGTCTGCAAGCACCAGGCGGGAGCGCAAGCTGGCACACACAACCGCTGCGCCAGACCACAGCGGCCCTCCCGATACCGCCAGCAGTGACGTATGCCAGAAGGCACCGCCGACCCCTGATCCCACGCGTTCCCTCGCCCCCCGGAACACGGCACGTATCTCCACGAGTTTCACACAGCAACACGACCGACACACGGAATACAACTTACTGCAGCTTTTGGCCACTATGGTCCCTGTTAACCTTCACAGAGTTCCGCGCACGACTACGGAAAGCAAGCCCACCTTCAGAATTACTGTGCGTGGTCCAGGAGTTTGGCCTTTCACGTCTCTAATGTGCTGCCTTGTACTAGCCGGATGTTATCGCTTTCAGGGCAGTTCTTCAAAACTCCGATCAGGTGATTAAAGCAATCACACAGTTTCATTATCTTAATTAGCAGCCCAGAGTAAACTATGATTCAGGCAAACTTCAGTCAGCACTTACCCTGTGTTCAGTAAAAACTGCCCACATTCCCTGAGGACTTTCTATGTCCCCGGCACCGTGCCAACATGTACCAGCTGGCTCGAACTCTCACCTCAGCCCTATAACCCTCACCTGCGATTGTGGTGTATGAGGCACAGGGGAGTTCAGGAATGTCCCTGAGGTCACCCAGCTGGCGAGGATGAAGCCGGGATGCACCCCCAGGAAGTCTAAACTCCAAAGCCTGTGCTCGCGGCCACTAGGCCTTATTACGTTTAAGAAAGGCCTCCACGCTCTGAAATCTAGTGGAGAAGACACAGACACATAAGCCACTCCACGAACAAGTGGATGGAAGTAAACACCACAAGGGAGGCATAAGCAGCAACAGGAAAATGGAGGAAAGCATGAGGCACTGACCCAAGAAGGCCTCTGGGCAAACGTGGTCCCAGTTGGGCCCACCGGCTGCTGGCAGGTGTGTACTGGAGGGAGGACGCTCTCAGGGGAAGGACGGGGCAGAGCGACACGTGCCTGTGGCCTGTGAAACTCTGCCTGGTGGCCTAGAGGGATGCAGCCCAGAGGAGGGCAGTGGATGACAGTCAGACCGGGAGGCCGAGAGCCAGGCCTGGGGGCTCGGGACACCAGGCCGATGAGTGTGGACACACGAAGGGCCCTCACTGCTACCTGAGCAGAGGACCTAGTGTGGATCCCCTTCCGGGATCCAAACGGTGTCAAGACTGAAGTCAGCACACTTTTGTTAGATATCTCACATGACGGGCGTCGCGATCCCCATCAGAGACGATGAGCAAAGGATACTATTTTACAAATTAGGTTTCACAGATGCTTTTTACATCAAAATACTGTATGGTAATCAAATACGCATTCCCTGTAAGCCTTATCCCACAGCACTACACACCCTGAATCACAGAGCAATACCTGTCCGCTGTCAGTGTCTTGAAGATGCCGAACGCATGCGGCTTTCAAAGGAGAAATCACTCTCCAGACAGGGCTGCCTCTCTTCCACCCCACCTCCCGATGGAGACCTGTGAGCTCCGTGAAGACCTGCAGGTACAAGTGGCCACGGTCCAGGTCTGAAACCTAAGAGAGACAATAAGACTCTGAATGAGCAGGGCTCATGAGGTTCACCAGCCCCCAGAGCGCAGACAGGAAAGCATTTGTTTACAGACACTAAAACCGCACATTGATGAGAGAAAGACGCATTTCCCCCAAGAAGCCTTCCGTCCGCTCCACACGGGGGCAAGTCCTCCCTCTCTGTGCGTCCACAGGGACCTGCCTTCTGCACAGTCACCTCGGAAACCGAGAGCGACTCTTGGCTCCCACCTGGGCTATGAGACCTGGGAAGGCAGGAACTACGTTCCCCAATTCCTGCCCCGAAGGCTAACACGTTGTCAGTAAGGTGATGAGGCTTCCTCTGTTCCAGGCAGGTCACCACACTCCCCTCTCACAGGGAAGGTGACCACCCCCGCTGCTAAGATGACCACTAAAGTTCAGGGAGGCCAAACAGCTTACCCGGCATCTCAGAGTCAGCCAGGGGAGGGACAGAATCAACCGCAGGTCTCTTTGAGTCCTGGCTGCAGGCAGACCTGGGTTCAGTCCAGCTCTCCCACTCACCAGCTCTGTGACCCACCGCAGCCACCTAAGCTCCTTAGCCCTCAGCTCCTCGTCCGTACGACAGGGAGGGGCACATCTATCCATCACAGGGCTTTTGAAAGAACTGAAAGTACGCTAAATGGACTGTCACGGAGTAGCTATTATTAGGCCATAATATTTATTACTATGCCGATTACTACCCCCTCGGAGACCATGCATGGCACACAGGAAGCACACACAGGGGTTTTACTTCTTTTGTGTATGTCTAAAAATTTCCATAATTGAAATGTAATAATACTGATTATAAAGTGACAGTGGAGCAAAGTAAACAAGTTACCGTTTTAGTTTAGTTAACAATAAACACGCCCCACTACAACTTTCACTCGCTCAAACACTCCTCACTCAGATGGTTTTTTCTTCACAGTTCCTTGCCTTCCTATCAAACATCTCAAGTCTTTCAGTATAAAACCTGTCTTTTTATATGTTCACACATGCTTATCAGCTATTAAACAGATGTACTTAATTGGGTATTCTGCTGAAAGCTGTTAAAATAAGTATATTTTCTAACATTATTGACAATGATTCTAATTGCTTCAACACTTCTCCCTAAGGAATTCAACCAAAAAAGACAATTAAGAATATCATTTCTGTAAGAGCTGGCATTTTAAAGATGTTTTTGGACAAAGGGAAGAACTTAACTTTTTTCCTACAGCCCAGAAAGAAGGGATGGTGTGGAGAGAGCAGAGCCTAAGAGAACGGAGTGTTCACCGAGCACCTTCTGATCTCCGAGGTGGTTCCTGCCCAAACTCATCCCAGAATCCCTCGAGGGGCTTTGCAAACGCAGATGTGGCGATGCCAGTCCGCCCACATCTGCCAAGTCAGAGTCTGGACCTTGGCACCAAACGGGCCCCTGTGCTTAGTCCTGCCCGCAGGTCTGGCGCCTGAGCCTCTGCAGACCCCGGTGGAGAGGGGTGGCCCCCACCTTGCAGTGAGGAAGCTGAGGCTCACAGAGCAACCGCACTTTCCCAACACCACAGTCACCACCCACAGGGACCAGTGCTAGAGGCTGCACGGCTTCCACCGCCCGCTTCCTCGGCCTGCCCTGGAGGAACTGCCCCTTGCAGTCAGTCCTTCTCCACTGAACGTGGTGGCTGGGCAGGCGCTCACCGCGGCAGTGACAGAGGGGCGAGAAGCCCCCCTATGAATACTCACGCTGCTCAGCTCATTCATGGCGAGTCTCCTGAGGACAAACTGGGAGATGCTCTCAGCCGCGGCTGCCACGAGGTCCTGGAGGAGCGGAGACACCTCGTCTGTGCGGAGAGAAGTGCAACGGAGCGAGTCAGGGAGCGCTTTGGTGCAAGGCACGCCCGTCTGTCTCGGAAGGCACAACCACGGAAGCACACGAATGGGTTGTGCACCAAAAATGGGTCCCAGCGATACAACAGTCATGAACACTGTGGGAGGCTGCCCTTCCCCTGCAAGCCCTGTGGGAGCCAGCGGGGTGGGCCGCAGACCAGCCCGCGCAGTGTTTGAAGCACAGTTTACAGACTGGACGGGTCAGACACGCTGGTGGTGAGACAGCAGTGGCCTGAGAGCTGGGGGTTTCCAAGCCTCCACAGGCGGGCCCCAGGGCATCCTGAAAGTGGGGGCATGATGGCCAGAGCAGGACAGGTGCACCCCAGGGACGCAGACAGCGAGTGGTCCGGAGGCCCGCAGGAGACTGGCCCCAGGACTGCGGGCTGCCCGGGCCTAGCGCTCCTCCACAGGCCAGCCCCAGGCACAGAACTCAGGACTCCGGGCAGACGGTGCTGCCAGGGCTCCGAAAACAAGCTGCAGGGAACCCACAGCCTCAGAAGCTGGGTCAGAACCGAGGCCTCACCCCTGCCAGGATGCCCGGGTGCTGAATAAAATGCAAGCACGCGCCAGAGGATTTACAGAAGACCCGGAGTCTCATCACAGAGCGCTCAGGATCCCCAGACACACCTGCCGTGCTGGGCGAGAGAAGCATCGTGAATGCCCGGCAGAGACTGTCTACACACGGCACCTCAGAGGCGCCGTTCACGCCAGAACAACATGACCCAGACTTTAAAGCGGCTATGTATAAAAATGCTTCAACAGTCAGCCAAGAACAATCTTGAAAGAAATGAAAAAAACAGAAAGTTTCAGCCAAGAAACAGAAGTTCAACATGAAAGGAAAACAGGAATTTTGTAATTGAAAAGTATAATAACTGAAATTTTAAAAAAAAACCTCACTCGATGGGATCAACCACAGGAAGGGGATGCAAGAGAAAAGTCAGTGAACTTGAAAACAGATCAATGAAATATGAGATCTGAACAACAGACGAAAACAGTGATTAAAAAATAAGCAGAGCCTCGGAGACCTGCGGGATCGTCACAAAGGTCCAACACCCACGTCCTAAGGGTCCCGGAGAACAGGCTGGTGCTAAAAAAATAGCTGAGTAAAAAACTGGCTGAACACTTTCCAAATTCAAGTTCAGGAAACCTAAAAATCAGTGAGCACAAAGAAAGTCATGCCCAGACACAGTTTAACCAAAGTGCTAAAAACTAAATACAAAGAAACACTCTTGAAAGCAGAGGAAAACAGCACAGCACTTCAGGGATGAGACCCCACGGGCCAGAAGCAAACTGAACATCTTTGAACTGCAGAAGAAAAAGATCTAAAAAAAATGCAATGTTATATCCAGTGAAAATATTCTTCAGAAGGGAGATAAAGACATTCTCAGATGAAGGAAAACTAAGAGAATTCATTGCCAACAATAAACCTGTTGTAAGAGAAATGCTGCAAGGTGTGTGTGTGCTAGTTTTTAAACAAAACAGATATGACATCAGACAGACACAGGAACAGGGAAATGAACAAAGAGCAAAAGACCCATCAATAAACAGGTCAGTGGAACGGGCTCTTCTCCTAAGTTCTTTAAAATCTGTTTAATGGTTGAAAGCAAAACATCTAACTCTGTCAGGTAGCGTTTTCAACAAATGCAGACATAAGACAACTATCACAGTGGGTGGGGATAAAGGACCTACATTCACTTCAAGTGGTAAAATGTGAATTCTACCTGCACGTGAAAAAGTAGACATGCACACTATAGAGAAAATAAGCAGAACACAAAAAATAAACTGGCAGGCCTAGATCCAAACATATAGTAATTAGATTAAATACAAATAGTCTACACCCATGAAACACAAAGACTGTCAAAACAGGTGGAAAATCATGCCCCAACTATATGCCATCTAAGGCATGCACTTGAAATAGAATGATCTAAATACAGTAAAAATAAAAGGCCAGAACAAATACACTGTGCAACTTCTAACCAAAGTGGGAGCGGTATATTTTTCTCAAAGTGTAGTTCAGAGTAGAGAAAGTAACCAGGGACAAAAAGGGACACCACGTGGTGACAACACGCAGCCCCACACAGGGACACCCCTGACAACAGGGAGCAAAACTGGCAAAACTGAAGGAGGAGAAGACAAATCCCGAATTACAGCTGGAGACGTCGATGTCCCCCCCGGTACAGAAAGAGAAAACAGGAACTCTGCTAGGATAACAGACCGGAAAACCCCGTGAAACTCCGGGTACACGTGGCGTTTACGGAACCCTCCACCCAGCCGCAGCCGCAGCAGCACTCACGCTGTTTTCAAACAACACGGAACAGGCACCGAGAGACCCCGCCGCAGGTCATCACACCAGCCTCCGTGACTTTTTAAAGACTGAAATTGTGCAACGCCTGCTCTCTAACTACAGTGGAGTTAAGAACCAATAATTGAAAGATAAATGCCAGCTCAACATCTTGCCTAGGATAACAGCTAAAAGGAATCTCACTTAAACCATCCGAAAACAGAACTTCTCATCTTTTCTCCAAAACCTTCTCTAACTCCTGTCTTCTGTCTTGGGTCCCCCTTCATGCCCTAAGAATGAGAACACACCCTGGGGAGACTCACCCCCACCCCCAGGAGACACACAGATGGGGTCCACGCAGCACCGTGAGCAACAGCAGCCCACTGAACACAGCCCAACGTCCTGCAACAGGACAGGGCAGCACTGCGCTGTCACCATGCAATGGCGGGTACGCGACGGGAATAACAAAGTCGAAGACAGGACACGAGGAATCTCAGAAACACGCGAGGTGAAGAAAGTTACAGAAGACTTCTTCCATGAAGTAACATTTCTATAAAGGTCACACGCAAGAGAACAAGACAACATATTGTTGAAACCTATATATCTGGTGAGGCCACTTTTTAAAGAGCACAGAAGTGACAAAGAGAAAAGCCAAAACAAGAGGGCAAAAGCAGCAGACGGAGGAGCAACAGGGAACTTCGTTCCTAGGTTGGGCAGTGAGTTCCCAGGTGTTTGTTTTGCATAACATATACAACCTGCTGCGAATCAAACATCGCGACAGTTTGCCAGAAGCATCACGACGCAGTCCTCCGCCTGCAAGTGCTGAGCCCAGTAAAATAGTCAAGGCAGGCAGGGTGAACAGTAACTCTGACAAACACTATCGCAGAGCTTGCGTCCCTTGCGAATGCAGAAGGATAAGAGAAAGTGTTTTTAAAGGATGGTTACTGCTGAGCCACTTAGGTGAGGGACCTGGGGGAGTCAAGCCATAAATACAGAACTGCAGCGGTGGGGGCCCTGCGCTGGGGGGAGGAGAAATGGCGAGCTCCTGTTTCATGGCAGTCGGTTCTGCAAGGTGACGAGTCTCTGTGGAAGGAAGGTGGGGAGGGCGGCAGGGCAGGGGGAGTGCGCTCAAGGCCACGGACCCGCAGGCTTGACGTGAGTAAGACGGTAAGTTTTGTTGCGTTTATTTCACCCCAAAAAATAGTAAACACACACACACAAAATGCACATCAAATGAATCCAAATTTATGCTGTTACGGAATGGAAAATCTTGTAACAAGTCACTGTTCTCTGTACAGCATTTGTTTCTGCAACCATTATCAAATATATCAGAACTTAGAAACTAGTTTTACCACTCCATAAGCACATGTTAAAATCTACCCTCATCAATAGTATCCTCAGGTGTAAACTAACACCAATGTTTCTCTAGAATTTCTTTAAATTTTAAATGTCTTCGATTCCAAATGAATGCATCGGGAAGGACTGGAATCAAGGTTTCCCCACCAACACGCTCCTCTGTGATGTCCGCTGCGTTTGCAGCTGCTGGCTGACACGCACCTTAGTGCAAGGAGGGAGCGAAGGGCTCGATGCTTCTGCCGACTACCGCGACACTTTCTACAGGGAGCATCTTCTACTCAGAAGGTGCCCAGAGGTCGGCATATTTAAAAATAAAAGGGCTGTCACCCTCACGCTTTAGCTTACTTTCTGCAACAGCCTAGTGGCAATTAGAAATGCATCTTGCTTAAACATACCTTAAATAGTGATCACTTCCAATGTTCTAAAAATCAATGAGCACGCATAAATTTTAAAAAATAAATGCAAACGAAATCACATTCTAAAATCAATAGTAACCAACAGATGTAACCCTAGACTGTCAGCTCCTTGGGGGCAGAACTCTGCTCCTCCCCGGCTGTGTCCCGGGACCACCAGGGGAGACCCGTAAACACCTGCCAAAAGCATGAGGTGGCCTCTTTATTGTAAAAGGTCGGGAACTTCCTTTCGTTCTACATGCCAACTGCATACCAAGCAAGGGCCCGGAGAAACCATTCCTCCTCACCATGGCGGGCCTGGGGACCTTTCGGTGCGCAGGCGTGCAGCAGCGTCACCAGCAGCTGCAGGCACCTGTCGGCCTTCAGCACAGGCATGTAGGCGTTGGTGCCCAGCTTCCCAAGGGCGTCCAGGAGAGGATCCAAGAACATCCTCAACACGTTCTGCGTTCTCTGCTTTTCACTAGACATTGAAAAACACAGCCACATCAAGCATTTCTAAAGCAGAAAGAATTATGTCCCAACTACAGTTTGTGGGGTTGGCTAACTAATGGACTCAGTGAGACAGAATCACTCTGATGGACGGTCCGAACACCCAGCACCTCACAGGGCTGACGCCCCTCCCGTCTGCACGCCGGCCCTCCACCTGTGCCCTCCCGGGGAGAAGAGCGTGTCGCCAGATGAAGGCACCGGGAAGAGCGTGCGCACACAGCTCCACACACAAGCACAGAGGAAATCCTCTGCCCATTGCACGTGCAAATTAAAATGCTGGGGCCCCGCTTCCACATTTAAAAAAAAAACAAAAACAAATGCTAGTCAAGGAGATGAGACATGTTAACAAAATATATATATAAAGAATTAAGGATTTACAGACAACTATTACGACCAACTTTTGTACTAAAACTGCCCAGAAGAGACATGTGATGTGAACCAAGCTAACTGTGTGTCCTGCAAACACAGGACCTAAGGAAGCTGCTTTTCACAACAATTATAATCTGAGAGAACCGATCCACTCACCTTCTCAAAGTATAAGTGAGACTGGTTTATCTTTATTGCCTTTGTTTAATTACACCTTTTACAAAGGAATTAAATCCAGTCAATTTCTTCACCTAATCTTATGCTAGGATCTTACAACCTACTTTTCTAATATTCTTATATAAAACCAGTAATTACTATATAGCTTTTTAAACCATCTCTAATAAGTTAACTTACATGTTTCAATTAATAGTTGGCTATTAGTAATGAAGGCTATTAGGACTTTATTACTATTAAGTTACTGTTAATTTATAATGAATTTGTTGCCAATGTCTAGTTCCCTCCTTTCATACAATACATTGTGGTCAATTCTATGCCAGTCATGGAAAAGCCTGAATACCCAGCATTAATCTGAGCAGCCTTTTTTCTTTTTTGGAAGCTTTGTTTCCAGGTTCAGAAGCGCTCACCTGTACTGCATCTTCATTCCTTCCACGTCCACAGCCAGCAAGACCATCAGGGCGACGAGCCTGGCTTCAGCCCAGTCGGGCATCCAGCTGGTCTCTCCCGCTGCAGGAAGGACAGTCGAGGTTGAGAAGCGTGAGCAAAACCCTTCACAGAGGAGGCTTCAGACACAGGCAGATGGCTGAAGGAATGTGTCTCACCGCTATTGAATTTTTACAGAAATGCAGCTGCGATGGAACGGCTCATGGCCACGCACACTTAAAATGACCACTGGGCTGGGTGTGGCGGCTGAGAAAGAGTGAGACAGGTCAGGGAGATGAGCCGTCCCTGACAGAGGAGGGACAGGCATGTCAGCGGCCTCCGGCAGAGAGTGGGCCCCACTCCAGGAAACGGAAGGGTGCCCGTGGGCTGGGGCTGGGGGGCAGGAATGACCAAGAGGAGGCCACGGAGACAGGTGGAATGACAAGGGGGCTCTGTGGGCCTTGGAAAGGATGTCTGTCTTCACCCTACAGGCAAGAGCGGGCAGGCACACCACGCTCTCGTGCAGTCACAGGTGGTGCGGCTTTTATAAACTGCAGGCCTGCATCAGGCGAGTCTGCCCGCGCCCTTTTCCAACAGCATCTGCTCACTGTGTCTCTCTGCCACATTCTGGTCATTCTTGCAACATTTCCAACTCTTTTGTCGCGATCTGTGATCGGGGGGGGGGGGGGGGGTTCTCTAACATTGCTACTGTAACTGTTTGGGGGCGCCACAACCACACCCATGGAAGGCAGCAAACTTACTCCGTGAAGGCTGTGTGTTCTGACTGCCCTGCTGACACCCCCCTTCCCAGGGCCTCCCCGTTCCCTGGGACACGGCCATTCTGAAATCAGGCCAACTAATAACCCTGCACGGGCTTCTAAGTGCTCAGGTGTAGGAAGGTCACAGGTCTCTCATGTTAAATCAAAGCTAGAATTGGCCAAGCTGAGTGAAGAAGGCATGTCGAAGCTGACATGGGCCAAAAGCTAGGCCTCTTGAGCCAAATAATTAGCCAAGTTGTATATGGAAAGGAAAAGTTCTTGAAGGATATTAAAGGTGCCACCCCAGTGAGCACACACACGATAAAGCAAAAGAGCCTTATGGCTGACATGTAGAAAGCGTTGGTGGTCTGGACAGCAGATGAAGCCAGCCACAGCACTCCCGTGAGCCAGAGCCTAACCCAGAGCAAGTCTCAACTCCTCAGTGCTGTGAAGGCTGAAGAGTGAGGCAGCTGCAGAAGAGAAGTCTGGAGCTGGCCAAGGTGGGTCCACGGGTCCCAACAAAACAAGCGGTGTCTGAAACATCAGAGCACGAGGTGAAGCAGCAAGTGTGGACGCAGAAGCTGCAGTGAGTTCTCCAGAAGATCTAGTAAGATAATTAGCAAGGGTGGCCACATTGAACAACAGATTTTTGATGCAGATGAAACAGCCTTATATTGAAAGAAGACCCCACCTAAGACCTTCACACCTGGAGAGGAGAAGTCGGTGCCTGGCCTCAAAGCTTCAGAGGACAGGCTGGCTCTCTTGTGAGGGGCTCATGCAGCTGTGACTTTAAGTTGAAGGCAGTGCTCACTCACCACTCGGAAAATCCTAGGGCCCTTAGGAACGATGCTAAAGCTGCCCTGCCCATGTCTATACACAGAGCAGCAAAGCCTGGAAGACAGCACATCTGTTTACAGCACGGTTTACTGGGTATTTTAAGCCCATTGTTGAGATCAACTGGTCAGAAAAAAAGATCCCTTTCAGAATATCACTGCTCACGGACAATGCCCTGGTCGCCCAAGAGCTCTGACAGGGCGGCTTTACAACGAGGTCAGTGCTATTTCCATGCCTGGGAACACGGCACCCACAAATCACGGAGCCATTCCAACTTCCAAGTCTTATCATTCAACAAACACATTGCATGAGGCTGTGTATGGGCCTGGCAAAGCACACTGGAGACCTTCTAGGCCAGATGCACTATTCCAGATGCCATTACGAATATTTGCGATTTGTGGGAAGGGGTCACATTGGCAGGAGTTTGGAAGAAGATGATTCCACCCCCCATGGATGACCTCGAAGAGTCAAGGCTTCAGTGGAGGAAGCAACTGTGGACATGGAGAGAATAGCAGGAGAGCGGGAATCAGAAGCGGAGCCTGAGGACAGGGCTCATTTGCTACAATCTCAGGACAAAACTAGTGGATGAGGCGCTGCTTCTTGTGGGTGAGCACAGAAAGAAGTGTCTGGAGTTGGAATCTGCTCCTGGTGAAGATGCTGTGACAACTGTTGAAATGGCAACAAAGAACTTAGAATATGACATAAGCTTAGTTGATAAAGCCGCAGCAGCGTTTGAGAGGACTGACTCCACTTTTGAAAGTAGTTCTATGGTGAGTAAAATACTATCAAACAGCATCGCATGCTATAGAGAAATTGCTCATGAAAAAAAGAGTCAACCAATGCCTCAAAGGTCACTGGTGTCTTAACGAATTGCCACAGCCACCTGACCTTCAGAAACCAACACCCTGATCAGTCAGCAGCCCCCAACCTCGGGGCCAGCCCCTCACCCGCAAAAAGAGTACAGCTCACTGAAGGCTCCGGCGACGGTCAGCGTGCTTTAGCAACGAGGCAGTTTAATGCTACTGCACGCTTAAGAAACTACAGTACAGAAACATAACTTTATGTGACTCCTGTTACTGCGGAGGTCTGGAACTGAACCCCCGATATCTCTGAGTTCTGCCTCTACACACAGAAGGGAAGAAGACATTTGTAAGATCAAAATTTGTACTTATTTCTCTCTGGGTACAACGTGGAAAAAGATTGCAGGGGAAGCGAGAGGAGATGCAAGGTGACCAGTGAAGAGTCGAGTTTGGTTTTCGGCCGAGAGGAGAGAATCCCTGCAATGCAGCCAGAAGGGGCGCACACAGACACACAGGCTCCGACACCCCAGACCTGTGTTCAAGGCCCGGTCCTGCACTTGTTAGCTGGGGGCCTCGTGACAGCCCATTCACCTCTCGGAAAGTCTACGGCATCTTCTATGAAATCAAACAAGTAAAACCTGCAGCTTGCTTTGGGTTTATTATAAAAATTAAATAACATATGCCAAGGTCCTAGAACAAGCTTTGGGAGAGGGAACTTGGTTGACTGATATAATTGATATTTTACTACCTCAGAAAGCCAGTTAAAAATAGAAAGAGTCATGAGTAGATTTCTTTTTTATTTTTGGCATATGACTGTAGTAAAACTATACTCTTCACATCAGTTCCCAGTAAACAGTTAGGTAAGAAACCTTGTTTTCTAGCCCAGTGATTCAAATAATTAAAACATTTTTACAATATTCTAATATACTTTAGAAGTAATTTAATCTATTTTGATACAAATTTATTGTACTAGTATAAGAGACAAACAATACTAAAAATAAATATTTGTATGTAGGTTAACTCAGTTTAAAAATAAAAAAAGAATAAACTTTATTACATATTATTTTTAAAATGCTATAAAGGCAATTTACTTGCCATCGATAATAAATCTGCTTCTATTTTTTTAAATCTAAATATTGATGCTATACCAAAAAATTTAGTAGGTTAAATTTATAAGTGTTATAAAGCTGAATCTCTTACTCACATTTTTACTCATATTAACGCTTCATATCTCACACTTACATTACAAATTCATTCATAAATGAAGACTAAAGTGCAATCAAATGCCACTACACTACTGAGTTCCCCACATTTTCTAGCAATCATATAATCAAGATACCTTCAGAGCTCACAGGAGGCAGGGGAAGAGAGGGGCTCTTTGGGGCTCTGACTGAGAGTGACATGTTTCCATTCCTCGTGGGCTCGAGCCTCTTCTCCTCTGACCCGCGTGTGGGCTGGGAGCCTCCGGGCGCGACCCCGCATCTGGCAGGGGCAGCACACAGGCCGGGGCCTCTCCGTGGCTGACCGGCCAGTTCTCGCCTGCCTCCCGCAAGCACCAAGAGCAGGCTTCTAGAAACACCGATCTTTTCTGAAAGCCCAGCAGTTTTCAGAAGCTCAGTGGATTCTGATTGTTATCTGAAAATCTTGTTCACCCAATTTTGAGTATTTAATCAGATCTGAAGCTGTTATATACTCTGAGTTATAAGACAAGTTCTATTTTAGGGGCTTAATCTATGTTTAGGGTAGCAGGGACTAAAATTCCTTTACTTTTATATAGGCCTAGTAAAAGAATCTTCCAAGTAATAGCACAGAAAATTGACTAGACAACAGAGAGAATAAAACAGAAAAGAGACATGTTTGAAGAAGGAAGAACGATACTCTCAAGTACTTTGGGAGGATAATTATCTGATCATTTAAGAGCCAGCCCATGATCAGATTAAAGAAATCAGTAAATGAAAACAACATAGTCTGAGACAAACCTAGGAAATTAGAGACGCATTAAACTCGGAGACGCAGGTTACCCGGAGGATCGCGGGCGAGGCGACGAGGAGGAAGCCCGGGAAACGTGCACGGAGTCCTAACGATGACTGGGCCTGCGGCTGGCGCCTCCGCCCGCCGCGCAGTCTCACTCCCATCCCCAGAGGAGCCACCAGACTGACCTCTGCCAACTGCCTGGCAAAAAGGAAAACTAACAAAACCAGCCCCTCAGACACTTTTCTCTCAGATTGCTTTTCACCATCAGGTCACGCTAAATGTGACACTGTGGCAACAAAGGGAAGAAGAGCTGATAGAGCTACAAGGATTTCCACTTCAGAGGCCTTCGAATGCACCGCTGCAGCCTCTAGCCCTCAAGAAACTCGGTAATTATAGAACAAATTACTAGGTTGGTGTGTGTCCATTTCCTACTCTGGCCGCTTATTCGTTTATTAAAGCATATCAAACAGTTTAAATCTCAAATCCTAGAACAGATTAGGTACAAGTTAGGGCGCGGCATTTTAATGTCCTGTTATGCACAGTATCTGGCTGAAAAACGTGTGTAGGTCAGAAAACTGACACATTCGGGAAAGCCCATACCTTGCTCTGAAAACTAGTTAACAGTTCTTTGGAAGCATTTTGGTTAGACTGGTCCAGAAAAATGATTCCAGACTTACCTTCCCAAGCAGGTGGCTTAACATACTCTTCAACCCGGCTCTTCACGAAAGCATTCAAGGAGCACGTCTCTGGAAGTCCTACGGCGCTGCCAGTTGGGGGTCGCCCAAAACGGCTTTCGTTAGCACGCAACCACTCACAGAGCTGGAAGACAACAGCTATTACTTTGTTTTAAAAACCTAAGCAAACGAAGAGTTTCAATTTCCCAAAGCCAATTTTTTCTTCCACAATAAACTGAATTTAAATGACTGAACACAACAAAGTAATAAAGCATTTATTATCATGAGTGAGTTGAGTAGATAGCAGAGGCAGAAAAAAGTGCGTATGTATTTTCTACCCTCCATTTGAGATTTTATAACCTTCATTAACAGGCAAAAATTTTTAAAGTACCTAACATAAAA
This sequence comes from Trachops cirrhosus, assembly GCA_028533065.1. Lineage (NCBI taxonomy): Eukaryota > Metazoa > Chordata > Mammalia > Chiroptera > Phyllostomidae > Trachops > Trachops cirrhosus. The sequence continues at coordinate 75,305,576 of CM052546.1, read as the reverse complement.
TGCACATTGTGATAAGGTATTCTAAAGAACATCTCTGCACAAAATAACACATTATATAAAACAAATTATAACCTTAAATTAAAATTCATTCTAGCTTCACATACTAAAACAAGAATGTCCATTTTTGAGAGAATGTAGAATTTGAGATATGTTATAACTAAAGTTCCTACCTCATCATAAGTCTATTCTCTATCATATATGTATTTTAAAATATATTAATTTAAGAGACAAATTCTGCCCGAGCTCTTCTCCGTAATATCTTGTAGGAGACTTGCAAAACTAAGTTGCAGAACTTCAAAGAATTAATCTTTGATCACATGTAATTGTGAATTTTGTTTTGAAATCTATGTTCTTAACATTGTTTTCACAATATATCTTAATGTGCAAATTTATACATGAATGTAAGTGTGAAGTAAATAATTATGTCTTTCTAAAAGGTAAGGATTTTTTAAGATATGTTTGCCTCCATTAAAGTATAACCCCAAATTACGTGTAAGCAGACAAAATAATGATGAAAAATAATAACACAGCACTCAACGAATGAATAAATCAGTCAGGATGAAACCGACACCCACACCAAGCAATGACACGCAGCTCAGCACTGAAGGAAGCCGCTGCGGGCAGGTCTTCACCGAGCAGATGGTCTGAACGCAGTCTGTCCACAGTGGGATCAGCTAGCATCCCTTTCCACCATATGCACTTTTTCTTACATTCCTCTCAAACTGACCAGACTAAGTTCCTTAATTATTGCTATAAAATATGTGGTTTTCCAAATCTTGTATTTCTACAAGCACAAAATTATTGAAGTAAACTCATTCATGTTTGATTCTTTCCCTCTATCAAATCTGTCACAAAATTCAGAATATTTCCCTTCAAAGAGTCTCTTTATGTCAAACTTATGGCTTAAATGCCATCTACCTGGCATTCCCAGGTACGCAGGTTCCCCTGATTTCCCGTTAAAATACAAGTCGCAAAAGTCTATCCGGACACTGTCAGGAGAAGGAGAAGACAAGCCAAAGACCGAGAGAAAATGTTTGCAAGAGACACATCTGACAAAGGACTGGTATCCAACATAAACTCTGAAAACGTAATAAGAAAACAATCCAATAAAACATGGGCAAGAGGATCTGAAGACACTTCACAAAGAACTCAGAGCAGACAGATGGCAGATAGCACATGAAAAGATGCTCACTGTTGCATGTTGTTACATAACTCCTAAGTAAAACAACGGTGAGCCACCACTGCACACCTAACGGAACGGTGAGAATCCAAAACCCCGACACCACCAAGTGTTGGTGGGCATGTGTTTGCATTCACTGCTGGTGGGAATGTGAAAGAGAGCCACCTTGGAAGGGAGTCTGGCGTCTCTTGCAAAACTATAAATGTTCTCTGACCATACAATCCAGCAACTGTGCTCCTTGGCATTTACGCAAATGAGTTAAAAACTTATCTCCACACAATAACCTTCACATGAATGTTTATAGCAGCTTTTTTCATAATTGCCGGAACTGAGAAGCCACCAAGATATGCTTCTATGGGTGAATGGGTAAATAAACTGTGGTACATCGAAAAATGGAATATTATTCAGTGATAAAAAGAAACAAACTATCCAGCCGTGAAAAGACATGGAAGAACCTTAAGGTGCATCAGAGAAAGAAGCCAATATGCAAAGGCTTCACAATGTATGATTGCAACTATGTGACAGTCTGGAAAACGCAAAACCACAGAGGCAGTAGGAGGAGGGAGGGCAGAGAGGGAAGAACAGGCTGAGCAGAGGGGTTTTCGGGCGGTGAAACTATTCAGGGTGGCACTGTAACCGGGGGTACGTGCAGTTACCCATTTGCAGAGCCCACAGAAGGCACAACACAGAGCGAACCCTAACGTAAACTGTGGACATGAGTTAACAGTAAGGTTTCTATTGTAACAAATGTATCTTGCCAACGCAAGGTGGGAATAGAAGGGGCAAATGTGGGGGCCGAGAGGAGGTACAAGAGGGTTATGAGAAGTCTCTGTACTTTCTGTTCAATTTTTCTATAAACCTAAAACTATGCTAAAAAACAAAGTACATTAATTTTAAAAAATTACTTAGGTTGAGCTATATGAAATTGCCATTTCTGTAAGTATGATTCATCATAATACAACAGATTTATACTATGTAGCAATAGTCATAAAATGTAGCCAAATCTACTCTAAGATACATATACATAATTTGTGCTTTTATTATTAAATAAACAAAAAGTATTAAAATTGGGGCTCAAGTATAAACCACAGTAGCCACATTCATTTGCTAACCATTGTATTCCCCAAACTTAACACAAAGGCTGGTGTGCGGAAGGTGTGCAATAAAGCGTTTTCAGTAAATAAATTCAAGACATTAAGTAAAACACACTAAAAGAAAGCAAAACAAGAAACAATGAAGATAGATATTAATGAACTAGACAACTGAAAAATTAAGTGGAACAAATAACGAAATCTCAGGTCAGCTCCTTAAAAGCAGACAATTAAAGGTCTGGCTCATCACACCGCGGGGCTCAGACGACGCGGCTGTGGGACTGACACCTCTGTGGGCTACACGGTCGGAAACGTTACATGCATTTCCTCACTCAAACCTGACCGCTCATTCCACGTACCAAGTAAACGCCACAGGGCTCCCCACAATGTACAAACCAATGTGACGAACACAACTTATTTGGATACCTGAACGAAGTTGAGTATTTGAACAAAGTGCAAGAAACAGACGGAAAAACACATTTACTGAACATCTGGAAAAGGGTAATTGAACTGGATATTTGAAATCAAGAAATTGTTAACATTTTCAGGTTAGTAAAAAGGCCCTATTTTGTGTCCTTTTAAAGTCCTTATTTTTTTAGCAGTACATAGTGAAATATTTATAGATGAAGTAAATTTTGAAATAAAAGTTCAACAGAAGGAACGAATTAAATAAATTCCAAAACACTTAATCAACTGAACTTTTAAATATCACATATGGGAGATTTAATTAGCAACACGTTAAAATACTCATATAAATAAAGATGAAAAATGAAATTTAAAACTAATTTTAATTTTGTTTAGAAAGATCATATATACTAATGTGTCATTTTAAATATACATATATAGTGAGAAAAAGTGAAAATATGTATGTATTCAAAAAATTAAGAATTAAAGCAAAAAATATGTGGGCATTACAGGTGATTATTTTCTTTAATCGTTCTGTATTTTTCAGATTCCACATAATTATATGCATCATGACTAAGAATATAAGATAAAATTCTAATTCTTTAAGGCCCCCATTCACCTCTCTTCACTCCTTCTGCCGTTACCCTATTCTATGCTCTCCTTATTTTATGCCAGAACTATTTCAACGCAGGCCAAGCTGACTTCTCTTGCTTCGCTCCAGGCAGACAGAGCCAGCACTGCCTTCCAAAAGAGGTCATCACATGCCTGGCCTCAGTGACCCCAAGCACTGGAGAAGCACAAAATTAAAAATTAAAGGGTCCTGTACTAAAAAAACGCATGACCTACAGGGAGCACAGACTGGAACGTGACCGAGCACACAACGGGCAAGAGCTGAAATCAGTAGCAGGCATTGGGTCCCACGACTTAAAACGAAGAGGAGGAGGAAGGGGGCTCTGCAGAGCAGCCGGCAGTGAGACCCTCACTGACTGCAAGGCCCTGACACCTTGTGGGGGGACAGGGTGTCGGAGCGCAGGGCAGAGTCAGGGATGGACGAGAGAGAAGCCATCGGAGCGGGAATGCCGGGGGTCTCCACCTGGGCAGTGGCTGCGGGAAAGGAAAGACATGTAGGGTCTCGAGGTGAATGAGAAGCATAAAGTCCGAAGAACTACAAAGTACCCAAATGTCAGGCTCGGGCAGGAAGTGGGCAGATGGAAGTGCTACTGACTGACAGGAGAGAGAGAAGGGGGCCGAGTCACTCGCTGCTCGCTGCTCTCGCGTCTGCCATCACCACTGTTCCTCACACCGCTCATCCGGTTCCAGCTGTGCACTCCCGCACCCCGCCCCCTCCAGCAGGTCTGTCTCCCCCAGGCTGCCTGTCCCCCGTCTCTGCATGAGCTCTCAGCTGCATTACCAGTTAGTTCCGCTCAAAGCAAATGTACCATTTTTTTAAATCTCTGTTGATAGATAACAAAGCAATTGTTCTATTTTGTGTAAATGGCTGGCGATGAATTCAATTAGAAAACAATTTTTATAAAGATTTCAAAGAATGTAACTTCTCATCAAGTTATTTTCAATCTCACCTCTGTCCACAGTGACGTTCCTCGCCCTAAGGATTCCTCTTGTCTCAGCGACAGGAGAAAAGTTGAGATGTCGGAAAGTGACACTTTTTCCTGGGGTTGGGGAAGGAGTTTTTTAAAATTACTCATTTTAAAATTTTCTAGTATACTATTTAAAGAATCATTTAGCGCAATCTAAAGAAAGCTACTTTTTAAAAACAAAATATTGTTTAACTTTTAAAGTGAAAACATTGATTACAAACAACCAACATATTATATAAAAAAAGATTATTTTATAAATCTATTTTCCTTAAAATCAAGGTTACTATCTTAGAGACAAGACGGTCACAATCTAAAAGCAAAAACAAGACATTCTATAAGAAGAAAGTACTCATTACTTAAGTCAAAGTGATTCCTACGTTTCAAAGCCACAGAAGTGACCCTGTGCCTTCAGAGAGCCAGCGAGGTCCTCAGTTCCCTTAGGGTGAAGTCTTGAGCTAGCATCACAGGCCTGCTATCGTGTAGACTCCGTTTCCACGCCCACTACCCCGAGTGGAGAGTCTCGAGGGAAGAACACGCACTCACCACGTCGAGCAGCCCCATGGCCGTCTGGAGGAGGCAGCCCTGCGCCGCGCCCCGCAGCAGGATCTGGTGCGTGGCCATGGTGCACTGCAGGACGTCCCTGGGGGCAGACAGCGCACGTTCAGCAGCCGGCTCGGCTGTCGGGAGCTACTTACACACAGAGTCGGGACAAGCTGTGTGTAAGTTCTGCCCTGACCACTGCGGGGAGTCACTGCCCGGAGGATTGCACAGCCTGTATTTTCCACCAAGCTCCCTCATAAAGCTCCATTTTAATATGAGACAAATCTTTTTTAAAACTACTAATGCTATAAATGAAGATAATTTTACATTTAAAAAAATATTTAGGTTTGATATTTCATCTCTCGCTTCCTATATATTGATGTATTTAAAAAAACTTACTCTCTTATTTTAAGGTGGTCAAAGGGCAACAGCATGTACTATGGCACGTATTTGAATTAGGGATTCATAAAACAAAGTAAGTTCAATTGTATGAATAGATCTTTTAATTTACTTTTTTCTTATAAAATTAAAAGCTCAAAAACCCCAATGCCAACATTAACTAAAACCATTCACTACAGAAAATCATAGGGGAAAACAAAACCGGGTGATGGGAAGTTACGCCAAAAAAGCACACACAGGCTAAATTACCTGAGAGCGAGAAGCCCTTCCAGGCCCAGGGCTTTGCATCCTGGGACGCTGGCCAGAGCCTTGGACAGAAACAAAATGGGGACAGCACACCAATGTCTACTGGTCATCTTCTGAATAAACTTCAACAAAAAACTACCTGAAAGAAAAAGTTTTAAAATGTCATTGCTGCCGCCCCACAGGACAACAGGCTCCCCATCATTAGACATTCGGTAGGAAATTCGAATCAAAAGCCACGATGAGATGAACCCCACGCCCACTCATGAAGCGAACCCGCAATGGCCAGGGCTGACCGGGAGGTGGGGAACTGCTGCTGGGAGCCTAGCAGCGGGCCGGCCTGCGGAGCGGTCTGCTGGCTCCTCTGACATGCCCCGCCCACTGCACCCCAAGGCGTGTGCTCGAGAGTGGGAAGCATGTGTTCACTTGAGAACATGCATGTGAATACCCACAGTTCACGGTGGTTGAAAAAGGGAACAATCCAAACATCCACCAGCTGATGCAGGGGTCAGTGAGCAATACCCACACCAGGGAGTATTGTTCAGCCACAAAAAGGAACGGAACGTACTGACGGATGCTTATAGCAGAGATAAACCTTAAAGACATTAGGCTAAGTGAAGAAGCCAGACTCAAAATAAAAGGCCCCACGCTGCACGGGCCCATTTACCCACACTGCCGGCAAATCGACAGAGACGGGAAGTGAAGGGTGCCCGAAAGGAGCCAGGGCAGGGAGGCCGAGAAGTAGCTGCTGGCTCTGGAGCTTCTCTGGGGCTGATCGGGATATTCCGGGATTTGTGAATGAACCAAAAACCAATCAACACTGTAAAAGGCTGAACTGCAGGGTATGTGCATTACATCTCAATAAAGCTATTGAAAAAAATCAATGCTATTTAATATTATTCCTATTTAGCAAGACAAACACATATTCTACTCTGTTGTAGAGATTCTAATAACCATGAAACTATATATATTTTTAAGAAGGTGAAAGATTAATTTTTTTATTGTTAGAAGCCATTCTTCTGTAGGGGCTGTTAAAGAAAAACAAGGTAAGAAATATTGATGGTAACTGGCTGCTGGTACCTCCATATAATGACACTAAATTTCCCTCTCAGGCGATTTCTTACCTACCCTGGATCTAATCACTGTAATTTACTTTTCCATTTTGAAACACGAAGGGATGATGCTCCATCCTGCCTTCTCTGCTAATGTGCGACTTCTAAGGACCCTCAAGTCCTGCAGTTAGTGAAGTGGCTGTTCCCTCAGGTCATCACTGTGGAGTGACTTTTAAGGAACCCCTGGAAGCTCCTAAAAGGGTATCACACGTATTTTGTATCTTCCAAAGTACCTGGCACAAAACCAGATGCACTTAAGACAGTCACCTGAAATCACTGACTGAAAAAACTACTAAGTAAAAACTGAAGTAACATTTGGTTTGACCTGCCTCTCTTCTGCTGGACTAATGACGTTCCCACTTTTTGCCAAACACCTCACTCACAACACAGGAAGATGGCAATGGCCAGGCTGCCACTTCAAATTCGTTCAACATGTTTACAAGTGCCTACTACGTGCCCGGCACTGGCCACAAACAAACACCAGGCACGCAATCCTAGGGGGCCCTGACCGCCACCATCTCAGCCACATGGCGCTACTGCCGGGCAGACATTTGGGTTCTGGGTAATGCCGCTGTGAATATTCACACACCTATCCTCGTATGAACAAGGCTTTCAGTTCCAGAGTGCACACCTGGGACATACGGCCTTACAAAAGCCGGTGTGGTTCTCTTTCTATCCTCCTGCGTCAGTGTCTACAAAGGGACAACTGCACCACAATGAATACCATTCACAACTTTTTCCTCAACCCAGGTTCTTCCTTCCTTGCCCCGGCTTTCCTGACGTCAGAAGGCCAACAGAAACAACCAGGGAGATGGTGCATTGCAGCGCACACTCTAAAACTCCTTCCACTCACTCACGCCAACACGGGGGATGAGCCACGTAGGAACGTGTGCGCAGTGGCAGCGCATGTGCGTGTGAGCCTGGTGGTTCGCACATCCTGGGAAGGAAACTGCTTTGACAGCACTGAGTGTGAGGGTCAAGGGTGGGGCTTATCACCAATGTACTGAAACACAGTTTGCAAGACGATCAGTTTTTTTTAGAAATCTTCGCCACACATACTCTTTAGTTCTTCTGGAAGAAGAGAAACGTAAGTGACTAGAAACCTCTGTAACTTCAATCCCAGTGGAGAACCACTTCCCATCAGCTGGCCTGGCGACCTGGAGACAAAAGGGGAAAGACGAGTATTTAAAATCCCTTTACAAATCAGCATACTGAAACTCAGGGACCATGGCCCCAAATTCCTGCAACATTAAAACAGTAAGACCAGCTGCTGTTTCTGAACCTCCTTGTTATTTCTCAAATATTAGTGAAAAACTGAGGATCCTTCTGATTCCAAACACACCAGATCTTCCAAGAAAACGGAAATGAGTCGGTAACGTGCTAAATGGCACGGGTTTCCTTTTTATAACACTTCCCCTGACACAATACGTGAATCTTGCCAAGGAGAATCATTTTCTAAAAAGCCTAAAAATGACCATTTAAGATTACATTTTATTATTTCCTATATATATATAATCTAATGCTTTTAAACCTCTAGATAGTAAATAAAAAAAAACATTCATAGAAAGACATACTAGTAATCAGTTACTTTTGCAAGAGCATTTAATTAACATCCACTACAGTCACTTTTTTGGCTCTTCCAGAAACATTGTCTATTAACTGAACACATCAGCGAGCTAGAAAACGGAAGGCGTTTCACGACAGATGTGTCCGACGACTCCCTCCGAGAGCGCCAAGTGGGTTTCCCTGCTCTCCAGCTGTCTCAGATGCTTCAGAAAACTATTCAACAGCAATGTGTTATTTCAAAACTAAAAGTAATTGCCAAGTCAAGCATTGCTACACTCCTTCAATATTTATCCAATGAGACTAAATACTAACATAACTTAGCACAGACAAATTTAAACCTTTTAAAGAAACTGAAGGTGGGAGGTGTTTTCCTGTTTAGAGGTATACCAATCAGAAGACTTGCAAATATGAACTTGGTCAAAGTTAGAAAGACAACATAATTTCAAAACCAAAGGAAATTTTTAAAGTGAAAATTCAAGAGCAGAGATAATGCTCAAACACTGAGAAGGTCCAACACTGACAGACTCCTCACAGCGTCAACCTTTTCCAAGGACGAAGGTGGCAAACACGTGACGTGTGACGGACACTGGCTGCCGCTGTCGGGCAGGAGAGGCGGAAGTCACGGCGAACCCTGTGTGTGGTGCAGGGTGGAACTGGGTGTGTGGGTGTGAATCGTGGTTTCCAGTTCAGGTGGATGGGGACACGGACAGACACTGAAACAGGCACAGATCGAGTCTGCTTGGCAGGCAGAGCTTAGGACAGATGCACACCCACAGGGAGAGGCGCCGACTGAGCGAACGTGGTGAAACATTTACACGTGGGGAATGGGAGTGAAAAGCAAGCAGGAATTCTTTGCATTATTCTCACAACTTTTCCGTAAGTCACAATAAAAAGTGAAAGGAAAAAAGTTTAAAGGTTGTTTAGCCCAAGTCACTACAATTTCCAAGAGGGCAGAGAGGAGGGGGAGAAAGGAAGCTATGTAAGACGCACGCTCCAAAGCCCAGGAACGGAGGGCTCAGGTAGGAAAGGAGAAAAAAGAAGAAACACTCAATACAAGAAAGGCAAGAGGAATAATAAACACGGAAGAGGAGACATGATAAGAAAAAGCTGAATGTCTACTACGTAACATATATTATGACCAAATGCATTAAACAATCTGGTCATTTTTTATAAACATGGTAAATTTATATGTCAAATAAACATTACTGCACTGCTACTAAGTAACATCACGTTTGCTTACCTGCTATATAGAGAGCTCTCCGAAAGTGCATCCATTAACGGTCCAATAATAAACTAAAAGAAAAGAAAGTATCTGAAGTTGAGTCGTCATTGTACTTTTGAAGCCCTCGTGCCTTAACTGCACCTCCGACCACAGGGCTGCAGACCAGCTGTGACAAGCACAGCTAACCTCTTACTCCACGGGTGAATTTACCATAGATGGTCTGGGAGGGTCCCTTAATTCCACCAGAATGACAAATAAGTACAGAATTTTCTCACCTGATAACAATGTATAAAACAGACAGTTCATGTTGGGTCAAGAAGAAAGGAACCCAAAGAAGAAACACATAGTGGAAATTAAGGTAGTAAAAAAGAAATATCAAAAAGATACCCAAGAGAAAACGTAAGCCCCTGTGCCTGGAAGACAGAGACGGGCGGAATTATATCTTCAAAAATACTCCTAGACCTTGGTCAAAGAAGCGAGCTCACAGGGAGAGCAGGAAGCTCGAGGAACGGGGGAAACGAGGCGCGTGTAACACCACAGCACGCTTGGGGGAACTGGGAAGGGAAGGGGGACATGGCACTGTCCCTGACCAACGAGCACTACTGTGCACCAGATGAGTGTGCAAGGTTTTAAAGGCAGTGATAGTAGATAATAAGTTGTTCTCCTTACACTATAAACAGAGCCACTACGGCCTGTCATCTGACAGCTGGGGAACTATACTCAGCTCACCTCTAAACCAGAGGTGAGTCCCGGGTGGTCACGTGACTCACACGGCACAGAACATAAGACTTAAAATCACAGCTGTGACTCTCACAGTTGCTTTGCTTCGTGTGATTTCTGACAAAGAGCAGTACAGATGCTAGTAAAAGATATGACATTATTTCACACGTATAACAAAAATAGCTCAAAAGGCGACCCCTGCTTCATGTAGTAGATAGACAACGTTAACCCACTGGCCCAAACTGGGGAAACAGATCACCGCCGAGCTCCTCCGACAGCGGTGTGCACCCTCTGACTCACAGCGTTTATGATCCTGATACCAGAGAACCACTTTCACAGTGGAAATGCTGCAGGCAGCCTGTCGAAGCTTTCCCACAATGACAGCTAAGCTTGGAGAAGGAGGACCGGTGTTTGCATATCTATAAAATGTTCTTTGCTGTCCTCGAGGCCTAGAGTGCTGTTCCATGACCACAGAAACGCAATGAAACGCCTTTACCCCCCTTCTCTGGACACGGGGAACAAGGGAAGGGCACACTGTCACTACCTCAGAAAAGTCTGGTGAAAACGGAAGAGCCTTCGTTTCATAGAGCTCCAAAAAGTGGATCACGCCTTCCTTGGTCAGGATTTTGTTTTCACTCTCAAACATCCGTTTGTAAATGCACAAGTGCCAGGAGGGGTGAAGGAGCCACCGTCCCGTGGGGAAGGTCTCGGGCTGACACTGGGGCCCCGCATTCTGTTGCTCCGGGTGGGCTGTGTGGTCACAAACAAACACATACACACAGCACGTTAGCGTTGCCACAACACCGCACAGTGGGTCTGTGTTCAACCCCATCCAAGGGCACTTCGTAACTGGGTAACCACAACGCCCGATCGGCCAGGTTCCATCTTCAGGCAGCTTCATTTAGAGAGACGGCAGGCAGACCTCAGCGCTGCTGCGTGCACAAAAATTGAATACAGCCCCTGATTGCAGGTCGGAACTCTAGGTGTAGGGTGATTCCAACCAATTCTTCTCTCCCCCTGCCTAACTCAATCCAATTTTCATTTAGAAATCTGAAACCGGCACTCCTCTGCTTGAAACCTGTGAATGAATTCTCACAGCTCGAAGAACAAAATCTGAACAAGGATGAGCTGAGCGGGACAACTGCGCCACCCTCCACCCCCTCACTGCGGCGTCCCCTCACTGAGCTGGCTGGTCCGGGGCATCTGCACGCAGCGTGCACCCTGCGCTTCCCGCCGCTCCTAAGGCAGGCGGCCTCTCCTGCCTCTCCCTGGTGCGGCCCCACTCACTGCACCCTCTGCCGCAGCCCCCGGTTTGCTGCCTGCATAGAACTTACCATCAGAATTATTTTTCACTGAAAACACAAACTCAAGTGAAAAATAGGACACCCGACTCACCACTTTATCCTAGTGCTTAGCATAAATTGGATACTAAATATCTATTAAGTAAATATCTAATTGAGTGAGGGGGGGAAATGGGATAAATATGCAACTCAGAGATACTATTAACTCTTTAGACACATTTTAATTTTATTAGAAAAAATTCAGCATTTTTATTCATGGTATTCTATAAATAAATTGCCCCATTATTTGTAATTTACACCAAGATACTTGTTCAGCACTTTGACAATGGTAATTTTTCAAAACCTGTCACTACTATTTGATTGTGTTTGCCAAGAGCTGTGGGCAAAATGTGGTAATAAGAGAATCATTTTAATAGTAAATGCCTAAGTGAAGTTGCACAGGATTCAATTAAAATCTAGCCCTAGGTGGGATAATAGATTCTTATGGTCTGTATAAAATCCCAGTGTCTCAGAAAACCACCACAACAATCAGCTGAATAAAGCTCAATTCCTAAGGGGTTAAGCTATTACGAGTGTAATTTTCTAGACTAGGCGCTAAAACCCTTTACACAGGTTAGTTCTCGGGTAAACACAATAAGGCAGGATTTTATCGTTCACATGAATGTAAAACACTGTTAGCTGGCATTTAGCTGTTGCAGTAATCTAAACCTAATTCCATAAAATAATTTTAGGAGGCTCCCGCTCTGTTGTATTTCTCCTAGAAAGCTCTCATAGTACAGTACTGATTAAGAGCTTAAAACCACGTTTAAAACTGCATATTGTGATTTCCTCTTCCAAAGAAGTCCAAGATATAGAACTGAAACCCCAAAAAGTAACTCTAACAATGAAACAGATATATTAATAAGAATGGAAAGCAGTTAAAATATACAATACCAAAGAGCTACTATTAAAAATGTAGACTATACCATCATTAAAACATTACCAGAGAGTCCTTATCTTTCCAGAACGTACGCTGACATAACCACAGAACAAGTGACGTGCTGTCCAGGGATGTGCTTCCCGACACGTGGTGGGAGGGGCCAGAAGAGGGTTACCCCTCTAGGAGGGGCCAGGAGAGACACAGGCTGGCCCCGGCTGGCCCGGCTGAAACTGGGTGATGGGGTTCATCTTCTCCTTCCGCAAACGTTTGACATTTTCCGTAGTTAAAAGTATAGAAAACTGCCCTTACCTCTAAATCACAGAAAACCCCACAGCCCTTCCAAGTCGTATTCTGGAGACCACCTAAGGGAGGTATGTAAACGCGTTTGGATGTACTGCGAAGTGCGAACAGAGTGTTATAAACAATCAGTGCAGAAGATATGTGCTGGAATGTTAATAGCAGGTTCTTATTTCTTTACACTTTCATGGTTTCTCCCAATTCCCTATAATGAGTAAGAGTTAGTAATAAAATCAGAGGGAAAAAACTACAGATGTTATTAAAAAAGTCAAACTAAAAGTAACCATTACCGTTTTCCTCTGACACTGAATATTCAAACAGATTGTTTAGCTTTGGTAAAACGGGCTTTATAACATGTATCTGAAAACAAAAGCAAAATGACATATGAAATGAAGGATCATCTTTAAAAACTCAAGGGAATTTTCACCTATTTACATAATGGCAGACCTTCTGTCTCCCACCCCCACGTAAAAAATAGGCAGAAGGAGCCTGCCTCTTCCAGCTTTAAAGTAACACAAAGTCAAGTGTGTACGAGTGTGATAAAGCTAGTGATTGTCACCTGGAAAACAGTGACAGCAATGTTACATTTACACGGTGACTATAATACATTGTGTCAAGAAACACTCCACTGTCCTGGGAAATAGGGCTGATGACACCAGTGTATTCAAACGGAAGATACTGAAATGTACTCTCTCGTCACTCAAGTTGCTCAAAGGCACACGTTTAGAAGTAGAGCCCCTTAGAGTTCAATGTTCTTCACGCTAAGACTATGTTGCAGGTACAAGTCTAATTTATATATCCTTCCAAATATAGGTAAATCAGAGTTTACGAATGAACAGTGGAGGTCTTATGGATCTACTGACTAAGGAATTTAGAAATGCTTTTTCTTTACTCGTCATCTCTACAATTTTATATACACACACATATACACATACACATCTATATATATTTTAACATACGTGAGTAATTCTTTATTTCGGCCCACACATAATGCACATCTGAACGGACACCTCCATGACTCCCCAGCTGGCTGGCACCCTAGTGGTCTGCAGCTTACAGGCCAGTGACCCCTAGACCAGGGCTCCCCAGCACGGTCCCCAGGGCAGCAGCACAGGCATCTCCGGGGACCGGGTGAAACACTCCAGGTTATGGGCGCCACCTCAGACCCGCTGAACCAGGCACTCTGGGGATGGGAACCAGGGAACTTATACTTTAAGGAGCCGCTGGGTGATTCGAATGAATGCTCAAGTTTGAGAATCACTGTAGTAGATGAAGTCCCTTAGGAGACTCCTCTCAACTCAAAAAGTCCATGACTCTACAAAAACTCATTCAAAGTCAACTGAAAATGATTGTTCAAGTTTCCATTCTCAGGCCTAGGTTTGCACATGTGTAACAATGTAAAAAGAGAAAAGAAAACCTACAAAATTAAAGGGCAAATATTTACTTAATAACAATTTACCTCAGCAGTGCTTTAAGTAAAATTTTCCTAAGTGTGTATTTCTTTGGAGATTATTCATAATGTGGACAAACTAACCCATCAGAAGTAAATGTCAAGAGAGGATCAATTAAGATTAAATTCTCCGAATGAAAACTTCAGTCAATTAAAAGTAATCTTTCACTTCCTCAGCTTACATTAGATCTTAAATTTGCATTTGTGCTGGAAAACAAAGTACACTTGTGTTCTTTCATGCTAGACCCAAGTTGGTCTTTCTGCACTGCTTTTACAGAATGTTTCGGAAAACAAAAGCTGGATCTAGGTGGGACTCATTAAAATACGAAGACACTTACCTGGTTTCCTTCTAGAGTTTCCAGAATTAAAATATAGTTTTCCCAAAACTTCAGAAGTTCGTCTTTTCTCTTCTCAGACCACCAGAACAGACTTGGGCCTGTTACAATTTTAAAAAGAAAATTACTTGGCAAACTTCGTAAGTTTCTCACCAATAGCAGTTCTTAAAGTTAGGCAACTATCACCAAATGCTGTCTCCTCTAAGGAGGAGGGGCCACGGGTCAAAACCTAGACAGGAGGCTTGGGCAAGCGAGAATCTCAAAAGGAGACTTTTTAAATGTGTGTGTGTGTGTGTATTAAGATAACTGTTTTAGAGTTCTGGGTAAGAATGAGACTAATGCAAACTCTACTTTGTCTCCCTAAGAACCTCAGTAAAGGATCCTTTACTGTATCAGTAAAGGATTTTTCAATGGCAAAAGCCCAGCAGAATAGAGAAAACCAAGCAGACTCATGAAAATTAAGTATTAAGTTGGCACAAGGAAAGCCAAGAAAATTTTGGTTTATAAAATCACCAGAGACCTAAGGAGCTGACACAACAGTTACCTCTGCAAGTGAAGTTGAAAGCAAAGCTAAACGGAAGAGGATTTGCTCAGTGTGTCTAAGAAACAGTCAGGTGCCAGGTCCCTTTCCTGCGCTTTTTTTCCTGAACCGGAAAGAGACTGGAATCTAGTCTCTGGAGAAGGTAACATAGTAGCCTCTGAACTGGGATGCGCGGGACACAGCTGAGGTCAGGGTGAGTGCCTAGGAAAACCGGGATCAGGTGAATGGGTGCATATCCTGGGTGCCAAGACCCCCCTCCCACCCACCCCATCCCCACTGCAGCCGCGCAGGTCCCAGACTGCTGCCCAGGCGGGCACTGCCCAGCGGGAGCCTGGGAGGCCTGAGGGGAGTCGGGCCAGCCCGGGAGGGAAGACCTGAAAATGAGAATGTCGGAGAGCACCTGACAGTGATGCTCACAGTCCACAAGCAGCACTCACGAGCTTCAGTGCATTTGAGCCAGAGTTTTGGTTCCTGATTCGTACATATAAACAGGCATCTAAGGGTCACCGGGCCACCTGGGGAAACCTCGACGTTAAAGATCAAGACCAAAACAAACAAACAAAAGGAAATTTGGAGGAAACAAGACTATGCAGGAAAGAGAAAACCTAAAAAAACAACTTTCACTAACATCTTAAAGGGCGGTACGAGAGGATAGTGCAGGGATGTTGTAAGAACAGGACACTATTAGAAAGGACGTTCCCAGAACAAAAATTCTCACGACAATAAACTTTGATACAAAAAACTCAGAGAAAGGACTGGAAATGAAGTTGAGGAAACAGAACAGGAAGTAGAACAACAACAACATATATATACATATATATGAAAGAAAACCTGCTTTTTGATGACCAGTCCAGCAGATTCAAAATCCTAACAGCACAGAAAGTAAAAAGGGAGGAAAATCAAGATAATTCAAGAAAAATTTCCCAAAGTGAAGAGCACGATTTCCCAGGAGTGTGGGTCCAGCAAGTGCCCTGCACAGGGATGAAAACAGCCCGTGACCTTGCAGCACACCGGGGACACAGACGCTCCAAACCGCCATGGGGGAGAAGCAGATCACAGGTCGATAAACACGATTCAGAGTGGGTCCAGACTCTGCAACAGCAACCATGCATGTCCTGTCTTCTGAGACAACAGATCCATGCCTTTAACATTTTGGGTGAGAATGTTTTCCAAGCCAGAATCCTACCCCAATCAAACCAGCAATCAAATGTGAGGTCACAATAGAGGCACCTAGGCTGCTTGGTCTCGGCTTCCGCCAAGGATGCAGGCAGCCCCCAGAGAACATTGCTGCCACTCTGACAAAGAGAAAAAGCTGGAGAGTCTCTGACATCCCAAACTTCTGAGAGCTCGAGTCACACCACAATTCCGAAGGGCAGAAAGCTTCTCCAAGAACAGACAGGACACACAAACTGTCCCACCTTTAGCTGAACCCAAGAGGAAGACGTGGCCACCAAAATAGAAGTTTTTTTAAAAAATGGAATTTTGACGAGTTTTTAAAGGCCAGGTGTGGGCTAGTGTGAGAGTCAGAAACCTGCGAATCCCTGGGGAGTCCAGACCACTCACCAGCTCTTCCCCTCGGGCCTCCCCAGGTGCTCCTGGGGCAGACTGTGGGCAGCTGCAGGCACCCGGGGAAAATGCACTGAACTGCACCAAGCCAGTAAACCAAACACAAAGAAGCTAGGAACTCCAGGACACGACGCCAACCCTGGGCTCAGGTGAAGGGGACAATCCCCAGGATGATGGTGAAGGCAGATCTAAGAGGACTCCAGGAGAGCGTTCAGGGAACTTGACCAAATGCCTGATGATCTGATTTCCTACAGGAAAGATGCAGCCAACTAGCAAAGAATCTGGGGCTGAAGAGGTAGGTAGGTGGTAAGAGATAAGGAGAGAATAAACAAATTTTAAAAGGACATAATTCTCGGAAAATCTTTCAGGTAGGAGAACAGCGTAGTGTATATTACATAGCTCGATCGCCTGTGAACAGTATTTTCATAACCACAGTGCTGTAAATGCTGACCTCCCATTCGATGGAAATTAACTATGACGGTGGATTTTATGATATAACTACATTATTTCAAGACATAGGGGTAAATGCCAAAATAATCAGCTGGAGGGGTGAAGGAGGTTTTGCCCGGAAGTGGACAGCAAGTACAGAAAGGCTACAGCTCATGTCTAACACTGCAGAGCGGCTGGCTCTTTGAACGAGTATTTAACTTCGGTGGTTCTAACACCGTTTTCCAGTGAAGACTCACGGGGTGGACGGTCACCAATCTGTGGACTGTTAAAAAATTTACTCTCCAATGTTTTAAACTTGTGTGGAAATTTAATCTGCTCACGACTTTGGCCAGACAAAAATCTTTTACCAGCAATAAACGAATAGGTAGCCACAGCTGAAAAAGGAGGAACCAGCTACTGAAACAATTTTTGAATCAATCTATTTGGGACTTTGACAGCTCATAACTGGACTGAAGATAATGGAAGTATATTTTCACACATTTCAGTGAGCAAACCAATCGAGATTAACACGCCAAGTTGAAGGGAGGCCTTGCTATTTCATCTACTCTTGTTCTGTAGTAAGTGTAGGGAACACAGCTCAGAATGCTTTAAAAAATTACTTAAAATGACTCATTCTATTGAATCAATGGCAAAAATAACCTTAGTAGGTCGACTTAGGACCGTACATTTAACAAATACAAGTAAATCCTGCTCCTAAATTACCAAGTGCAATTTCCAAAAATAAAGTGATAGTTTCTACGACAGCATTCTAACACTCCAGACTCAGTTCACGTGGTCTGTCCAGGTGAATACTTTTCCTCCACTCTGCTGGCAGCTAGCCCTTCCTGTCTGCCACAAGGAACCCTCCACGACAGAGTGCACATATTTGCGTGGGTCCAATTCCTAAGTCATTCCACGGACGCAGCATTCCACCCTGCTCTGGGTCGCGGTTGGGAAATGCACTGTCTGGGCTGCAGTGACTTGGGTCACTTCATAGAACGCCCACTGCATGAGGGTCCCCAGGTTTTCTGACGCCATGGAGACCACGGGAATAAACAAATTCGCCCTGGATGGAAAGACGACCTCGAGGCGCTGGTATTCGGACCCAGGCGGCCTCCCTCCCATAAAGTCAAGCAGGGTTGGGCTGGGGTCAGAGAGGCGGGTACCGTTTCCTTCCTGGGGTCCACAGATGCAGTCCGCGCCGTGCTCAGCCGACACCTCCACCGCCCGCTGCAGCAGGTAGCGCGCGCGCTTGCGCGTCAGCGCGTCCTCGGCGAGCGCCAGCCCCGCCTGCACCGTCTGCCAGAACCGCGCGCAGCGTCGCGCGTCCGGGCCCCTGTGATGCTCGTGGGGCTCCGGGAGCAGCCATTCGGCCAGGGCGCTAAGCACCTGCAGCCTCGGACCCACGCGGCCCGGCTCTGACGGCGCCAGCAGCCCGCCCCACACGGCCCGCAGCACCTCCCCGCCGCTCTGGCCCAGAGCCGGCAGCAGCCTCCCGGCCGCCAGCGCCGCCGCCTCCCCGTCCCCGGCCAGCGCCAGGGAGAGCGCGGTCTGCGCCACGCGCTCCAGCAGCTGCCCGTCCTCGCGGGGCCGCAGGCAAGGCCCCACGGCCGCCAGCACCTCCACGGCCGCCTCGGCGCTCCCATCAAGGCCGGGGGCGGGCCCCGCGGCCAGCAGGTCGCGCAGCGCCTCCTCGGCCAGCGTGGTCGCCAGCTGCGAGCCCTCCGCCAGGCGCGCGCACGAACGGAGGGCCGAGCCCGCCGCCGTCAACAGGCGCCGGCGGTGCGGGGCCGGCGGGTCGCAGTCCGTGGCTCCCGCGGGGCGCGCGCGCAGGCCGCGCATCAGCGGCACCAGGTACCCGGCGGCGACCTCGCGCGCCGCCTCTGGGAGCGCGTCCCCGCCGCCGCGCGCCGCCTCGTCCTCGAGCCTCTGCAGGAGAAAGCGCAGCGTCTCCACACGCTCGGCAGACACCTCCCCGCGGCACAGCGTCGCCAGCAGGACCCGCGGGTCCCGGCTCTGCGCGAGCAACGCTTCCGCAAGCACCCACTCCATTTGCCACGCGCGCCGCCGACTCCTGGCGCCCAAAGGAGGCTTGCGCGTGCGCGGCGGGCCCAAGCGAGGGAGTGCGCGTGCGCGGCGGGCCCAGGGACGCGCCCGCAGGGACCCGGCTGCAGCCCAGCCCTGGTCCAGCTCTGCGCGGCGCCGGCTTGGTCCACCTGCCCTGCCAGGAGCCTAGACCTTCTACCCCCTTTTGACTAGTCTTTAATAAAACGTCAATGTAGTGTCTACCCCAACTCCATCGACTTTTTATTGGAGATTGGCCTGCCTGAGGGCCCTAAATCGTCAGCTGTGCCTGTGAGGCACAGGTACACAAGGAAGTTGTCCATCACAATCACTTGGGAGTTTATCTTCAAAAAGTTGCAGACTGCTGCCGCCCGCAAAGAAACTGACACAGTGAGGTCTGACGTGGGTGGCTGACATCTGCATAAAAATAAATAACGAAAGCACAAAAATGACTTAGAGGCTCTGAAAAGCGCTCTAGTTATGTGCTGGGGATAGGGCTGAAAACGATGCCCACGCCAGCGCTTGAAGTCCAGTGCCCACGGCGATTCTGGCATGCGACCTGCCCACACAGTCTCAAAAATAGCCCACGTGTCAGTGTGTTCTGTATATCTGACAGTATGTACTGCTAAATACAGAGACAGAGAACTACGTTAGTGTGCACGGTGCTGGTGTGGTTCCTGGCTCCGTCCCCGGCGAGCTGCACCCATGGCTTGGGTTTTCTCGGCTTTGTCGCGGTGAAGACTCCCCTTCCGTCAAAAAAGAAAACACACTCCCGCCTTCAAAGCGCTAGCCATGTAATCCGCACAAGGGATGAGGCATAATTTAAAGTTTTTAAATTTGAAGTTATTTTACATAATTTAAAGTCATTTAATTTTGGTTTTACATGTTATTTAAATTTAAACTTAACTGACATTACACACATGCAAGTTTTTTCCCCATATTTCAGTCACTCACTCCTCCACTGACAATTCGTAAATGGTTCTATTGTTCTATTCCATTTAGAATGTGTCAGCAACATCAGTTGCCTTCAACATATAATGTGCCATAAATACCGGTTCCCCCAACAGTAGGCTCTTCCTATATCTGTCAACGAAAATGGGTAACAATCCTGAGCACTTAACAAATGGAGGTATGCAAATGTAGCCTCTGAAAAGGCATTCAGGTCCATTAGTCATTGGAAATGTGCAAATGGAATCTTCAGGGAGATGCCACTTCACACCCGTTAGAATGGCTACAATTTAAAAGATTGAAAGCACCACCCGACAAGGACCAAGGATGTGGAGTGACCATTTACATACGCACCTTCCTGGTGAGTGCGTAAATGGTCCAATCACTCTGGAAAACTGTTTCTTAAACAGTTAAAATATACCTGCTTTATGATATGCCATTTCCACCCCTAGGTGTTGGCCTAAAATAAATGAAAATATATGCTAACAAAAATGCTCGTACAAGAATGTTTTTGGCAACAATACTCATGACAATCAAGAGCTTGCAACAACCTAACGTCCATCAGTTAAGAATGGATAAACGAATTGTGATCCTAGTCACATAACCATGCTATTCAGCAATAAGGGAGGATGAAGCACTACCCATGCAGCATGCGAAAATCTCAGAAACACTGTGTTGAACAAAAAAGCCAGGGACACCAAGTTCACTTACTGCGTGATTCCATTTATGCGAAAGTAAACAATGCAAGCCATCTGTTGGGTGGGAACGAGAGCCGTAGTCATCTACTAGCAGGGCAGAGAGACTGGGACAGGGCACAGGGCACTTTCCGAGGCGATGGAAATCACTTTTTTTAAGTCCTCACCAGAGGATACGTTTATTGATTTTTAGAGAAGGAGGAAGGGAGAGAAAGGAAAACTTCGATGTGAGACAAACATCAATTGGTTGCCTGCCATACATGCTCTGATGGGGGATTGAACCACAGCCTATGTGTGAGCCCTGACTGGAACTGAACCTGCAACATTATGATGTATGGGACGACAATCCCACTAACTGAACCACCTGGCCAGGGTGAGATATTTTATCTTTATTAGGATGAGGGTTTCATATCTGCCAAAACTCCTTCAATTGAACACTTAAGATCTACGCACTATGCTGTGTGTGAGCTTTACCTCCATTTAAAACAATCACATTAAGAAAATAATAGTGAGTTGTTCCATGCATGTGCCCCATCACCTACAGACTGAAGCCATCCTGTAGAGTGTGCACTGACAGCTCCTGGGGACCTGGTGAATGCCAGCCAGCCTCCTAACCTAGCAGTCCTTCTCTCTGCCTGCCTATTTCCCACACCTGCCTCTTTCCTCATCCACCAAGGTGGGCACTGGTCTCCTGTTGGGAACCACCCTGCCTGGTTTCAGAAGCTGTGACCCCCCCATGGCTAAGGCTGAGTAAAAGACCTTGGGACCATAAGCCACTAAGGAGACAAAGCTTATCTCCCTAGCAGGGGCTCCGCCTCTGCCCCTGTTTTCTTCACTCTGCTTGGCCCCAGGCAGATGACCAGTTAGCCAACGATGGGTAAGATTCCTCAAGGAAGGGATGACCTAAGACAGGCACAGTCATGAAAGGGCCCTCAGGGAAGGACTTGGGGGGCTATAGAAAAAGGGGGTGATGGGCCCTTGCCTCTCGGCTTTGACCAAGCCTGAGTCCTCATTCTGTCTGCGAGAAGTCTCCTAATCTCTTGGCTGCCTTACTTCCCCTGCCTGACTTAAGCCTGAAACAATGACAGAGGGCGGTGCAGCCCTGGGCAGGAACAGGCGGTTACCTGGGGCGATCAGGCCTAAGAAAGAATGCATAAAATCCTGTGAAACCTGCTTTGCTAAGAATGCCCTCAGTTTTCTGATAAGGGTCCAAGCAAGAAATAAGTTTGTTTCCCAAAGTTTTATTGCCCTTTAGCTAACTGACACTGACTCAGAATAAGCCCTCATAGTTCTTTGAATGTTATCTATTGTTTGATCCTTACTGCCTGACAATGATTGATGAGCTTTATCTGTATTCCTACACAAATTGAACCCAGTAAAAGCCCATTGAGGAACAGGCTCCTGGCCGTTCTCCTTTGAGAGATCTGCCACCTTTCCTCCCCAAGCAGATCATGTCTTGGTAGACTTATTCTCATCCATGACAGACGGGGGGCTCTGCTGACAAAGCTCCCCCACAGTCTCCTAATTGTGAAACTGCCCCTTTTTTTGTCCTTCCCTTACTTGACTCTGTTGAGGATGTCTTCTTGAAACACTGTCTTCCTCTGGTTTTTTGTCAATACCTTCCTCCTGTTTTTTCTTTTTCCTACTCCCCAGCTGTTTGTTCTCATCTTTTTGGATGAAGACCCCACTTCCTTTTCCTGACCTGTTTTTGTTGATGTTTCCAGAGTTATATATTCAGGATTCTGTTCTTCTCCCTCTATCAATTTTCCTTAAGGGACTTTATTAAAACTATATATTCTGCCACCATTTATATACTAATGATGAAAAAAAATCTACATTGCCAGCCCAGATCTCTCTCCTGAGCTCCAGACCCATCTATCCACCTACCCACCAGGGCCTCCATCTGAACATCACTCAGGGCAAACTGCACCTCATGATCCCCGTTCCCCCATCATCTTCACCCCCCACCCACGGACTTCTTCCTGGGCACCTCCTATTTAAGGGAATGGTCATCATTCACTTAGTTGCCCAAGTCAAAAAACCTTGGGGCCAATAATAGGCTTCTGACTTTCTTCCTTGTCTCATGGATGTGCTCCTGACAACTATCCGTGAAACTTACAAAATCTCTTAGCGTCCCCTCCTCTGTGTCCCCCACCAAGGCCTTACTTTTAGACTCTTCTCGTGTATTCAGGAGTTAATAGCAGTAACCTCCTGCCTCACTCACTCTGCACTCCGACACACACTTCTTGTCGCCACCAGCGTGCTTGTCCTAAAATCACACCATCGGCGAGCCCTGCCCCTCAGAAAATGTTTGAATTTTTTAGTAGGACAACCAGGATGCCGGTGAGGCGGCCCCTGCCACTTCTTCCGGCCAGTCCTCCTTGTGCCCCTATACACCTGGAGTTTGAAGTCCCTAAAACCCATGTGCTCTCACTTTGTCTTTCAAATGTAGGCCTTCCACCTTCTGGAAAGGCCTACAACCCGATTAGTTCTTTTTTTTAAGGGAACATTCAGATATCATCTCTCCAGAAAGTCATTTCTTACTAGCTCACTCCTGCCACCAACCTCTACCCCCACTAAGTTATTCCAAACATCCCATCACTAACACGACATTTGTCACACAGAGTCCTAACTGCAGGTTTATAGCTCTGCCCACCCCTCACCCCGAGCAATCTGAGGGCTGGGCAGGGCTCATGGAGTAGGTCTTTCGTCACCTTAGTATCTGCACCTGTAGCCATGTCACGCTCAAGAAACGCTCACTGCGTGAATGGCCATCTCCTACTTCCCAGCAACGACCAGGATTCTCAGCCTCTCTCAGACGCCTTCCCAGTGCTGCTGACCACACCGGCTTCTGCTCCAGCGTCCCCTGACTCCGGCTTCAGAAATCGTGGCCGGTACTTATCAGACTCATTATGCATGAGACATGATAATAAAATGCAATAGCATTTTATTCTCAGAACAACTCAGAAATGAAGTGCTATTATTTTTCTCATTTTACAAGTGAGGAAACTGAGAATGGACAACTTAAATAAACTGCCCCAATGTCACCAAAAAAACCAAAAGGCAGCAGAGCTGTCTGATTAGGAGCTGTGCACTCTGCTGTTTTATCGCCGAAACATCAAGGAAGAAAAGCGCGCAGTTACTGCGTCCGTGTACTGCCTGCCCAACCTCTGCACCCCGGGGTGCAGCACCTGGAAGGCATGCAGTGAGTGAATGACTGCTGTGCGGACGGAGAAATGTGTACGTTCCTGCCACCGCTTATGAAGCTGCTCAAGAATCGGGATTTTGCTTTAATTCATTCTTGTATCCTGCACATCAAACATCACACCAGAAACATGGTAGCCACTCAGTAAGTACGGAACACTGGATGAGTAAGAATACATTTTTATAGTGATAGTGTTACAAGTTGGAGAGTCAGAAAATTTCCAGTGACATAATTACTCTTGAGACAGGAGCGTCTGAAAGCAGAAGTGCTTGTTGCCTGGTTCAGCACGTGGCGCAGTGCTGCTCTGATGAACAGGGGAGACCAGTGTGGGACCTGCCAGCTACCTCCTGGTCCTCGGGAACATGTGTGGCTGCATGGAAGGTGTCGTGGGAGCAGGGTTCACAAATAGTTGCTTCCCCTGCTCCTTGTAAGCTTCCTGCTTCATCGTAAAAGAATTCTGATTGAATGTCAAGAACCGGATGGGGGATAGACAAGACTTACTCCGCCCACCTTCTGTCTAGCTCCTTTGCTGCAGCTCCTGCGTTAATGCAGCATTCAACTCTCTCGCATCGCTTACACCCAAAGGTGGCCTTGTTCTGTTTCCTCGGAGACAAATACGTCCCATTCTGAGAAGATGCTCCGCCCTGTGCCTTGTCCTGTGGCTGTGAGCGTTCAGCGATGGCCTCGGAGGAGCCAGTCCCGGGCGGTGCTCCCTCCTGCCCCTCTGGCCCTCAGAGCTGAGTGTTCATCCTGCTCAGGCTCCCACGACACCCACATAATTCGGGTCTACGGGTGTCAGTTGCCTATCCCACCCATGTTAAATCTTCCCAGGAGCTCTCTGCAGATGGCTGTCCTAGTGCCCTTCTCATCCCGAGCAGTGCGCCTGTAAACGTGAGTGCGCGACAACGCCCTTTTAATCGACTCTCCCATTTCCCCCACTTAAAATGGGGACTGCTTCCCTCCTAGTCCGGGTAATGGAGAGAGGAGACTGTGACTGGGAAAGAGGAAGTGTGACTTAGGGGAGGTGACCCAGGTGACGCCCTCCCCAACATCTCCCTCCCATAGGAGTGTTTGCAAGACCTCTGCTGCTATTGTGACCCCTGCAGGGACTTCACCCTCCCGAGGGTTCAGAGCGCCAGCACGGTGAGCGCTAAAGGACCAGGGGGTGCCCACCGGAAATAGGAACGATGGCATACTAACCTGAGATACTCCCAGGGCTCAAAGCCACCGAAAAAGTCCTTACATGTGTGCACTTGGCCGCCTTCGGGCCCTGGATGGAAAGGGCAGCTGCCTGACAAAAACTCCGGTGCATTTAGAAGCCACCGTTTCTCCGGACGGGAGGTGGCGCCATTGCCAACGCAGAGTACTGGGTCACCCTTTCCGCTCAGTGTTCCCGGAGGCGAAGCGAAAGGCAGGCGGAGAGGGAGAGAAAACAGCAATTCCGCAGCAAGATTCCCGCCGCCTCCCCACCCCAGGGTCTGAGCACCTGTGCCTTGCCCCCTCCCGGGAACGCCCTCCGAGTTTCCGCCGAGGAGACCGTAGCAGGAGCAGCTGCAGCAGCAGCAGCAGCAGCAAGAGGCTCCCGTGAAGGGCGCCATCTAGGAAACAAGTTCCCTGCGGATGGACGCCTGTGGCCGACACAATTAGATTCTAACCCAGTGTCCATCCTCCCCGCTCCCTGGCTCACGGCACCCCGCTTTGGTTCCCAGGAGCAAATATATTGATTCCCCCCGGGGCAACGGCTCACGCTTAGGCAGTGTGGGGGAGGAAAAATATATTTTTTAAGATTTTATTTATTTTAGAGAGGGGAAGGGAGGGAGAAAGAGAGGGAGAGAAAAATCAATGCGTGGTTGCCCCTCAAGCGCCCCTCACTGGGGACCGGCCGCAACCAGGCCTGTGCCTGAGACCGGGAATTGAACCGGTGACCCTCTGATCTGCAGGCCAGCACTCAGTCCACTGAGCACACCAGCCAGGGCAGGAAAAATAAATTTAAAAATTTTGTTTTAATTCTTTTGGCTGTAATAATAATCAAATTAACATGAGGCAGATTAACAGGAGAAAATAACCAAGTTTATCACATATGTCCATAGGGGGGCTCCCTAAGAATAGGGAAGATGCTCTTCTGGACTAGGGAGAGGGGGACGGAGGTTGGGACTTTAAAGGAAAGGTAAGCGATTCACAGACAGATGAGAAGGAGCAAACACATGGCAAACAAATTCTTCGGGGGAGGCGGGTTCCACTGCAGAAACCCTGGACCCCCAGGGGAGCGCAGCACACAGATTTTCCAGGTTCCTCTTTGTCTGCCACCCTTAGTCTGTGTTAATATTTTTATGCGAAGGTGATGCTCCCTCCCTTTCAGCGGGCTTTCCTCTCTGAATTCCTTTAGGCAGGTTTTGTTTCTTTAAAATAAAGAGCTTAACATATTTGATACCACAAAAAACATCGATTGACAAACTCATCTCCCCCTCAGCAGCCACCATGGCCACCTGTCCCCTACCTTCCCAACCCCCTCACATCTGGGAATGGCAGCTAGGTGTCCCCATCCTGGACAGAGACTTAAGCAGAAGTCTGCAGGGGACGCGTCCTTCACTTTTGCTTCCTGATGAAGGAGAGACCTTCGAACCACAGCCCTCCTGTGCCCCTCCAGCAGTGCACTCTGTGGACCTGCAGCAGCCACCTGGAACCCAGGGACAACTGGCAGGGGGTCACAAACCCTGCGTGAGAGGTGGCAGGAAAGCCTAGAAAGAACGTGGGCTCCTTGGAGCTGCTCACCCAGCACCAGCAAGCGTCCATTTCTGCACTTCGTGTTCCATGAGGAAAATCGGCCCCGTCTGCTGGAGCTTCATCATTGGGTTTCTGTACTTGCAGCCAATATTCCTGTCCGATGTGGAACTCCTGCCAGTGACGTCTTATTTAGCGTTATTAGCTCAATAATGAGGCCGGGAGGAAGAGGAAGCCTGCTCAGTCTGTCTGTTTCCGAGGCAGAATCAGAATTCGAGGGCTCTCTGTCGCTGTCAGAATCTCCCACTCTGCTGCCTCCGGCCTGGGAGCAGGTGGCAGTACATCCGGTCACACACGGACCCCGGTTCGGTGATGAACTGCGATTCCAGGGCAGGCAGCTGTCGCTGCAGGGAGAGGGTGAGGCCTGGGGAGCTCTCAGCAGTGTGAGTGTGCTGGAGGGGCCTTTAACAGCTGCCTTCGCTGTAAGGAAGGAGGCAGAACCCATCACCGCTGCCTCGAACTGCTCCCTTTAGCCGGACTTGGACGTATCAGGCCCATGAAATTCTCGCCAATCATAGCAGCTACCTGAGTAGCTTTTCCTGGATTCCTGGAAACTACCTTTTCCTTCTCGGGAAGTGGGTGCCCTTTGGGAGGGTCTGGTGTCCGGATTCAAACTTTCAGACCTCAGAGCCAGAGGGCATTAGCAACTAGTGCTGGCTCATTGCTGGTGTGATGAGCTCTTAAGGGGAGCTACTAAGACCGTTTTCAAGGTTCATGCAGAGATATCGCACGGTTTATTTTTCCCGCTTATTTAGAGAAGTGGTTCACACCCCAGCAAGCAGGGGCCACGGTGCCCTCTCCTCTGTGAGGCAGTTCCAGGCTTGGTGCTGATGTTGTGCCGTGCGGCACCGACTTTTCTTCTCACTTACAGATTTCTTTTGTGACCTCTCTTTCTTTGTAAATGTGTCCGTAGAAGCATGGTTAGTTGTATGAGTCAACCTGGAGGCTGTGTTGGCTGAGATTCAGATTATATCAGTGAACTCTGAGAACAGCAGATTGCCCTCCGTAATGTGGGTGGGGCTCATCCGATCGGTCAACAGCCCGAACAAAACAAACAAAAACGCCCAGTCTCCCGAAGCAAGAAAAGAGCCTGCAGCAGGTGGCCCTCGGCCTCCTCCTGGGTCGCCAGCCTGCCGGGCACGCTGCAGGCTTGGACTCGCCAGCCCCCACGTTTGCGAGGACCAGTTCCCTGCAATAACTCTCTTTCTCTATGTATACGTGCACGTGTCCTCTTGCTTCTGTCTCTCTGGAGACCACTGACAGGTGCATGGGTTCCCCAACTGTTAAGTACTTCTAAAAACATTGTTCACTAAAGGAATGCCAATTAAAGTAAAAAGAACAGATACGTTTGCTGAACGAATCAAGTTCATTTTATTTTATTATTTTATTTTTTATACTCATCCAAAGATATGCTCATTGATTTTTGAGAGAAGGGAAGACAGGGAGAGAAACATCAATGTGAGAGAAAAACATTAGTCGGTTGCCTCTCACACACGCCCCAGCCGGGAACTGAACCTGCAACCCAGGCCTGCGCCCTCACGGGGAGCCAAACCCATGGCCTTTTGGTGGACCGGGCAACACGCCAACTAACTGAGCCACACCAGCCAGGGCATCAAAAAGTTCAAGGTTGCTGTGTTTTTAAGTCGGTAATATCCTATCTTTCTAATGACGGGTGATGTTGTCTTGTTAGGTATGTTGCTCTCATGGGCTAAGAATTACTTCAGTGTTTCTGGGGGTGTAGGAAATGGGTGCTGTTTAACGATTTCACTTTTTTCCATCAAGTAAGCCATCAGCGGAGATGCATGTGTTCACATCCCTCCATTACATATCCCCTACTCGGCCTACAAGGGTCGGTGCACCGGCAGGTTTACCTCCCTCCCCTGCCCCTGAGCCAGCAGCTGCCCAGGTGAAGGGAACAGCGGGGGTGGGGGGAGAGTGATGGAAAGTGAGGCAGAAGGAGACAGATGGCCACTTAGCCTTAGAACATACAGGAGACATCTAGCAGGAGGTTGAATTTTCAGTATGAAAGGCGGTGTCTGTAGATACTCCACCCAGAGACCAGACTTTGGAAAAGACCTCTTCCCACTCCCTTCAGAACTGAAGACCACCCCCCTCGCCCCATGCACAGAGCACGCCACCCCTTATCCAGCAGCAGATGGTGGGAACCACAATAGGCCGAACATTCTAACCTCACGTCAAATCCAAACTTCCGCAGGTGAAAGCTTTTCTGAAAGAAGGCGTCTGTTGAGCCACTCGCTGACAGGCGCCAGGTCCTTCGGTCTAAACCAGCAGCCCGGGGCTGGACGAAGGAGGCAGCGTGTGCACCGCCCTGGGTTGATGCGCTCTTATACATTATGTTTGGGGAAGAAAGCTGTAAGTCGTTTTGAAAGAATTTGCACTGGCTACAGATGTGGGGGTGGGAGAGAGCGAAGCGAGGCCAGTCTGGGAGAGGTGCACAGTCTGTGGGGAAGAAGCGCTGACCACCTCTGACCACCTCTGACTGGTTATGGATGACAGGGGAAAGGACACATGCGTGTGGCAGGTGTGGGGTCGGGCCGCTGCCTGGAGGCTGGCCCAGAGCCCCAGCAAACACTCAGCCGTGTGAGCATTCCTCAGTCCTCGAGAGCTGGTCCTCAGCTGTTAACCATTCCCTGTCTCCCTCACTCTCCAGGGGCTGCAGTCTAACTTAGGACACTTCCCAGAGGTTTTTCTTTGTCATTCAGGGGCCTGATCCAAGAGGAAAAAGGCTTGGGGGCGGGGAAGAGGGGAGAGGTGTGAGTAGAAGGACAAAGAACCCGTGGGGTGATGACACCAGTGAGTTGTTGCCCAGAGTGCCACTGCCCCCCACCCACTCAGGACACCAAATCCTTCTGCCAAGTGCTGGCCTTGCCTGCTGGGGAAGTAAAAGAAATACTCCTTGATCTTGTTTTCATTCAATTTTGAAATCTAGTTCCCAGGAAAGCAGCATCAAATGCAGCATTGGGTCCGTTGCTGTTTGGAGCCGGCATTGAGGGGGGTATGCACATCCCTGCGAGTTCAGCCTGGACGGCGGCCCTCTGTGAACCTCGGTGCCTGTGGGCAGTCACTGGGGCAGCACCTGTGAGAGTGAGCTTCCGTGACTCACCGCTTTGCCCTTGTGTACAGCAGGGGCCTTACGGAAACCTGTTGCCTTTGCCTGGGGTCTTAGCACTGGCGTGATCCCACGTATAAGAGGTCCCCAGAGGAGTCAAACTCACAGAGACAGAAGCTAGAAGAGGGATTGAAAGGAACTGGGGGAGGGTGGGAAACGGGGACCTGCTGTTGAATAGGCAGCCTCTCCTCAAGGATGGACTGGCAGGAAGAGCCCAGATCGATGCGGGCATTCTGGGGCTCCGGAGTCCGACAGCCACGACCCATGGTGGGCGCTTGGCTTCACGCAGGAGAGAGCTCGGACGCAAGCATTGAGTTCAAAGTGGAAGTGGGTTTGTTAGTGGTGAGGCAGAGAGTGGGCTACCCACAGGCAGAGCAGTGCCCCCTTTAGCAGAATTTGCTTCATTTAATCGGGGGCAGGGTATTTAACAGGGTGGGGGGAGATTATTCAGGACCTTCCTGGGAAAGGGGTGGAGACTTCTCAGAAGAGCCCCATTTTGTGTCCTTATATGGGCTTTCCGTTCCCAGTCCTGGCTGCGTGTTAGGTGTGCTAATGTTTACGATGAACGCATAGTGGGCCTGGAGTCAGGGTTCGGTGAAATTCGTTGCCCTGTTGGATCGACTTAGTGTCTGCGGTTCTAAGACATAAGTCCAGTGGGGGTGGTCTTGCTGTCTTCCTGACAGTCCCTGTAGCTTTTAGTGATGGCAGCTGTGTTACCATACGCCCTCTGACAAGATCGGTCAGCACGTCACGGAATCAGGCTGGCTCGGCCGGCAGACACCTGAGCGCCTGCCATGTGCCAGGCACTGTGTTGCGGGCAGTCGGTGTCCCTGTCCTCGAGGAGCTTCAGTCCAAATAGTTTTAGAGTCACTAGTGACTGCTTTGATAACGACTATGCAGGAGAAGCTGCCGCAGGCCCAGGGCCTACGACCAGACGGCCCAGCTACTCTGGGTGGTGGGACCGGCTTCCCCAATAGATGGTCTGGCAGCTGATACATGAAAAGTGAGGGCAATTAAGCAGTTTCCCCCCTGCAGACACCAAAGGAAACCCTGAGACGGGAAGGAGCAGGGGCCCGGCTATCGTAGAAGGTAAGGGCAGGGGTGGGGGATGCTGTGAGAGCCAAGGCAGGCCCGTGGGCCTATGGGCCACGTTGAGAATTTCAGGCTCATCTGTGTGGGAGGCACTACAGGGCTTTTCTGAAGGAGGCGGAATGTTAAATGATGTGATCTGCATGTTTTCAAAGTATAACCCTTGTGTAGAAAGAGCAGGACCGCAGAGGTGCAGCAGAAAGTGCAACCCTTGTGTAGAAAGAACAGGACTGCAGAGGTGCATCTGAAGGCCTTCATGAACACCGTAGGTCAGCAGCATTCAAAGGCTATTTCATTTTTTTTTTGAGTGCGGTAGAACACACAAAACGTAAATTTACCACCTTAAACATTTTTAACTGAACCGTTCAGTGGCATTAAGTACTCAGATTGCTGGTTTCCATTTGCAAACCTGAAACTCTGTCCCCATGAAACACGAACTCCCCATCTCTCCCTTCCTCCCAGCCCCGGGCAACCACCCTCCCACTTTCTGTCTCTCCGAGCCCACCCTCCAGGGACCTCGTGCAAGGGGATCCTGCTGTGCTTGTCCCTTGTGACTGGCTCGTTTCACTTAGCACAGTGTCTTCAAGGTCCATCCATGTTGTAGCCTATGTCCGGGCTCCCTTCCTTTCTGAGGCGGATAGTGTTTTGCTGTACAGACAGGCCACATTTTGTGTGCCCGCTCATCCACTGGGGGGCCCTCGGTGGCTTCCACCCCTTGGCTGCTGTGAGAAATGCTGCTATGAACACGGGGGCATAGGTACCTCTTTGAGCCCTGCTTTCAGTTTTTTGTTGGAGTAGATCCTCTCAAAGGCCAGTTTTGAACCACCTCTCCTTGAACAGCACTGCCCCAAACACTATGAAAAATGAATATGGCTCAGGCTCAGCTGCCCCAGCGCAGACTGGAGGAGGCCCCTTCTCTCTCTGCAGCCTTCGGTGGAGTGGGTGAGGGGAGTGCCGATGCCCTGGAAAGACGGGATTGGTTAACGAATGGGCTGGGTTAGTTTGGTGAAAGCTGGAGAACCTCTGGAAGAAATATAGTTGTATATATAAAAATATATAAATATATAATATATAAAATTATATATACATATATACATATATATATATTTGCTTGCTTGATGTTTTCAAAGTCAAGAGAAATCGGAAGTAGACAGACAACACAAATGAATTGGGCTCCCAGAAAGCGATGTTGGAGGCCACGAGCAGGATGAGTCAGAGCAAGCAAAACTGGAGACGAAGACCCAGATGAAGGCTATGGCAACGCCCCAGATGAGAAGAAGCTGGGGTTTTAAGCAGCATGACACCCGTGGGGATGGAAAGAAAGGTGTTTCGTCAGTGTGAGCCGCGGCAGCGCCCGTGTGCTCCCGGGTGATCTCAGGGCGCTCTGGTCTCTGAGCCCACACCGTGCCTCTTTTCAGCCTCTGTGAGAGGTCGGAAGTCTCCCTTCGAGGGCCACCTTCAGTGAAGGGCTGTTTCTGTCCGTGGCAGCCCCTGGGTCCTGGGGACCGGATGCCAGCCCCACACACACCCCGGCTCCCAGGGCTGTTGAAGGGCAGCCCCCGAGGGGCCACCCCAGGAGCTCCTGGCGGCTCAGCCCCTCCAGCTACTGGGAGTGTGCCTTTTAGATCTGGAAACTCATTTTTCCTGCTTCCTTCAGGCAGAAAATCTCAATCCCAAACCCTCGCGCTGGACGACACAGTGTTTGAGAGTTCAGCGCCCTGTCGCCCCTCACTGTTGTTGCCTTGCATCCTCCACTCCTCCAACGACACTGAAGGGCCAGGCATTACAGCCCCGACGTAAGTAGCAAACAAACTGCAGCTAACAGAGTCCCTAACCACATACTTTCTAGTTTTCAATGTCAGTCAGCGATGCTTTACGTTAGTTCCAGGTGGACCGCATAGTGGTGAGAGATCATGCACGTACAAGGTGGCCTCCTTGCTATTTCCGGTGTCCGCCTGGCGCTGCGCTCAGTGACTGAGTCCCTGACTGTATGAAGAGCGTGATGTGAAGCTGGGGCAGGGAGGTGTCCAATACCCCGACAGTAACTGAGAAACACAGAACTCAACGCCGCCCCCAAAACCGTGTTCTGAGCTCCAACTTGAACATCCCCTGAGTGGCCCTTAGATCCTGGGTCCATCTTGAACTTCTCAGGGGAGTCCAACCTTTTGGCATCTCTGCACCACACTGGAAGAAGAAGAGTTGTCTCGGGCCACACATTAAATACATTGCAACACGTAGTCACCAAAAAATCTCAGAATGTGGCCCTGGCTGGTGTGGCTCAGTGGACTGAGTGCGGGCCTTTGAACCAAAGGGTCATTGGTTCAATTCCCAGTCAGGGCACATGCCTGGGTTGTGGGCCAGGTTCCCAGTAGGGGGTACACAAGAGGCAACCACACATCCATGTTTCTCTCCTTCTCTTTCTCCCTCCCTTCCCCTCTCTCTAAAAGTAAAGAAATCTTTGAAAAAAATCTCAGAATGTTTTAAGTAAATTTACGATTTCAGCCACGTTCACAGCCATCCTGGGCTGTGTGCGGACCACGGGCCACTGGTTGGACACCCCTGAAGGATTTCTTTCAAAGCCTCCTTTCGGAACATGAGAAATAAGCTGAAAAAGTTCTACCTTAGCATTTTGTTCACTTGGTGCCATTAAGAACTCTGAGAAAACCCGAGCCACGCGATGACAGAAACCTCGATGTGTCAGTGACTTGTTCTTATCTGTGGGGCTCCCTTCAGAGAGGTGGCCCACAAATGTCTGCGGCTGGCTGCGCTCAGCAGCACTGGAGACACTGCCGGTGTGGGGGACAAGGGCCGGCCGCGTGCCGAGCTGGGAAGACGACAGAAGCTCACCCCTCTGATGCCTCGGTTCGAAAACTACAGACGAGTTGAGTGAGCAGCACACCGTTCAAGGACCTCTTGTGGTTTTCACCTAGATTCCCCGACAGCTAATTTTGACCATTTGGGCTTGCCCTTCCTCCCTCCCTTGCCCTGCCTCCATTATACGCGTGTATGCGCGTGCACACGAGCTGTCTGAAAGCATTATACATGTGTGTGCGCATGCACGAGAGCTGTCTGAAAGCATTATACATGTGTGTGCGCGTACACGAGAGCTGTCTGAAAGCAAACTCCGCCCTCAGTGCTGCAGTGTGCGTCTTCTAAGAACAGAAACGATGCCCTTCGTGGTCCCAACGCTATGATCATACCCAGAATAATAACACTGATGTGTCAAAGAAAACATTTTCAAAAAGGCAAAGTTAGGACTCTTATCCAGTTACGAAGCAAACATGTGTGAAAGATTTCATTTAACTCATGATTAATGAGGGACCTGTAAGGTGTCACCACCAGTTCAAAAGACAATCCAAGAACAGACACATTCGCAGATGAGGACAGTTGGAGGGAACGGGTGCGTGGAGGAGGGACTGGCTTCTTCACGTCTCAGGGCAGAGGTTATTTCACATGGTTATCCTCCCCATTGCTATGGTAGCCATGACGTAATGAGTTATAAAATAGATCAAAGGCAAAGGGACGCACGGAGCCCTCTAGAATCTCAGAGTTAGACAACCCTGAGGGGTGTGCTGCAGACCTGGGCTGAGCAAATGTTTTCCATAAAGGGCTAAATAGGAAATACTTTAGTTTTTGCAAGCCATATGGTATTTGTTACAATGACTTAACTCTGCTGTTGAACATGAAAGTAACCATAGTCGAGCCCCATAGTCGAGCCCCAAAGGAATGAACGTAACTTTGTGTCAATAAAACTTTATTTATAAACACAGATGGCAGGCCCTATCTGGCCTGCTGGCTGTAGTTTGCTGACTGCGCTCTAAAGAAGGCAGTTTTCCACTACAGCGCAAATCTTCTCCAACAGATACAAAATATAAGATGCTATTAGGAATTGAATTGGGCCCCCCTCAAAATTCATAGCTGACGATAGCTGAAGTCCTCGCTCACCCTCAGGACCTCAGAACATGACTGTATTTGCAGACAGAGACTTTAAAGGGGGAGTCAAGGTAAAAACAAGGTCACTAGGGTGGGCCTTCATCTACTATGACTGGGGAGGAGATTAGGATGCAGACACAGGGAGAAGACGGTCATCTACACACCAAGGAGTGAGGCCTCAGAAGACACTGTGAGAAAAGAAATTTCTGTAGTTTAAGCCACCCAGTGAGCAGTGCTTTGTTGCGACTAACACAGGCGTCTTTTCCGTTTGCAAACATGGCTCTCTAACTGTGGGCAAGGGAGTAGGATTTACCCATTTCTCCCTCAAGTCACTTTGTCACATGCGGTATCTTCAAGAATCACCTAAGGGTGGAGTGGGGGGGGTTCCATGTCAAACACATTTAGCAGTTCCACAAACCCCAGTTCCTTCCTGAGAATCCACTGCAATCCCAGTATGTCCCTCACCAGCATCCCATCGAACCGCATGGAAGCAGATCTCCCAAGCTTGCAATACCTCTTATTTTTAGAGATACCAGTCTGGGTAATAAAACCAATGGTCTTAAAACATGCTTTGGAAACACCAGTGTGAGCCAAAAACAAGACTGAGATTGAGAAGGTAAAGATGCCTGTGGCCGACCTTGGGAAGTGGAGGATTCAGAGGCTGGAGAAGAGCGTGCAAGCAAGCTCCAGGAGGAGGGACACTGGCCTGTTCGACCGGTGCTGCTGGAGGGAAGGCAGGTCCTGAAGGAGCATCCTTATCTGCTTCCAGAAGAGTCTGAGGCCTCAAACATGCAGTCCTAGCATAAGGACTGGAATTCAGGCACCTGGTCCTTGGTGTCTTCCTCTGGGTCCTTTGATGAGCTCTCACCAGGACTTGAAAACCCACGCTGCGTTCTTTCCATGAATTAAATTATGTTAATAGAGTAGAAGCCAGGATGATGCATGCGATGTCAGCTCTGAGCCACCAGATGGCGCACGGGATCCACCGTGCAGACGCGGCCTCTGGCTGCAACCAGCGCTGGCCCAGGCCTGCAGGAGCTGAGTTCCCTGTCCTGTTAACCCAGGTCCTCCTGTGCTCTCCCTCCTGGGGACATGCCCGCAGCACTTCCCCTGGTCTGAGGTTCCTGAGGCCGGCCACTCCCTGCACATTTGTTTTCAAGGCAACTGGAGGTGGGGAGGACTTCGCTTGCATTCTGGAACCCACCCTCCTAGTGAAACAGTATCACCAGGAAAAAAAATCTCTCCAGGATTGTTTATTAGGGCGACCACATGTCTGGCAGGAAAGTGAGCCCCATGCACGCTGTTCCTCTGGTATTCCAGCTGCTGGCGCAGTGGGTGCAAGGCTTTTACGTAATCACAAACCTCAGCCCGAGAGTCTGTGGTGTTACTCACCCCACAGGGCATGAAAGGAAGGTTCTCGTTGGGGGTGGTTACTGCTTGCCCGGAGCGCTGGAATGAGCTGTAAGGCTGGAGGCCAAGGGACGAGGGCCACCCGTGCAGTGAAATAATCCCCCAGAAATGCAGGGCCCAGAGTGGAAATGAAAGCAGAGCAAACAGTCATTTGGGGCACTTCTTAAGTGGTGCAACAGTCACTGGGTCTCCAGTCAGCGGCCTTGGCCTTGGGGTGTGTTACCTGGGCACAGGAAACAATGGGAATAAGCAATCGGAACACTGTCGTTGTCCAGCTCTGAGCCCTGTTCCTATTTTCACAGCCATGAATAATTAATAACTTAGTTTTTGAAAGTGGAGTGAATTTCCGTGGCCGGGCGACACTTACAGAAGGGCTCTGAGCGTTGTAATTTTCTTCTTTGTTTCTCTTTCTGAAGTAGGACCCTGGGAGGAAAGAAGCCATATTCACAGACATAATGGCCGATGTTTTCGACCCATCAGAGACTTGCGTGAATAAGGAAAAGCAGAATCTACTATTTATGTTGGCACTTATTAACGTGGCAGACACTCTGCTATGTGTTTTATAAGTACTTTCTCTTTTTAAAAAGGTTTTATTTACTTATTTTTGGAAGGAGGGGAAGGGAAGGAGAAAGAGAGGGAGAGAAACATCGATGTGAGAGAGAAACATCCATCAGTTGCCTCTCGTACATGCCCCATTGGGGATCGAACCTGCAACCCAGACATGTACCCTGACGGAGAATTGAACTGGCTGGAGACCTTTTTGATTTGAAGGACAGCGCTCAACCAACTGAGACACACCAGCCAGGACAGTACTTTCTTACTTAATCTCCGTGGCAACCATTTGGTGGTTGGCATTGACCCAGTTTTTCAGATGCGGAACCTCGACTCAGAGAGGTTTCCAGTAAGTAGCTTGCCCAAAGCCACACAGCTAGCAAATGCGAAAGCTTCTAAGTGCGCCCGACTGCAAAGCCTGGTCTCGGTGCCCACCACCAAGGCATTTCATGGACTCACAGAACCTCCAACCTGCGGAGGACCCAGAGATGGACCCCTCTGAATCATGCAGCAACCCTCCTCCGTAACTTCGAAGTCCAACGAGCACAAGCGAGCCTGGAATCAAAGCTGATTAAAAAAATAGGAGCAAGACTTCATAATGAGACAGAGGCCCTAAAATAAATATACATGCAATAGATTTGTTTCAGTTTTCTTTAAAAATGACATCTAGACACATAAGTTGTGGGCGGGATGGCTGTAATATTCTGAAGTCGTTTGTATTGTAATTAAAAGTGAGTCAGAAGAGTGCTGTTATGTCATCCCCCCAGCACCCCAGGTCCCAGAAGGGGTGAGTCGTGGTAGAAGCTCCCCCAGTCCTGGACAAAGCTCACTGAGTGCAGTGAGGGCAGGGGACCCGCCTCAGGCCACACAAGTTGGTGGTCGAGGTAGAAATAGAGCCCAGCGCTGTGTGTCTCCCTCGAGCCTCCGCAGGCTCGTCCTTGTCCTTGCCACCTCACGTGTCTCGTCGAGACTCGCTCTGTGTGAATTTGGAGAGGAAACTGAAAACCAGGTTTCAGTTTTCATTGCATACCGGAAACTTGGCCTGAGATCGCTCAAGAGTTCACTGCGGTCTGTGAACCCTTCAGGCGGATGGAGCCAGGCTTCTGCCCCGCATCTGCCCCCACCGATGCCAGGAGGGATCCGTGGGCCAGGGTGGGACCAGGTTCAGGGCTGCGTCCCCGGTGCAGGTGCTGGCTGGACCACACTGGGCAACCAGGCCTCCGCCATGCAATTCACAGCTGCTGCAGGGAGCCCTCTCAGCTCCAGCCAGCATGACTTGGGGTGGGGGGCAGAGGAAAGGGGGGATGATTTAGGACACCCCCGCCCCGCACAGCACATTCATTTGCAAGTGAAGGTGTGAAGGTTGCTGGTGAGATTTATATTGGTAATTAAGTGATCGTGGCTGGTAGAGTGCTTGAGTTGGAATCCCTGTAACATACTGAAGGGACGGAGGCCCTTCGGAGAAATGTCTCCTGGTTTACCATTTTCAGAAACCATTTAGGTTTCTGTAGGACTTTCTGTTCACTACCTGGTAACTTCTCAAAGCCCTCATGGAAGGCGGGCCACAGTGCCAGCCCATCTGTACCCCCAAAGATCGTCAGTCTCCGTGCAGAACACAGGCTGTGCCAGCCCCCTCCACCCCCTGCTTTCAGAGAAAGGACAGGAAGGTGCCCGTCAAGTGGCGTGGCCAGGGAGAACGTGTTTTATTTGGAATCACTAAGATCCTCTGTAGAAACAGCTTGAAATGATCCAGTTTAATTAAAGGAACTAGGAGAGTTATGAAGAAACCAGGTACAAAGACCATCCAAACATCTTGCAAGAATGCCGGTTCAAACTACGATGTAGAAAAGTCACGGCCCTTTCCCCTCGCTGGCTGGCAAGCATGGACGAATGCCCACAGGGCTGGTGAAGAGAAATACGGAGAAAAGCAAGAGCCTGGTCATGTCCAAACAGGGGGGTTGGTCCTTGGTTCATTAACAACTGCCTCCTCTCCAAATAGGCTGTTTTGTATTTAGAGAGACTCACTCGTCTACAGATGTGCGCTGTGACGGGGCACATCTCTCAGAGAGCTGTGGGCTGTGGTTCTCTTATTCCCCTTAATGGCATGAGTCTCCATCAATGTCCAGCCCCAGGACTAAGAGTGTAGCAAACATACCTTATGCAAGAATTAACTATTTTCAACATTCAAGGTGAAGCTTGCTTATGGGACATGCTGAAAAGCTGGGCTTTTCTCTTTTTGTTTTTTGCTATTTGTCCCCTTTCAGGGCTTTAAAATACTCCTCCAGTTCTTTGGTTCTCTGAGAGAGGGCCTGAGCATGTGTGTGTGTGTGTGTGTGTGTGTTTGAGCTGAGAGCCGGCACACCCAGGGCTGGGTGGCAATGATTGTGCGTGGAGAGGGGGGTGGGGGCAAGTGCTGACGTTTCCCTCCACATCTTTGTGATTGGGTCTCTGTGACACCCATCAACGCACCTAGTGCAGGAGACTCGACGAGGCCCAAAAGCACCGAGTGGCTGGTCCCTGTCTCGCTCGGAGAGGACAGGAATGCCAAACAAGAGGCAGGAGGAGTTCAGAGGGGGCCCGTGGGGGCTCTGGCCAGGTGAGCAAAGTTCAAAGACAAGGGGAGCTGGCCAGCGGGGCATGAGGCAAGCCTGCGGCTGAGGTGAAGGGGGAGCCAGGAATCAGCACACAGAGGGGCGAGCGGACGTCCTGTCCCTCTGGGGTGGGGGGGAGGGCTGGGATGCGTGAGTGGGGGGTGGGTCCCACGCATGTTCGTTTACTCAGGAGGGTGCTTTCTTTTCCTCAAAATATGAGCACAACTGTAATAAATGAATGTCTAATGAAATGGTCAAAAGTGTAACACACTAAATGTGCCAACCACGAATGAACTCAGCTCTTATTGTGTGTGGTTATTGGTGAACGTGGAAGATGTCTTCCATTTGTCTCCGGCCCAGCTTCTAAGCAACCTGAGGCGGGACCACCTGTGGTGCTCTTAGGTTCCCGGGTTATTCCTCAGGGTTCCAGGCCCTCGGAGGTAGGGGCAACGACCAGCCGGGTCAGGTGTCCCAAGGCGAAGGTGCCACCTGCAGGCAATGGGCACTCACCTGCAGCTCCAGTGAGGTTCCAGGGGAACAGGGCAAACACCCTCAGACCTGCAAACCGGAAGATGAGACTCACCAGCTACGCTCGTAGGTCTGAGAGCTGTCTCCCCACGAACACCTGGTGAAATACCCACTTCGCCTGTCTGCACCCTCCAACTCCAATTCCAACTCCAGCCTGTCGGGGTTTCTCTCTCCCCAAGGGAAAAGCTAACCCCAGCATTATGGAGTGGAATGCAATCATTTTCATGGACTGATAAGCTAAAACCCGCATTTTCAAAGAAATTTTGTGCTCTGGCCTGAGAGATATATTGACATCTTCTGAGCTCAGGAATTCCTGGGTGGTGGTCCAAAGGAAGACCACTGGGTCAGACCCCATCGTGGGAGGGAGAGAGCCGCATGCAGAAGGAGGCTGCCTGGTCGGGGCGGAGAGCGGGGGGGGGGGGCAGTGTGGAGGCCAGGGTCCAGCCATGGACGGCCCAGCTGCAGCGCAGAGCTCTCACCAGAAGGGTGGGCTGGGTTCTGTGTGGTCTCCTCACGGGCCTGTCGGCCGGGGCCGCACACCCTAAAAGACTGAGAGGTCCCTCTAGGGAGAGTCAGAGGACAGACGGAGAGAGGACAGGGACCAAGGCCCCGGAGGGGCCAGGCAGGGTCCCCAGGGGGAGAGTCCTCAGTTAGCTCACAGTCAAACTGTACAGTTGTGCCCAAGCCACCCAGCACGCTCCCGAACTACAGTGATAGCACCGACAGGACCTAGAAACATCTGTGTCACCTCCTGCTCGCACAGTTGGAGAGGGTGCATTCAAAGCATTCAAATGGCTCTCGGGCGGTCGAACACCTAGTCAGCGCCAGAGTCATATTTTTAACATTCATAGTATCATCGAGACTATTAAAAAAGTTGCAACGTATATCAGCACGACAGTTGAATCCAAAAACATTCTGCTGAAGTAAAACAGATACGGAAGTATAATTGCAAGCAGGAACAGCGTAGCTTAAAAGCAAAAATGAGAAACCTCAGTAAGGAAAGAGATGGGCGCCAGGGAGGTGCGAGCTTCCAACCAAAGAGCGAATCATATGGTCCCGGCGTGGGTCTACGGAGCTCGAGGCAGTGAGCGGGAGTGGGGGCCCTACAGGACTCCGGCTCCTGGCTGATGGTCCCTGAACACATTTGCACGGTCTTATGTAAAACAAACAAAAATCCTTATACCAGTTGAATTTGCTCTGCCTCACTCCCCTGCCTAGAAATAGGAAAGGTCACCTGCTTATGAAGTCGCGGGTCGGAGCTAGGAAATGCCAAGGCCGGTGTGCGGAAGGGCCGCTCCGGACAGGCGGCGGGCGAGTGGCCGGGGCTCCGGGATCCAGCGCGGCTGTCCCGGGGGCGGACTGGGCAGGAGGACCGGCAGAGCGCCCCGGCTGTGCTCCCACGAGGGTCAGCTCCTCGGTGGCTCTAAGGCCGCTCCCTCCGCCCCAGATCCTCAAATGGCAAAAGCGAGGTGCTCCGCGTGACTGCGCAAAGAGAAAATCAACGCGCCGGTTCCCAGACCGCCTGCTCCTTACCCCAGGGGCCGTCTTCCCGTCCGCCTTCTGAGAGTCGTCCCGGGGAAGCGAGTCTGGGGAGCAGCACGAAGGGCCATCCGACGGGGCTTCTTGCGTTTGCCACGCGGCCGAAACGGGGCCAAAGCCCCGGGAGCAGCGAGGGTGGGAGAGAACCGAGCCTTACGTCCTGGGAACCCGGAGCCGTGTCCCGAGTCGAGGTCCGCCCAGCAGCCCCGCAGCGGGGAAGGTCTGTGCACCTGCCCGTCCCCAGATGTTCAGAATGAATCTACTCTAACGAGTAGATTCTAATAACAAGTGAATGCACTTAAATTGAATAACTAACCACTGGACTTATGAGTGAGAATGCTACAGTCTTGCACATATGTATGCTTTAAATGCTATATAAATGATAAATGTTTAGGTTATGAACCTTACAATATTATATAGGAAACTTACAAAATAAACAAATATTAGCTATCATGTATTACACCAATACAGTTATTGTGAATTCTTGTCATCTTACTGTAATCTATGCTGATTGTATATATTGCTATTTTAACTGTGGATATAGGTTGTCTTACTATTTCGAATACTTCAGTGGTTTTTTTCTCCTCTGACTCACTTTCTTTCCATAAAGATACACACACACACACCCATAGTATCTATTTTTCTAAGTGCCTTCAATTACATCAACAACGGTGAGGCAGAGAAAAAAAGGTAACAAAAGTTTTTTTCAGCTTTATTGAGGTATAATTGGCAAATAAAATCACAATATAGCTGAAGTGTATGACGTGATAATTTGATGTATGTGTGCATTGTGAAAGGATTCTCAAATGGAGTTAACTCATCCATCACTCCATTCATCTCTTTATCAGTGAGAAGCCTGAAATTGTCCTCTCAGCAAATGAGCGTTATCAGCTACAGTCAGCACGTCACGCGTCAGAC
This sequence comes from Trachops cirrhosus, assembly GCA_028533065.1. Classification (NCBI taxonomy): domain Eukaryota; kingdom Metazoa; phylum Chordata; class Mammalia; order Chiroptera; family Phyllostomidae; genus Trachops; species Trachops cirrhosus. The sequence goes on along the minus strand of CM052546.1, from coordinate 75,263,279 downwards.
CTTACTCATCCTCTGGTTGAAAGTCCCTAGCGTTTTACCACCCTCCCCCATTTCCCTCAGCCCCACCCCATCCTACTCTCTGCTTCTGTGAGTTCTACTCTTTTTTTCTTTTAAGACTCCACATATAAGCACTCCCATGCAGGACTGGTCTCTCTCTGCTCTCCAGGGTCACCCATGTTGTTGCAAATGGCAAGATTTCCTTCTTTTTTTAAGGCTGAATAACATATCAATAGAGACAGAGACAGAGATAGAGATAGAGATAGAGAGATAGAGACAGAGAGATAGAGACAGAGATAGAGATAGAGACAGAGGCAGAGGCAGAGATACAGAGATAGAGACAGAGAGATAGAGACAGGGATAGAGATAGGGACAGATAGAGACAGAGGCAGAGACAGAGATGTCCTATTTTCCTCACTTACCTGCCTGTTGAAGGACACGTAGGCTGCGTCCATGCCTTGTCTGCTGTGAACGATGCCATCGCTTTGAGATGATGACACTGTTTCCCTTGGCGCTGTGAACCCGAAGTGGGGCTGCTCTGGTTTTAAAACCAGAGCGGCTCTGGTTTTAACTCCCCGAGGGGCCTCCACACTGCTTTCCTCGGGGGCTGCCCCAGTCCACATTCCCACCGGCAGTGCATGCGGCCTCCCCTCCTCCACAGATGCACTAGCGTGTGGTGTCTTTGTGGTAATGGACATCTTAACCGACGTGAGACGATATCTCATGGGGGTTAGCGTTTTCCTGATGATTGGTGATGCTGAGCACCTTTTCATGCACCTGTTGGCCATTCGTATGTCCTCTTCGGAAAAATGTCTATTCAGATCCTACGCCCATTTTCTAAAACGGGGTTATTTGGTCTTTCTGCTAATGAGTTATGTGAATTACTTGTAGATTTCAGATAGTAACCCTTTATCAGACATGTAATTTGAAAATACTTTCTGCCATCCCATAGGTGCCTTTTCATTGTTGTCATTTCTTCTGCTGTGCAGAAGTTTCTGAGTTTGAGGTAGTCCCACTTGTTTATTTTTGCTTCTGCTGCCTTTGCTTCTCATGTCAAAGCCAAAAAGTCATTGCCATGACCAATGACAAGGAGAGTTTCCCCTACGTTTTCTTCTATGATTTCAGGTCTTACATGTAAGTCTTCGATTCATTTCGGGTTAATTTTTGTGGCTGGTGTAAGCAGGGTTCCAGTTTCTTTCTTTTGCATGTGGATATCTAGTTTTCCCAATACCGCTTATTGAAGAGACTATCCCTTCCCCATTGTATATTCTTTGTTGATAATTAATTGACCATATATATAGGCATGGGCTTATTTCTGGACTATTCTGTTCCATTGATTTATGTGTCTGCTTTAATTCCAGTATCATACTGTTTTGATTTCAGTAGCTTTGTAATGTAGTTTGAAATCAGAAAGTGTGATGCCTCTATCTTTGTTCTTCTTTCTCAAAATTGCTGTGGCTATTTGGGGTATTTTGTGGTTTCATACAAATATTAGAATTGTCATTTTTAATTCTGTGAAAAATGCCATACAATTTTGATAAGGATTATATTAAATCTAGATTGCTTTGGGTAGTATGCACATTTTAACAATATTAATTTTTCCAATCTAGAGCATGTAATGTCTTTCTATTTATTTGTGTCTTCTCCAATTTCTTTCATCAATGTCTTATAATTTTCAATGTATAGATTTTCCACCTTTTTAAAAATAATCCTCACCTGGATATGTTTATTCATTTCAGAGAGCAAGGAAGAAGGGAGAAAGAGAAAGAGAAACATAGATATGAGAGAGAAACCATGATTGGTTGCCTCCCTTACATGCCAAGCCCCAACCCAACTGGGAATTGAACCTATAACCTAGGTACGTGCCCTGCCTGGGACTTGGACCTGCACCCTTTTTGGTGTATGAAATGATGCTCCAATCAAGTGAGCCACCCAGCTAGTGCGATCTTTCACCTTTTGGGTTAAATTTAATTCTGAGTACAATATTTTCTTTTTCTCATGCTTATTGTAAATGGCATTGTTTTCTTAATTTTTCTTTCTGACACATCATTGTTAGTGTATAGAACTACAACTGATTTTGTATATTGATTTTGTATTCTACAGGTTTACTAAATCTATTTGTTTTAACAGCTTTGGGGTGGAGTCTTTAGGGTTTTCTCTGTATAATAATACCATGTCACGTGCAAACAGAGGAAATTTTCCTTTTTCCTTCCTGACAGAAGTGTTCTTTTGAGGCACAGACTGAACTCGAGGGAAGGACATGGGTAGAAGCGCGAAGCTGTGCCCACGTTGGAGACTAACAGGCACTGCCCTTCAGCACAGCCAGGGGCTGGGCGCACTGAATTTCAGGAGTATGTAAAACAGAAGATTTCATCAGTCACTCAAAGACAGATTTTAAATGCAATTACTGTATGTAATTAGCTGTTTCATCTTCAGCGCGGTGAATTTGGAATTTAATCTCTGATTGCACGGAGGAGAATGCTAAGCAGCCTGCTCCACAAAAGGGCCAGTGTAGCTGTTTTCTGATGGCTGGGTTATGTGGCCACCATGGACAGCTGTTAGGGAGAAAAGGATGGGGACAAGGCCGTGACACTTATGAAACACCTCGCATGTTTAAACGCACATTGCAGACACGGTCCAAGTGTCCTCTCTGTGAAGACTCCCCTCCCCCTCGTCCATCCGAGTAGGGCCCATCATCCCCACCTCAAGTACTGAACCTTCCACTGCCACCGCATTGCGCCCACCCTGCTCCACCTTCAGGACGGTGAGGGAGGGGCCGTGTGTTATTGAACTTGGCTTCAATCACAGAGCACAACGCCTGGGCCACCACACACTCCCCGGATGAATGAATGAGTAATACGCAAGGGCCAGATTTACAAAAATAAGCAGTTTATTAAAATTGTTGTTTTCTATGTCCCCGAAGAAAAATGAACCATTTAAATTATATTTATTTATGAGTCCTTTTTCAAGGTAAACCTTCAACAAAACCCAGTTTGTTCATAGGTTAGGTGGTGCCCTTCTAGCATTCTTGCCAAATGCCCCTAATCACTACCGGAGACATCACAGAGACTTGGATTTTCCCTGACAAAGCCTCTGCCAGCAGGACGCCTGGTGACATCTGTGCACAGCGAAGACCAGTGAAGCCAGAAGAGGACCTTAGCGTTTCTGAAAAGAAACGCAGCCCCAGTCCTCAAACTCAGATTGTTGTCTGTGGAAATCTGGCCCTTCCATGGGACAGCGAGGAGAGCCAAGGGCCCATGCACAGGAGACGGTGGTGTGGCAAGATGATTCGTTTGTGTGGAAGGCTGCTCGTGTCCCCTCCCTGTCCATCCATCCCACCATGGAAAAAGTCCAACAGTGCTTTCAGCAAGGCCAGAATGTAACCAATGTTCAGAGTTTCTGCTTCACCTGAAAGCTCAAGCCATTGGAGCCCCTGCAGCCTGCTGCATGCCCAGGTGAGAGAGAACGCACCACAAACACATAGGGCGAGGGTGTCACTGGGTGGATGAGAGAGAGAGAGAGAGGGCACTTCTTTGTTCTCCCAGGATTTTATTAGCTTGGGTTTGGGATGGGCCAAGTGCATTTTCAAAAGAACCACTCAATTTTCCAAGTTTCCTTGGGTTTTTGATTTGTCCATCCCCTGGTCAATCCATTGTTCCCCAGGCTACACAGACAGGCCTCTTTCATCAAGCACCTCTCCCGTGCCACTCTGACTTCCACTGTGCACATGCCCGCCTCCCCCTGCCTCCTCCACCCCCCAGCAATCTGGTACAGGAGGGGGACAGGGGAGGCGATAATCCCCTTGGAGCACAAGGCTGTGCGGAGAGCTGTAGCTTCCTGGCGAAGCACACAGCTCAATGCCTAATTCCCTTTGCTCCCTTTCCTTTACTAATAATTCGCTACTACCCACCATAACAAGATCACCAAGAAGCGACTTCATAAAAATATGTAAAAATAGATGAATAAAGATAGCCCATCAAGTTCAACGGAAGTTTCATGCATTGACCTTAGTTCTAGTTTTGGTTTATAACATATCTATAAAGTTATTCTTAGTCATTACTGAAAATATAAACATATAAGCTTCCTGAGGACAAGAAGTATGCGTGTGTTGTTCTCTGGACCATAGAAGGTGCTCTAAAAAGACTTTCCGAGGCACTGCATCTGTGTGTGTGGTAGCCGTTGGGATAGAAGTTTGCTATTGAAACATTGTGAGCTACTTCCCAGGAAAAATGTTTCAATGAACCAACCATGGGAAGAGCATAGATGTCATAGACATGAACAGATTAATGGTGTTTTAGTAACAATTTTTTTTATTGCCTAAGGAATAAAGAAACTGCTAACATTTGCAGAAAACACAAAGCAAGAAATTTCCCCCTGGAAACCTGAGGCTTCCCCTCGGCACCAGGGGCACCTCACGGAGTGTGGCGGCGGACCCCAGCTCGCTCTGGAGTGCTGGCCCAGTCTGCGCTGGTCCCGGAGGCAAAGCCGCAGCAGATGGGGGAGCGGTTGGGCCTCGGAGAAGAGAGAGCGGGGTGCTCCAGGCGGAGCTGAGCTCCGTGTCTGAATCTGTGGGCACCTGCCACCGTGTGCAGTGTGTGAGGCTCCGCATCACTCCTGCTGCCAGTGTCAGCGGCAACAAGGCCCCACCAAGCAAACGAAACCCCACTGCAGGTTCTGAAGACCAGGGTCTCCATGGGACGAAAGGAAAGGCCTGTTATTTCCACATGAAGAGATTCGCCACATGATTCATTCCTAAGCCCGAGAGAGAAAATGGATTCCCAAATCAGCCTGCTCTCAGGTGTCAAGATAAAAAAAAAGGGACATTCCAGTTTTTCTGGGCCCAGTCCCTGGGCCGCAGTCCCTGTGGGCCATGCGAGCTCTGGTTACTGGGCCTGTTTATCTGATCCTCAGAGCAGAGAGCCCAGACCCCTGGGCGCTACAGACTCCTGGGGCTGGAGCAAGCGGAGCACAGGCCCAGGTGGCCCTCACCCTGGGTGCACGTATGTGTGACCTACGCCTGTGCACCATGTGTGTGTACACATGCATGTGCATGCATGCTCGTGTGCATGGGTGTCCATGGGCGCATGTGTGCACCTGTGTGTGGCAAGGGAAGAACACTTTAAGGGAGGAGAGCTGAGGCAAGGCCTAACCCTCGACAGCCGTTCACTCTTCTGGGACACGTCCTGTAACCTGTTGAAGAATTCGGTTTTTGATCCGTAAAGAGGCAACTTGCGTCTCAGGAGCGCACAGCCGTGGCCCTAGGTAGACCGCACGGCACAGCCAGGTGCCTGCAGCTAGGGCTGGTGGCCCTTGAAGGTAGAATTTGGGCTCCTCGGGTCGGACTGCATGCTCCGACCCTTTCTGCCAAGATCATGGTGGTTTGCGGTGTTCCACCCACTGTCCTTCCCGCTCACCGAGTGCACACACTGATTACCGATGCATTCGCCTGGACACGGAAAAGGATGTGTGTTTATCAGCTGCCTTGAGAAGCCTCCCTGAAGTCCTGGAAGTGATGATCACAGCAGCGACGGAGGTGCCCCAGTCACTTCCGGGCCAGGTGCTCCCAAGGGGGAGGGAGGGCGAGTCCAGCGCAGTGCTGTCCCAGCACCATGCAGGTTCTCTGCCTCTGGCCCCATAGCAACTGTTGGGCTGCTCCTGGCTGCCTCTCCGGTCCTGCCAGGGGACAGTGCAGCCTGGGGACGGCACTCGCCGGCAGATCTAAGTGGAGTGCAGGAAGGAAAGCTCTCCTGTGCAGGAAGGAAAGCTCTCCTGTGCGCACCCAGCTAAGCGAGAAAAAATAGAGTGTCCTTGTGACGCCCCCTGGAGTTAAGCTGCATTGTTCCCGCTCACGTCCGCACTGCAGGTGGCCTCAATGGTCCTGAAGTCTCTCACACCGCACTGGACAGGGGCGAAGAGGACCACGGTCTGCCCAGGCCGGCCCTGTGCCTGCACCAGAGCAGACTGCTGTGCCGAGAAGGGCAGAGCTGGTGTAGAGAAGTCTGGCCACCAGATCCCAGGTCTGCCCACACGCGGGCCACACCAGCAAAAAGTCCTGTAAGTTCTCTGGACTTTGGAGTTCTCACTCTTAAAATAAACAAGGAGCTTAGATTTCACTAAATCTCTAAAAATTCCTTTCAATTGTAAAACCCAGTGATTCTAAATCTCTCTCCTCCTGGGCAACCCAGTCTCCATTCTCCTTCAGCCAGCCGCTGGGACCTTCTTCCGTGAGAGGTCCCAGGAGGCCAGGCGCTGAGGGCACAAGAATTGCAGAACAGAGACTGAGTGGTTACATCAGTCAGCAGGTGGTGTGCTCAGAGGCCCTGCTCCGAGGCAGGTGCCATGGCCACAAAACTCCCAGGGCTCTTAGCGCATTTCCGAAAGCTGAGACCCGCACCCCCAGAGGCTGGTGGCAACAGGCACCCCTCCCACAGTGGCATCTGATGCTCACATTGGGGCGTGGCTTTTTCCCAAGGGCCCCACCGTGGTCACTCACCATTAAGTGAATTTAGTAACACCTGTACTTACCCATCCCCCCAAATGACCAAATGACTTCTTTCTAAATTTCAGCGGCTCAAACTGTGGACGGTGATTAATTGCTATAGCAACTGCGCAGCAACATGAGCTCGGCGCGCAGCGGAGGAAGCCGAACTTCGGCGAGCTGTGTTCGCGTGCAGTGAGGAGGGGGTGTTAGCGCGAGGCTCTTTCACCTACTTGGATGTGGTAGTTTTCAGTGAAAAATATACCGAGATGAAAGTGGAGATCGAGTTACCAGGGCAGCAAATGGAGACACGGGGAGAATGAGGAGATAGTTTTCCTGTGGGCCATGGCTGACAATGGCTTTCAGCAAGCAGGGGATGCTCAAGGTCACGGCCCACACGTTCTTCTGTCTCGCCGACTTTCTGAGAGCAAGGTCAGAGAGCACAGAGTACGTGGGGGCAGATGCCAGCCAGTCTCCACCAGCCGTTTGTCCTATGAAATGTCACACTGTAACAGGATAATTGGAGGGTTTGGATGAGCCGGGGAGGGGATACGGGCTTTTCCTAAGGAAGATAAAAGCAGAGAGGCAGCTCTCGGCACTAAGCTGGCTGCCCCGCTTCTTCCAAAATAGGGCCTCTCACATGCAGAAGCAGAAATCTAAACCTCCTTAAATCCCCTCGAATGTTTTGAATAGAACAAACGCGCTTCATGAAAGAAACACATTCTGAAAGATCACAGCAATGGGGCGCAGCAGCTGCTTGGTCACCTAAGTGCTTTTGGAAAAGGAAAAGAGCTATCCAGCATTAAAGATTCAGGAATGTCTGTTGACATATTAAGGAAACAACCTCAGGGGACAGCTGACAAGGCTCCGGGAAGCATTACCAAGGGAACAGTGACGCAAAGGCGGCCGTTCTCAGGGGCTGGCACGAGGCCAGGCTTCCTGGCCTGACGGCTGATGTCATGCTAATTTCTATCTGGGTTAGCGTTGCTGGGATGTCAACTCTGGTGGCTCCGCCAGCTGCAATCAATACAGGCTCCTTCTATAGAAGATAGTAGAGGGGGAATACGCACACACACACATACATATACACACACACGGAGAGAGAGACGGAGAGAAAACCCCAGGCCCTGGTCCCCTGAAACCCTACACACTGTGCCAAAGACAAGCAAGGAAAAGGAAGGAGGTTTCTCCAGAAGAAGCACCTTAACCCACTCAGGTGTCTCCCTGCCAAGTAAGTCCAGTTGTCCGAGAATGATGTGGCTCTTTCATCATACTCGTTTTTGTAAGTGTAACTCAAGGATATGCCTAATTCCCAGTCGAGCTAAATGAGGATGGAAGAAAACAGAAGACAGTAGGTGGGAATGTGAATATAATGATTTTTTTTCATTATTGAATAGATGGGCTGATTCCTTTTAAACCTATGCATGAAAGATTTTTTTAAAAATTTCTTTTTTCAAGACCACTGCTTTTCAATTATTTTAGAATAAATAAGAATAATAATTATGCAAATTTCCATCAGTCGCAGATTGAATACTTATGCCAAGTGTCCTCTGTAATGTGTGGAGGGCCCTCCATCAGGGAGCGATGAAGAAGAGCCCATTTTATTTTGTTTTATTTTCTTAATTCTCACCCGAGGATATGTTTTCATTGTTTTTTAGAGAGAGAGAGGAAAGGAGACAGAGAGAGAACCAGAGGGAGGAACATCATATGAGAGAAACACTGATGGGTTGCCTCCCGTTTGTGCCCCGACAGTGGATCGAACCAGCAACCTAGGTGTGTGCCCTGACCGGGAATTGAACCCACAAGCTTTTGGTGTACAAGACGATGTTCCAACTAACTGACCCATCCAGCCAGGGCAAGAAGAACCAATTTTAAAAACTCATTCCCGTGATGTGATGCGTATTCTGATTTATTTACTAGATGATACTTAGGAGGAAGGAATCTACGTTGCCTGACACAGAAGACCAACAGCAAAAGCATCCGGGGTTCCAAGCTGTCAGAGTATAAATAAACAAATCCAAATAGTTTTCAAAGAGGCCAAGGCGGGGTAGAGAGGAGGATGAATGCCAGCAGAGACAGTGGCGGGCTGGTTCCTCACGAGGACAGTGAATTGACGATAACGAGGTCATGGCACTTAGCTATGTGGATGGAGCCCACAAGGAGGGCACTGGCGTGATAAAAATGATACCTTGTTAGTCTTCAAGTATTGTAAGCACTTCCAAGGTAGGTTTCTTTCTCTCTTTTTCTCAACCGGAAGGAAGTTTAAGCTTCAGGGAGTCTCTAAACCATTTGAATTGATATGAAAAGTTGATGGGTATGTTTGTATTTTTGTGGGAGGTAGGCGTCTCGCTTTCATTAAATTCTCAAAGGGATCCCAGAACCCCCCAAAGGTTAAAACGGATGAATTCAAAGGAGTTAAAGATCCTTCAGAAATTTGATCTCCAGCGTCCTCCGCCTCCCAGTGAGATAATTTATTTACAGGTAGGAATGGAGAGGCTCAGCTTGCTTGCCCAAGGTCAGCGAAGCAGCCGGTCCGGTCCACTATGACCCATGACTGGAGACCAGAGCGCCTCCTTGCAGGAGTTTCTGGGCACGCCCGTTGGTCGGGATTGTCCCTTGAGAGCCGTGCTCATGGGGAAGGGCTGGCAGGAGCTCGGTTCCATTTTAGCTCAGCTGACACACCTCGCTCTGCATCCTAACCCACACCTGCCCCCTGCCCTCCCACACTCCTGTTGCCCGAGTCTCGCTGGAATAAGGGCAAGGCTAGGCAGATAGCTCCACCCCAACACTTTAACATCTTAACAGCATTCCATAAGAGTGTCATTTTAGTATCACCTTTCTCTGATAAGGCGAAGTTTGCTTCGGAATCTTGAAACACTTTATATCTGGTAGAAACGATACAGAACAGGAAAATAGGGAACACAGATAGGAAGGAACTTCCCAACATTGTCAAAAATAAGATGCAAATTCAGTCCCCAGACTCACAGCCTGGGCTGTTCTGGCTCCGGCGTGGCTCCCCGCCGGTTCCCCGAGCAGAGGCCTGGGACGCGCAGTGTGGGAGAGACCGCACCTGCTGCAGCAGGAGCTGGGAAAAGGCAGCGGACTCGGAGGCTCGAGAATGGGCATTTTGTTTCTTCTCTGAAACACTCATATTTAACATCATTTTTATAGCTATAAAGTAATATAGTTCCTTGTTCCTTGCAGAAAATTGAGAGAAATCAAAAGTAAAAAGAAGAGGAAAGAAAAAAATCTCTGTGATCCGTCTCTCCCAGGTGTTCTCCTGAAGGAACAAGTGTCGAGTTGCTAGGACTCGCCCCCCATGTTTCTAACTGTGAATCTGAAGTCACAAGCTCGGCTGCTTGGCAAGGAAATACGAATGAGAAAAACCGTTCCCGCCTGCCTCCCAGGGCTGTTACCTAATGGATTTGAAAATGAGAAGACTCACTTGTGTAACAAACGTCCGCGTTACAGATGCAGGGGGCTCGGCCATTATCCTTAGAGATTGTCCTGCTGCCGTCACCCTCACAGCTGCTACAACAATCCGCTTACGAACACGGCTTCTCAAGCTACTTCCTGCTTTGGGACTCACCATGGATCCTTATGGCCTGTCATTGAACTCTAAGTGTCCCTGGTCGACATTCCTAAGTTCAGAACTCAGTCCTGTCTTAAATACCGCACACTGTGATATTTCACACCAGTTCTATCCATCCAAGCAAATCTTAATGTCATTCACACCCATATTGCTTGGTTTATGTTCTGGAACTTTCTACTTGTCCCCTCTCCCCCATAGGACATGTCAGCCCACCTTAAAATGCAGATCACTTCAAATGCTTCACTTCAGACCATTTCCACCAAAAGGCCGCGCGCTGGGGGAATTGGGGTTCCCTATTCAGAGCTCGAGTTATAAGCGATAATCATGTGGCATGCCACTTAAACTTACGGCCATCTTGTGATTTTTCTTTTGGAAATTGTTGTAACATGAATGTTCTCTGTTGTGTAGGAGTTTGCTAAGAAAGGGGGTGTGCCACCGCCGGTGTTTTCTCCACATAGCCTTCTCGATCCGCCACGCACTGACTGCGTGTTACAGACATGCGGTGCCTTTGGAGATAGACCGCTCACCTATCTCGAATGTTGTCTGTTGAAGGCATGCCGACAGTACAACACCAGTTTGCCCCGTGACTTTCAAACACAAGGTCCCTCGTGTGAAGAGTCCGGGGAGTTCAGTCCAGACCAGGCGGAGACACAGGACGTTCCCCTTCCTGTTTCTCCCTTTGCTGTGACCGTACGCGTCCCTGTGTGATGTCTAAGTTGTGCTTCCAGCATTTCACGCCCAAAGACGTCTCAGGCATGTGACTCAGAGCACGGTGGTTCGCTCAGATTGCATCATGTTCCAGCACGCCAGTCTAACTCGACACGGGAAGACGGAGAAGCAACCAGCAGGTTCGCTCATCACAGGAATGCGCTTTCTGGCGAGTCAGCAGCTTCACGTGGAGATAGTACTGTTGGAACGACTCCAGGAACTGCAAGCTCTGAGGTGTGCAAGTCACCAACTGAGCCGACTTCCAGGCCATTCGAAGTGCCTGTGGCTCTCCATCTCGAGGGCCACAGCTCTGGGCTGAGGGTCAGAACCCGGGAGGGAATTTAGAATAGGCTGGGCCTTGTGTCTGCACGCGGCGGCCCGGGGTGGCCCGGGGCGCAGAGTTTAAATACCAGTTCTTTAAAAAACAAAATTGCTTATTCTTTCTCAGTCAAGAACAATAAGGCGATGGTTAAACAAAGAAAATGAGCCGATGTTCTTTTCTTTTTATATTATCTTCAGTTTTTTAAAATGCATCTGTCCATTTCCTTTACACAAGGGCAAAATTAGCCTAGGAAACCCACACTCCAGATCTCGTATTTTCAACCGACATAACCGTCACAACGACAACCACTATTACTACACTATTATTATTTATTCTAGCTTTATTTCCTGCATTAATCTGATCTTAACACGGCACAGCGGACTCTTCCCTGCAGGAGGGAGGCCTGATCGGCGGCGTCTCCTCGTAGTGTCTCCTGACCTGGGCGGTGCTGCTCTGTTCTGAGCAGTTGCGTGGCCCTGGCTGAGTGGGGATTCTCACATGACCAAGGATGGCGCAGTCTCCCTGAGATCTAACTCCCGCTGTGTGCCATGCACAGATTCACAGAGGACTCTGCAAGTCAGCTCTAGAGGTTCCACAACAGACCGTTGACCTAGAACTCAACTTCGGGGTAAAACTTTGAAGGAACTTCGCAAGGGGCTCTCTCTCGTGTGCACATAAAACGCATCCCCCACCCCCTGACCGTTTATGGGAGAAATCTGGGCTATCACTCAGGCTAGCCTTGCTGGTTGTCATTGAGAAAAAACAAAACAAAGCTCTTGGCTATGTGATCACATGTCCACCTTTGGAGATAGCAGTGTATTATTGACCACTGGCTCCTTGGTGATCTTGGTGGTCAGGACAACGAGACCTCCATGCCCACGGTTTGTCCTTTCAAAGCCCTCCACCCACTGTCTCATTTGCCCGGCCAGCAGCCCTGCCAGGGCCGCAGGCACCATCTCCCCCGCCCTCCTCAGCCAGGGAGCTCACACCCATCTACCTCGGGGACGGGCTGGAGCCGAAACCTTGGTTTCCCGACTCACTTTTCTCTCTTTTAGCCCTTGTGCTCTTTCGTCTGTTACCTATCCACGCTTCCCTCCGCCCCAACCTACGGAGGAAAAAAAAGACTTTTTCCAGAGTGTGCTCTGGAAGAGACTCTGTATCTTCAAAACATGAATTAATTTGCAATCATTAAATTTTCAACACCCATCAATTATTTTTCTATTGTGTGCCTATTGTTCTTCTAAACATAATGACAGATCAAAAAAATCTCTAAGATTGCCTTCCAAGCCACAAGTAGCTTATTGTGGTGGGCAGATTCCTGGGCGACCCCAGCACCCCAGGTCGGCATCAAAGGTGATAGGGTATCATTCCTGCGATCTCATTACGTAAGGTGGCAAAGGTGAAGGGATTTGGCAGATGTAATTAAGATCTCTAATCAGTTGTCATTAAGTTAATCAAAAGACAGATTAGCCTGGGTGGGTCTGACCTAATCAGAGGAGCCCTTTAGAAGAAGGTCGAGAGGGCAGAGACTCCAAGGAGCAGATCTCTCTCCCTTAAGATGCATAGTGCCAGGAGAGCTGCAGCTTCGGAGAAATGAGTTCTTCCTTGGGAGCCTGGGAGGGGACCCGGAGCCTCTCTGACACCCTGTGGTCCCCTGAGGCCCCATGCAGAGGGCCCAGCTGACTTGCTGAAGCTCTGAGATATTAAGTGGGTGTGTTTTTAAGGTGCTAAGTCTGTGGATATCTGTTACACGGCAATAAAAGACAAATATACTTGCCCTGACTGGTGTGGCTCACTGGGTTGGGTGTTGTCTCGCTAAGTGAAAGGTCACTGGTTTGATTCCCGGTCAGGGCACACGCCTGAGTTGTGGGCCAGGTTCCCTGTGCGAGAGGTAACCTACCGATGTTTCTCTCCCCCTCTTTCTCCCTCCCTTTCCCTCTCTAAGAATAAATAAATAAAAATCTTACAAAAAATTTAAAAAACACATATACTTATGATCTAGGAAGGAGCTACTATTCAGTCTGTGGTGTCTAAGATTTGTTAAAAAATACTTTCACTTCTTGGAGTGTTACATCAATAAGATATGAAGGTGACATGTGGTGCTAATAATTACACTGTGGTAATAAAACCAGTGTCATTATTTAGAAACAGCAGTGACAGCCCCATTTTGCTCTCCCTTTCCTTCCTTCCAGTAGGAAGGTTGTGTGGCTAAGATCAGCAGTCACACGGAGGAGCATCAGATAACCATTCCGAGGTGGCGTCTTTAATTTCGCTCCAGCTGCAGCCGCCGCCTTGGGCAGGAGGAGCTGGGTTCTGCGCAGAATGCCAGGAAAAGCTTCCCCCAGGACTTCGGGCGGGGCCTGTGCCCACTCCGCACCTGTGAACTCCCCGGGGCGGTGCCTGCCGCAGAGCCTGTGTCCTTGGGGACGCGAGAGCCCACTGCAGGGACTCAGCACACGTCAAGTGTACAAAAGTGGCATCAGCCCTGGGAAATAATCATCAATTTAAAAATGTCAGGTGAAGTGGTTTGTCTGTAAACACTGCCTGGTGGCTGTGACCTGAAAGCTTAAATTTTAGTGACCCTTCCTTAGGTTAACTTGTTACTGAAAGTGTGGCATTTCCTTGAGGTCACCGTGACTAGTGAGTAGGAAGTGGGGGTGACCCGAAAGCCCCATCTGGGTGGCGGGTGTCTCAGGCCCACTCGCAGATGTCCCGATCCAGTGGGGGCACCAAGCCGGTGACATAGTATAGCACGCAACGGAGCTCACAGGCAGATGCAGAGGAGACTGTGTTTCTGCATGTGCCCCCATGGGGACCCCTTTTGACAACAAATGCAAAAATGACATTAATGAGACAGGATGGGGTGAGAATCAACAGGCCAGAGCCTCGGGCAGTGGCCCTGGGGAAGCTGACGGGACACCAGAAATAGGCCTCAGCACCTGCCACCGACTGTGCGAGCTTGGTTGGGTCGCTTAGCCCACCCAAGCCTCGCTTCCCTCCGGTGAAAACCAGGTTGCTGTGGCGCACCTGCCTCCTGGGGAGATGGGGACAGAGCCGCGGGAGAAGGAAGGAGGAGAGCTCACACTGGCGTGCCAGAGGTGGCCGGTGCTCAGCAAACAGTCACGGTTATGATTCACAGAGGTAACCCTAGAAGGCAAATGACAGGAGTGACTGGTCAGATGTCACAATGTCTGGGGAATGCTTCACAATCTGACTCGTATTCCAGAAAATCCCACGCTCCTCCTCGAGGCCCCACGAGCAGCAGTGCTGGTGGTTTAAACAGGGGCTGGGCACACAAGCAGGGGCTGGACACGCAAAGCCAGCGCTGCCACACTGTCTGTGGGTGGTCGCTGTCCCTGCCTGGGCCGGCAGTGGTGTTGGCCAGGCCCTCTTGCCCATCACTTCTGTCTTCCTTTGTCGCCCCCTCCCCCAGGCTCCAGTCTCCCTGTGCAGTGGCCTGACAGTGGCCTCCTGTGTGCCTTGTTCTTCGAGCTTCATTGTGGCCAGACCCCCCTAATTCGCAAGGCCCTGAGTGCCCTCCAGCCCCGGAGGGCAGACACCACAGAAGTCTGGGCCGGGCTCTCGGGCTGCCTGGTCTCCATGCTGACTGGGCAGCCAAGAGGAAAAGCCCTCCAGTCATCTGAGTTTAAAATCCCGGAAGGACAGTCAGAGTGGAGAAAACAGCGCCAGGAACGAGGGGCTGTCGGCGCGGCGTGCACGTGGGGTCGGAGACAGACCCCAGCCTCCCCGGGAAGGGGCGGGACCCTTTCTGGCCGAGGGCCCTGATCTGTGTTTCCTACAATTCTGCAACAAAGATCCAGGAACATGAGAAAAGGAAACTGAGAAAATGTGTCCTGTGATCCAAATTCAAGCCAAGAACAGGACAGACAATGTGAGCCAAATAGAAACGAGGCCAAGAGTGCTTTCTTGGGGCCCCGGCTTTTTTTTTTCCTAACTGCCCAAACCTGTTTAACTGCTTAGTGTGAACCATAGTTCTGGGATACAGTTCGCAATGGGAAGAGAATTTAATTAGCTCCGGCACCTTCTCCTTCAGTCTTAGGTCAGTGGAGACAAGTGGCACATTATCAGTGATTGCGTCCGATGAGCTCGGAAAGAAAGGGAAGAAAGTGGAAGGGAGGGAGGGAGGGAGGGAGAGGAAGGCAGAGAGGGAGAAGCAGGTGACGCGTTTTCATTTAGGGTTACACTGAGAGAGGTCCCCCTATGTCAGCTGCAGAAAGCAACCCCAATAAAAGCCCAGATTGCATTGTGTGTGGGCCTGGACCGCTTCCGCCCACACCCTCCACACCACATTACAGTAATTTAGGAATAAATTTCTAAATTAAGGCTTGAAAGGTGCTAATAACCACCCACATTTGTATACCGCTTTACGGTCTGCAAAGCAGGGGCGTGCTTATTGTCACATTGGATTCTTCGAGACCTTGCCATGAGGAGGTTGTTACTGCAGCATTTCATCAGTGAGGACGCTGCTGAGACCTGAGAGGCGGCCCCCTGAAGGAGGTCACAAGGTTTCCAGTGTCCAGGACAGAGCCTGACACCCAATCTCATGACTCTCCCAAAACCTTGAGAAAATGGCAACAAGCAAACACAGAGGGAAACTGAGGCAGAGACTAATGTAGCAACTGGGCTGAGTCACACAGCTGACACCACTAGCTCTTAGAACACTTTAGCGTTTCAAATTACTAGAATTGACACAATTATATAACATAAGAAAGACCTCCAGGAAGTGAAGGGTGGGGAGCCACCTTCCCGCCCTCGTGGAAAAGGCCCAGGACCAGGAAAGCAGCACACCCAGCGGAAACCAGGAGGAGCCACTGTACCTTCTAGCTCATCATGGGCCAGCACAGTGACCTGTGTTCTGGGAACAATGGCATCCCTGCACTTCGGGGAAGAGAGTGCTGCTCAGGCCCTGGAGAGCAGCCCTGAGCGGCCCAGTGCATCTGACCTGCGGAAGGAGGCAAGTCCCCACTGGGCACCAGAAACAAAATGGTGCAAACCTAAGTCCTGGGTCGGAGCGGAGCCTCGGCGGAGCCGGGATCTGACTCCCAGGGCCAGCCGGTCTGTCCCTGGCTTTCACTGACCCGCTGGGGCGTGCCCTTCTGCTCTTGAGAATGCCAGAGTGGCTGGCAGGCCTGCAGGGTCCGACACCCCGAGAGCGGCCCCTCCCAGCAGGCGGCAGGCTCAGGCTCGGAGAAGCATGTTCTGCCCATAGGTTTGCTTCCCCCCTTACCCACCCCCCGCCCCCATTGAAATCCTGCAGCAAGGCCCAAATCCAAACTACTGGGCATGCCGAGTGGAGGGTGTATGTTTTTCCTCTTCCAAGTTCTTTGGCTGCATTTTACTGTTTTTCCTCTCTAGACATTAGGCCGTCCCCATGAGGGGAGATGCCCCTCTTTTCTCGAATTTCCAGGAAGCACAATTGCCTCCCACATGTTAGAGTTAATGTAATTCAAACCAAAGTTTGAGGCTATTTCTCCCAATTCAGGAAAAATTGTGAGCTTGGCAACCCAAATGGAAAGAGACAAAAAAAATGGTAGTGGATTTTTAGGGTGTTTTTCTCATTTTGGTTGTGTATGTATGTTTCAAAAAGTGTATAGAGAATTCAGCTCAAAAAGCAACTGCTTGGAGAGATAGAAACCCGTGTAATTCATGTTGTGCATAATGGATTTGGCAGGCCCGAGCACAGAAATTTCCAGAAGTGTTTGCGTGGCAGCAGTCCTTAGCCAATTCACATTTTTTAGCTGTCCTGGCCAGCTGCCCAGCCTACAGAAAAAGTCTTGTATCTCCACAAGTTTGGCTGGCCTCTCTGACGAGTTTCCAAACTGCATGGCAACATTGGATGAGCTTATTTTTAAGTGCCAAAAAAACTCCTGCTACTTATATTGTTACTAAATACCAGATGTGCTTAATAAAGAGCGAGCAGAGCCAAACCGAGAGTAATCAAATAACCTATCATTAACATTTTCTAAAAACAAAAAATGCAATTGGAACACCAGATTACTGTTTTTCTTTGTTTGCTTCACGCCCTATTACTGGAACCCCTAGGGTGATGGGAATGGGGCTGGGGTGGAGAGGCCAGCTCTGGCAGGAGGGAGACGCTGTTTACAGTCACACCCTGCACCTCTGAGCCCTGTGTGAGAAAGTCCGCCTGCAGATTACCCCCTGCCCGCGGCTCACAGCCCCCTCCCGGGAGGGGCTCTGAGGGCCGGGGCTTTCTCCACTCTGGAAAGCCCTGAAAAGTTGAGGTGCAGATGGATTTGACCTCGAAGCAGAGACATGTAGAGGGGACGGACGGGAGAGTGAGGGGGCTTGGCAAATTAGAGGACGTGCGAGAGTTGGAGGCTGCGCCTCTGCAGCTGGAAGGGGCAGAGGCATTCTGGAAGGCCCCGAGAGACGCCGGGGTGCACGCAGCTCTGTGGGAGCCCTGGCGCGGCTGCCCTCGGTGGGCCTTAAAGGATTTCTTAATACAAGACCTCCAATTCCGTTTCCTCTGCCCTCATCGCTATAATTCAGTCTTCTTTCCCTTCCTCCCTCTCTTCCTTCCTTCTTCCCCTTTTCCTTTCCTTCCCTTTCTTTCTTTCTTGTAGTTTTCTGGGAATCCAGTGGGAAGAAAACTGCAGCTGGCAGCGTCTGTCCTCGTGTTCTGTTCAAGGTCACATCTCCTTCCCACCCCACACCCTGGTGACCAGAGTCTCTACGCCTTCCACTTTTCCTGGTCCCTTCCCCAGACTCAGAGTCGAAAAGACCACTGTTCTCACCCCAGGTCAGAGCCCCCGGTAGGTGGCCTGCCTGGAGTGAGGGGCAATTAGAGGCAGAGATGAGTACAGCAACATGAAATTTTACAGATGGAGGCGGAACCTCACCATAAGAAATTGGAGAATGAATAACTGTTCTGAAAATATTTGTTACCTGCTTTAAGACAACTCTATAAATATAGGAATATATGAGTCAACCCTGAAGAGTGGTTTTGAGAAAACTGTGACTAAAAACGCATGATAATCCAACCGTGCCTTCCACACCACGTGCCGAGCCAGACTCGGCGAGGAGATGGCAGCGCTGCTCTGCTGTGCGGAGCCGTGAGGCAGGCAGACCGTGAGCTGGGTCTAAGCAGCAGGGAAATGCTCCGAAAGTGTTCGAGTGGCTGTGGGTAGTAAAATAGCATGGGGCTGACGTCTCCCTATTTCGAGGTTTCCTTCCAACTATGGCCACGTGCATCTCACACCTCCAATGTGCTCCTGAAGGGTCAGGGTGGATCCACACACTCCCCGGAATTACGCTGTGAAAGTTCTCCGGACACCCCTGACTTGGAGGACACACTGTTTGTGAAGAAGCCGCAGAGGGAGTCCGTCCCTGGCTGGACTCGGCTCTGCCTGGTTCGGATGCCCCTCTGCCCCGGCCCCGCTGGGCCTTGGAGGACTGGGTCAGCAGGAACAGCACTGCTTTCATTGTCCGGTCACGGGAGGAAAGGGCCGGTCCCCGAGAAGGGTCAAGAGCGGGCTGTTTTGTTCTCCAGCAGCAAAACAGGGAGGCCACAGGAAACCACCCAAGCGACAAGCTCTGCTGAGGGCAAGCGAAGGCTGAGCCTGAAAACAAAAGTGGAGAGCCGTCTCCTTGGAGCTGTTTATGTTGCATAACTCAGATAAACACAGCCGTGCACGGACCGTCCCTGGCGGGGGCCGGGGCAGGCCCAGGGCGCCTGCTCCAGCCTCTGGTCAGAGGCGGCTTCTTTCAAACAACAGCAGTAATAACACACGGGGACCCGATTCAGCAGGATATCCCGAACACAGGCTGTAGGGAGGAGCCCTTCTAGGACGGGTGAGGCGCCTCTCTTTTCTCTGGCCAAGGAGTTAAGTCCTTATCAGAGTGATGAGAGGAAGCAAAGCTGACACCAGAACAGTTACTTCCATTTGCAGAGGAGGGGACCCCCGCCGCCGGAGGGCGGGCTGGAGCACTGGGCTGTCCCAGGCACACGGATGGGGGCTGCAGCGGCTTTCTGGACTCCAGCCCCTCCTCAGCCAGGCCAGGCAGGGCCCAGTCTCTGGGCCATTGACATGGAGTCTGTGCGAAGAATGAAAGGGTAAAAGCTACCAACTCAGTAAATGAGCCCAGGCCCAGAGGCCCCATGTCTGAGCGAAATCACAGCCCTGAAATTGAGAGCAGGCGAGAACCTTCTGAAACATCCTTGCTCATCAGCAGCCTGCGTCTCCTGGGACAGCAAGCACTGTGGTCTGCCAGGGGACAAGAATAGAAATAAAAATTGAGAACGCAGCCTTGCACGGGCTGATGGCATCGGTTGCCAACAGTTGCCCATTAGTAGGCTATGAGGACATGCAAGGGGACATTCTCTCTACGAGGCTTGTGTTTAAAAATATATCTTGTGTCAGAGCTCACCAGGGAGGGACTGGGGAGGCGCTAGTCACCCTGTGACTCACTGCGATCACCCGCCCTCAGAGCCTGCCCCTGGGGACCAGGAGCCCTCCACCCTGCTCCCAGCACATTCAAGTTTTAGACTGGCTTTGAAAACCGCCCTCCAAGTTCTTCCTCCCCGGTGCGCTTGCTGGACACACACAGGGCCGGGGGGACGGGGACGGGGGCTCAGGGACGCACAGCGCTGACCCCCTTGCTCCATGGCTGTGTCCCTAGAGACTGTTGTATCTCCCTTCCCCTATTCTCGAAGGAGGACTAAGGCTCCCACCACATCCTGAGCACACGGAGAAGGAACAGCTAATGGAAGTGACTTAAAGCTCTTGGCAAACATGAAGGTCAAGATCAGGTGCTGACCGATGCCTCCCTCACCTACCCTACCTGACACGCTCCCCGTGTGCCCCTCTGAAACGCTCTGCTGACACGCAACCCCGGGGCTGTGCAGCTGGCTGTTGCTTTGGGGCCGGGGGGAAGTCGCTGCAGGAACCACTGAGTGCTGGCGTGTCCAAACGTGTGCCTGGGTGGAATACGCCAGGTGACAAGCTGGAGAGGCTGGGAGGCTGCCAGGCTCCACCCCTGGGCCCGCTGGGCTTGGCACCCCGTTCCTGAAGGAAGTGGATGTGAACAGATCAACATGGCAGGGTCAAGTTCGAGTCTGCCTGAACGAAACCCTGGGGACTGCTTCTCGAAAAACAACTGGGACAGTGTGGCAGCTGTGTAAGGAATCCACCGGAAAGGGGCCCTGGGGGAGCTCCCCAGGGAGTGGTGTGTGTGCGGGAGGCTGTTGTGAGCCACACGGAGGACAGACAGCGGGGGTGGGCCCAGGCCCAGGTGAGCTCCAATTAGTCAGTGGTCACAAGCAGTGCGCAGGTGTGAAATCAGCAGTAACGATGATGATGTTGAGCACGGTGACAATGACTGTCACTGTGGGTGGTGGGGCCTATTGAACAACAGGTGGTGGGTGGAGACTCGAGGAACCCTCACCTGCACCACCTGCCACGTGGGAATCCATAGGGCTCCCTCACCTGTTTTGTTTTGGGTATTCTAAAGAAAACGCAAATCAGGTTTCATAGTTGTCAGGTATTTGCAGCTGCTTTAAAATCTGGTTTATTTGTGAGCAAATGGGTGGCAGGACAGAAAGACCAGAAAGATGGGGAAAATCTGTACCTGAAGGCATGAAACCATGGGGGTGAAAGGTGAAAACGGCCACAGGACACCCCCAGGTGTGTGGGAGCCACCACCTCTGAAGCAGCCGGGCGAATGCCTTCCGCAGAAGCCCCTGGACTTGACTCCTGGCTTGGCCGCTGCCTAGGTGTGTGAACTGGGGCACGTCAAATAACCTTTGTGAGATTCAGTGACCTTGCCCATAAACTGGAGTTGATGACCTACCTGTCGGGATGCTTAGGGGCGGTCAAAGGAAGAGGTAACCCCAGGTAGCGCAATGGATGTGAGCAGAAACAGCGAAATCTGAATCTGTACTGTAGGGTGTGACCTCTTATCTCCAAGGGTATTGAACCTCGCAGTCCCCTGGCAGGTGGGATTCTGGAGGCCTCCTGCCTCAGCCCTGGGAGCAGGGGCAGAGCCCAGAAGTCAGCTGCCCCCACCTTCCCTGAGAGCTGTGACAGTCCAGCAGCCTCGGCGTGCCCCCTGTAGCCGGAGAGCTGGCTGCAGTGGTGTGGGCTGTTGGTAGCTTGCAGTTGACAGATTCGCCTCCCTTCCTCTTGGGCCCTGTGGCTCCCTGCTGCAGAGGGGCACACCCTCTCCCGGGCCCCAGCCACCCGGGGAACCAAGGGCCCAGAAAGAGCACAAACAGGAGGACCGTAGGCACCGGGGAGAAGGATGAATCTCTATTTTCTTTCTAGATGAATCTCTAGGCTGCAGCCGCCGTGGTGAGTCCCAGGACTGCAGCCAACCTGTCTGCGCTGGGGCTGTCTCGACCTGCTCTGTGGAAAGTCGAGGCTTTCACTGTCACCTCTGTGCACCCTGCCCTTTCTTCGGGACTCGAAGATGTGGTTCTTCTCGGGCTTTGTGTTCTGAGTCTCTTTGGTGCTGAAATCCAAGGTCACGTGACATCTGGGTCGGGAGGAGCCCACTGCCGCCATCCGCGCAGAGAGGGCAGAGCAGGGGCGGCGCTGGCCCCGAGCTGGCCCTGTGGAGGTTTCTCGGTGGCACCACACTTGGCAGATTTTTTATCCTCACTCTAATCGCCAGCCCGCCAGGCAAATGACAGTGGAATCGCAAGCTTGAACGGGCTTGTCTGACAGGCCAGCGCTCATCCTGGGCGATGCTGCCTGCTTTTTAGAAAGGAGCTCCGAGCAGAAGACGGTGATTTTACACGGACTCTTTGCCGTAATTTGCTTGGGGTTTTAAAACGTCGCGTTTCCATCACCCCCGCTGCGTGCAATGAGGGAGAAGATGGGCCATGCATGTGGTTAATGCATTTGTAATAGACACACACCAAGGCCCCGCTCAGCTCTGGGGCAGTAGCCCTCGAAACTGACCAGCAGACTGAGGAACTCCACAAGCTACGAACAAGCATATTCGAAGAATCCCTAGTGTCTCCCCGGCTCTGGCAGAAACAGCAGGCTGTTGTCTGAAGCCTTGTGTGGGGCAGCTCCATTATTTAAGCCCTTATTAGAATGTCTTCATCCCCCCGCCGCTGCATGAATCAGTTGGGGTGGTTTTAGGCAAACCCCAAAAGTAGGAGGGTCTGAATCTGGGATGGACCTATAAACACAGCGAGGATCAGACAGGGTCCAGCTGAGTGTGAAATTCCTCTCGGGTGAGCATGAGTGAACTCGAGTGGAGGCCAGCAGGGAAAGAGCCTCCAGGCCGGCGAGGCCGGTGCGGTGGTGCTGGGAAGGTCAGAGGCCCGTGGCCGGCCCTCGGACACGGCTGTACCCTGTTCAGCGGCAAGAAGGGACAGCTCTCCCTGGCCTGTAAATCTGCCATGGACACGTCCCTGCGTCACCTGCCTGCCCTTACCTGGAGGCCACACTGCCCGGCACCTGGTCCTTCTTCCTGCCGATGGCCTGTACTGCTTCGTGCGCAGTGATTCAGCCATGGGTTTCGGCTGTACGATGGTGCAAAGCTGATACGCGTTCAGGGGAAACCGGACTTGAAATTTTGAATTTCGGTCTTTTCCCGGGCTAGTGGTATGCCTACGATACCCTCTGGTGATGCCGGACAGCAGGGCAAGCGCCACTCCCCGTTTACCATGTGTCACCACGGCCGACGACAGGTGCAGGGTGTGCGAACATTGCGGTGTCTCTGGGCCGCACTGCAAGAAGGAGAGTCGTCTTGGGCCACTCATTCCATACATTGCGACACATAATCACCAAAAAATCTCATCATGTTTTAAGTAAATTTATGATTTTGTGGTGGGCCAAATTCACAGCCTTCCTGGGCTTCACGCGGCCCACGCTCGGGCTGCAGGTTGGACACCCTGGGTGTATTTTCTGTGTCAGATAATCTTACCCAACTGTGGGCTGGTGTGAGTGTTCCAGCACGTGTAAGGTGGGCTGGGCTAGGCTATGACATTCGGTAGGTGCATTTGGTGCATTTTTGATTTGTGATGGGCTTAACCCCATTGAAAGTCCAGGAGCATCTGCACTATATCTTGTTCCTCCCTGAGCTTATCAGTTCCTTGGGGGCAGGAAGCCATCTCCAGCCCCTGTAGCTGTAGGCCCTGCAGCTCCTTCCAGGCTTCGCCCAAACCAGGACTCAGTGACGGCCTGGAGTGGATCAGAGACCCCCACACAGCCCTCACGGGGCTTCAGAAGTGCTGACGAGCTTGTACAAGGCCAGGCAGGGCACTTCCAGGTGAAGAGACCCCAGCTCGTTCTTGGTGGGACATCAGTTTGGGGACACTGCATCCCACCTGCCTTTTGTCCTTCCTGCCGTGGTTCCATCCAGCTGAGCGAACTGAATGCTCTCGGGCCTCTGTGCTCTGCCAGTGCCGTTCCCTCTGCCTGGCTGCCTTTCCTTCCTTCCATCCATGGACTTGTCCTTTTAGTTCCAGGTCAACTGTCCCCTCCCCATGGAACTGTCAGGGTCCCTTGGGCACCATGACACCTCACTCCCTGGGTTCGGTGTATTTTCTGGAGGCCTGAAGGAGAGGCTGGGCTGGCCGCATTGCCATCGGGGTGGCACCTCCTCCTCGGCAGGTGTGCCTCTTGTGCGTACCTGAGGGCCGGACCCACCTTCCGCCTCGCCTCCCAGGTCCCAGCCCTCGGCACATGCCTGGCACTCAGGAAAGGCTTACCAAGTGCATGGGGTTTCCACCTTCGGCAGGTCATGGGGAAGCAGCACTGGGGCCCAGTATGTAATGTGGGGACAGAGCAAAGGGGGCCCTGCCGTGAGACAGGATGGACGCTCCTGAGAGGCTGGGCAACCAGGGTCCATCTTAGGCACAATTTTGGGGGGCAGGGTGACGTTTGCTTCCCGGTCCCCCAGGCCCACTTTGAGAACTTGCTCCATTTGGGGGGCTTCTCTGTGTTTCATTTCCAAATCTGCATGCAACCTTCTTCTCACAGCCTCCAGCACTCCAGGAGGTCTGCAGAGGAGGACGGTGGGGTGGGGGTATGTGGCAGTGCGCTGGGCAGGGGGCGGAAGAGGGCAGCATCAGCCCTGGATTCGGGGAGGCAGGAGAGAGGGTGGCAAAGAGGGTGAACCCAGTGGGCTCCGGTCCCAGCCCACCCGTGTGGCACGGTGAGATCTGGCCTTCCAGAGGACCCAAGTGTGCAGTGTTCTCGCTGAGAGCCGGCGGTCCCCGGGGGGAAGGGCCCAGCCCAGCCTCAGACACACCTATGCCTGAGACAGCTCATTTACCTCCCCGTGGGGAGAGGACAGTGGTCACTGCTCAGGAGACAGTTAAGTCACCCTGGGGGACTCATAAAGTCACAGAGAGATGCGGTCACAGAACCTCGGCATCTCAGCACCTGGAAGGGAGCTAACAGATCACCTGGGCCCAGCACCCCTTATTTTTTAAGAATGAAAAATAACCCCAATTAAAACAAAGACTTTCACTCACCCACTGTTTCTATGCTGGAACCCCAAATGAATGCAAATTTGAAGATGAAATCAAAGAAAAGCTTTTTTAATCTATGACCAGTATTCATTTGCTGGGATGTCTTACTGACTGAGTGGTTGACATCAGGGGTGTCCGTCCATCCATCTGTCGGTCCATCCCTGCCTTCACCTACTGCTTACCCAGTGAGAAACTGAGGCAGCCGCACGAAGATCACAGCTGGGATTTGCTCCCAGTCTCTCCTCTGTCCCTGTTGTTTCTCCTCCCACCGGAGTGAGCGTCTTGGTGGGGCATGGCACAGGTGTGACAAAGGCCAGGTGCGGCCAGTGCCACGGTGGTGCTTTTGAAACTCTCCAAGCCACCCACATGTCTGTGCTGGCTGTCACCAGCCAGGACAGCCTGACAGAGCATCTGATGGAAAGGAACTCTGTGAAGGTACCCAAAATAACAAAGGGCCGAAAGCAAACCTTTCTCTTGTCCTCACAGCACCTTCGAGTGTCCGAACAGGGGGCACGTGGGTGCAGCTGAGGACAGAGAAATATAAATAGGCCCCACCGGAAACTGCCAGGCCAGGAAGACTAGCCACCTGGCTTCTGCTGGGGGTCGCCGAGTGAGTTCGGTGTTACAGCTGATTGGGAGAGGGACTGGGTGCATCTGTGATCAATAACGATGCTCCTTTCTACAGGAGCTAAGGGATAAGATAAGGGTAATTAAATCTTGGGCTCCAGGCCATATAAACTGATCTCTGTAGAAGGGCAAGAATCAATTCCATGGGCACGACACCGCTCAACCCTCCAAAAGCGTGGGATCACGGACCGGGTGCATGACAGGAAGACCGAGGGAAAGCAGACGGATTTGCTCCAAGCACCAGGTATTAACCACCACGCCAATCAGGAGCTCGAACTCCGTGGGCCTCGAGGCGGATGCAGTGTGGCAAATCCAGAGCTTCATTCGGCTTTTCTCTGCGCTTGGTTTATTACACACAATCTGCACAGGGGCAGTTCTCACACTTAATGGCAGCCCTGAATCACTATCTATTTCCCATCTTCGCCTGCAAAACAGCAACCCCGAGCTAGAGCTTGCCATCAATACCGGGCCCCATAAAGCCACTGCCGTATAGATTCGCCTTTTTGTGCGTGTGTGTCTGATTCACTAGCGCCTTGGCAGCCTGCCAGGCTCCAGGAGAGGAAAAAACCATCCGGAGCATCCCAACAGCCTCATTTTGATCTGTGATGCCCAGCAACTCATTTCCACTTCACAGGCTCTGCTGCAAAAGACAAATCCCAGACGCGGAAGGGGCGGGAGGAGTGGAGGGCCGGGGCGGCTGGGAGGAAGGGCGGTGGAGGAGGGCAACGGAGGGAAGATGAAAGCAGAAAAGGGCCGCGTTTATTAAGCTGTTTTTCTTTTGGTGAAAAGAAGCATTTATCAGTGATTTCATAGATCATGTGAGAGGTGGCTTCCTGCCAATTTCCAAGAATGCAAACAACCCGCTGACATCATATGCTAAAAATAGCCCGGGCTTTGCTTTAGGTGAATAAATAACCCCAGGAAAGGACTAGCTTCTCTTCAGTTAGATGTTTATTATGATCAGGCTGTCAGGCTTGTTTAATCAGTAAAATCACACTCAGTTCCAAGGAGAAACGGGGCCAGAGAACCCCTCAAACAATTTCGGGAGGTGACTGAGGGCACCCCATTCCTGTTGCCCCCTGCAGACGGCCAGCTGAGCCTGGCTCTGGTCAGGGGAGTGTGATTTGGTTGTCATGGGTGTTCACAGCCCTGGTGCATGTGTGTGTGTGTTGCATGTCCTCACAAATAAGGAAAGGTCACTAAACACCACCACAGGCTCAGGTGTGGTCACAAACTGTTCATGAGGCGAGAGGCAACCGGGGCGAGTGTGGGGCGAGGGCTGTGGCACAGACGGCCACGGCACTGCTGAATCCTGCAGGCCGTCAGCCGAGGATGCTCCTCTAATGGCGACTGGACAGCCTCACCCTGCAGCTCCAGGCCTCCGTGGTTTTGATTCCACCCCCACCCCAGCTTTTGTGCTCGAAGCCACCTGAAGAATTAAGATTTATAACGAGACCTGAGACTTCTGCCTCATGGCCCCGCACCATCCTCCTCCCTGCTCAGCCCCAGGCTCTCGTGGAGGAGGAGGAGCCATCATCAAGGGCTTGGAGGTACTTGGAGGAAGGGGCAGCTGGAGGGAAAAGAAAGGACAAGAAAATTAGTACAGGGAGATAAGGAGCCTGAGAATCAAAATAGCTACTGGAAGGTGTTGGATCCCTACTCACATCTGCAAGATTTCTCTTCACAGTCAGGGATACAATAGAGGTGGTTACTATGGAAACGGGTGTAAAGGCAGCACAGAGAAAGGAGAGGGCTGGATATAAAGAGGAAAGAGGAAAAGGCACATAACACTTCTAAACCATCAAAGAGGAATACTACAGCACTTCTCGTCTCCTGCAGGGAAAGAAAGTTATTGAGCTTCCATTCTGGGAGGGGGCAGGGACCCTCAGACGCTGTAATCCTTCCCCCACCAGCCTGGCCATGGAACCTGCTTCCCTGCAGCTCACGCCCTCGACAGAGAAAGCATTTCCAGGTTGTTCATGGGGGCGGAATATGCAGGAGACTGCATGCCCCGCAGGGTTTGGCCATGGCTTTCAGGAACGACCTTGGGGAGCTGGTCATTTTTTTGGTTGTTCATCACCTACCCTCCTCCCAGAGAGAAATGACGAAGCACTTTGCTCAAGAAAGGAGACATAGTGCTGTTTAAGGCAGAGACATTACCGAGCGCCCAGAGCTCCGCGTCCCCCGGACAAGACATGTGATCTCAGCCAGTGCCCCAAGCGCATCCCAGCGGGGCTGGGACAAGGACAGAGGCCCGAGCCGCAGTCGCACCCAGCCAGCTTCACTTTGCTCGCTCGGTGTGGGTATTAATGAGATGAAAGCCTTTTCTCGGCCTGAGGAGCGTTTAACCAGTCATTCATCTTTCGTCCCGGGGCTCACAGACGCGGGCCCGCGGACATCTGTGTGTGCCGACAGAACGGGGTGTGAGCCGCAGACGCCACTCACAGCTGTCCGGCGGCCACGTTAGAAGAGAAACAGACAGAATGTTTTTCAATGCAATTTATATCACCCCAATATATACAAAATATGATCATTTTGATATTTTATATCCTTTTTCCCTACTAAATCTTTGAAAGCTGGAGTGTGTTTTACACTTAGAATACATCTCAGTGGCTCACATTTCAGGGGCTTGTAGTCGCGTGTGGCTAATGGCTGCTGTCCTGGGCAGCACGCCTCTAGAATTTTCCATCAGAGACGTGAGGAATACAAAGTAGGACCAGAAAACAGGTCTGTTGGCTCAGATGCTGATTTTAACCGCTTGCCCACGTCACCATGGAAGCGAAAACACACACACACAGAGCAGATGGTTGGTCTCAGTGTTCCTCTTTGCCGTCAAACAGTGACCAGCCTGTGATGAAGATGAAGGATTTCCATTGAGCAGCCTCAGTCCCTGGTCCAGGAAAACTAGACAGACCCGGGTCAAGCCACACAGCTGCCCCCTTCTGAGACAGTTTCTGAACCTTCCCGACTTTTCCTCCATTGTGAAATGGGACCCCCGTTAGGTTACACAGTTGCTTATTTTAGGGTAAAAAAATAAACTGCCCAATGCTGTGTCTGGCACATGACAGGTGCATTCACTCAAAGCACTCAGTAGGCATTTATTGAGTACCTACTGTGTGCAAAACACTGCTCTAGACACAAAGACACCGGGACAGGTCCCTTTCATCTATAAGCCCGGGTCCAGAGGAAGAGAAGGACAGTCTGTACTGACAGGAGTGAGGGCAACAGCAGATCTGTGCAGAGCACAAGGAGAGCCTGAGAAGAGCCTTAACTCGGCTGGGAGGCCAGGGGGACCGTGGAGAGAGCAGTCCCTGAGCAGACCCTTAGAAGGGCGGGAAAATGCAGGAGGACTAAGGCAAAGTGGCAGCAATCTGGCCTGAGGCCACCCTCTCAGCCTCTGAATCCCCAGGCACAGTCCAGCAGCCTTTGCTGACTGACAAGATGGGGTTCAGGCTGGATCTCAGTCCCCCAAGTGAGCAGCACCCCCAATACCACCATCGGACAAGCAGCCCTGGGGCCTGCCTGACTCCCTGCCTCACCTCCAAGGTGGGAAAATGGTAGATCACAAAAATGGCTCCACTCTAGCCGAGTGTAAGCGTGATGAGACGGGAACACTTGCCCCGTTGTTGTTCCAGTCGTTGCTGGTTCTTTTACAGTTGAAAGTTTGGCATGTTCCCAACTCGCATCTGCAGAGGATCAGCGTGTCCTTGTGAGGACCGGCCTGCGTGTCTGCTGGGGACAGACTGATGCTCCTGCTGGCCGGCCTCGTGCCCCCAGGACCCATCGGATGTGCCCCAGCTCCCGCTGGGCCGGTGGGAAGAAAAACTGAGCAGAGCGTGTTTTCCCGGTGGCCGGGAGACGTTGACCAGACTTACAGCCTGGATCAGCGACGATCCTGCCCAAGCCCGAGGGCAGGAAAAGGGCCAGATCCGCACCCCACGGGCCCGCAGCCCCGGACACTGGGTAACTGAGCTCCAGACCCCTCACGCACGCCCAGGGATGGAAACGTGGTCCCTTTCTCCTTGGGACTCTGGTTTCTCCCTGCCTTTCCTATTGTTTCCAGATGTCAGAGAACGAACACGCCTTGCCAGGCAGACCTTTCTGTCCTCTGGGTGATTTGCCTCCCAACATCTCGCTGGCACTGTTCTGAGCCTCACAGAGAATATTGACAGCAGATGCCCCCAGGGTCACTAACCACCCAGCTGTCAGGGACCATCTTTGGTTTTAGTACCAGATGGCCCCAGATTCCAGGGAAGCCTTCACTCGTGGGCTGACTGGGACAGTTGGTCACCAGCCCCTGGTCCAGCTTCCTTCTTGGCGCTCAGAGCCAAGTGGAGAGACCGTGGCAATCGCGTCAGAGGAGGGCCTTCCTCTCACAACAAAGAGCCCTCCATGGCCTAGTTAGCAAGGAATAGCCAAGCGTCGACCAGGAAGGAGCTAGTCAGTTGGTGCACATCTGAGGGAGAGACAGCTTCACCTGCCCAGGGTTGTCTGGAGTCAGGGTGGGCGCTTGGTGCCCTGGCCTGCTGACAGCCACAATATCTGTGCCTCCTCAAGTAGTGAGGGACGCAGGAGGAGGTGGTGGGAGAAAAGTGGGGTGTCGTGTGCTGCCCTGTGTCCGGAGCCCTGAATGCGTGCACAGTGGTGGGCTGGTAACGTCCAACAGCTGCCTCTCTGGGGCAGGGTGGAGCCCCGATAGGTAGCGTCTGCCAATTTCTTTGGTGTAAATGCTTCACAGCTGATTTCTAGCTACCAGTGTGACATCACCAAGTGAATGGGGACCGATGCATGCATTTAACTCTTGTGAGCAGTGCAAGCTGTGTTCTTGTCCTGTGTGTATGTGTGTGGCTGTGCCCACGGCCTGTGATGCAGCCAGCCCTGCACGGGACCCTCCAACGAGGCTCGCACTGCGTGCCAAGGTGACGGCAGGGGTTGAGAGCCACTCTGCCGTTCCAGAAACCCAACTTACCCTCGATATCTCAACCACGTGCAATGAGATTGACCCAGAAACAGGAGTTATAAGTGATGGGATCGACTCTGAGAATTTGAATGGATCTAGTTGTGAAAGGGGAGGGCTGCTTCTACCCCAAGCTAAGGCGGAATCAGAACTGCAGCCTCCTGTGCAGCGATCAGGAAGTGGGGGGAGTTGTGTGATATGCGCTGGGAAAAAACGTGACAGGAAAGCAATTCTTTTTCTTCACTATTAGAAAACATTACTTTTGTGGGTATAGCCTAGAATCAATTATTAAACTTTTTGGATAAAACATAACTTGTAAACTGTAAGGACGGTTGTTGATTTCACTTAATGATAAACAAAATGATGTTGTACCAGCCTGATGAAGACAGTAAGTCAAACTTAGATGCTTTGGCATTTGATGTTGCTGAAACTACAAATCTTATTACAAAGCTTTTTCCACTTAAAATATGCAAAATGAAAACAAAATTTAGTGGAGAAAGTAAAATTAAATATTTAATGACATAATTAAGTATTATTAATGGTGGATGTTCTTTATTTTGCAGATTAAATATTCACAACAATTACCATCTCTTTCATCTTTATTACTGAAGCAATGTATTTTTCATAATTATTTGTTACATATTTTCATTAACATTTGATGAATATTAATAGCTAAAATAAGAAAGGCTTTATGTTTCTGTTATAATGACTTATGGTGGTAACAATATACAACAGTTTATAATGTGCTCAGCTTGTCAATATTTACATCACTGGTTTTGCTGCCACAGAGTGGAAACATGGGTCTTTATGAGTGATGAAGGACAATCGTCACGTTCTTCCATTAGTCTTTATTATTTATTTATTTATTTAATCTACTGCTCTTAATATGGCTTCGCTGTGGGAGAAATATGAATTGCAAGCCTACAATTAAAACTGATAGTAGTGTTTTAGGTTGAATCTTATTTCGTGTTAATGCTGGCTTGCCTATCTCTTCAGACGTCATTATTTGTTTCCCATTTTTACCTCGTTCACCTCACCATTTTGGTCTATCAGAGTTTGTACATCTCGGGACACTCTCTCTCCCTGACATTTAAGGCTTAGACAGAGATTTTCCTTCTGTGACACAGGGTGCCAGTTTTCCATCCTGGACGGTGTGAAACCAATGCATCTGCACTTCCTGACTTTCCGTTGGGACAGTGAGTGCAGAGAGAGAGCAGGAACGGGTCCGATCTACGAGGGCGTGAAGTGCCCGTGGTGACCATCCGTCCTGCACCACGTGTGGCGGCCACGTTCCCTGAAAGCTCATCACTTCCAGCCGTCCCGGGGCTGCGTCCTCTCCACCCCCACCTCTGGCTCTCACACTGCCAAGGGCTGACCACGGCGAGGCATTTCCTGAGACCTTCGGTGCACTTTCCCCATCAGGAAAGGGACGCTGCTGTATTCTGGCCTCGCCGCAGGCCAGCCGTGGCGTTTCAGAGCTCTTCTGCCTGGGCCCCTGCTCAGCATTCTGCAGCCGGAGAGCCGGCATTAGAGTGCAGACAGAGTCGTGCTGATCAGAACAGGACGCCCTTTGCCTTTCCTCTGAAAGCCTTTTCTCTTCTGCAGAGGAATCCGCACCCTTAAAGCCACAACCTGCTCCGAGGAGCTCGGAACCCCAGAAACATACGGCAGGAGAGTGGCTGGCAATTAACAACTTCCAGGTAGTTTATATTTTAAGTTTAGAAGGACCCAGGTTTATCTCAATAGCAGCTACAATTTCCCAAGAATCTGTCGGCTTTTTCTGATTCTCAGGAGAACCCTGCCAAGTGGGAGAGATTACCCCGTTTTCTGGATACGGGGAAGCTCGGTGACAGGTGGACATAGCTGGGATTGAAAGCCAGGCCTTTCTGGCAAAACCCTGTGCTCTTCTCACCACAACTCGATACCACCTCCTTCATCAGCCATTCTTCTCTGTGGTTGTACAGGACACGAGTTCCAGATAAATCTCATTGGTAAGGAAAGCTGAACGCCCACAGGCATGGGCGAAAGAGGCGGTGCCACCCTGTTCGCAAAGCCAATGCATGAGCCTGGTGGGCAGGGAGACACCACTACATGTGTCCCCGGCCTGCAGCCCTGACATGTACCCACACAGTCGGCCCTGGGCCAGAAAACTCTGTGCTCCACTAAGGTTTTTGCGTGTGAGCACTCATCCTGCCAGCCAAGTTGTCATCAAGCGCTATGAGAAGGGCCAGGCTTAGGTCTCTGTGTGCTCCCCGGCCCTTTACAAATGGCCATCCTGGAATATCTAGAACTCTTTTTTTTTTAAGATTTTGTTTATTTATTCTCAGAGAGAGGGAGAAAGAGAGGGAGAGAAACATCAATGTGTGGTTGCCTCTGGTGCACCCCCTACAGGGGACCTGGCCCCCAACCCAGACATGTGACCTGACTGGGAATCAAACCAGTGACCCTTTGGTTCACAGGCCAGTGTTGAACCCACTGAGCCATACCAGCCAGGGCTAGAACTCAAATTTTAATAATGTGTGTTAACCATTTATACTAAAGACTTTCCAGTTCCAGCTATTTCCAGTAACGACACCTGTTCTCATTGCCACCAAGAGCCCGGCTGTGTGTGTGGGACGCAGACAAAGGTGCTGAAAACCTAGAGACAGGGCTGAACAGGCACCATGCCCTCAGAAACCTGTGGCCCAGGGGAAGTGCCAGGACACATCTTCACAGCGTCACACGGGCCTCGGTCTCCCCCTCCTTCGTCAAGCACACACATCAAGCAATGCCACGTCGTTGGGCCCCACAAGGACGAATGTGGGATTGCTGCAGCCCGTGCTGAGTTGTGCAGCTGGTGGTGCCTGCTGACCGCACACGGTGATGTCAGGCCTGCCCCTTGCGCCCGTCTGTAATGTCTCTCCTTGTCCAGCCGCAATGTGACCATGCTTTATTACCTATTGAGCCAGCACCATATTTGGCTCTGCACGTAAGATTGATAGAGTCTCCTGTCACCAGCCTCGCTCGGGTGGCAGCTCTCCAAGCCTCCTCCTCACCCCTCCCTCCCTCCCTAACCTTCCATCAGCGAGGAGGCTCTGAAGAGGCCCCCCACCCACTGCTGTGGACCCTTTGGAAAGAGCCGGTTCTGGGAGAGGAGGGAGCTGATGACAGATGCCCAGTTGGCCACCACGCTCAGCACTGGCACAGCCCGGTGACTCATTTCTGACATGCAAGCCGCTGACAGCAGTGGGCCTTTCTGGAATCGTCTCCCGCCCCACCTGCCCTTAGCTCTCGGTCTTCAGAGGACAGGCCTATGATTCACAACCTTTGGTGGGTGGGGTAGAGCGTAGAGACTAGGGTCAATTATCCTGCCTGGCGGGAAGAGGTCCAATGTGGAGTGTGGAGGGGATGAAACAACTGGAAACCATATGCACTCTGTGTCCTACAGCGAGTCACTAAGGCCTCCTGGTGACTCAATTTTCTGCGAGTCCTATAGAACTGTTGTGGCACCAGAGAAGGAAAGATACTTTGGAAGTTGGAAGACAGAGAGGCAGAGGGACCGAGTCCTAGTCCCAAGGTGGGATGTCAAGTCCTTGCTCTGTCACCGGGTATCAAGGTGACCTTGGTGTTGTGTCCTGAAACTGACACCCATCACATGAAGGCCATGTTCACGGTAACCAAGCCAGTGAGCATCTGATTTATTAACTCACTGAAGGTGCAGAGAGGTTCCAGGAGCTAAACCTGGAGGCTGAGAGCCTGAAACTGCAGAGGCAGAAGGAAATGTTCTGAGCTCCCGATGCCCGTGAACCCCCCCACTGCACTGCCCACCCCCCATGGAGGTTGAGGTTCAGTGGGTGGTACTGTGGTCTTTCCAAAACAACCAACCAGTTCTCCAATTCTCTGACACCAAGTGGGTGTCCCACAGTTCCATCCAGTTGTGACAGTAACCGCCTGGAGTCAAGGCAGGCCCCCCAGCTAACAACTCAGTCCCACAGGACTGACCCGGCCTCAGACGCCAGCTGCCACAGTGTCCCCACCCAGGCTGCCCACTCCTCTGTCCGGCTGACGGCCAGTTCAGGGGTTCACACAACCTGCCTGAAGGTCCAATAACTCACGATAAGGACTCACAGAATTCCGGAAAGCGTTTTCCTTACAATGACAGTTGATTATAAGGGATAGAAATGAATAGCCAAGATGAAGAGGGGAGGTCCAGGAGGGTCCCCAGCACTGGAACCTCTCTGGAATTGGGGTGCATCACCCTCCTGGCACATGAAGGTGCTCACCAACTCAGAAGTTCCTTCAACCCACAGTTTAGCATTTCTTATGGAGGCGTGATTGATTAACTCATTGGGCATTGGGACTAAGCTCAACTGCCAGCCCCTCTCCCTTCTCTGGAGGTAAGGACGGGGTGAGGTGGAGCTGAAACCTTCTAACCAGGTGTTTGCTTCCTGGGGGAACCCCTAGGAGTCTTCTCATTAGCATAAACGCAGGGACGGTCAAAGGGCTTTGCTATGGATAACACTCCTATCTCGCAAAAAAAATCCCAAGGTTTTAAGAACTCTGCATCTCTGTGACCTTGGACAGGGTGCCTGCCCCTCTGAGCCTCCATCCCTAAAATGGGGTTATAACTGCAGCACTTCCAGGTTATGATGGGATACGAGACACTTTAAGACCATGCCTTGCACATATTAAATGCTCAAAAAATTTAAGCTGTAATATTGGGTGATAATGATGGTGAGTAAGGACATTTCAGAAGAGTGAGAAATTGTGTGTGGCTGTAGCACTTGATATATTGGCCCCAACGACCCCGTGATCCATGACACATGGGCTCACTCAGGCGGCTACACGCAGACCACCAGACGACTGGCTCGCAGACAATTGCTTAATGGTCTGCGGGGGACCTGTCCCCTTCCTGCCGCGGGAACCGCGGGGCTCCTCTCGCCCAGACAGCTTCCTCGAGGCCCAGACATTGTGCCTGGTTTGCTTGGCACGGAATCCAAATTTGACAATGCTCCTCATTAGAAAGAGCTAATTTTTGGAACAACAGCCATAAAATAAACCAAAAATATTTTTAAACAAGGGAAAAACATTTTGTGTCTCATCAAAACAGGAGGGAGAGGGCCAAATTTGTATGAGGAGGTCTTCCAGCTTCTTGCTTCAAAACAGGGCTCACAGAGGCTGGTGCTTGGGTGTCTAGACACCTGGAGGGAGGGCCATGGGGACCCAGGGACCAGCGGAGGCCTGCTTATTGGGAGGCTCATCGATTACACAGGGCTCTGGGGTGGTCTTGGTCATATGGGCTGAGTGGAGGGCGGGCCCCACGCAGAGGACACAGGTGGCTCAATGGCCAGCACTGGCCACTCCCTCCTTTCCACCAGGGAAGAAGGGGCGACTGAGTGGTGGTGGAAGATCTCAGGCCGATTGGCATTCCTCTGCACACCACCCCCTACCCCCATGCAGCCTCTTTCCCCTCCCTGCAAAGAAGTGCCAGCATTTTGGGAGATCCCCCAGCGTGAGGCCTTGGGGCTGCAGTGGTCTGTCATCCGAATCTTTGTGGCATCATGGCTGCTCTCTGGGAGCCTGGGGCTGGAGGGGCAGGGACTGAGCTCAGCCAGGCCTGGGCCCAGCTCTCGGGACTTCTGTGATGACACTCCTGACACTGGGGCCAAGGCCTGGGCAAACCCAGCCACAGACCCCTGCTCCCTCCAGCTCTGGGCCCCACATGGGCCAGCTCCAGGCCCTGGCTTTTAGCTCACGTCCCAGTGTCACCTCTGTGAGAGAAGGAGATGCCGGCAGGCTGGGGCCTGGTGGTGCCATCATTTGCTGGCTCCTTGGCCCGCAGTCTGGAGACTCACTCGAGGGCTCTCGACCACAGAGAAAATGAGATTCTCGCTCACGCGCCCAGCTGTGGAGCGAGCACTTCACTCTCCTTCCGGAGCTCAGGAAGCCAAGGCAGACGCTTAGGGCCTCCCTTGGGGTTCAGGATAATGGAGGCCAAAACCCCATGCATACCAGCTGGCAGCTCTGTCCACAAGGTGCCAGCCACATGGTCACCTGCGGGCTGTGCCCAGCCGGCGAGGCTGCGAGGACAGCAGGAAGCTTGGGTGGGAGGAGGGCAGACGTGAAGCTGGAATGGGGTCAGCCTCGACACAGTGCGGGGCGCTGGGCTGGGGGGTAAGGGGACGGAACCGAAGGCAGAGCCTGACAAGGAGGCCGAGGTCAGACTTTGGTGTTTTCTGTGGACACAGATCTGCTCGTGACCCGAAGATGCCTCCGCCCGGGCCCCTGAGGGACAGATTCACTTACACCCCTCCCCTCAGTGCTTACTCGGTAGGTGGCGGGGGGTCAGGGGAGTCATCCTGTGGGAATCACTGGCCTCCACAGTCGGGGCACAGGATGGTGGGATGGGAACTTAGGGAGACATCTGGGTAGGAACAAGGAGGAGGGGCAGCAGAGAAGCAGAGGACCGCAGGACACTGGGCCAAGCCCCACTGGAGCAAGGACACTGTGGTGAAACGTGCTGAGGTCCGGATGGCTCTATGGTTATGCGACCCCCATAGCCTCACAGACCCTGTGTTTAGATTCGAATGCCCTGTGGTCTTCATTTTGAATTTTTTAATTTTATCATTGTATTTGTGTTTGAACACGGGGCCCTGTTGCTTCATTCTGCTCGGGGTCCTGCTGCTCATGAACCCAGCCTGCTGGGGTCCAGGGAAGGACAGAAAGTTTGGGCTTGAGAGGGGCCAGTAGAGTTGGCTAAAGAAATGAGCAGTGGCTAAATTGCTGAGGTCCCCAAGTGCCACATCAAGGAGCTCGGGTTTTATCCCAGAAGGGAACGGATGAGGGAATGAAGAGGGAATGAAGTAGTGAGGTTTGCATTCCACCCAGAGCCCTCTGGGCGAAGTGTGTCTGCACACAGCTGTGGGGTCGACCAGGAGGCTGTGAGGACCAGGCCAGCACACCAGGGGCAGCGGGGGAAGGGGCGGTGGAGAGACACACCAGGGGCGGATGTGGAAGGGGAGGTGCGCATGAAGGAGAGTGAGAAGTCAAGCGTGGCTCCCGGCTGTCTAGCCTGAGCACGGCATCACCGTGGTCCCACTAACTGAAAGAAATACGTTGCCTGTTTTGTTGGTGTGTCATTTTCTTATCTGCAATGGTGTTTATGCTAAGAATGTGCCAACATTGTTCATGTGCGTCAAGAAGAGCTGTTTTTCAAATACAAAAATAACCCTTCTCCTTCAAGAAAGGCAGGGGGAAAGGTAATCTGGTCCCAAATTCACTTACTTGTGTATTTATGGGGTGAAAGCCAGTTTGTTGGTGAGAGGGTGAGGCGCGCAGGGAAAGGGGTCGAGAGAGGCATCCCTAAAACTGTTCGCGGCACAGACAGCTTCCACGACAGACCCGTGATTTTGTTTGCTTTTTTCTGTCCTGAATACCAATTACTTTTTTCTTTTGCTAGAAACCCAGCATTGACCTTGAAAATATCATTCACATTGGTAAACACAGTCTGGTTGTTTCACCAGACGTGGAAATCTATGCTCGGGATGTGACCTCGAGACACCCTTGCTCCAAAAACAGCCGCCGACAGGTCTCAGCCCGGATGGGCAAGTGTCCAGCCGATCTGAGGCTTGGGGAGGGGAGGAAGAGTTGTCTAAAGTTAATGCATTTACCGGAGGCCCTTTGATCTGGAATCAGGCTGCCGATCCTGTGGGGCCAGACTCACCAGCGGGAACTGTCTTCCCCCAGGCATCTTAGGGCCTGGGCTTTGAATAATTCCATATTACAAATGAAAATCACCCTGAAATATGAATGAAAGATGTTAGAAAGAAAAAATAAGACTTTGTTCAAATTGGACATTGTGGAACCTCTGAGCCAATTTATTTCATGGCAAGATAAATTAAATTCAGCTAAGAGAAAAGCCCAAATCAAACCAGCACTCGTAGAAGGCATTAATGAAACATTACTCTTAATAAATAATTGCTATTTGACAGACATTTAACAGCATTTCCTGTTTATAAAAACAGTACATGCAGATTGTAGAAATTTTGAAGATACAGAAAAGTATACGGAGAAAAATAAAATTACCCATGAGCCACCACTCAGAGATAATATTGCTCACATATTGAGGCATTTCCCCTGGCCTGTTTCTGTGCACACATCATATATCCTTTTCTAAGTTGTTCTAAAGCATTTTAAAGATAGAAATCGTGGATTAAACAATAATGCTCATTTGAAAACCAGATTTGTTTAGTAGCCATATTTTAAATCCATTTTTTTGTAATTAAAGAAATAAAGTATACTCAGTAAGGAAAACTTGTGAAACACAGGACAGGAGAAAGGAAAATGACAAAAATTATGTGAATTCCAGCTACAGGGAACTATGAATAATGTTTTGGTATGTACCTTCCAGTATTTTTTTCCACGCGTATATGTGCCTTTTTTATATTTATTTAAAATATCAAACAGCATATCCTGCTTTCCTGTTTGCAGTTTTACTTAGTGATACAGAATAAATACTTTTCATAAAAATAAGTGTTCTTCTACAACATCATGTTTAATGGCTGCCTCGATAGTACTCCTCAGTGTGGACATACAATAATACACCTCGCTCCTCTCCTATTGTGCGGTTTGTTAGATTGCTTGTGATTTTTCCTGCTGTAAACAATGTTATGATTAACATGTGTGTGAATGACACCTGATTATTTTCTTATCACAAATTCTCAGAAATACCATTATATTAAAGGACATATACATATTTGATAGATAATGCTATATTGCCTCCAGAAACGCCGTGCTAATTCACACTTTCACTAGCTCAAGCTTTTGAAAACACGACTTAGTGGCAAATACTAAGTTCGCCTCTGTTTGGCCGTTTGGGACCACTGAGGCAGAAACCAGCATCGTGGGAGGGCTTCGCGCCAAGCCTGGAAGACAGGCTGCCTTCACGTCGATCAGGGATGCAGCTCTGTGCGTTTGGCGTATACTCTTACTTAGTTCTCACAACAAACCAAACAGGAGTTATTTTTCATTCCATTCCCAGATCAGGAAAGTGAAGCTCAAATCTCTGCCTTTCCATCCGTTCGACCACGTTTTCTCCACGACCTTCACACGGCAGCCCAGCGGCGAGATCGTCCCGAAACCCCTCCTGCCCACACCAGACGTGTCCAACCTTAGAGAAACAAGGTTTGCGGTCCATTTGAAATACATCAGCGATGGAAACCTTTTCTCTTTTGATAAATGCAGCATAAAAGATCTTACCCCTGGATTGATTCTCCAGGTAAAAATAGCTCTCTAGTGCTGCCCTGTTTTCTTAGGGACGGGGAGGGCGGGGAGGGGCGGGGTTGGGTGAAGAAGAGAAAACTTCTGCCTGAGAGGACTGAGCGAGGTGTAAGAGCATGTCTTCTAGGTCAAGGTTGGCAGACTTCCCTCTTTGACTCAGAAGTGGGGAATTCGCTTTGGTTTCCTGACTGGGTTGCCTTGTTTATCGGCCACAGGGCAAGAAACATGTCACAGCAATGAAAGAAGGTTGACATGTCATACTGTGGAAAAGGGAGCGCTCACCCGGCTGAGTCACAGCCCTGCTGCGAGTGCAGTGAGACACCCCGCAGAAATCCAGAGCAGGCTGCCAGACTTCGGGGTTGAGTAACCGAGAGAAGCAGGTCTCTGGGTGACCTAACACACCCTAAGTGTTGTGCAATCCCTGGCTGGTGAAAAACTGCAGTGAAAACTTTTTGAGTGGATCTACACTCGCTCTTCCTTTGTCACAAAAGTCAATCGTAAGGTTGCGAAGAAGTGGGGCATGCGACAGGCTGGGGAACCTTATCTAGAGAACTTCAAACTCGTCCCCATTTGGGTGGAGTCCGAATTCTGCATTTTTCTGTTTTCTTCTTGCCAGCGGTCATTGTTGACATCCGTCCGTTAGTATTTGAAACGGCGGGGTGCCAGCCCTGAGCCGGGCAGCCCAGCAGGCAAGTTCAGGGAGGCGGGAGACAGCAGGCTCATCTATCTGGCCAGGGAGCCCAGAGCCTGCTCCTCCTGGCCACCCTCAAGCAAGCCCCCTGGAGGAGAGTGTGTGACCTCACTGGCAAGCTCATCACTCTGTGCCTCAGCTTCTTCTTCTGTCAGACAGGGTCCATAATAGGTACAAGAAAGGCGGAGCCATTGGTCCTTGGCTTATGACAAGCCAAGCACCATAATCAGCTCACTGAAGTCCATGGCCGGCCACATCATGGGCCACTGTCCAGTGTTCAGCTGCCCTTAATTCGTGGGGAGGTGGGACAGCTCGAGGTCGGGAGTCAAAGGCGTTGTTAGTTCAGAGTCTACCACTTTTTTTATACTTGCTGTATGCACTTAATACCAGTGGTAGTAGCAGTAGTAATAGTAATAATAGCCGAGCTCATTTTCTGCTTTGCCAATTATACCAACTTAATCCTCACAGTAACTTATTGACACAGGCAATAGTGTTCTTCTTCTTTTACAGATGAAATCAATGAGGCTTAAAGAGGATATATAATGTGCTCAAGGTCCCACAGCATGTAACTGTGGAGCTGGAATTCGCCCAGGCAAGCTGTTTCCAGAGCCTGCGATCCTAACCATTATTCTGCCTTAGTTTCTCTAACATGTTTTTTCTGCCCACAAGACACTTATTATTTGATCAGTGGGTGTAAAGGGCGTTTTCCCTTGTCTGTTCAGCATATTTTGTGGGGAGAGATGCGCCCTTATCCTACTCCAGGAGCTTCTATTCAGACTGTGGAGGAAAGGGCCCGTGGCCAGAATCGCCCAGCCCCCCAGCAGAGGCTGGTCCAAGCCGAGGACAGTCAGCCAGCGAGCATCCTTGCTTTGAGAAATGCACACAGGACATGAGGGAGAATTTTTCTGCTGGAGTTGCTTGCCTAGGGCTGCCAGGGGCCATATTTCCTGGCGTGTGGACAGGGCCTTTCTTTGACTTCAGAGAGTGAGATCTGCAGATAAAGAGAAACAGAAAAAGGTAATCGGAAGTAAAGTATGCACGGTCACTTAGAATCCCTGGCTCCAGTCCAGAGGCCCTGGTTCTGTTAGTCGTTGCTTCACATGTGTTATCAGCCCAGTGCTTCAACTGCGTGAACCAGTAGAGTCTCGTGTTTGCATGAGTTTCGGTTGTTTTTCTCACTTGCAATCAAAGAAGGCCACCCGTTCGGGCAGGGAGGGAGCACAAACACGAAGTGGGTTACCTATTAGTGAATAAAACAGTATTGAACGAGATACCACTTTGAAAAATCAAGTTCATAGGAAATTATATTAAAACCTGGCTGTCCTTTAAAAAGCATCTGGCCCAGCTCTGGCCAGGTGGCTCAGCTGGTTGGAGCGTCATCCCGGTCAGGGCACGTGCCTAGGTTGTGAACCCGATCCCCAGTCGGGGCACCTGCAGGAGGCAACCGATCAGTGTCTCTGTCTCTGTCTCTCTGTCTCTCTCTCTCCCCCTTCTTCTCTCTCTAAAATCACTAAAAACATATCCTTGGGTAAGGATTTTAAATGAAGCATTTGGTCCAAACCCCTCATTTTACTGATTTGGAACCCGATGTGCAAATAGATGAGGTAACTTGCTCGATGTTAGGCCGAGAGCTGAGGATCTGGCCCATTTCAGGCAGCCTCAAGCTTTCCCCAGTCCTCTTCTCACCCCCCACTCTGCTACTCAGACAGGCGGGGGA
This sequence comes from Trachops cirrhosus, assembly GCA_028533065.1. Classification (NCBI taxonomy): domain Eukaryota; kingdom Metazoa; phylum Chordata; class Mammalia; order Chiroptera; family Phyllostomidae; genus Trachops; species Trachops cirrhosus. The sequence continues at coordinate 75,221,461 of CM052546.1, read as the reverse complement.
ATAGGCGGATGAATCCACACGGAGAAGTGGGTATGTACATAATGGGCGGACAAGGAGCAGATCAATTTTGGCAGATGGGTGCATAGAGACTGATCCCTAGATGGAGAGATAGAAACAGACTGAGGGGAAGATTTAAGTGTCTGACATAAAAGCCTTTAGAAAATTGAGACCAAACCAAGAGACAGCATAGTGGAAAAAACACTGGACTAAGAGAAAAATCTAGACTGTTCTTCTGGCCCTGTGTTCACCAGCTGTGTGCCCTGGGGGAGCCCCAGAGCCCCCCGCTGAATCTCCACGGGACATAAAAAGGGGGCTGTGAGCACGCAGTGAACAGCGTAGTGAGAATGGTGAGCCCGGGGAAGGTGTGAGGAGGGCGAGGGGCTCCCACCCGGTCAGGAAACCCCTGCGGTCGTGTCTGATTCAGACCGGGAGCTCCTGAGGACAGGGATCGTCCTCATTCCTTCTGTGTGCCAGCGCCAGACACCCAATAGGTGTTGTTAAGGTGAATGAGCAGATTAGCAGCGTGGTTTTTATGTAAGCGCTCTTCCTCACCCCTGTGACCCAACCCAGCTCACAGACTCACCTGACCAACGCAGACACTGAATTCGACCCAAAGTGACACATGCCCAGAGGGACAGTGTGGCAGGGGAGTGTCCACAATCATCCCCCGCCTGAAGGGCGTCATCTTGATAAACTCTGGGGACTGGCTGAGTCCTCTTAACCTCCTATAATCTCTAACCCAGTTCTGTCTGCTTGTTCTTTCTTTTAATGCATTCACATTTCCTCTCCTCTCGGAAATGTCCTCTAAACATGTACACACCTGGGGAAAAAAGACATTGGACGCTCACTTCACAGAACACATTGAAGGCCATTTGCATTAAATTTCCTATTTAAATGTCAAAAGAAAACTTTTCGAATTTTTGACCATGAGAGAGGTTTTTTAAAACCAGACTCCTCCCCCACAAAACATGTAATACTAATAAAAGATTGATACATTAAAATTCATTAAATATTCAAATTCTTGTTCGTGAGAAGGCCAGCCCAGCAAAGAGGTTACGCATGCGTGGACGTCCGGCACGTTTGGAGTTACAACCCACGGGCAAGGTGTTGGGCCAAATGCTGCAGCCACGCCCAGCCTGCCGTGGGTCAGGATGGCACCCACCTGGCAGGCCCTCGATGTTCCCACGAGGGCTTTATCCTGGTGCTTTAGGGGCTGGGGGTAGAGGGTGGGCAAGCACGTGCAAACCCTTCGCTACTGGTGGGTTCTAACACCCACGACCACACAGCCGCCGTGAGCGCCTTGAGGAAATGGAGCTTGTCCTGTGTCTGTCTGCACCTTTGGGGCCTCGGACCAGGCCTGGCACATGTGCACACAAGACCCTTAGCTCGTGAAGGGACAAAAGAGAGTGTTTCCACCAGGGACTTCGCACCGTTCCATGCTCACTAACCGGTGGCTGTCCTCTCCAGCCTCTGTTGGCCACGATCATCATGGCCCAAAAACCAGAGCCATCAGGGGACCACCCCCAGTCTCAGCAGCGCCTGCGCTGTGTTTTGCAGTTTGCAAACTACTTCCAAATGCAACCGAGTGAGGTCAGGTGTTATTCGTATTCTTTTCTAGAGGAGGAGACTGAAGGTCACAGTGGTTGTGACTTTTGCAAGGCCACGCAGCTGGGGAAGACAGGACCTGGGATTCAAGGTAGAGAAAACAGAGTGAGAAGGACTAGTTTGTCATTAAATGTAACTATAGGAATGGGGTAAAATGAAGAAAACCCTTGGATTTTTTAAAAAAAGATTGCTTATTTATTTATTTATTTCTAGAGAGGGGAAGGGAGGGAGAAAGAGATAGAGAGAAACATCGATGTGTGGTTGCCTCTGGTGCACCCCCTACTGGGGACCTGGCTCACAACCCAGACATGTGCCCTGAGTGGGAATCGAACCGGTGACCCTTTGGTTCCCAGGCTGGCACTCGATCCACTGAGCCACACCAGACAGGGTGACTCTTGGATTTTTAATAAGGATGGTTCTGCCATCTGTCATATAGCTAAGAACCCGTAGAAGTCAGGAGGAAAAGCCCCCTCTTGGGCATTTGCTGAGAGTCCCCACTCTGCACGAACACACACTTCTTGCTTCTGAGTTGGATCCGACTTCCCTCTTGGGTTAAAACTCCGGCCCCCAATATTTTTCTAAGGCCTTTCCTCAAGTTTGGAGAAACTGTCAGCGACGGGGTGTCAAGGGCAGCCGCCTGTAATTCTGGGCCGGCACCACGCACTTCGCATGCACCATCTCACTTAGCTTCCCAAGGGCTCTATGAGGTCAGTACTATTTTTGTCCCCAGTTTGACGAATGAAGAAACTGAGGGACAAAGAGAGGAAGTCCTATGCCCAAACTGGAACTGGACGTGGCACAAAGTCACCTGCTGATAGGTGGCAGACTGCAAACCCAGCTGCCTGCCTCCAGACCCCTCACCCTCAACACTGCCTACCCTCAACTACCTCTCACTAGGCCTTTGCCCGAGTGTCCCTCCTGGATTCATGGGCCTCTGTGCCACCTGCTAGCTCTGCAGCACCTGAGCTTTGTTGAGCTTAGAGTCCTAGGTGACAGTAGTCCTTCCGCCAGCCTCTACCCCAAGAGTCTCAAAACAGAGGAGGTGAACCCCCAGAATCTAATGGCGCAGTCCAGGTGCCTCCCAGCTCTCTCCTTCAGGATGGAGGCCCTCTATCCCCCATGGCCCCAGGGCGTGGCTGCTGAGGGCCCACAGCTGAGACTCTGGAACCTGCCCCCGCCAGGTGGGAGTTGCCTCGGTCCTTCTCCCCCAACTTCCTGGGAGCGGCCACATCTGGTGGTTGGTGGGCGCAGAGGCCCATCGGTCTAGCCTCACTGGGGCCAACTCCCAAGGGCTGTCCAGACCAGGGCACCCAAGGGACTGGGCGAGGCTCTGAGCAGCCTCAGAGTTCAACGCCTCCTGCTCCCCAGCTCTGCTCCCTCCACTCCCCAGCAGGCGCTGGACCCCAAAGGACTCCCCAGTAGATGCTCAGCATGCACACTGCAACCTCAGACTCGGGCCCCAGGTGTCCCTGCTCACACAGACCCTAATCAAACCTCTCTGTGCCTCGTGTGCTGAGTGGCAGTGAGGCCTTGGGCAGGTGTGGTCTCACCTGTCCCGGTGTCGCCCTCCTTCTGCCCACCCAGTCTCTGGCACTGTCACCCACATGTTGACCCTCTTTCTTTCATTCCTGCAGTCTGCTGGAATTTTCTGCTATTCATTAACCAAGCTTAGAGGAGTCACCTCGACCTTCGGCCAAAAACAGGCTGTGTTGTTCTCCTCGAAAAACGTTCACTGCCCCTGACCACACCTCAGGGTGCCCCAGCCTGGCACCCAAGTGCGGCAGATCCTGTTCTTGACGTCATGGCCTTGGGGCAACAGGCACGCTGGAAATGAGCACACAAGACACAAGCTTGCGCAGGAGCTGGGGGGGCCTTCGGTCTTGATGACGCCGTACCCACACCAGTAGATCCCCGCGCCCTTGGCTGGCGCCCTGTGTTTTCCCTTAGCTCAGACCTCATTTCTTCCCTGCCAAGGTGCCACCACAAAGCCTGATGGCCTCTTCCTCTCCTGCCTCTTTCACTTTAATCTGTTGTACACTTTGCTGGCAGACTTATCTTCCTAAGTAAAGCTCTCATGGCACCCTCCCACTGGGGAGGCACACGAGTCTCACCCGAGTGTCCCAGACCACCCCCCACCACCGCCCCCACCCCCGGCATGGCTGAAATCTATGCCTGCTGTGTCTGGCTACCGGGCAGCCAGCTCTTTCTGGACTCTGTGATGCTGCACGCTCTCTTTCCTTCAAAGGCTCCGGAAACAAGTCCTGACCCAGACGGAGAGCTCTGGCAGCCTGGGCTGCTCTCCCCCGCCAGCCTCACGCTGGCCTCCCTTAACAGACAGGACAGTCATTTGCATGCTGGGCCCTGCTTCCCTCTAACTTGTAAGCAGCTCGGAAGGAGCTGCACCATGGTGTGGGCGCCAGACCAGCTTGGACGCAAAGTGGGCTCGCAAGAGGGAGGGAGTGGTCAAAGCGATTTGTCACCTCCCGGGGGCACGCTTGTCATTCTCTCCCCCTTCTCCCTGCCATCTCACCAGTCTTTCTATTCCCAAAATCCATAGATATCGAGGTCACAGAATATAATTACTCGGTCATAATAAACACTCCCTGAAGTGTGCCTTGGGAAGAATGATTTAAAGCCTAAGGTGGAGCAGCGGGAAGATGAGGTCCCTGCTTTAGCCTAACGAGAAAGAAAGTTGCCATTTTGCAATGACGATACTCAAACAGTGAACTAAACCCAAGGTACAGGAGGTCCCTAAAGCAACACCGAGTAGGCTCTTTAGAAATCAAAGATAAACAGAAGGCAAATGTGCAGACAACTTCTGTAGAAGAAGGTGAATATTGTACTGAAAGGATTCACAACCGTTTGCCATTTCCTAGACCACTGGCTACCGATCACCCCTCCTGGCTTGTGGGGTTGGACTTGGGGCCAGGCCCCTTGGGTTCTGACCGCCCCTCCCCGCCAGTTCAGGCCGCTGCCCCGCCCCACCCCCGCCCAGAGTCCCAGCACCCAGACAGTGATACCATTATCAGGCTGCAAAAATAACCGCCTCGAATTCAAAGACACTTTCCCCCGCATTTCCTTGGAGTCCAGTTCCCCTAACAAATGGCTGGAAGCTTCTGATAGGAAGTAAAGCTCGGTTGAGCTTCCAAGATAATAAGAAAAAGGGGCGAGATTCAGGGTTTTCGAGTGTGCTCAGTGGTGGCCTGAGTTGCATTTGGGCCAGCTGACCTGTTCCTCCTCCACTGGGCTTTTGTCCTTCCCCGCCATGTCAGGAGGGACGTCTCCCCAGATGGGCAGCCCTGTGTCAGGGCTGGCTCTCAAATCCTGGAACTGGCCCAGGTGGTGAGAAAGGAGCAGCCTTCTCTCCTCTACACTGTTCCACAAGTCAATGTTAGAACTGGCACAGGCCCAATGTTTAAAAGTTAAGCCACCCAGGAGGGGTGAAGTATTGAGAAATGCTCCAGAGCAGATTCAAAGTCAGTGAGAAACAAATGTGGATAACGGCATCTGTAAGAAGGTTTGCTCGCTGCGGAAAACTCATCCTGATAAATATTTGTCCACAGCATCACTTGTGTCTTTATTGCAGACCTGCCTTTGCAGACAGATGGTTGAGGGAGGCCCTGGCCCAGGCCTCACATTTTAAAGGGCTCCCTGCACACACACACCAAAATACACAGAGGCACTCCATCACTCAAGGAGTAGTGCTCAGTGCAGATGCAGCCACCTGTCATCCTAAATATACACTCCTGTGGCCAACTCTGCTTGGGCCCCAGGGACCTCTCTTCCCATCTGTTGTCCTTGAACTAGAAGGCACTGAAGAAGAAGATGCGTGGGCACCACGACCACCCTCAGCAGTGACCACTGCTCTGTTGGGGAGAGAGGCCTTGAGCAGCGGCAGTGCTGGGAAAAGAGAAAAGACCACTTCACTACCTTGCCAAGCTCTTCCTCTGCGGGAGCAGGGAGGTAGTAAAGTCTTGGTGATGGCCTATTTCCCAACAGACCGACCGGCCCGTTCTCTCGGTCTCTTTGTGTCCTGATGCAGGGCTCCAGGGGACTGAAAGTCACACAAGTGCGTGCAACTGCTGTGTGTGCATTTCGGCCAACATTCTGCAATGTTACGTAACTCATATTTCTCTTATTCTTGTGTACAAATATAGTTCTAGATGTAACAAGTGATGTGTAAAACCAGTTTTTGACATTAACAACTAAACAAACTTTCCTAGAATTGCAAGTAGTTTTTATTTTTAGAAAAATATGCAATAAGATGGAATCAAATCATTTAAAAAATCTAAAAACCTTTCAGATCTATTTAAATGCTTTTATGTCAACTTTTGATCTTTGCTAAGTAATTTGTATTTTGCATTTTGGTTGCAATAGATCATTTTGAGTATTTGGGGAGAAAAATAGCTTTTCAGAAAACATACCTAAGATAATTAAATTTTAACTTGTAACATTAACATATTGATGAAAATATAGTCAAATTTCGTATATTTTAATATAATTACATTTATTTTTAACCTATTAGGTTATGGCTACCAACGAATCACCGAATGTGACAATCTTGATTGTAAGACTATAATTAATTATTTTGCTGAAACAAAGGCAAGAAATAAATTTTATTAAATAAATATACAATTTTTAAATGTCTGTGTTCATTCTTATCACTCATCCAGACATTGCTAGCCAAACAATATCCCAGACAGGCTTACGAATGACCAGATTCCTCCCCGTTTGACGTTTTGCTAATTTTCAGCCACAGAGCAGCGGTAGCCCCGCAGAGGCTCTCCGGTTGGGTGCTGTGCAGGTGCATCAAAGGGGACGGCTTTCTAATGCCTGGACGCAGGGCGCCCGAGCCCCGGGCCGGCGAGGGCCTGCTCAGTGGCTGCCACTGCAGTGTTTTCTGGCTTTGACTGAGTGCTCCCTGGGCACAGGCGCCCACTGAGTGCTTTGGCGGGATCTCCCTGTCCGCCCCACGGTCTGCTAGGGAGGCACTGTCCAGGGTAGATGAGAAGGCCCGGACTCCGGGGGAGGGAGTCTCCTGCCTGGTCCCCTCTCCCCGGCTGAGGCCCCAGGCCATGTCTGTCCTCTACCTGCTGCCCAGACGCTTTGGTAAATGCTATCATGGTGTCCCCCAGATCTATATCCTCTTAAAATGTCAGGATTAATAAATCTGTTATGTTTCAAGCTCACTGGGTAATCTAAAGATACCGTATGCTACGTGTAAAGAGACACTTGCTAAATTACACGATTAGCACAACTGTATTTGTAAAACACTTGGAACAATGAAAAAGCCTAACACACTTAACTGCATTAGTAACTGAGTTAATAAACGTTGCCTACCCACTTAATGGAATATCATGCGGAAATGAAAATGATGGTAATACAGGCTATAATAAGGTGGACAATACCCATGACAGATAAAATATTGAGTGAAAAAAGCAGCATATGCCATTTACACATATCACATGTCAGAATTATGTGAAAATTAGTATACACTTGAAAACAGACACATGTGAAGGAAAAAGACAGAAAATACAACTAAATAATAATAGTGGAGTTTAACAATGGGTGTTAACAGCGTATTAGAATGATTTTCCGGCTTATTTGTTTTATTTTCTATTTTTAAAGTGGCTTGGGATGAGGGGAGTTTCCTACTGGACAGTACTGTTCATTTAGAGTGCGCTTTTCCTGAAAGCGGTAAGGACGCCCGAGGGCACGATTCCCTGTGACCTGCGGACAGGCTCACCGCCCAACATCCCGGCTCTGCGAGTTCTTTAAGATGAAAGCTCCCTGTCTGAGGAGCCGCTCCCCGGACCAGCTTGCTGTTGGCAAGATGTATTTTAGAGATCAAACACTCGGGGCTTTGTCTTATAAATTAGGAGGAGCAGAGATGAAAAGAACCGAGGGTCTCGAGGCTTTAATGCAAACTCCGCAGACAGAAGAGTTCTATCATCTTCCAAAGGAAGCGCTGCCCATCAGAAGCTCTCCAAGGACAGGGAGCCACCCCACTTGGTCAGGGAACGCGAGATAAAAGCAGGTGTGATCAGAGGCCTGCTTTCTGCAGTGATCACAGCTCCCAAGCCTCTGAGAGGATCCTGGCACTCTCCCAGGGATGTGCCAAACTGGAAGCAAGCCTTGAGGACCAGGAGGCCATCTGTGGAGAGCTAGGAAGGACCCCCCAGAGGAGCTGGGATGGAGCCCTCTTTAAGAGCACTGGCCACGGCCTCCGTTACATGCCTGCTCCTCCTGTGCCGGTCTTACTTTTGAACATCAAGAGCACAAAAAACTTACCCAGTGGAAAACCCATAATCTGCATTCTCCTCGTCTCCCTTCTGTGCACCAGCTACCATGCTAAACACTGAAACACAAGGTCAACTTTGGGCACAAGCCTCAGGAACCTTGAGGTCTGTACCTTCTCCCTGAAAGTAAGGTATTGGGGGTGCCAGAAGCTTGTGGGAAATGCAGGCTCTCTGGCTGCACCCTAGACCTACAGGCTCCGAATCTGTGTTTTAACCGGTTCCCTGGGTATTTGTGGGCAAGCCCAAGGCTTTATGATGCAATTACAGTAAGGTTGGGGTTGGCATTGTCACTTCGATTTCAGGAACTATTTTTCCTGACTTGACAAATATCACCCAGAAGTGTATGTGACTGTCATGGGGTCCACAGGCTCAGTCATGGGGACAGTGATTGCCTATGGGAGCGGAAAGTCCCTTCTGGGAGGCTCTGTGGAGGGGACAGATGGGCAGGGAGTAGAGAGGAGAGGATGCGGACCTGGGCTTCTGTGGAGGGGAGGTCAGGGGAAGGGGAAGAGCAGGGCTGGGCACATCCACCTGGCAGTGGGCAGCCTGGACCCCAGCAAACTGGCCTCCCTGGTCGCTGAGGCAGAGCACGACATACCTTCCAAGTCACTTCCCAAGTTTTACCCCCAAATCGAAGATGGTTCGCTCAGCCAAGAAGCAGAGGAAGTCTTCGAGGGCACTGGGACTTGCCAGGGATGCTGGTGCTGCTGAAAAAAGGGTCGTTAGGGATTACAGGATTTTGATTTTTGAGGAGAAAGTTTTAATTTTGTTCAGGTTGGCCTTCCCTCTACCTAAATGTATTAATTTTGAGACAATACACCTGTTTCAGAAAGGACACTTCAGGAATAAAAAGTATTTTAGAGCTTTGACCAAGGCTATTCACTTCTTGGTGTGGCTCCAGACCTTACTGGTGCCGAGAAGTGCCAGGAGTGTCCAAGTTGGGAGTCGGAGGCTAAGGCGCACAGTCTCCAAGTCCCCAGGATCCCCAGGCACAGTCCGGAGCAAACCCCTCATCATACAGGCGTCACAGAACGGACTGGGGCCTCGCCTTCCTCTCAGCTCTCTGCTCCATTGTTGCGCTGGGTGGGAACCAACTCTTGACATCAGAAGATATTGGGAGGGATGCCCTGGCAGGTGTGGCTCAGGGATTGAGTGCCGGCCTGCGAACCAAAGGGTCGCTGGTTGGATTCCCAGTCAGGGCACATGCCTGGGTTGAGGGCCAGGTCCCCAGTAGAGGGAGCATGAGAGGCAACCACACATTGATGTTTCTCTCCTTCTCTCCCTCCCTCCCTTCCCTTCCATCTAAAAGATAATTTTTTAAAAAGTTATTGGGAGGGAGAAGCATAGATAAAGATTATGTCTTCCTTCCATAGGAAATTACATATATACAGTAGTCCCCCCCAAACCTTAAACACGGTTTTGCTTTCTGAGGTTGCAGTTACTGTGAAAACATTAAATGGAAAATTCCAGAAATAAACAATTCATAAGTTTTATATTGCACACCTTTCTGTATAGTGTGATGAAATCTCATGCCGTCTCTCCCCATCCTGCCCGGAGCACGAATCATCCCTTTGTCTGGCGTATCCACACTGCAGACACTCCTACCCATTATCAGCCCAGGTGTCGGAGAGAGAGCACCTTCGCATAACTTTTATTGCAGAATATGGTCATCAGTGTTTTGCTTTATTGTTGTTGTTAAGCTCTTACTATGCCTAATTTACACAAACTTTATCTTATATATGTACACATGTATGTACAGGAAAACACACAGCATGGACAGGGTTCGGCACTGGCTTTGGTTTCAGGCGTCCACTGGGGGTCTGAAACGTGCCCCCTTCAGGAGAAGGGGGAACAGCTGCACTGACACTTTATGTGTTGTAGCAGACTTGATAGTGTTTGGCATGTGCAGAAAGAGTTCAAATTCATTTGCTCTGGATGAAAATAAAGACAGTGAGTTTCTTTTTTCTTCTAGAGTATGAAGACACAACTTATAAGGTGCCCATCTCTTGCATCCAACAGCTGTGCTCTCCAAACTACATATAGACCATCAAGAATCAGTCAAAAGGGCCAAGTCCAAGATGAAATTCCTGAGAAAACTGAACGGCCTGGCATGGGAGAGGAAATATCTGAAAACGCCCAGCAGTGAGCCCAGCACGGGGGAAAGACAGACCACACTGCTCCTGGAGGAATGTGGCTACCCGTCAACCCACAGGAACTCGTGAGCCCACGTCATGCTAAGTCAAAAACCCCACGAAACGCTTACTTTGCATTGTGAAGGCAGAAAAGCACAGTATCGTTGAAAATTGTTGTGCGTTAAGTTCACAGGAACTCATCCTAAGCCTCCACAACCCCCTGTAGGATGTACTGTGAAGTGTTTGCTCCTTCTGGACCAGGGTTGCAGACTCACGCCTCCCCCGAAAGGTTTGGGGTAGGGGCGGACCGAGAGCCCATCTTCGTGAAGGACCCTTTCCCAGAGGGTCCTCAGGTCCACGTCCGCTCACACTGTGCCTCTGCTGAGGAACTGAGCTCTGGACAGACAATGACTTTATTTACAGTGACACGCTTTGGGCGGCTTCTGTATCAGTCTCACCGGGCTGCTGAAACAAAGTGCCTCAGAGTGGCTTCAACAGCCGGCATCTGCTCCCCCCAGTTCTGGAGGCTGCAGATTCAATTCCTGGGGCAGCCCACGCCTGGGGGCTGTCTTCTCTCTGTGTCCCCAGGTGGCCGAGAGTGGTCTCACTTCCTCTCCTTACGGACAACAACGCCCTCCTTGGGGTCCCACCCTCACAACCTCATTGAAACCTGGTCGCCTCCAAAGGCCCCGCCTCCACATGCCGTCATCCCACTGGGGGTGAGGGCTTCCTTGTATGAAGCTGGGGGCGGGCGGAATGTACTATGATCGAACGTTGTAGCAGACATCACCAGAGCCCTCTGCAACAGCTGCCTGATGACAAATATTCAGTCGTTCGTTGACAAACACTTCTGGGCCACCAGGTTAGTTATACTGCTTGGGACACAAGCAACCGGACACCCTTCTGCTTAAAGTGGCAGCTTCCCATGGGCCTTAAAATGAAAGCCCTTAATTGGGCCCATTACAACACTTGAAATCCAGCTTTGGTACTTTTCCTCGCCATCGCTCCCCACTTCCCTAACCCCTACTAAGGTCCCCCCATCGAACGTACAGCCCTGAGCATGTCGGTGAGCAGTGCTCCCTCCTTGTACCCGCACACACCCGCCCCTGCAGCCCCCGCTCAGACACCAACGCTCAGACGGGGCAGGGCCACCCTCGCTGTGCAGCCCGCGGAGACACCTGTGCTTGGGCCAGATCGCAGGATGGGCAGAATGGCCGTGGGGAGGGTGGGTGGGCGCCAAGGCCGTGGGGCCACCTGGGCCAGAAGCAGTCTTAGAGATGCCCACACCTGGCACTTGTGCCAGGAATAGACAATCTTGTATTTTACAGGGTTCCTAGGCAGTTAAACATCCATTTTCTTACAAAGGGGAGTTGAGTCTAAATATTTTAAAGACCTTTTCATCTAAGGTAACCTCGAGGGCATGTGAATAACACAAGGACAGAGTTTAAGCTCCCTGCCTCTCCCTCCAGTGTACGCTCAGAAGGTTGGTTTGACATCTCTCTTAGTTACTACTTTCACAAAGGGGTCTCACCCGCACCTCTCTCACGCTCCCCCCAAACAATTTTCAAGCACGTACCAGAAGTCCATGACACAGCAGATGGCCATCCGGCCTCTGAGCTGGACTGTGTGTGTGCCTGTGTGTGTGACCGTGTGTGTGTGTGTGCCCACGTGTGCATGTGTGCCCGTGTGTGTCCATGCATGCCCCTGTGCACACCCATGTGAGTGTGTCTGTGCCCATGAGTGTGTATGTGCGCTTTCCTCTGTGTGTTTTCGTCCGTGTGCTGGGAAGGGGGACCTGCCGGGACAGGGCGAGTGAGCTGTGTTCCCAAACATAGGCAGGGCCTCAGCTCTGACGCTGACACACCCCGTGGGGCAGGGGGGACGCAATACCGGTGACATCTTAAGCCAGGAATCCCTTTCACCCACGGCAGACGGAGTATAAAAATATCTCCAGCGGGCATCTTTCCCAAAAGGGGGAGGCAGTTCACTTTTAAATGCTGCCTATTTAAATCAAACTATGTCCACTGGAGGATGGGTTTTAAACTTCACTGAGGTTTATTTCCCAGGGTCCCAGGGAGGAAGGAGCGCCAAGTTGCCTGCGGGGAACCCGGAGGGAAATGTTGGCGTCTCTGTCCTTCTGCAGAGGAGGGAGGTGGACAGAGGGGGTGGACGGAGGGGAGGTGAAGTTCTCCTCTGGCCTGGATGCCAAGTCCCCTGGTGAGGCCCGGGGCCAGCCCGGCAGCTGGCTGTCCCAGCCCGGCCAGGGACCCCTCCTGATAGAGCCCCCGCCCACCCGGGCTCCGGCTTCCTGCCACAGCCACTGGGGCACCTTGTCCACTCCTCAACCGGCCTTATTTTCAAGCCACCCAAAAATAACAACATTTGATACCAGGCCTCTGAAGGCTTTGGCTGGGGTCATGTTTCCAAATTCTTGACTTAAGGGTTGTAAATGAGAACTCTTTTTTTTTTTTTCCAGCCGGGCTATTTTTTCCCTTTTTTTTTTTCTCGAGATGTTGGGAGAACCCCAACCAAGGAATCAGTGCTTAATGGGTCACAGGGTATGAATAGTAGTGTTGAGACATAACACAGGACTCTTTGTACTATCAGGCAACTGAACCTAAAAAAAAAAAAGGAAGAAAGCTTCCAAACAGACCAGTAAGCATACCAGCAGGGGCTCTGCGTGGGAGAGCAGCATCGCTGAGCACAAGCCCCTTCTATATTTGTCCACTACCGACATCTATTTACAGCCTGGCTGCGCCCACAGACGCCCTAGCCAGCCAATCAGGGCTCACAGAAAGTCATTCCGCATAGATTTTTGTGCCGCTGGTAGTTAGTAGACATAAATTCAGCAAATAAAGTGAGTATTGAAGTACAAATCCGGAACTCTGGGTTCCCGGCCCAAGTCCCCGAGCCCTGCCAGTCCTTTCTTTATCGCCCTGCAGTGAGTGGGGACAAACACAACCGGTCACTCACAGTTGGCCTCGGTGGCATGTGACACTTTGAAAATTAAGGTAAAATCTGAGGGCTTCTTTTCTTTGAGGCACTAAGTGTGTCATATTATCCTAATTAAACTACATTTTCCTCATGTGGTCAGCTCTTTGGTGAAATTATGTGGAATGATCCAAAGGATCTGTGAATTTGTTACCAGTCATTATAAATGGAGACTTGGAGGGATCCTGAAAATCGGCTAATTATGGCAGTCCTGGTGGTATGTGTCTGGGTATTATGGCAAACCTTGGGTGACATCACAAAGATGCCAACTTTTACATGACAGTGAAACGGATCGGCTCGAACCCAAGCACCATCCCGCCTTCCGTGGAAGCGTTCAGGCTGGAGGCCGTGTGACCGAGCAGCTGACAAGTGCAATAATTCTCAGAATTTTGTGGCTCAGAATATGTGCTGGCTACTGAGAACGGGGTTTTTAGAAATAGAAAGTTCAGGTTACAAGCCTACTGGGCAGAAACTCGAACTCCTGGTGCTGGCAACACGCCCTGGGCTGTCAGGGGTGGGCCAAGGTTCTGGCCACTCAGTGTCCTATGTTTAAATTCTGAGCCTGTAAGCAAAAAAAGTGTTGGAAGGGTTCCCTTACCTTTGGAAACTGCAAAATAAAATCTCCTTTGGCAAAGAGCCTCTTTCTTTGTGGGCTTTCCTTCAGGCTTGTTGGGCAGGATTTACCTCTGGCTGCCATGCTCCCTCCTCCATGTCCATCTTTTGGGGGGTGGTGCATGTGCATGTGTAGGGGGTGTGCTGTAGGGTTAGCACTCTTATTTAAGTTCTTGGACTAACCAAAAAAATTAAAACAAAGCCATGCAGGGCAAAGTGGGGTCCACGCTGTGCCGTGGAGGTACCCCAGAAGCGGTTCTCCCCCTCAGTGAGGTTTAGTATTTCAGTAGCTGGTGTCTGAGTTGGGTTGCCGTGGAGGGGAGCAAAGAAGGGCGCAGGCAGCGCTGTGTGGTCCTGGTGCTCCTGGAGCTCGGGTGCAGCCCGGCTCTGGAGCCAAGGACCGCGCACTGAGCGTGCACCCAGTCACTGAGGCAGTGCCGAGCCCTTTCTATGTATCTCACTCAGTGTGTGCAGACTCCTGGGAGACTGCTGCTATTCTCACGTCCAGCCTCCATAAGGGAGCAGAGCCTTACAGATAACTGTCCAAGATTACCTAGCTAGTCACACTGTGGAGGCTGAATTTGAACCCACACTTTTTCATGTTAATATCTAGGCTAGCCCTGGCTGGTGTGGCTCAGTGGGTTGGGCACTGTCTTGCAAACTGAAAGGCTGCCGGTTCGATTCCCAGTCAGGGCACATGCCTGGGTTACGTCCGGGGGTGTGTGAGAAGCAACCGATTTATGTTTCTCTCACAATCCAAGTTTCTCTCTCTCTTTTTCTTCCTCCCTTCCCCCTCTCTAAAAATAAATAAAATATTTTTTTAATCTAGGCTGTTACTGACTTTGCTAAACTCCCTTTTCCCATGCCTCATACCCTCAGTCTGGCCCAACGCATCTGGGACTCAAGGATGTCTCTGGGGGAGGGTGAAGTCAGAGAAGCCGTGGGGATGAACGTGACAGGGTCACACACACCTAAGGCCTGACCCTGGAGTCGAGGGCCCCTGGCTCCTGTCAGTGCTGTAAGTGCCAGGCAGCCCTGCAGGGCAGAGACTGGAGGCAGCTGAACAGCCTACTCCAGCCCGGGTCTCCCCGACGAGGTCCAGGCTTCCAGGCCCGGGGACTCCGGGCACACGAGCCTGCGGACAGCGGGAAGCAGAGCTGAGGCAGGAGCTTGCCTGTAACCCATGTGTGGTGGACGCTGGTGCTCACAGAGTGGGTGCGCGGTGAGTCCGGGCTGACACAGGTGCCAGAAAGAAGGCTGGCCGGGCCTGGAGTGACTGAGTGCACGGGAGAGGCGAGCTCTCTCTCTTTCAGTGCCGTGAAATGATGAAGAGGAAATCTGCATTTTGTGGCATTTGTACGCACCCATGAAACAGTATTTAAAAGTATCCGAACTGGAAAAGGTAAGCATGAGCCCGTGCTCTTTTGCTCGACTCTGTCTTCCAGTTTAAAGGGCAGGAGTGTGCTCTGTGGCTCCGCCTCCCGGGGGCCTATGCTGGCTGGCGTCCTCGGGGGGCTGGGATTCCACCCTCAACTCTAAACTGTTGGACTTGGAGACACAAATGTCCAGCCCTCCATCATGCCATCTCTGCTCCTGCAGGGAATAAAGAGCTCTGAAATATTTACTGCCTTCAACCCCGACACAACCAGCAGCCTGGAATAAACACCCTAACTGGCCATTTTGGGTGCCTTCCTCGGATTTATCGCTCTTGGTTCCAGTTCTGAAAACCTATTGATGTGTGCTGTCCCTGGGAGGCTGAGCTTCCTTGCCACCTGGATCTCATCCTCCTCCTTGATGCTAGGGCACCTAGCTCGGTGCCTGGTGCCTGCACGTGAGCAAGTGCGCACTCTAAGGGGGGAGCCGGGGAGGAATGAACGGAGAGGCACAGATCCTGCTGCACAGATCCACGGGAGGCCCTAGGGTGAATGACCACAGCATCTTCTGAGCACCCAGACTCATGGGCTCCCCACCTCCACTGCCCGGTACCTGGGGCCCTGCCCCGGGTTCCTATCTGATGTGCTTCTATCACCGACTACCATCCTGCCTCACTCTGGGGGCCAGGGACCAGGTGGGGTGGGGGGGAGGTTTTGTGTTTGCCCTGAGGCGTGTCCCAGTTCCACAGCAAGTCATTTCCATTCACTTATCTGGCCCTTTCAGGTCAATGAGCCATATTTTTGGCCTTGGACTCATCCCTGCCCTAACTCAGCTCCATCTTCAAGCCTTATCAACTCCTTGGAAACGTCTCATCTGCTAGCTCCTTCTCTGCCCGCTCCTGGGCCAGTGTCCCTGAATGGGACTGACCTAACAACCCAGGAGCAGCCTTGCTCCACTCTTTATCAATACCTCTGCCAGGGCCACCTAACAGGCTGCTGTCATCATGAACCCCCGAGCCTCCCCATGCGGGAGTTTCTGGGCCCGGAAGTCCCACCTCACCCCATTTAGTCCAGCTTTATTTCCCCCTCCCCCGCAGTAGTTTTCCTGCAGTTACAGCAGCCAAGATTCTTCTTCTTGGTCCCAAGCATAGGGCGCTAATTTCTGCTCTGCCCGACGTCATCCCTGTCTCCCCTCTGGCGTGCCCCCTCTGAGCCTCCCTCCGTCAGCTTTCACCAAGAAGCCTTCCTTTGCCTCCGCTCCTGCCCACGCCCTTCCGGGAAGCATGCGTCCAAAGTGTGGGTGAAGCCCCGCTGTCCCTGCTCAAATGCTGCCTTAGATCACAGCCATGCTGCGTGTTTCAGCCTACAATTTCCAAACAGATTCCACGTTCTTCGAGAACAGGGTCTGAATCGTATTTATCTTGTGTTCCTCACAGCACCTGCCGGGGGAGGAACTTACAGAGGTTGTGTGATAGGCTTGTGTGTGACTGATCTTTGCTGAGGAAAATTAGACAAGCGTTAATTAAGAAATATGATACATATTTTATTTGGGAAAATTGGGGTTTGCAATGGGGGTTTTGTTTGCTGTGGCGGCTGCTGCTACTTCTTTCATTTTTTCTTTTTCTGTCTCCCCCACTTTCTCCTTTTCTGTCACATTCATCAAATCTCTCCCTCGTGGTCCAGTTCTTATTCTGTAGACTACAAGACTGCTAGATCTTAAAAAATTATAATAATCTAAACTCCTCAGTGCCTCAATATACAGGATGCATACAAATAAATGTTTGTCAAATAAATTAATTTGTGAAACTTCTGGTATCTAGAATCCTTAAAATCCCATAGTATTAAAGACAAATACCTTCCCCTTTGTTCTTAATGCCGAACACCAGTCTTTCAAGGTTTTAGTCCCTTGAGCACCTCATCCACTGTTGTTTTTCGATTTCCCTTCCTTCTTCCACCCCGATTCTGCCCTATCCAATCCTATAGTGTCCTCTTAAAAGTGATTATTTGGCTTTTAAAACACTCTCTTATGAAATACAGGTCCCTGATTATTAATTACAATTGTTGGACATTATCATATTTGCTATGGCAAGAGTTAATCCACTGAGATTAATCAGTGAAAAATGCACAGTTTATGAAATGACCTCTGTATACCCTCAGAGAAAAATTTAACACATTAGTAAGAGATGAGGCTGTTGGTGCCTTTGTTATTAGAGTCTCCAAAGGTGATTATGCAGATTTCTAAAACCTGCCTGGCCTTCCGATAGGAGCTGCAGAGACTCGGGGTAGGCGTGGTCATTGCTGTGTCCCCTGAAGTACCCTGAACACCACTCTGCATCTACAATGGAAGTTTAATAGTGTCGCACGCCAGCCTGACATTGGATCAGCCTGCCACAGGCCCCCGCAAAGCTAAGGAATTCATGAGCGCCCCTTGAGAAAGCCTAGACAGAAATCAGGAAGAGGAAATAGGAAATACGTATTCCACAGGCTGCCTGCTCCATGCATGGCCAGTATGGATTTTATAGCTAATAATTTATGTTTTCTTTGCAATAGCAAGTCCACATTTAATTCAGCACAGCAATCAACACAATTGATTCATAAAAGCAAAATTGCCTAATCAATGGACTAGAAATACAGTCACCGTGAATATAAATTCTTTCCTCTTCTAATGATCCCAGGCTAATCATTTCAGCCCTGCTGTCTCGGCTTCCTGATTACACCGGGAGAATAAAGACGGCAAGGAACTCGACTCCTCCATCAGCAAACTGAGCGTGAAGAGGGGAATGGTGGGTAAACAAAGGCTGGGATGCGTCCCAGCCATTCCAGGACACAGCTTAATATCTCCTGCTCTGATAAGGCCCAAAGTATTACTCATAAATGCTGAAAAAGTAGCGGGGGAGAGGGGAGGCATGTAAAAACATGGGATTTAGAGCTAGAAGATCTGGATTTGAATAGAGGCTTCTCTAGTAACTATAACTCTAAAGTCACTCGACCTTTCCTTTGCCTCAGTTTTCTGTTCTGTAAAAGGGCTTCTAACACATTTGTTCTGTATGCTGTTTTGAGGATAAACGACCTGGGAGAAGCAAAGGCCTCCTGCATCACAAAGCATTTCGTGTGTGTTCAGGAGAAGAATGTTTCTTTTCTGCACAACTTAGAATTACGGCCTGTTTATGGGGCAGCACTTTTGTCAACTCCAGCAACGTTTGGCCTCCGAATGCCTCTATCCTTAGCCCAGCATGAAGCTCTTTTTCGGGAAAAAGCACAGATTTTTGCTCCCACACTCTCGGGTCCAGCGTGGGGTGCTGGTCCCTGCAGCGCCGCACTGACCGAGTTGCTCAGACACTGGAAACTCCTGGCCACTTGGGGGCTGGTGGGAGGGTGAGTGTGCCGGGCTGGGCCTCGTGAAGAGAGCGCTGTGCTCGCAGAACCCATGTACTCTTCAGTGAGGGCGCAGCGGTCCCCTCCCCTGGCACTCACTGTGACATGCCTGTACCAGTCACTGCAGTGGCAGCATGGTGGAGAGGGAGGTGGCATACACAGGGAGGGGCAGGCAAAAGAGGCATTTTCCAGCTTGTTAATAAGGCCTGCCACTTCAAGTGTGTGTGTGTGTTTAAATAAAAACAAATTACAGATCAGAATCTCAGACAACCCCACACCTGGGCTGCCCCAGCATGCCTTCCAGCCACCTTCCTCCTGCATGCTTTGCCCCTGCCAAGCCTCCCCATCAGAACATCTCGCATCATCCCCCTTGGGGTCAAGTGGCTCAAAGTCTGCCCCATCCTGACAGCTGTAGAGCTGGCTGCTGTGATTTCAGCCCTGGGGGTCACTCCCTCAGTGGCAGAGAGACAAACAGATCTGGACCAAGGAAGTCTGACATGAGGACAGGTCTGCCAGTTGACCAGCCGCCATCCCTCCCTGTGGACTGACAGCCCTGCCTGACATCCACGGAAGGCGGGGGGAGCGCCCCTCCTTCCAGCAGCTGTCCTCTCTTTGGGTCAGGGCTGCTGCCTGTGACCTCGAGACCACTCAGCCCAGTGCGCATGTGTACAGTACCGTTCCCATAGGATTCGTGTTGCAGGTGCCCCTGGTTTGCACAATGCCACCACCCTGCTTTGGAACACTAAGGTATCTCCCACCATTTAATCCACTCCTCGGCCACTGTAGCAGCAGCTACTTGTGCTGGGATTGATCTCACCGTCGGCTTTAGGGAAGACCTTAAACTAGATGCCAGTCAGGGCCATCCGCCTCCTTCCCTGGGATTGGTTAGGGCACCGGGAGGCCTAAGCCAATCAGAATAGGCTATGCCCTTGGTCACGCGATGATGTCAGGACCAAGCCAACCAGAGAGAAGCTTGGCACTTTTTCTAGAAGGGATCCTCTGCAATTTCTTCTTGGATGTGAATGAGGAAGCACGTCAATCATCTTAAATCTTCAGTGAGGCCTTCGTGAAGATAACATCAACACCAGGAAGGCAGAGCCATGGGAACCAGGGAGAGATGAGGCTCAGATCTGAAGGGAGTCAGACCTGAAGCTGGCCTGCCTGTGGGTTTTTCAGTCCCAAGAGCCAACAAGTTCATTTCATAGTTTAAGCGTATTTGAGTGGGATGTTTTGTGACTTTGCACTTAAAAGCACATCATAACTGATAGCATCACAGTCTGGGTTGGCCAGGGCAGGAGGAGAAACCTTAGAAAGGACCGTGATGGTTAATCTTATATGTTAGCTTGCCTAGGCCAGAGTACCCAGTAGTTTGGTCAAATACCTGTCTAGATGTTGCTTTAAGGTATTTTTAGATGTAATTAATATTCACATCAGACGACAGCAGATTGCCCTACACAGTGTGGGTGGGCCTCATCCAATCAGCTGAAGGCCTTATGAACAAGGACTGAGGTTTCCCGAAGAGGAAATTCCCGTCAAGACTGCAACATAAAACAAAAACAAACAAACAAAAAACCCTGTTTGAGCTTCCAGCCTGCAGATTCCAGGCTCAAGACTGCACCATCAACTTCTCTGTGAAATTTTAACCCCTGAGCCCGCTCTAAGATTTTAGATGCACCGGCTCCCACAGTCACATGAACCAATTTATTGAAATAAGTATCTATCTATCTCCATCTCTATAAAATACGTGTCACAGAATGAATAGGGGGAATAGGACAGAGCCTGGGACACTCCAAAAGGTGAGATGAGGAGGCAGTGAGGAGTGGCCAGTGGGGTGAGACACTGAAGAAAAGGTTTCTGGGAGCCAAATGAAGGCGCGGTCTTTTCACAGCTACCTGACTCCAGCCCTCAGCCCAGCCCCGGGGATGACTACCAGGCTGACCACCTAATTCAACGGTACCTCCCATGTGCTGTGCATCACAGTATGCCTGTTACATACTCCTGTTGATTAATTCCCTCAGCGACACTGAGAGGCCCACAGATAACTCGGTGGAGATTAGAGGGCTCGACACTAGGGTTAAAAGGAGGTGACGCTGGAGCTGAAGCGTGGGCACTCTGATTCCAGAGCCCGCATGCTTTACCATGAGAGAGGTTTGTGAAGAGAAAGATTAAGTGAACTAGTGAGTGAGTGAGAGTAACTATGACCAGATGTTGGTTCTCTTCGTGTAATTTTTTCTCTCCAGTCTTTCAACTCTTGCATGCACCATCTCTTCTCCTGCTTGTGATTCTTCTCATCCATCATGAGTTTTGACCTAATTCTGCAGAAGTCCTCAACTTCCCCCCGCCCCCTGTAGACTCACAGATGGATGACCCCTGGCCCGGTCTGGTCAAGGCTGACCCTCAACTTGGGTACTGTTTGTCGACAAGACCTTGAATGAGTTTCTTCCACCGCTCTGAATGTGTGGCATTCGTGGTCTCTGAGGATCCACGTGTAGAGAACTGTGATTTACGAGAAAATGTAATAATTTTTTAGAAACCCAACGTTTTTACTGAGGTCAAAATTCAGTGAAGATGTCCTTTTATTTTTCATCACACATAAGTTTTTGATTATTTTTAAAAAGGCAATATGGTCAAACATATCCTCACACCCCTATCCCCTTTCCTACCTGCCAGCAGCCACACAAATACCATCCTGGCTTTTAAAGCCTCAAAGGGACTTACGTAAACTATCTTTCACTAAATGAATCTGAGCACAGAACCTTTTAAGAAAAATACCCATTTCCTTTATTTGTGGCCTGCATTTTTATTTTATCTCCAATAGGACTATACATGCCCCAATGTGATGATAACTTCACAGAGCATCTGGTGGGATGCTTTATACCCAGACTCAGGCCTGAGAGACAACACGTCTTCTCTGTGACAGCAGGGGGAGCCCCTTCTCTCCATGTGTCCAAGCTGTTGGCTCTTACCCCTTTCCAAGTAACCGAAAGTCTGTATTTTTAGTGGTATGTTTTCACCGTGCCCAAGTACCTGATGGGTATCACATATACCCAGTGCTTTCTCGTGTCTGGCTGGCCACTGAGAAGCCGAAAAGCTGTCACAGAGATTTCCCAGTTTGATTCCTTAGCCCCACTGAGGTAAGTACACATTTTTTTAAAAAACATAGAAGTAAGGAATAGAAGCACAAAAGTGAATTGAATGCCCTGAAATAACCACACAAAGCCCGAGAACATCAGGAGATTTCCTGCCCGTGATTCCCGTGTTTTTGTGTATTGAGAACAGAAGCGGACCCTTCTGAGTGTTTCCACGAACCCGTGAACTTGCGTCTCTCAGCAGAGCTCCCTCTCAGAGATCTCCGGTGGCTGCAGCGCTGCCGGGTCACCACAAGCAGCCACAGGAAAAGAACAAGAATAACTTCCCAGGAATCAAATTGCACCCTGGAAAGGCTTCCATGTTCCTCGATAAAACAATGTGAGGAGCAGACTGTTCTGTGTGATTTCCATCGCCAGCTTCTAAAATGTCTTTTGTGTCTGTTATCTGGAATGACGAACACGCTGGCGAAGGAAGTCTTTGGTGGGCTCGTGTCTAGGTGTTCTCAAGCCTGGTGAAAGGCGTTATTTATTTATTTACTTATTGTTTATTTATTTCAGCTTCCCATTTCTTTAGTTACCACAGCCACTTTTTAAATGGTGCCTACAACTATGACACAGCACAGTCCACAGGGAAGCTCCTATGTCCCGCTCCAAGGCTGGTAAGGAATGTCATTTCAATGTCATTAAAACAAATTAAAAGAACAGGGGCCATGCCTATTATCGTTCTGGAGATATTATTGTAGAGTATTATACTGAATAATTAACACCAATTGTAAGTTAATTAATTCGGTGGCACTTCAAGTGCCCAATGGTACTATGATGAGAAGGGGGAACTTTTTTTCTAGTTTAAATTAAGGTTTCTCGACTTAAAAACAAAAGGCAACCCCCCTCTGGTAGGCAGTTGCTACAGTGCTTGGTGTTCCCCTATGGACACGTCCTGAGGCCTGCTGGGTAAATACAGTTTATGATATGCACCGTGCATTAGCGTGCTTTCTGCTAAGACGGATGCCCCTTCAACAGGTCTGTTTACTCCGCCAGCACGGAACATTTGCCTTATTATAGCCACAGTCTTTAGGGGAGAAAAAAACAGCATC
Source organism: Trachops cirrhosus (assembly GCA_028533065.1). Lineage (NCBI taxonomy): Eukaryota > Metazoa > Chordata > Mammalia > Chiroptera > Phyllostomidae > Trachops > Trachops cirrhosus. Next base: position 75,198,891 of record CM052546.1, on the reverse strand, counting down.
ATGACTTCCAAAAAGGGAGTGACATTTGGGGCAGCTCTCGTCATGTGCCCGCCCCAACTCCGTGAACGCGCCCAGCACGGCGGGCGGCGGCAGGGTCCTGGCAGGCGCGGCCGGGCTGCTGCTGACGCGCGTTTGATCTTTTCTGGGCCGCAGGGCTCACCGCCCCGGGTTGCTGCGCACTCGGCCGGCAGCTTCGCCGGCGGGAGCCTGGCCTCTGCCTTTATTTGGTTCAGTGCGCGGGCTGGCGTCAGAGTCTCCACGTGCCTCCAGGCCGCGGTCCCCTAATTATAGCAGTGGCAGCTGCGCGGGCCGACTGGCGCTTAGGGACCCGCCGGGACTAGGGGCTGGGGGCGGGGGGACCGGGGATTGGCGAACAGGACAGCCGCAGTCCCCGGGTCCCGCCGCCCGAGGTCCCCCGCCGCCAGGCTCCAAGGGCACCAAGCAGAAGCGGGGTAAGGCGCAGTTCTGGCCAGGCGCGCGCGGCCCAGGAAAAGTTCTAGAACCAGTCAGTCCGGGACGCACTGGAAACCGCTGGCGATGGAAGTAAGGTCGCCTCTTCCCCTTTCCTTCCCTTCCAGTAAACAGGGCCGGGCAGCGCTCACAGCTGTTTTCGTCCTCAAAAGTGGGGGAGGGGGGCGAAGCCCTTCTGAGCAACAGTGACAAGTAAAAAAAAAAAAAAAAAAACAACAACAACAAAAAAAACCCTCTACAATTTGACCATTCTGACCTCGCCTCCGGTGTTTTCAACTAGCCTGTGATTTGTGTGAAGATAGTGGCTCTCGCGTGATGGGTGCATGCAGAGTGAACTTGGTGTGTGATACCACCTTGGACTTGGGACTGTGCTCCCAGGGAGAAGTTACCATAACTCTGCTTCCCAGCCTCCTGGAAGGAAAACAAGCTCTTGGAGGTGGTGAACCCTTGTCACTCTGTGCCCTTAAGCATGCACCTGTGGCGGACCTTCAGCGCCAAAGCCCATAGGCTGCGCCTCACTTAATGTAGGTGTCAGATAATCACAGCGACAACCATATGAGGGTTGATCGAGAGAGCTTCTCTGTTATTCCGGAACTTCTCTGTTACCCTCCCGTGAAACTCTGATTTCCATGATATGTGGGGTACAGTAAGTCTTTATCTTCTATCACACACACAAAGCTAATGGAATTGTAGTTTGGAGGCAAAAATGGGGGTAAGAGGCTTTTAGTGTGGGTTAAGGCACCAAAGGCCTTTTTCTGCTTGGCAGCCCACACAGTCTGGGAGGCTGTGGAGGACGAGGCCCTCAGCCAAGGCTGTGTGTACAGAAACGCTGATTTATTCAGGCCCACCCAGCCCCTACTCCTATGGTCCACTTCTCTGCAGAACTCTCAGTCCTACGGTTAGTGTTTTTAAATCATACAATAAAAGAAGGCACATCTTAGTAACAAGGATCACTTTTAATAGTCTTTCCATACATTGAAAGGAATTTAGACCCTTACTTCCAGTGAAATGTTTATGAATTTATTTTTTTCCTGGAGATGTAAATAGCCACTTACATTTGAACTGTCATAGGGAAGATGTTTTCTAAATGGCAGAAAACTATGCAGTGACCTTCACCTTCACTGGCCAGAGTCACTACCCGAGCGCCTATACGTGACATGCTGTGTAGGATGCCTGTCCCCTCATGGGCGTCTGAATGTCCACGGATAGTAACAATATGGTAATTACTAAGTAAAAGTGGTAAGTGATGGGATCTACAGATTATGTAACACTGCTCATTTCCCCCAAAATATAAACTATATTTAGAAATATTCAAATGTGACATTAGTAGTCTATGCAGGCTGTCTTATCTCTGTATCAAGGTCTTCTGCTGAATGGCTTGGAGGCTCTTTAGATTATGCAATTGAACTTCTAAAGCCCATTCAAAGGACGAGACCAACCAGAGCGTGGATGCCTGTGATTCATACGGGAACTTGGAGTAGGAATTTTGGAGTCCTGTCTCCAGACCTTGTCTGCCCTGGGAGAAAGCCATCTCCTAGAGGATTTTCATGGCTGATTTTGTGATAAATTTTATGTGCCCCAAAGACTCGTTATACTATGATCTTGAGTTTTAAAGGCCTTTTTCCAGATCAGTTGTATTATTAAACAAACTGTTTATACCATCGTAATAGGGTCGTTCTATTAAGGAGATTTCACTCAATTCTCAATCTGTTTTTCAGACACAGAATAAAATAGGTTTAAGACCCAATGTCCAAATGATTCCAAATAATGATTTGCCTATGGTATACTTTTTGTCCTAAAATAACTTTCTGTGGCTTGTATGGATTGTTTTATGCAGCTCAGTACCATAAAGAAAAGCAGTACACAATATTCTGTGATAAAGACCACTGCAGGTGGAGATTTCATGTTCTTTAACTAAAAAAAAATAAGTTAGAAAAGCTGTTTTCAGTCATGTTAAGTTGTCATGGGGGAGGAGCAGGTGACAGACTCATGGGTTAACACAAAGTTCACTGTTAAATTAGGTACAAATTAATTTGCTAATGGGAAAGAGGGAGAGTGTGGTATCCCCAATTATGGATTTACCTGGGGATTAATAAAGAAATCCATAGATAACCCATAAATCCAGGCATTTTCCATCTCCCAACCCCTTAAGTAATTCACAAATTGATTTTTTTGCATTTTTTGTGCCTTTTAAATGTGAGGGATTCAAAACTTTTGAGGAAAATGCAGGCTGCCAACAGAAACGAGATAGTTAAAAATCTGGGAAGTCACGCCCACAATTTTTATTGGACTGTAATCACTTGTATCATAACCAATACTACTGCTGTCAGAGGCCTAACCAGTGGCACTGAAGGAGTTAAACAGCATCCCCACCCTCCTCATTTCTAGAACCTCAGAGGATGAAGTAGGTAAATACGTGTTCTATTCTTTGGTGACTCTGACCTTGGTTTGTGACAGAGGAAAGGCGTGTCTTCTCACACTGTTCCCATGAAGAAAAGGCAAGCAAATGAGGGTGACTCAGGACTTCTAGTGGCCTACACGCAACTGAATGTTTTTCTGAATGATTCCACGTATACACTTTGGAATCAGGAAGAGAAACATTCTACTCCTCACGAACCAAATAAAACCATCTATAAATCACATGCAAAACGATTTTGAGTAACAAGGGATTTAAAAGTTGTTTCATATTTTCCCTTTAACTTTTTCCCCCTTTAGGGTATAAACAAAGACAGCTGCCACATCAAGAGTCTGTTGTGTTGTTTTTTTTTTTAACTGGAAACTGAATGCAATCGTAAGTTTACTTTGGAAGGAACTTTTGAAATTTAAAAATGACTTCTGCAAGCTGCACTACTTTAAATTTCAGTGAAAATAAAATTTAGCATTTTTAAGTTAAAAAAAGTTAACATTTAAGTATGAAACATTGTGTTGTGTATTATAATCTATAATTAGTAAGAATACTGTTTGTTGAAAACTGCCTTAAACAGGCTACTAAAAAATATTAAAATATAATGGTGAGTCCCCTAAGTTATTGGACCACCCCTAATCAATATATATTCAACTGCTGCTGTTTAATTGAAAACATACAGTCAGTCTAGGCCCTGACCAGGTAGCTCAGTTGGTTAAGAGCATCATCCCAGTAGGGGCACGGCTACAGGTTCGATCTCTAGTCAGGGCACATACAAGAAGAACCAATGAGTGCATAAGCCAGTGGAACAACAAATCACTGTTTCTCTCTCCAAAATAGTAATAATAATAATAATAAAAACATAGTTAAGTCTATGTATACCCACCCTACCCTCTTAACTCCTTAGAAGTTTCACAACTTCCTTTCACAGAAAAGTCTGCTAAGCCATTGCTTAGCAGACTTTACTCTTTATTTACTCAATAAAGAGTAAAAGCTGTGAACACCTAGAAATTTCTTACTATGTGACAGTAGAGTGTGGTTCATAACGCCTCTCCCGTTTTCCACCTTTTATCTGTTTATAAATTCTGACTTCAGGTGATCAATAAAGCTCATACACGGCTTTCTGTGCCTCTATTCCAGAGCTTTCCAAAGGACAGGCTTTTTCTCCTCTCTTGTCGCCAGTGCATGTCACTGGGCCCCACAGAGCTGCTGCACTCCAGAGCTTCCCAGAGAGCAGCTCTGCGTCTTGACACTCTGTGATGCCGTCACTGCTTTCTCCTTCCAGCCCACTATTGCAGCACGGCTGGCTCTACTGCAAGTGGAATAAACAAGGGCTTTCTGGCTGTACTTTGCTCTGCTCTCCACTTTATGTTTACCCTACCCAGCTGCCCTTTCCCCAGGCCCTAGCCCGTTTTTCCCTACCACCAGTTTGCCTTTTCGTTGTGTCTTTTACCTCCTGTCCCGCAGCTCCAGTCAAACCCCAAACCCAAACCCACACACCCTTTAGTCGCACTGCCACCAGGGATTCAAGGCATAGCCGTTCTAACCTTACTTTGAAAAATTAAAAAAGGCCTCAGAAAGTGTTCAGTGCTCCCAATTTTATTTTTATTTAATGCTAAAAGTTAAAGGAAAAAAGTACTGTAAATCTGACAAATGACAGAATGCAGGTGATATTTCCACAGCGTGATTTTAAAATAATGTTGATATCTGAGATTACACTCACTTCAGTTAACATGAGTTTCATCATATATAGAAAAAGTATCACCTTTAACTTAAAAAAAAATAAAGGTTAAAAGGTGGCACACTTTTTAAAATACTTGGCGGCCAAGAAAATGTATATAATAAAAGTTGTAAACCATGTGTACGTTCTCATAACTTTTAAGGTGAGGCCACATGAAAGACAGTACATCTGTTAAATCCTATAAATCGGTAAAGCAAAAAAGGGAAAGCTTCAACACCCATCCCCTAATATTCTGAGTATTAAAAGCACAGCTGAAATATTAGGATCTGAAACCTGATACTGCCCGTGTACAGTAAGTAGTTTTCTGACATTTTTATCCAGCTGTGGAGAATCTCTGTACTGTCATCAGGTACAACAGAAGATCAAACCCACGTCCCAATGTTAACTTTTTAACTTAGGAGAATGCCAGAAAAATAACCCAGATCAACACTCTCCAGCTGCAAGTCTTCCACGAAGGCCACCCAGGGGCCAGGCAGACTCATGCAAATCTAATTTTTTAATAGGAGTAACCTCCACACACAGCCCTTGAAAGCTGTTCATTTTCTTCCCCTTAACCCTCATCAGCACAGAGAACGATTGGCTGTCTTTTCCACAGCTGGACAAACGTATTCAAACCAGCAGGACGGTTCTTTGTTGTTCTTTTTGGAAAGCTATCTGTATCAAGATTGCAAAACATACAGATAGCTCCCACAAATTAGGTCAAATGACTGATAAACTTGTAACATCTAAGAGGTCAAATTCCAGTTTATAATGAAGTGCCTAAATGCACATTTATACAACAGACCGTAATGGCTGAATTCCTTACAAATATCTTCATGGGCATGCAAAACTGACTCTGTCTTTGCATGTGCACGTTTACATAAGGGAAACCAGCCTGATCTGCGTCACAGCCACCCCAATTAAAGAAAAGTAACGACAAACCGGCTCATCATGCACATCTGCTGGTCATGTAACGATGACTTGTGACATGAATTTGTACGGCGTTCATAGGTGCACTCATTGAAAACACTACGAAAAACACTGTATTTGGTGCAGTATCTGATTTTCAAGTGTTAATAACCCGACCACTAAAAAATATTTGAGCAATTTTAAATAGACAAAAACAAAACTAAAAAATAACCCAAAGCAGGTAACAATCTATATTTTCAAATTAAAATAGAAGCTGGGTTGTGAACAATACACATAAGTTGTAATAGACCTTGAAGTGATGATTCAGCCTAATTATAGGGCCAAGTTACAAACACCTGAACATAAGAGGACTTAAATAGTGTTCCTGTGGATGTTAAAACAGCACAAAAACAAACAAACAAAAAAACAACAAAAAACCAGTATCGCTCTGAGACAACTATTTCTAATAACTGATGATTTATTGGTTAAAAAAATTTTACTGATGCAAAATAGTGATCAAAAGAAATCAGTTTACAAAAGGCTTCTAAAAATAGTTGAGAGGTGGAACCTGTCTATGATGTCAAACCTTTTCTTTAATTTTCACTAGTTTATCATTTTTTCCCAGGAGAACTGTATTATTCACTTGGTATTTCAAACACATGTAAGGAGGAAATTACAGGTGTCCTCCACCCCCATTTGGGCTGTCACTGATATGCCCACGGGCAGTCCTGGCAGCACCCTGTGCTGCTACTGTCATTGTACCATACTGTAGTTAGCACTCACGAGAAACGGTGTGGTCGACAGCATCAACAGCAACAGCACTACAGGTAAGTGATAAAAAAAACAACACACAAAACAGAAACGACACCGACCCCACAATCTCCAAGTTCGCCTGGACTGGAACTTCTCTTGCAACTCTTTCCCGAGGACATGACAACAGCAGCAACAACAGAGCTCTGGGGTGTTTACAAGGATGAAGGGGCGCTGCGGAGCCAGGCCCTGGTCAAAGATGGCAGTGCCATGCCGTGCACGCCACCATCATCGCCACCTTCCGTCACTGAATTGTGTATTATGTAACCAACTAGCATGCAGCATTATCATCTTACAACTGATTACGTGGGCAGCGAGCAGTGATCAACTTTGCCTTCAAAAAAAAAATTCCCCTCAAAACCAGTCCCAAAAATCTCTCAGCAGCAACTCTCAGGCAGTCCTCAATGTCCCAACAACTGAACTTTAAGAAAAAACAGAGAAAAACTCAAAAGCTAACGTTCTGGGGGTAAACTTGGTATTTCCCAGGGGCATGCCCACTTCGCAATAGCGCCCCTTGCATTCACCTCCTTTCCTTCTCCACCAGTTGGCCTCCAGCCTGAGAAAGGGGGCAGCAACAAGGAATAACAGACAGTAAGGCGATCTTACAATGTCAGAAAATGTATTTGGCTTTTTTTTTTCTTTTTAAAGTAAGTGCATACAAACACAGCTAGAAGCATTTTGGGTTTTGCCAAGTGCTCTAAAAAAGCAGCGCAAGTCACAGCCTACATTGAACGGTAACTGTCACCAGGATAATAAAGCACAGAGATATGCTAATAACGTTAACAAAAGAAGAAAATGCCTTTATAAGTACATACCTTTTGTCGTCAAAAAAAATATAGAAACACAATGTATTCAAAAAAATCAAAATTATACAGCCATGTTTATGAAGTCTACATTTCCCTTGTCTTGGATATATATATATATATGGAGATATATATACAATTCAAGCAGTTTTAGTTAAGGGTAACGACTGGGTTTTTCGGAAACTGGAAAGTCACGAGTCTCTTTCTTTTTTCACTTTCACATCTCCAGCAAGGATGGTTGCAATCTCCCCTTGCATGAACGCCCAGGGGACGTTGGAGCCCACAAGAGGGCATTTTTCCCCACTGGGACAATAGACCTCTCCACTAGCTCCCTGCTGTTTGATGCTTTGTCTGGAGCAAGGGAAGCAGAACTTGTGTGAAGGGACCGACGGGCACTGCACAAAGTGGGTGTCCTCCAGCCGCTCGTGGCAGAGGGTGCAGCACAGGGGAGCGCTGGCTGCCAGAGAGGAGTCCGGGAGGCTGGCAGGGTGCACTGGCTCCAGTCCTCCTGTGCTGCCGGCCCCCTGGCCCCCCACCTCTCTGGGGCCTAGCCTTCTTTGGTTCATTGAGGATGGAGAGGGCGGACTGCTGCTATTCCTCCTGGTCGTGGAGTGAACCTGGTTGGCATCCTTCGAGGCGTGACTACCCCCTGCATTGTCTGCTACTAAGATCAGGGCTGCCATGGGGGACTGGCCGTTCTGAGCTGCTTCGGGCGGTGTGGTCCGGTTGGAATGAGGTGAGGCAGTGGGCGGTGGTGGAGATACAAAAGAGGACGCAGGGTTAATGGGGATCTTGAGCCCTTCAGCGGACGTGGACAGCCACGGCTGCGCCTCTCCATTGATTTTAGGGGGCCCGACTTCACCTTCCGGTTCTGGAGAAGGCTTCCTTTTCCTTGCTGTTCTTGCAACTGAAAAAAAACAAGCAAATAAAAGGGAAAAAGAGGAAATAAATGAACACGCACTGGAAAGGACCATTTATTAATGTGAAACAAAACTCACCGAACAGTTCTATCGTCTAAAAGCCTGTACCCGAAAACACACGAGTTTCAAATACACGTGCAACTTAAAACATTTCTGGGCTGGCTCTGAGGCTCTACAGCAGTTTCTAAAACGCCTCAGAAAATGGCTCATATACAATTGCCTGTTTCTACATACACATGCATGCATGTCCCCAGGTTTAACTGTGGATACGAGTGCTAAGGTCCCCCAACAGGTTGAAAGGTGACTGGCGCCCTCCTGCTCCCATCCGAGAATGTGCTGGGAAAGGAAAACCCTGTGTCAGTGCCTATCGGCCCAGTCTGACTCATCTCTGTTGTGCTGCTTCAGCACAAGAACACGTTGCCACTGAGCAGTGGTTCCGCCTGGGGCAGAGCAGGAAGTTGGGTGTTTGTTGTTTCTGGGTTAGGGTAAAATGGTGAATGGAAAGAGAACACTCCCCCCCCCCACCCCACCGCGAAGCATTCTCGGTCCCTTTCTCCCCTAGGTCCCCTCACTCCACTGCCGCCCCTACCTGCTTTAGACCCGTTGGCCCCGTTGGCCTCGAACCCCAACAACCTGCCTGCAGTCAGGGTCGGCTCCTTCTTAAACTTGCTCTCGAAGGGCCCCGAGTGGCCGTGCTGGTGCAGCGCCAGCAGCGTGTCCCGCACCGTCTTGGGTCGGTTGACCCAGTCCTGCTCTCCTGGCGCGCGGCCTTTGCCCGTGCCCTCGGCGCCCAGCTCGGCGGCCCCAGCCGCGGTGGACAGGCTGTCGGCCGGGCCGCGGTGCGCTGGCGGCGGCGGCTTCTCCTTGGCCGCCGCCTCACGCTGCTCGTGCTCCGCGGCCGCGCAGCTCGACACAGACGCCGGCCGCTTGTGCGCGCCCAGCTCGGCGGGCGGCGCAGAGCTCAGGCCCGCGGCTGCGGCCCCGGCAGCCAGCGAGGCAGCGGCTCGGCCACTGAGGCCGAGCGCGGCGGGCAGAGGCGCGGCCGAGCCGTTCATGAGCGGCACGAGCGTGGGCGGCACGGCGTGGCCGCGCCGCGGGTTCGGGCTCTGGCGGTTCAGCTCCGGCGGCTCCTCCAGCTTGGAGAAGCCGTTGGGCACCAGAATGCCGTTCACGGGCGGCGGCTGCGGCGTCGGCGGCTGAGCCAGGCCCGCGGCCGGCCGGGCGCCCCCGAAGTCGGGGCCAAGGCGTGGGGGCCGCTCGGTGGCGGCCAGCGGGTAGCGCTCCAGCGCCTGCGGGGCGCGCGGGGCCGCCTCAGGGCCGGCGTGGCCGAGCTGCTGCTGCTGCTGCAGGAGGAGGTCTTTGGCCGAGAGCGGCGGCGGCTTCGCTGCAGCCGGAGCGGCGGCGGCGCCGGGCGGGGAGCGGCCCTCCGAGAAGCAGCCGTGAGCCCGCTTGAGCTGCCGCGCCGTCTCGATGACGAACTCGACGCGGTCGGCACCCTCGTAGTTGACGCAGCCGCGGCACACGGGCTCCGTGAAGTCCCAGATCATGGCCCAGGGCATGCGGGGCAGGTCACACAAGTAGCAGGACTGCCGCCGGGACGCGGCCGCCACCGCCACCGCCGCAGCCATGTCCGCGGAGCCCGCGGAGGAGGGGGCGCCGCCGCTCGCCGCCGGCCCCGCGCGCGCTCTCCTGCCCCCCCAACCCCGCGGCTCCCCCACCAGCGGCGGCGGCGGCCGCAGGGGCGGCAGGGGCGGCGGCAAAGGCAGAGCCCGCGCGGGCTCGGCGCCCGCGCAGCGCCCCCGGGACACGAGGGGCGGCGGGCGCGGGGCGAGGGGCTGCAGGCGCGGCAGCACGGCCCCCCGGCGGGCGCGGGTGGGCGGCGGGCGCGACGGCGGGGGCTCGGCCGGGGCCGCGGCGGGCCTCCAGACCGGTGCGAAGACGGGCCGCGCGGGCGCGGGCGAGCGCAGCAGGTCGCGACGGCGGCGGGCGCGGAGTGCGGGGCGGGGGGCGGGGAGGACGGGGGGCGGGGGCCGGGGGGCGGCCGCCGAGGCAAGCTCAGCCGGAGCGGTGGGGCATGCCGCGCCGGAGCGGCGGAGGCCGGGCGGCGTGGAGCCGGGGCACGGCACGGACCCCGCGTCGCTCTGCTGCTCCCTCACTGCTCCGGGCGTCGCCGCTCTCCAGCGCGCGCGTTAGCAGCGCCCAGCCCGCCTGAGCTCCGCCACCGCCGTCGCTGCTGCTGCTGCTGCCGCCGCGCCGCTCCACTTCTACAGACTTGATTCTTCGACAGCCTCGCACAGCGCCTGCGCGGGCTCCCTCCCCTCGTGCGCGCGCGCCCGCCTGCCCAGCCCCGCGCGCGCGCGCGCGCGCACCCCTCCCCCGCGCAGAGACTCCTTGGAGAGTCTTCTCCGCGCCGCTCGTGTGGCGTGTCCCTGCTAAAGGCGCTACAAGTGCGGTCTGCTGTGTTGTAATCGCCCGGCGACCTCAACCCGGTCGGAACTCCTCCCTCCTGGTTTGGGTAAAATCGTGCTAATACTCGTGTTTTTCAAGCGGGACCACTTTGTGACTTGGTTCCAACTGTACTGGCTGTAAGCAGCGTGGCTCACAGGGTTTTAGGACTTATAGACTGTTCAATAGTGCTTTACACTCGTGTGTGTCTTGGAGGCGGGCACGCTCCGCCGACCCCCCGAAGTTTTACTGATTGATGTCTTCCCAAGTCTGGGACCTTACGGGCGGGGGCGGAGAACGACCTCCAGACACCGAGGCCTCCCGCCCGGTCGGCTTCCCCTTTTCAACAAGCCCGGTGCTCACAGCGCTAGCACCGGGCCACTTATGTAGGGTTCAGGCGGGCGCGTGACGTGGGCATGAGGCCGAAGCCCGCGTGCGCCGCTGCCGAGTGCGCACGCTCCGCGCGGACGTGACTCGGCGCTGCTGGCGCTGGCGGCCTCATTGAGCGAACGCACATTCCAGGGATCGGAGTCTGCGGCCAACGCGCTGCGTCACTGCGCAGCCCCCGCCCCCCGGCGGCCCTGCGCCTGTACGCTCCGCCCCCTGGCGGCCCTGCTCCCGCAGGCCCAGCTCCCAGGCCCTGGGTGGGTCCGAGTTAGTGCAGTGCGGGCCGTGGGGTGCGCTGCTGGCCGATCTCGCCACTCGCGGGCGTAGTCAGAGGCGGAGCGGATGTGCGCGCACCACGCAGCCCGGGCCAGGCTCAGCGCCGGCGGGGGGAGTCCGCGCCGGGCGTGAACAAGCCAGCCAGGCGCGCCCCGCCATGGTTGGCAGCCCCAGCTCTGCCCGGGCTGAACTGAGCACTTGAGTTTCACACTTGCATCGGGAGGAGGAGCTGGTGTGTATTATAGTAAATCACTTTTGGCCGGTCGTTGGTTTTACTGACTAATAGACGCAGGCTTAGTCACTCTCAGTTGGGACTTTGACACTTCAACTCTGCAAGGGCGGCCTCTGGAGCCGCTTTTGTTGGAAGACGGGCCCACATGGCCCCTTGAGACTGGAATGAGCTGGTTAAGTGTGGGAAGAACAGGGTACTAATTATATTATCTTTCCTACCGCTGGATTGGTAGGTGGAGAGAGAAAAAAATCCTGCTGACGTTTCTCTCTAGTTGTTGCTATTGAAAATGCCAGGTTGCTTCAAAGGATTAACCACAAGGAAGAGGAAAAACACCCTTAGAAAAACAGTGGAGGGAGCTGCTTAAAGCACATGAAAAAACCTGTTTGCAATGGCACAGAAAACGTAATGCCAGGCCTAAATGTTTTTCAGGCTAACGCTGAATCTCTTGGGGATTTCCAGAGAAGGTATGCCTGCCATAGAGGTCTCCCCCTGTTCCGGATCCTGCCTTGGAATTGCAGTCCTGCCTCACACCCTCCTAGCTGGGGAAGCACCTGGGGACAGTGGTTTGGTAACTCCTGGTCCCAGCGGTAGTACCTCTTTCAGGGACCTGTCCCTTTGGTCATTCTCCATGGTGACTGTGTGCCACATTCTAGCATGTGACTTGGCCCATCTGGCCCAAAGGGGATGAGGCCTAGTCTTTGTGCTGCAGAGATGAGCCATCTCGGGCACCCCCAAGAGATGGCCCCACAAAGCAGCAACAGAAACATTACAAAACTAGGTGTTAGAGCCATGGCCTAATTATACTCATTTACCTGCAAGCAGTGCTAATTCCCTCCAGGGAAAGCCCAAAGTAGAAATACTGACATGCAAACTCTGCCTTGGGAGGTACTAAGTAAGGATTTCTGTAGAACAGAGCTTTTCTTCTCCAAATTGAGGGCAGTTCCCTCTTATTCTACACTACCAGTTTAATGTCGAAACAGGGCTGATGTAACTTCCCTAATGAAATGCCCTCAGGAAAATGGAAAGGCTAGTTTATGGTCTCTCTGACCATAAAAGGATCCGGCATCAAGGGGGTTAAGGTTGGCGCAAGGGGGATCCAGAGCAGCAATTCCTTATATTGTATCAAGTCTTTCCTGCTGCCTGGCCTTTCATGTAGCTCTGAAGCAGCTTTATCGATGTATGCTAAGTAAACACAGCTTTGTTTTTGTCTCCCACCCCCGCCCTCCCCGCCCAGCGCAGGCTAGAGCTGGATACCTTCCAAAGCATGGCTGCAGCAGTCACCGCCTCCTCTGAGCACAGGAGCGGGGTTTCTAGGGTGAGGCAATGCGTCTGCAATTCGCAGAGACAAGGCAGTAATTGTAATTGTAGTTCATCATGTGATGACTTATGAAAGAGGAAGTCAGTATGTTTTAGTCACGTAGACTCTGCCCTCCTGCTTAAGGCCCCAGGTCCTCTCTGAGGAGAATTATGATAATCTTTGCCGTTCACAGTCAAGGTTACCAGTGTGGCTGCGGTGAGCTCCCACCCGTTCTTACATGGACAGTGGACAGGCAGGCTGAGGCCGTGTGCGGTGTGATGGTGCAGTGGGCTGAGGCTGGCTTTTAACCAGAGCACTGAAATGCTGCAATTCGACTTAAGAACTAAAGGAAATGTTCTAGGGGGAACTCTCCCGCTGAAAGTCTAGATGAAGCAACAGCCTTTTCCAGCCCTAATACCTAAGATTTTAAAAAGTACAAATAAAAACCACAATTTAGAAACAAAAGGAAAGCCTGTCGGTAGGATACTGATAAGGCAGGAGTTAGAGAAGTAATGGGGAGGCGAACCAGAAGAAGCAGCTCTGCGCAGTACATTAGCTCAATGGGAAGGACAGGCCTGACCTCCTACCCGGTTTCCATCCGCTTGAACTGTGTGCGCCTTAAATGTCTAAGATCTGAGCCTGCTGCTCCCCGAGGCTTACTGCAGCCGAGAGGCTCTTGTACTGGTGCTTGACAGAGCCCTATGAAGAAATGGTTCTTACTAGAGGACTTGCAAAAGGGGGTGGGGGGGAGCCCCCCCGCCCCCAGCAACATGTGGGTGGCTACTTTGCTGGAGGTGGTGTTCCAGGGACAGCTGAGTTCAGCCTTCACCCTATATCCACATGTGGGATCGCAACCTTCATTCTTTAGAGAGCACTCTATTAATAGCGTGATGTTGCAACCACGCTGAAGCTTCTTAAACTCTGACCTTGGCATATTTGAAGGAGAAAAAAAATGCAGTGACACGGCCTTTGGATTTCTGTGGCTACTGTCCTAGGCTCCTTGTACTTGAGCAAAGTACCATAAGCCTGAAAGAACACGTGTGACACTCAGGGATTTTCCACTTTAAAAAAGTTATAAATATGTATTTGAACACTTGTTTATATGAATACATTTACACATCCTATGGAGAGTCAGGACATGAATGAACCTTGTGTAATAGATATGAGAGCCTTTCTTCTAAGTAATAGTGGTTTATGAGATAATTCTATTTTTCAAATCACATATATACCTTTTTAGAAATACTTCCCCTTTGTTCGACCTCTCCCTGTAGCCTGCCTCCCCCGTGCACTGAAAGTGTTCAGAGGTTGAAGAGACGTTTGCATGCGGCGGAGATGAACTCTCTGTGGAGGGTCTACAAATCAGGCCAAATAAAGTCCAGGGAGCCCTGATCATCCACACATTACACACAGAAACTGTTAGTCACCAGCCTCCATGTAAACATATGTACAGGTCCCCGTCAGGGTGAAATTCGGGGTCTTGATGTAGGTTAACTGCTTTACTGTGTCAGAATTTAAAGAGCTGAGGAAAAAGTGCAGACAAAGGAGAGATTAAGGTCACACACTCGCTCGGTCTGCAAGGAAATTTGTAGCAGAACTGGAAGGGATTCAACAGCCGTTTGATGCCAGAAGCCTCCTATTGACTTTTTGGAAAGAGCAGGATGAAGTGCACTTTTCTGGAATAATATCTGGATTAGGGTCTAACTTATATTTAAGACGCTCACTAAACTCTTTTAAAAGATTTCAGTAGGAAGATGCTGACAAAATAGGGAACTAACTTCACATGTTTGAAAATATTAAAGTGGTAAATTTTCCCTCAGCTTAAAATTTTAACTTTCCTACTTATACTTTCAGTAGCCAGGGAACTGAAAAAAATTGATGTTAAAATTCTAAAAGGTTAAAAATAATATGATTCCTTTGTATTTACTTTATCTTCCATATGGACATTTAAAAAAGCTATTTCAAGCATAAATTCTTTTCTCTTGCCATCTTCAGAAACTAAAAGAGTGGGCATTAAAAGGTTAAGTGATTTGCCTAAAGTAACACTAAAGGCGAGTGTCAGAACTAAAATTTAGGTGCGAGTTCTATTGTCTAACAATAACATTTTGTTGTCATTTTGCATTTAAAAAAATCACGCAAGCACAGTATAGAGGCCTAGCACAGGGGTGTTAACATTTGTGAGTGTTCATGAAAAGAGTGGTAAGGTACGGCTGTCTATATATTTATGGGGAGAAAAGAAAACCCTGGCCTATTTCACGGGGCACCAATCCAAAGGCGAGGAAGCATCTGCCGCATTGAGGGGGAGGCAGAGGGGAGAGACGGTGGCTGCCACACCACCCTGTGACACAGTGGCAGCCGTCCTGCGTCGCAGGACGCAGGTCTGTGTGGTCGGTCTGTGTGGACCTCAGAAGACCGATGCTGTTGTTGGGATCGAAGAGTCAGTTCTGGGAGGTACCGGTGGGTCGGTGAGGAAATGGTTTGGGCGCTCACCAAACTGGAGTACTGCACCTCGAACTCTTTATGACCCATTTCCTTAAAAACAAAGAGGAAACTCTCATGCGATCATTTCATGGCCACTGCAGGACTCCGACCCGGCTGCTCTGCTGGAGACGAATGAGTGGGATGGGCTGCCGTGCGCCCAAGAGAAAAATGCATGGAGTCAGGTACAGCTTCGTGGAGCTGTAAGAAGCAAAACAATCAAAACTTCTTAAACTTTTATTGTTATTGTTTGTATTTCTCATGAGACAGAAATTAGCCAATGTGAACTGGACTAACTTTCGCTTCATTATTTGCAAGTATATTTTGTAAAAAGACAATCTGCAGGAAAATTTGGCCTTTACCGGTAAGATTTCAGCAACCTGTTCTGCGGTCATATTTGCTGCAGTCTAATCCAGCAAAATAAATAAGTAAATAAAGTAGTGTATCATTTAAAACAATTATGTGTATAGGTCGTGTTCCAATCACATCCAAAGATCTAATAAACTTAACAATAAATGTTTTCTTCAAACTTTTTGTGGGGGGTCAGTTTTATGTATAACAGAGAGCTCCCTGCAGAAGGAGAAAAGGAAGGAAAATTAAAAAGACTAATTGTGGACTGTAATTTATTAATTGAAGTGAATATCCGGATGCAATGGCCACATGGTAATACCTTTGCCACAGGCAGTGAGTGCAGAACCACTGCGAGAATGAAGATCCGCACTCAGAGCTGAAGTTCATACAGGGAAGAAGGAAGCTGAGCACAGGGGGCAGACAGCCTGGGTCTGAGTCGTAGTCCAGAAGTAGAGAAGTAGATTTCCTAAAATGACTAAAAAGCTTGTCACAGACAGCTAAAATCCAAATACAGATGAACTCTGATGTGCTCGTTGGCAAGCCTCCTCCCTCGGCCCTTCAAGCGAATTCCTGACTAGACAAAGCTGGTTCAGAAAACGTGCCTGGGGATCGTATACAGTGAACTTCCCAGTGGCAATGCGCTCTTAGCGCTGAGGAGAGAGCTAGATTTTAAATGCTTTCAGATTGCTTTCATTGTTTCTACCAGCCTGTCTGATTTGTATTATCAAAGCAATTCATTATTCTTAACAATGACTGAGAACATCAGTGTCTCTTTACTTTATGAGTTTGGTAAACTGAGGCATCAAGACAATAAGGACTTTGCCTTCAGACGAAGAAAATGTGCAGTTAAGAGCTAGAATTCACTTTTCTCGTGCTGCAGTTCTTTCTTCAGCCCACTGGTGGGGCTAACTCCTATTTCTCATGACTTCGCAGGTTCTTTTTAAAATACATGCAAATATGTGCACAGGAGATAGCTGAGGTCTCTTCACCCACCTGGCGTGAGACCTGAAGCAGGTCACTTGGACACTCTGGCCTGTGTTGTTTTTCTTTTTCTTTTTTAATGTCTTGAATTTATTGATTTTAGAGAAAGAGGGAGAGGGAGAGATTGATTTGTTGTTCTACTTATTTTCCCATTCATTGGTTGATTCTTATATGTGCCCTGACAGGGGATTGAACCTGTAACCTTGGTGTATCAGGATAATGCTCCAACCAACTGAGCTACCCAGCCAGGGCTGGGCCTGTGTTCTTGAGTGGACCAGGGGATGCTAAGCTTGATGCCATTTCTGCTATGAGCTTTGGTGGGGTGTGTGAGGCAGTGGGAGACCAGGAGAAGCTGACAGACCCAGCCCAACAGTCTTCTGACACATGTGATATCACAAAGCAATGCAGAAAAATGACCAGTAACTGCCTGCCCATTGTTTGGGGGCACTGTGCCACCTTGTGAGGTGAAATGGCTACCAGATCATCACCTTCTCGGAGAGCATTGTGTCTGCTTGGCGTGGACTCAGATTCCAGGCTAGGAGTGTCTAAACCACAGCCTACACTGACTTCGAGTTAGCCAGGGCAGACACATGTGTTATCAGCATTAATATGCCAAACTAAAGTGTTTCAAGGCTTATGGAAAATATTTCTACAAGAAGACTGCCTTATTTTATACACACACACGTGGGCAAAGGTTCACTACACTATGCACAGGCCTTTCTGATTACTTAAGAGAGTCTCAGTAGAAGAAGAAAAAAACAACAGTTCCACATACTAACAAGCACTGGGCTGAATAGGTCAGCAGGATGTGGAAATTTGTTTTGAGGTTTTTTGGTATTCTCACCCAGGATTCTACTGCTTAATAGCTGTGCGGCTTCTTAGCTGGCTATATACTAAATTTATAAAGGATGTTATGAGAGTAAGTTCTAGGAATTCTGATGTTTCAAAATTTGTTGTGACTTTGTTAACTGTAGTGAACTTATATTTATAAACTTCTGACTTTTGTTTATTTGGGTCTGATTATGAAGAAACAATGAAGTATGTTATATTCTGTGTTTTCCAAAAATGGCGGTGGTGGGAAACTTGCGTAATGTGTCATTTCAACTATTCTTAAAAAATAAAAATCAAAAAAGAGCCGTGTTCTTGACTTTTCGTCTGAAGGTTCCTCTTCATTTTTAAGTGAGTGTTCCAAAGCAAGACTCCCAGATTGCTTGATTTCAGAGGGAAGAGAGGGACAGACAGGCAGCCCCTTCTAGCTGTAACAGGAGACATTCTTTTAAAAGCCTGGAATGCCGAAGCTCTCTGAGACTGAAAACATGTCAGCACAAGCCTTTCTGGGACGCTGTCAAGTGGTTTGGGCGCAGAATTCTGCATTCCGTACTTTTGAAATTGTTTTCTGTTGGCAGACGACCTCTTGATTATTTTCATGTGGTGGGTGTTCAGGCCAAACTCTCCGGTTCCAAGTAATTAAAAAAAAAAAAAAAAAAATCCAAGCCCCACACTCTGCAAAGTGTCCACATTTCAGCATAAAGTTACAGGTTATGTGAGTGCTGGGTGAAGTCTGTGAGCCTTGCCACAGTTCAGGACAAAAGTCAGTTCCAAGGCAGACACATGTTACCTTGAGTGCGTCATTCTGTTTGTGAACAGTGTCACTGTGTTAAGGAATGAAACATTACAGTTACTGCAAAAAGTGTTCCCGTTTTCGGAGCTGTCCTTTGCCCAGTGAAACTGACCAGTGACGCCCATTTCTTTTTGGACACAGGCGGGGTATGGATAAAGGGACAAATAAGTGGAGGAACAAGTGAATGGGGGTCCAGTCCCCTGACTGAGATGGATGCCGCTGCATGCCTTCATGCAGGAGAGGGAGCGTTAGATGCAAGCCGGTGTCACACTGCCCAGGGCCGCTGTTGTTAGGCAGTTCTGATTCGTGGGTTGGAGCATTGCCCTGAGTTAGTAGATTGCACAGTACAGGCCTGGTTAGGTTAGCAGTAAACGCTCTGCCCCCCGACTTCCCACCACCCGGAGTTCACTGTGCAGGCGCCACTATCTGTGAGTCCCACCCAAAGGCAGCCCACTCAGAACCCTGCCGACACAAGCCTGCCTGCGGCCCGCACGCCAGCAGATGCTGTGGCGTTTCTTGACCACCAGCAGCGTCCTCAGCGTGCCCCACAACAGAGAGGCATGATCTTGGGTGATGGTTAAAAAAGAAAGGTTTCATCTCGTTTCACTTTGTGGGAATTATTTTTTATTTGCCTGTTTTATTGGGAACTTTCCCAGAGGCTTCTATACCATGAGAAACCAGTCTGGAAGAAGACAAACAGGACAGGCCCAACAGTGTCAGAGTTCTCTTAAAATATTTCATTTTGCAGACCAAGAATACAACTTGTAAATCATTTTTATGTCTCTATTATGGTACATAAATTATGATATCTTAGGAGAAGCCAATAAAGCCAGCATAGGGAAGAAAGTCAGTTTCTTTCTTTAAGCTTCCCATAGGTAGTATAATTTAAACAATTCTGTGGTAGAGTTTCAACACCTCCGATTGAGCACTGTTGTTTACGAAGTAAGAACAGTAATCCTCACGTAAAAGGTAATATTGCTACCCTAGACAGCAGGTGGTGTTATTAAATACTCAGGCAAAGTCTAAGGTCATCAGGAACTAACAATTAACCAGAAATACGATCTGTCACAGTCGTTTAATGGGTAACCTACCTGATATATGCCACTTGTATTATTGTGTGTATTGGGAGGTATATTGTCAAACTTACAGCAGTTACAGCGTCGGCCTAGAAATATTGTAATTATATTCCTGTTTAAGCATTTAATGACACCAACAAACCAGAAAGAAAGTGAAAATTTCCTCATCATATTGCTTTCTCTTGCCTACTTTGAGCAATGCTTTACCAGTTTGGATGGCACAATTTCATACCTATGCCTGAATATAATTGGTCTCCCCAAACTTATACTGTCAAAATGTGGGATTTTATCACCACTAGTGTGAGTTGTTCTAAGACCCCCTTACATTATCCTAGCCATCACGATGCTTGCAGATTTTGTAGTATGAGGGTGATCAGAAGGGATTTGGGCGCACTCAATAGCCAATGGGGACAGCTGGAAACAGTAGTGTAGAGGAGGGATGATAAGTTGTGGGGGGCAGTGGGAAGAATATAGTCAAAGACTTCCCGGTGAGAAATGGGGACACTTAAAATCTGGAAGTGGGCTCAGTTTTTATTGTAAAGCAAATACAAATACATCAACAAGGCGAGACCTTCACACATACAGCCCAATTCTGCGGGACGGTTTTCCAAGGCGAGTTTACCACAGAGAATACGTGCCCCATTTCCTTCTCAGTCAGGACTTTGGAGGACGAGGAACTGAATCCTAAATTCTCCCCAAGGAAAAATGAAGAACAGGGCAGCCCCCAAGTGTGGATCACGAAGAACAAGCTGTTGGTTAGAACTCAGAAGCCCGGACCTTGGCCCGCGGGCAAGAGCTCTCCTGTGTGTTGGAGAGTTGTGCCTCTAGCCCCCGAGTCGGCCAGCCCAAAAACAGCGTCTGGAGAAGCTGAGCCGTCCCTGTGCCCCACGGGAGTAGAAGACGGGCAAGGTTCGGAGGTGGCTGGCTAATCAGAGTAAATAAGTGGGTGGATTCCAGCCTTTGGGAAAAAACCGTTGTAAAATTTCCCTGCCGTTGGATGTGGTGAGGAAGTCTGAAGCACAGAAAAGGCAGGCTAATAAGAATCTTTCCCTTGCACGGTTTCACATAAGTATGCTTGTTTACATTTCTCCGAATTTAAATTAAGGAAAGCGCAGCCTCTGAAGGCGGGGACTCCCAATGCGAGACCTTCATCATAAGCTCAGATGGCTTGATTTGCCATGCGGCCAGGACTCCTGCTGAAGCTTCCAGCAGCCTTCTGAAAAGCCAGTGAGATACCCTTGGGCTGAATGAATGAGAACTTTCTGGAGAGGGGAAGACTGGTGGAGGTCCAGCTGGAAAAACATATGGCAGCAGAGGCGGAGAGAGCGCTTCATGACCGGGAGCTTCATAAAAAATGTCTGCAGGCTCAAGGCAGCCGTTACAACCTAAGATCTTACTAAGCATGATGGATGTTCTTACTTCTAGGACGGCCTCCAATTCACCTGGACCGCAGCCAGCCCAGCATCCTCAGGCGCCCCTAGGGGCGGGGCGAGCGCAGGGACAGCCTCACACCTCATCCCACCTCCAGGCCTGGAGTCCGTGCCTGGGCCGCCCCTCCCCCCAACCCCTGTCCCCTGGAACACAGGAGGTGGCAGAGTGTTGTGTTGTCTTGAAAGGAAAACAGAGTCTGCGAGTCTCTGTAGACAGTGTTTTATAACAGATGAGTCAGGAGGGAAAATGGCTGTGGTCAGCTCCCTGCTTCGCCACACGTGAACTCAGACGGAGCGTTTCTGGGCTGCAGAGCAACGCGGACCAAGCCCTGGGAACCCGCCCAGGCAGCCCGAGATTCGGCCTTGGACCCCCGAGGAGAAGACTTCTCTGTAAATGCACAGCCTGGAGATTTTACATCACTTCCTCCCGACCCAGTGTCACTTCCAAAACAGTGGAAAGGAATATTTGATTTTCCCATGTTAATTCTCTATACTAATCATCGCTCTTTGCTAATAACCATTTGTATCTGTTACTGTCAGAATGTTGTATCCCTTAGAAAAGAGAGGTTAGGAAGAACTTACTCAGAATGAAAAAAAAAAACTTGATCAAGTCTGTAATTTACCAAAGTATTGTAAAAAAGATGCTAGTAAGTTTCTCTAGAATACCTAACTAGTATTAGGTTTTTTAAAAATGTAACCAGCATATACTTTTTAAAGATGCATGCGTTGTATTCAGTGTAGCCATCACTAACATTACTGTTTTTCTTGAACCGATAATACCGTCACCCTTTCAACTCCTCTAACGGGGCCTCACCACCATTTTCCCTCAGCTGTGGCAATCATAGAAGCAGCAATGACCGTTGTCACAGCCGTCAGGGCCCCACTTTTCCGCCCGATCATTCTGACGGTTCTCTGTATTTTCATTGCTGGATAGGGAGAGGCCAAGAGGTCAGTTACTCGTGCTCCATGCTGACAAAGCACCACCACTTACCTACTTTTGGTAAAAAAAGAAGCAAATTACAGCCCTTTATGTTTGGGTTGTGTTTTTCCTCCTAGGAACTCAAAGCAAAAACCGAGATGACCAATGGGTATGTATATATGTGTATGCACGATTATTACTACTATATTATATATAATTATTATATATTATCAAATATCCCTATACTACATATTTAAACATAGTATTTTTTAAATGTATATTTAAAACAATGTCAGGTAGTACGTTACTTGTTTATAAAGAGTTTTCCATCCATCTGTCCAAAGAGGGGAATGTGTATCTAGGACCACCTGGGCCCAATGGAGAAAGGCTTTGAAACCTGGCATTTCTAATGGTCAAAGAGAGAGAACAAAGTCACCTCTCCTCAAGTAAAGCTTTCCTCTTGGGGGGGGGGCACCAGGAGTGCAGAAATAGATCCGGGCTGGGGTGTGGCTAAATGTTAGCCTTTTCTGGGGGTTCCAGCTCCTCCTGTGTCCCCCAGGGAAGTCCCTCCGAGGTGTCTGTCGTGGCAAAGTAACGCATGCTCTCTCCGCTGCCGTGCTACCGTGTAAACCAGACAAGTTGCTTTTCTGTGCTTCATTCATTTGCCTCTGTAAACTGATACAATACCAACAACAAAACCAAGTGCCAAATACCTACCTGTGAGACTTGCTAAAACGTCCCAAGACCACGCAGTGTGGGTGAGTCTCACCCAGCAGCTATGAGTGTAGGGCCTGCAGGCCGGGCGCCAGGATTCTCATTCCAGTTCTGCCACTTCCGCCTGCTGTGCGATCCTAGGCAAGTTTCTTCAACTTTCTGTGCCTTGGTTTTCTTCTCTGTGAAGTGGGTATGAGATAGTAGTCACTGCAGAGTTTGAGGGGAGGATGAATGACATGTGAGGTACCTGGAACACTGCCAGGCACACCCAGCGCCCTCCACTAACACTGGCTTTGGTTACCTTCCGTCTTGCCAGCCCAGGCTGAAGCAGGCCCTCGTCCTTGGCCAGACCCGGGATCTCACTTTAGGAACACCCCTTGCTGCTCAGAGTGTCCCGTTACCCCAGGAAGTCGTTACCACCAACGGGGCCCGAGCCCTCATTTTGACCATCTTGGAGAGACTTATCTCTCCCGGCCTTCCTGCATCATCTGCCACTTTTGATACTTTTGATAGCCCTCCGTGGGTCCTCTTCCCCACTTGGACTGTTAAAGGCATACCCTCTGCCTACTGAGCCCAAAGAAGTAGGAACTTTGGGAGTCCTTCTGTGTGTTTTGTCATTATGAACAAATAATGATGTGTGCTCTGTCTCCGTCACCCCCCACCCCGGCTCCATCCCTCCAGGCTGGAGGTGTCCAGCCTCAGCACGCAGTGGACTCTCAGTAAACGTCATGGCCCTGCCTCAGATGGCGATGTGGCAAAGGGCTTCTGCCTCCCTGTCCCTCTGGGTCGCCATTGCTCCTCCTGGATTCAGCCGCCATGAGGTAAACCCTGTAAGGGTGTCTGACTTATCGTCCAGCCTTTCCTTCATCTGAGACTGACATTCTTTGTGGTTAAACTTAACCTGTTTCAGGTTTCCAACTTTTTTTTGCGGGGGGGAGTCATTTTTGAGGTCTAAATTTCACTTTATTCAGGAAACAGGCTTAGGAATGAAGCCCCCACAACATCAAAACCACACACAATTATTCTGGAAACAACTCCTCTTGGGATGTACAAGAGGCCCTTTAAGAAGGGAATCATATTCTCTGAGAGGTGCACCCAAGAATACACATCTAAAAAATGAAGTCCTTCCTTAAACAAAGTAGACTACGGTGACTATTGCTTCTCTCTCACCCCGAATCCCTCTGCAACACATCTCGATTCCAGGGCACGCCGACTGAACAAGGTCAGGCACATGTGAAAGTCAAGGTTAATGAAAAGATTAGCTTATAACATTAAAAAAAGAGAGAGTGACCTTTCCTTTACACACACAGTTTCTGAAGTCAAGTGTACTGATTTTTTAAAAGATCGCTCACTATTTTGGATTATTCACACTGTTAGACACAATAAAGCCCATGATACTTTTAGGGACCCATAAAAATATCGTAGTTTCTTTTAAAATCAGAAGGGAGAAAATGATATAACAATAATGGATGTATAATAATCCATTCTTGATTCTATCTATTCCTCTTTCTCCCACTGCAGTAGTGGGATGTAATTTTGAATGTTTTAATGGAGGAAGCGGCCTACGGGGGGAAACGCCTGTGCATTCCCAGGAGCCACGGAAGTCAGACCGCAGCCCCCAGCCGACTCCGTTGGGGTTCATGCGCTCATGGTGGGTATTCCTGGAATGCTTCTGTATTTTTAATTTCTACATCGCCCCGAACTTCGTCTTTGATTTTCTTTTTTTTTTTTTCTGTTTATGTTGGTCTCTCGGAGACCTCATCCATGTCATTGCTTTTGTTCACTGTCTTTATAATAATGACTTCCAAATCTCTGTCCGTGTCACATTCTAACTTTGACCTTTTGTCTGCCCATCGGGCATTTCCACTTGTGTCTCTCATCACCAGCTCACAACCAAAAGACATAACGGAGCTCCTCTCCCCCTGCTCCTCAGCTCTCTGTTCCTCTGTCTCAAAATCCCTACGAATTCCGTAGTCGTTACCGAGCCGGCGTCTCCCCTTTCACTCCCTTGTCTGAGGACCCGCGGAGCCTTGGGGCCCATGCCCACCAGGTCCCTGGTTCAGTCTTGCGGCTGATCCGTCAGCCTAGCTTTTCTTGCCCCTCCTCATCAGTTCCTGAGGCAGGCTCCTGGCTGGCTTCTCTGCATTCCAGCTTCCTCCTGCAGCAGGACTCCTGACCATCCCAGGGTGGATCTTAGCACTGCTTCATCATTCTCTTCCTCTGCTCCCAAATTCTACCTCTTCAGCCCAAACTCCTCACCCAGTTTCTAAGGCCCCGCTGTGGTGGGCCTCTCCATCATGGCCAGTGTTTCCCTACCCATTAACACCCACCGAAGGTGACAGGTAAGGACTCCCTTCACTCTGCTGTGAACTGGATCTGCTGGTTTTGTCTTTTGCTCGTGTTCTTCCCTTCATTCACTCATTTGTTCCGTAGTTTGAGGGACTGCTCTGTCCCAGCACTTGAAATGTCCCCTTACTACCCATGCCAGTCCTACACTGCTTTCAAAGCTCAGGTCACAGAGCCCTGTGATCGCTGGTCTCTCTCCTCTGGTCTCCCAGAGTACTTGTTGAAGGTGTCTCAGAACTTAGCACTTGGTTACGTATGTGACATGGGATTTCTTGACTGTGTCATGTGTGCTACTTGTTAGAGTTTTGTGCAAGTCTTGACTTACCTTTCCTATCACCCAGCTGCACCCGACATCCAGCCCAAGGCTGGGAATCAATACGACCCACTATTTTTCAGGGGCTTACTATGCAAAATTCAGGCACTAGACTGCATTCTACACTCTGCATATGCTTATTTCTGTGAGGCTGATATTATTGTCCCGTTCCTACAGGGAGGAAGACTAAGGCTCAGAAAAATTAAGTGACTTGGCGAAGTTTACATGGTCGTTAAATAGCTAAACTGGAATTTAAGTCTCGGCCAGACATAATCCAAAAACTATGCTCTCAGCCTCTTTGTTAAGTTAACTACTTTTGGGGTGATTTGTAATATTAATGTCTACTCATTCTCTTCTCGGTGTCAGTTATGTTTGGTTTCTTCTCTCCCTTTGTAGTTTAAAGGGCTGAGATTCCATTCTTTAAGCTCTTAAATCAGACCCTTCTACAGTCTCATCAGAACTGCCCACCAGACTTGGTCGTTGGGGACACATGTGTGTATGGTTTCATACAACGAGCCCACAAGTGTTCCCACCCAGCCAGTCCTGTTCTCTCTTGCAAAGTCGTATATTTTGTAAATTAAAATCCAAGATTTAAAAAAATTAAAGAACAATGGAAACAGAAGTGAGGAATGTAAAAGTAGCATCTCAAAATGATCACTCATATACAAAGGTTCACAACCAGGAACTCTTCCTTTGGGGGTGCAGTTACATGAAGTCACAATGCTGTGTGTCTCTGTTGTTCTCCAGTTGGTTTCTCTGAAGCCTTACCACCAGATTGTGGAGCATACCTGGACCGTTAAAAAGCCTTCTATAACATTAAGAAAATAAAATATTAAATTGTTTAATATTTTAACGACATAGTAATTTTATGTTAAGAACATTCGTGGGGGCTGAAAAACCCTTGGGATATTTGCAGCAAGGCATCATTGCAAACAAGATCTCTGGTACAACTCAGGGTTCTAGAACATGCCATCTCATTGTCAGAAGATGAAGTATTTGCTTACTGGCCCTTCAATGCAACTTGTCTGTTGTCACAGAAACTGATACCTGTCTCCCAATGTCCATCCTCTTTCCTTTCTTGATAATAGAACCTAGTTT
Source organism: Trachops cirrhosus (assembly GCA_028533065.1). Classification (NCBI taxonomy): domain Eukaryota; kingdom Metazoa; phylum Chordata; class Mammalia; order Chiroptera; family Phyllostomidae; genus Trachops; species Trachops cirrhosus. The sequence continues at coordinate 75,172,893 of CM052546.1, read as the reverse complement.
TTAGCTGGACTCATAGCCGTAGTGGCTGGTCACCAACTCACATCTTCTTGTGCACCATGGGGCATCATTTCCCAGCCTCCCTTGCGGTTATGCACAGCCATGTGCTTGAGCCCTGGCTATTGGTGAATGGAAGTAGTACGTGTCACTTCCGGTTCTGGCCCACAGAAACCTCCCTTGCCGATTCTCCATGCTCTTTCCGCCTTTACAGCTTGATGCAGACGAGTAAGAAGATGGTGGAAGACACCTGGGGCCCTCAATCACTGCCTGGGGGAGAACCACCTGCCAATCAAGAACACTGTTTTGGACTTTGAGAGGGAAATAAATTTATGTCATGTTCGAGTCACTGATTATTTTTTGGTTCCAATAATAAGCTACAAATACCTTACTAACACAGACATCAGAAGTGAAAAATGAAACAACGACAACAAAAAAAAAAACATGTTTCCTAGCATCACTTGCTAAATGTAGCCAGGTCTAACTAATTTCTGGCCAGTGCAATATAAGAGGAGTGTTTTGTGCAACTTTGCAGGAGACTGCTCCAAGGAAGCTGATTTGGGGGTGGGACGGGGAACGTTTGGTCTGCCTCTGCTTCCCTCTGCCACTGTCTAGAACTCGGACATGACAGCAGGAATTCCACTGACCATCTTGCTCCCTGCGATGGAAGCCGTTTGCCAAGAAGGTGGAGCTGAGGAACAGAGGTGAGGCCCCTACTGGGCGTGGAGCTGCTGGACCCATCTGGACCCCTAACCCCTCCCACAGCTCTCTCATGTCAGAGAAATCTCTGGTTGAAGTAATTTCTTTATTTGAGGTCCAATGTGTGAAGCTCTCTTTCTATGGATCATGCTTTTGGTGTCAAATCTGAGAATTTTTTGCCTAGCCTTAGCTCTCAAAAATATTTTCCCTTTTTTTTCTAAAAGTTTTAAAGATTTGTGTTTTACATTTAAGTTCATGGCCCATTTTGAGTCAGTTTTTGAATAGGGCATGAAGTTAACATTGAAGTTTATTTTTGTGCCTATGGATATCCCATTGCCCCAGCAACATTTGTTGAAAAGTCTATCCTTCTTTTATTGAATTGCTTTTGAACCTTTGTCAAAAATCAGTTGGGCATATTTGTGTGGGTCTTCTATTCTGTTTCACTGATCTGTGTGTCTCAATACTAATGCCACATTGTCTTGATTACTATAGCTTTATAATAGGCATTAATATAAGATAAAGTGATAACTCATCTTTTATTATTCTTTTTTTAAGATCTTCTTAACTCTTCTAGGTCCTGTGCCCTTCCATATAAATTTAAGAATAAGCTAATTTATGTCTATAAAAAAAGAAAATATTACTGGGGCTTTAGTAGAAATTACATTAGCCCAATAGATCAATTTAAGGAGGCATCATTACTAGGTTGAGGGTTCCAATCCTAAGTACAGTATGTCTCTTAATTTATTTAGGCCTTTAAAAAATGTCATCAGGTGTTTGTAATTTTCTACATACAGACCTTGTATCTGTTTGTTAAATTTATATCTAACTTCTTTTAACTGACTGTAGATGGTATTATATCTTGAAATTTGTTTTCTAAATGTTTATTATTAGTCTATACAAATGGGATTGATTTTTGTGTATTGATTTGCATTCTGCAAACCTGTGGAATTCACTTATTCTAGGAGTTTTATTTGGATAATTCGTGGGATTTTATATATAGACATTCATGTCCTCAAATAGGCACGATTTTATATCTTCTTTTCTAATTTGTATGTCTTTTGTTTCTCTTTCTTGTCTTATTGCAGTGGCTAGAACTTCCAATTTTGCATTGAATAAGAGTGGTAATAGTAGACATCCTTCCCTTCTTCCAAATCTTTGGGGAGAAAGCATGCAGTGTTTTAGAATTAAGTATAATGTTTGCTGTATGATTTTTTGTTTTGTTTTATTTTTCATTTCTGTTTCTGATATTTCTTTATGGATGCTCTTTATCAAGTTGAAGTAGTTCTCTCTATTCTTGCTGAGAGTTTTTTGTTTTGGTTTTTTTGGGGGGTTAGGAGTCAAATGCTTTTTCTGCAATTAATATGATTACATGATTTTTCTTTTTTAGCCTGTTGATATAATGAAATACATTGATCAATTTTCTAATGTTGGACCAGCTTTGCATACATGGAATAAATCCCATTTGGTTGTGTTATATAATTTTTTATACATTGTTGGTTTCAATTTGCCTATGTTTTCTTGAGGATTTCTTGAGGATTCATGAGATAATAAGTCTATAGTTTTCTTTTACTTTTACGATACCATCTGTCTTGTTTTGGTGTCAGGAGGATAATAGTGGCTACATAAAATAATTTGGGAAGTGTTCCCTTCTCTTTTATTTTCTGAAAGAGATTGTGTACATCTGGTTTTAATTCTTTAAATGTTGGGTTTAATCCTCCAGCAAAAGCATGTGGGCCTGCAGGTATCTTCTCCTAGATATTTTTAATTACAAATTCAATTTGCTTTATGGTTATAGGACTATTCAGGCTATTTATTTCATCTTAATTGACTTTTGGTAGTTTGTGGTTTTCAAAGAATTGGTTTGTGTCTTCTAAGGGGTCAAGTTTAAACTCTTTTTGCATCTGCAGTGTCTGCAGTCATGTCCCCTGCCTTGTTGCTGAGACTGTGTCTTCCATGGTCTTATTTTTGTCAGCCTCACTAGAGGTTTATCAATTTTATTAACATTTCCAAAGAATGAGCTTTTTGTGTTTTTGATTTTTTAAACCATTTTCCTGATATCAATTTCATTGGTTTATGCTGGTAACTTTAACTGCTGTTAAACACGCCTTGAGTTTATTTTGTTCTCCACTTTCTACTTCCTTGAGATAGGAATTTTGATATTTTGCTTGAGATGTCTGTCTTTGCTAATGCAAGCATTAATACTATTAACTTCCCTTTCAGCTCTGCCTTAGCTACCTCCCACATGTTTACACTTATTTTGAGATTTCTTTGACTAATACAAAAGTTGGTTTTTGAATTTATAGTGTTTGTGGATTAAAAATAACAATCTGAGTATAGTGAGTGGATGTGGAAGAATCAAACTTACTCATTATCAAGAATCCAACAGATCAAATACAAGTAACAGTTAATACTGAAATTTTGAGAAGATAAAGAAAATGAGAACTGAACATATAAACATTATTAGTGTCTTCCTGGAAAATGATAATATCTATTCCATGAAAGAGTTCCTTTCATATTTTTCTTTGCATTTATTATAAATAGTGATTGTTTTCTTCCCTTTTTAAACCTAAATTATTATTTGTTCTCTGTTCAAAAATAACTCAACCAAATAGGTTTTCCTGCTAAAGCTATGATGTGAAAGTAGAAAAGAATTTCACTATAACCTTTTTGTTTTATTTTGTTTTTATCCACATCTGCTGTCTGTACTCTTGTAAGAAGGATTTAGGAATTATAATGCTGTAAAACAGGAAATGTTCCTGGACAACTTCGATGTGCAAGAAAAGCAAAGTATTTATTGCTAACTTGGTTACTAATGAAAAACTAATCAGAATTCTATGAAAGGAACTGCACGTTGACCTGTTTGTTCTACAGTTCCTTTAAAAAGCTGAGGTTGATTCTGTCATTCTTGACCAGAATCTCACAACGATTTATATTATTTTCGTACAGTGTCCGGGACACCTGTTGCTTTTGCCTGCTTTACTGAGCCCTTTCTTCCTGAGATAGGAGGACCTTGGCTTCTTTGGGAATGCACACCTCCCTGACTCTCAGTCCCCTCCTTCTGATGGGGCCCTCTCACCCTGGGGCCCAGGAGTGGGTCCCCAGGAGTGGATCCAAGTCAGGCAGGTGAGAAGTGTAACCTTGCTTGCCGACTGGTTCAGAAATGAGCATGTTAGGAGCTGAGCCTATCAGAGCTGAGACTGTCAGCCCCAGCAGTGACGCTAGGGAAAGAGAAAGTCTCTTCTCGGGTGGTTAAAATGATAGCGCTAACTTAGCGCTTCTGGTAAACATCTGGTCGAAACTAGAAAGTACCTGCTTGATGATGAAGTCAGGAGAGGGGAAGCAGAGCGGAAGGCTGGAGACGGGGTCCTGGAGGCACTGTTTGCGGGTGTGGAGCCAGCTGCACTGAACACCTACTCCTGAATTGCCCTTTGGCTTGGACTTCTGTCACTTGTAACCGAGAGCGTCCGTCATACACGTAATGTGTTACTAAATGGATGAGGACGTAAAGATTTTTAAAATTCCTTCGTGAAACTTTCTCAGATTGGGAAGAGGATGACTATTCCTCCCAAGGAATCTCTTAAGACCTGTGTTCATTCACCACAAAATGCATACAAGCCTTTTGTATACATTTTCCATTTACCTGTGCACAATCAGAAGATTTTTTAATATACTGAGTGTTCTTATACACTTGTCTTAGCAATTCGCACTCAGTAGTTGGGGCTCCGAGGAACATGTTTTTGTAACACCCAGCGAAGTGTCACTACTAGAAACTTAGTAACAGGTTCCCAGGACAGGCAAGGACCGTTTCTTCCTACCGTCCTGCTAGACACCTTCCTGACTCTCATGGCAGGCTGTCGGGCGGGATGTACTAGCTGCAGGAAAGCCTCACCTTCAGAACTCAGTTTTCCTGGGAAGACTTGCTCCTGGTGGGGCCAGCTCCTCTTGCCTGGGGCACACCGTGTTGACCTTCTCCACCCCCCCATGGAGGTCCTGGGTCCCCACACTCTTCCACTTCTGTGGTCGGTCCAGCAGCACCTCATCCGGAACCCACAGGAGAGCACCTCTGAGAAGAGCCAGCCAGGAGGCCTGGCTGTGGGCCCTGTACTGGCCAAACCAGACCCTTCACCACTGTGTGTTTACCCAGCTCAGGTGACTGAAGTTGGCACAAGGTGGGCACCCTGCTGCCTAAATAAAAGCCTTCACAGGGAGGCACTCAGAGTTGATGAGAAGCCACGAAGTGGGCTCAGTCAAGACAGTGGCTGCAGACCCTGTCCAGAGGGTGACAGTGAGGGCCATAGGTCCAGTCATGGAGAGGGCGCTGGGTGCACCAGATGGATGGGGAGGTCTGCTGTGGGGGGCTCCGCCCACAGAGCCCCCCTGTCTGCCATGGAGGAGAATAAGTCTACCAAGACATGAGATGCTTGGGGAGGAAAGGTGGCAGATCTCTCAAAGGAGAACGGCCAGGAGCCTGTTCCTCAATGGGCTTTTACTGGGTTCAATTTGTGTAAGAATACAGATAAAGCTCATCAATCATTGTCAGGCAGTAAGGATCAAACAATAGATAACATTCAAAGAACTATGAGGGCTTATTCTGAGTCAGGGTCAGTTAGCTAAAGGGCTATAAAACTTTGGGAAACAAATTCATTTCGTGCTTGGACGCTTATCAGAAAACTGAGGGCATTCTTAGCAAAGCAGGTTTCACAGGATTTTATGCATTCTTTCTTAGGCCTGATCGCCCCAGGGAACCGCCTGTTCCTGCCCAGGGCTGCACTGCCCTCTGTCATTGTTTCAGGCTTAAGTCAGGCAGGGGAAGTAAGGCAGCCAAGAGATTAGGAGACTTCTCGCAGACAGAATGAGGACTCAGGCTTTGTCAAAGCCGAGAGGCAAGGGCCCATCACCCCCTTTTTCTATAGCCCCCGAAGTCCTTCCCTGAGGGCCCTTTCATGACTGTGCCTGTCTTAGGTCATCCCTTCCTTGAGGAATCTTACCCATTGTTGACTAACTGGTCATCCGCCTGGGGCCAAGCAGAGTGAAGAAAACAGGGGCAGAGGTGGAGCCCCTGCTAGGGAGATAAGCTTTGTCTCCTTAGTGGCGTATGGTCCCAAAGTCTCTCACTCTAGCCTACTAACTAGAGCCACGGTATGGAAAAAAACTAAATGTATTCTTTGGCCAACACATATTTAACATCATCTTCCATGGAGATGCAACTGGCAAAGAAATCACACCTGTGCCTTCATTGGAGAAACTCACTCTTGTACATTGAAAGACATGACCTCAGGTTTCTTTGATCTCTAACTTGGTCCCTGGAGCCCTAAGTGACAGGCATGACCAATATCAGCTTTTTAAAAAATCTGAAAATCTCCCTGATATTGTGATTCTGCCATTCAAATGTGGCCACCGTTTCTTAACTTTTAAAGAGTTAATGTATGTTACTCTCCTTTTAAAACCTGCCACCCCGAGTGATGGCCTGCTGTTTCCTGTGTGAATTCACCTTCACTGCTTTCCAAGGTTCTCCGTGAAGGGTGCTGTCACCAGCAACATCCAGTAAGTGAAATAAGACTGGATATGAAACCAGCCATGTCGGCCTTCCGGAGGAAAATGGAATGGGTGGGGGTTCCTTTGCTGCCAGAATCAAGGTATCTTTTAGTGTGAAATGTGAAATGTTTATAAACCCTAGGGGGCTGTAAATTAGTTACTATGCTTTTTATTTTGCCTATTCCATACCCTTGGTTAAATGACAAACCCCAAGACTCAGGGAACCAGCCTTTCCACTTCTCAGGGCTGGATTTCCTTTTCCAAGTGAGGGGATTTTGGTTAATACCCCGAAGTCCCAGCTAAATCCACTTTTTCTCTGACTTAGTGATTCTATCAGCAAAGGTGTGTACATATCTAAATTTCTGAAGTGTGGGAATATACTTGGTGACTCTATTGGTATATAATATTAAATTATTCTGCACACATTTTTCAGAACAGATATTTGTGTACTATAGAAGACAAAGTTAAAAAATAAAATAAGGGGAGAGATTAGGACTCAAGAAAGTATAATGAGAGGCACTTAGGAAAAGATGTCCATTGTAATGTTTAAAATCCAAGTTACCTAAAAAGGAGAGGGAGAGTATATTTATATTAACACAAGCAAAAGGTATTGTGATGCAATTAGAAATCCTAGCTGCCTTTTAAGTGTAAATGGCAAACAATATTGTTCTACATAAAAGAAAAAGTTGAAATGACTCTAACTTCAGGTTATCATTGCACACAACCAAGCTCCATATTCAAAAATGACTACTGAGCTCTTTTGGAATCAAAACCTTTCCTGTGGCTAACATGCCCCTTGGCACTTCTGAAATCTGCTAGAATGCTGGAAAGAACACGTAGGACAATCATAAAAAAAAAATGTGAGAGATGCAAAGTCAGGAAGTCATCGAGGATTCTTAATCAATGGAATAAGCATTTCTTATGTATTTTTTATTTGCTTTTCTAAGACAATAGGCCTTTGATTTTAGTGTGTATTCCAGCCTTGAAGTCAACTGCTGACAGAGAAATCCCTGGTTCCACGCAGGGTCCATCGGAATGCCCTTGCGCCGCAGGCCACAGGCCGCAAGGTCAGCGGTGGGCAAGGCCACCGGGACCGTGGAAGCAGAGGAATCTTGTGGCAGGTGCTCCTGATTCACAGGATGAGTTCCAAACTCCAAGGATGACACTTAGATGGTCTGGGCTCCAGGAAATGAGGCAAAAAGGGTAAAAAAACAAAACCTGTCATTTCTCGTCTTCCTTTAGATCTTAATCCTCACATATTTTTAAAGAATTTTCAAAAATATTTTAAGATATATGTAGCAAGAGCTGTAAAACAATTTATATACCCTTGTCCTAACAATTCTGCTTCTAGATATTTGTCTTAAAAAATAATCAGAAGTGTGTAGAATGATTTATGAAAAAATTTGTTTACCCAAGTCTTGTTTATAAAATAGGGACAGCTAGCAACCAACTCAATGTACAAAATGGGGAAATAGTTAAATAAATCACAGTCCATCCGTCTGATAGAACACTGTGTAGATATTTAAATCATGTTTTCAGAGATAGTTGTTGACATAGGAAAAGGCTCGATCTATAGTGTTCAGTGCAAAAGGCAGACACAGCCCTGGTTGGATGGCTCGGTTGGTCCGAGCATCATCTTACAAACTGGAAGGTTGTGAGTTCGATCCCCCATCCCTCGTTGGAGCACGTGTTGGAGGCAACTGATCAGTGTTTCTCGCTCACATTGATGTCTCTCCCTCTCTCTCCAGGAGCAATGAAAAAATGTCTTTGATTGGGGATAAAAAAAAGGCAGATACACAACCATATATGAGTATTTCCTATAGTTATAATTGTCAATATGTATGCATGTCTATGACTATATACAGAAAAACATGGAAAGAAATAATGTTAATTCATTATCTCTAAGTGGCTGGATTATGAGATTATAGGTGATTTTTTTCTGGTTCTTTATATTTTTAATTTTTGAAAGATTTCCCCCCAGTGAGCCTGTATTGCTTCTAATATCAGAAATCTGAATTTTGAGGTTATGATATTTATGTGTGTGCCTTTAGATGACATATTTACCCCTAAATCAGAAACATGGACACCATGCTTTGGCTTTAGTGGTAGCGAGGTAGAGAATTATGATTAAACATTGTATTCACACATTAATTACGCAAAAAATGAGTGCATATTTACAAGGCACGTTCTAATTCAATCCACCGATGCTTATTGAGCACTTGTTATGTGCCGGCCAGGGAATTCACGTCCAGGAGCCTGGGACCTCCGTGAATATGGACGTCAGGTCTGGACGGTGCCCGTCCCGTGCTGCCAAGGAGCGAGACATTCCTGCACGTGGGACAAATTGCTCCAAGGAGTCTACCTTTGCCCAGTGTCTATGACCCAGGCCAGTGGCTCAGCCGGGTCTCTCTGGAGCGTGGCAACAAAGCTCTTGACCTCCGGTCACGACCTCCTGGCTGCTTGGTCGTCTGCTGTCTGTCTCACTGGCACGTTTTTGTGCTGGAGCTGAATTTCCGTTCCTGAGGAAAATGTGAACATTTCTTCTGTATCGTAGGGAGAGGCAACTTAGACTTTCCTACCAGCATTTCATCACTTGAAAGAAAACATTTGGTGACAACAAGTAGCGTTAGAGGTCCATCCGTGAGCTGAGCTAAAAGTAAAAATAAGTAGAAGGTGGAAATTTTGTTTGTTTCTTAAGGGAACCTTCTCTTCCCGTCCCACAGCACTGACCATGTAACCTTCACTCTCACGTGTCCGCTCTACAGTCCCTCCACTGGTTGGTTTTTCTTTTCCCCTTTCTTTTCCTCTTGAGCAACAGTGTCTTTAACAGTGGCTCAGCTGTCCAGAAGTGGAAAAGCTCTGAGGTGACCCTTGAAGGACAGGAGTGGGCACAGGTCACACCCTGTGCGATCATGGGCACCTGCACACACACAGCGGCCCCACCACCAAGGCACCCCAGCTGTCCCGGGCAGACAGCCACTGGGGACAGCGAGTGCTAGGCAGCCAGGAGCTTGTCCTGCAAAGCACTAAAAAAAAAATAAATAAAAATAAGGAAGAAGGAAGGAAGGGAGGGAGGGAGGGAGAAGACATTTTGGGTGGACCACTTTCTAAAGTGTAATTTAACCCTCTCCGGCTTTCCGAGGCTCTGGGAAACCTACTTTCACACCCTTTTTTCTTTCCTCGATCCTGAAGTCATCCTGAGAGCCAATTCTAACACTACTGAATAGTACGGTTATGTGCTGACCGGGTCGGGATGGATATTTGCCCGCAGACTAAGGCCCGGACTGCAGTGTCTTGTACAACTGTGTCTGCGTTTTGCATTTTCCCGTTGCTCCCTCCCTGGGGCGTCTGCAGTTGCTTCCCGCTGGCTGTAAGCCTGTAGCGAGCCCACTGTGCAGTGATGTTCTGGTTCCGAACCGCTAACGGTGTGCCAGCGAGACCACGACCTGGGTCAGGTTACGTGTGCCATGCAAATAAGGGCTGTTTCTCCTGTGAGAAAAGCAGTGGGAGAAAATCATTCCTCAAGTTTTGCTGTACTTTTTAAAAATTCCTTGTCTCTAAGCTATTTGCTGGATAAGTGAGATTGTGCAGTGGGCAGTTCCGTGTAAATAAAACACACGGAAAGTATCATCAACCCCTGTCGGCTGTGCCAGGGGGGTCATCAGTTCCTCAAACGCCGCATGCAGATAATATGCGTCTTCGGTGTCCTCAGGTTTTGGAAATGTTAATAGCTCTGTGGATTGAACTGACATGAGAGGAAAATATTTCAAGTCTCCTTCAGTGATTTTTATGCTCATAAAAATGTTCTCAGTGCATGCGAGGCAGTGTTCACTCACAGGGGAAGAACAGCCTCAGAAACCTGTCCTGGGCGCTGCCTCCCCACTGGAGTGCGGTCCCCCGGGTGAGGATGCACTCCCACGACTGGCCATTTCCGCTCAAGATGCTGTTGGTCAAGAATGTAATCTAGGCAATCGCCGGCTTTCAGGATTTCCTGGCAGAAACTGCAATAAGCAGTAACAGCCCGTGGCTGGGAGCCGTTAGTCACCGAACAGTGTCACGTTCAGCTCGGTGATGCTCCTGATTTATGACCTCGTCCCCGTCCTCCAGTGTGCCCTGACAAGCAGCAGCAGCTCGGGAGGCCGAGGGACTCAGAGCACATTGAGGCTGCGCCAGCCCTCCGGAAAGACCCACATGCTGGCCCCTGGGCCCTGGGAGGCCTCCGCCAGGCCGACACTGTTTGTGTTGGCTCTCATGCACAGAACAGCCATGTGGTCCGCCTTGAGGTCAGCAGGTTTGTCTCGTGTGAACGTTTCACCAATACAGATGAAGGCGTGCTTACCCCAGTTCCAAGGCAAGTCACGTGCTGATGGCACCGGGGGACGTTTTTAGCACACATGCTGGACGCCCTCTGTCACATTTCTCAAAGTGAAAGTGGGGGCGGGAAAGCCAGCAACTGTCAAATGTTTGGCAGACGTTAAAATGCTCACCAGAAATGGTTCACAATCGCTGCCGTCAAGGTGCGGGGCGGTCCCCACAGTCATTGTTAGCACCTGCGTTACTGGAGACCCGCTCCCAGCGTAAACCCGGACTCAGCGCACGGGTGCACACTGCTGCTGCAACACGCACTTCCTCCCTGCAGCAAGGACACCCTGTAACCAGAATTTTAAAGTAGGTTAGAATTCTAAAGGATTTCACAGGCTGGATTTCATTGTTTTCCACCATCTTTATTTAATATTTATGCCTTGGTCGCGCTGTGTTACACACAACTCTGAGTGCTTTAAAAGGCTAATTCACTTAATCCTCGTAACAACCTGGTGAGACAACTGCCGTTACCCCAGTTCGCACTCATGGGAACTGAGGCACGCAGAGCTTAAGCAGCGCCTCCCAGGCCACGCTGCTAGAGAGAGGTGGGAGGAGTGGGTGAGCCCCGGCCCAGACCGGTGCAAGCGCAGACCCACCACGCCGTGTGAGGGGCCGTGTTGGCAATTTTCTTTTTTTCTCAGACAAACTGAACTGGAGTTGATTTGTAAAATATGTGCTGTATTAGCTTCTAGGGCAGCCATAACAAAGTACCCCAGGCTGGGTGGCTTAAACCATGGGAATTTACTTTCTCACAGTTGTACAGGCTGGAAGTCCAAGATCAAGGTGCTGGCAGGGTTGGTTCTTTCTGAGGCCCCTCTCCTGGGCTTATAGATGCGTCTTCTCTGTGTCCTCACACGGTCTTCCCTCTGTGAGTCTGTGCCCTCATCTCCTCTTCTTATAAGGACACCACTCATACTTAGGCCTGAATTGAACTCATTTTACCTTAATTAGCTATTATAAGACTCTGTCTCCGAATAGAGTCGTACTCTGAGGGGCTGGAGGCTAGGACTTCGATATGTAAATTCGGGGAGACACAACTCGGCCTGTAATATCTGCTGAATATTCACGATGTGCTGACCACTCTGGGAAATGAGCTTCCTGCTCTGGAAGAAGAGGCAGTATTCAAAATGGAAGTTTATTCCAAGGACCAAGTTGAGACAGACAGCCTTTGGTTTCTTCTAGATTGTTAGTCCGACAAGTCTCCCCACTTTGAGGTAGACACCACGACAAGGCTGTGTCGTGCGGAGACCACGACTTTACTTTGACTTCTTCCTTTCCTCTCCTTACACCATGTGGGAGAGTGTGGGGGAACTATCCATCCATCCATCCATCCATCTTCCATCCGTCCGTCTGTCCATCCACCCACCCATCATCTCCATGGGCCACAGAGCGAGGAGTGAAGGAGTCATCTTGCGCAGGTCTTTAGTGCTCCACTTTAGCTTTCTCTTCATAACGTGTGGCTTTTAAGCCAACTGTAGAAAGTTTGAAGCAGTATAAAGGGGAAGAGCTTTATGGCAAAAAATGTATGGTAAGCTGTCTTTCACGAGAAGTAAATCCCAGGTTACAATGAACACTCAGGGATACGTGTGAAGAACAGGTGCGTGTACAGGTGAGGTGTTCACCTCACAGAGTCTGGCATTGCAGGTGGTTAAAAATGTTCAGGGAAAGGAGGGAGAGAGGGGGTGAGGGAGCAAGAGGAAGGAAGGAAGGAAAGAAGGGAGGGAGGGAGGGAGGAATCTGAAGGAAGGCAGGTAGCAGGCCCCAGTTCTTCCTGACAAATGGCGTCAGCGGAAACCGACAAGGGTTAGCTCCCTGCGATGACTAATCACAGGTAGCGCTATACTGTTCCTCTTCATATGAGAGGAAACATCATCCCACCTCTCCCGGTTGTGATTCTAAGTCTCCAAGGAGGGGCCGCCTGCCTTAGCTCCGCTCGTCGTTTCTGCAGCTCTAGTCACGGCGGCGGAAGCCCCATCGGAACAAGTTCTGAGGCGCCACACCAGGGTTAGCGTCAGCCCTAGCCACTCCTCCGTGTTCCTTTCGGCTCTGGTCCCACAAAACTAAAAGCAAATGGCACTGGTGAAGCTGCCAGCACGATGCTAATGAAGTAACCATAGCACTCCTTTATTAATATTAATAAACTACAGGAAGCGTTTGGCAAACCCGGTGTTCTGGTACTGTGAATTCAACACTATGTGACCGTTTGCTAAATGCTGGGCTTAGTTGACCCCCAGTTACAGGGATGACTTCCCTTTCCCTTGGGTCACGAGTGCCGAGCTTGGGGAACGGTCCCTGTTCTGCTCTCCCGTGAATGGACAGAAAGGTGGGTCCAGGAAAAAACGTCCCCTTACGTCCCTCAATATCTTCGGAAATGACCAGATGGTTACTGTGGCGGATTATAATACACATTGTGCACAATATCTGCTCCGTCTGCTTTGAAAGGGTTTACTTCCCTACCCATGGCAGGCCTCCTTACCTGTAGAATACACGTCCCTGCCTCCTTGTTTGTCTGGCCACGGGATTCACTTTGAGTGACATGCGAGTAGACATCATATGATGTATGCCATTATGAGCGGAAGCCTTAAATGTGACTGTGTGGTTCAGCTTGGTCTCTTCCTTTTCTGTCCCCTCCCAAGACAGCGGCATGTGCCACATCGAGACAGTCCCTTCAGCTGACACATGGGACAGAGCCACAGCCAACCCAGAGTCCCCAGATAGCCCGAGTGAGAAATACAGGACTGATGCAAGCTGCCGATATTTGGTGGAGGTGAGGGCTGTTAGGTAATTAAGCAGACAATACAGTTACACAAGATGTTGCTGAATTTGCACAAATGAAACAAGGTAGCACAGGAGGGCAAGAAGACCCTCCCTTTCCAGCTGGTAAGGACTAATTTATAAACATAGAAGAACACATAGTGTACATGGCAAAACATGTGCTGAAGAATATGCTTTAGAAAATCATGATACCGCGAATATACAGAGGTGGGCAAAAGTAGGTTTACATTTGTGAGGTCACAAAACACAAGTTTATTTTTGTAACATTACTTATTAATTATGCGTTGTTTATTTGTATTATTTGTAAACCTACTCTGCCAACCCCTGTATACCAAAGGCCTGAAGGAGATAAGGGAAGACATTGCCAGCAGAGTGGGTCTTTGATATAGACAGAGCTCATTTCAGACTGATACCTTCCAGAAGTTTGTTTCATGTGTGTGTATTTACATGTATATTTACGTATACTCACACCTAATGCCATTTTCGTACGCTAACCCCCATTTTCTATGAGGCCCTTATCTTGCCAAGTGAAGTTTTGCCAGTATTTTTAAGGACTGTGTGGCTGGTGACAAATTATAGCTCTGCCACCCAGCAGGGTGTTTTTTTTTTTTTAATCCTCACCTGAGAACATTTTCTCATTGCTTTTAGAGAGAGAGGGAGGGAGAGAGGAAAAGGGGGAGAGAGAAAAAAAACATCTATTTAAGAGAGAAACATAGATCAGTTGCCTTCCATGTGCACCCCAACCGGGGATCAAACCTGCAACCTAGGTATGTGCCCTGACTGGGGATCGAACCCGCAGCCTTTCAGTTTATGGGATGAGGCTCCAACCAACTGAGCCACATGGGCCCGGGCCATTCTGCAGATGGTTTGATGAGTGTTTATTGAGTATAAATACTAGGAGAAATCAGGGCCCATGACAAAACTTAGGGCTTCTCACACAGTAGGAGCTACTCTGAATGAATGTGAATACCGTAAAATTAGGGAAGATCAGGGAGGGGTTAGCTTTTATTGAGGTTGTTCTCGGTGTACGTCACTACGAATGATCTCAAAAAGATGGGTGTCCGCTCACTCCGTAGGACATGCCTCATGTAAGTATTTTCTTGTGCTTGCCAGTGTGCCCACACAGCAAGTGGGGGTCGTGAGGAGGAAGGAGATGTCTAGCATGTTCTAGAGCATCTGCTCTTGGTGTTTATGTGCTATGGCCCCCCTATGCTGTCGAAGGCGTGGGGGTTACTGCTCTTGCCCCTGTGGTTGTCTCAGGCCCATGGAGACGGCCTCCTCTCCTGTGCTGTGGCTTTGACTGAGCTGGACACACCTGGGAGGGTGTCTTCCGTCTGTAGAGGACGAAGCATCGAGACCACGCACTCTGGAACTTGGAGGTAAGTCCCTAACAGGCGGTTCGGGTTTCACATGGAGTAAGCACCCAGCAGAACTCGCACAAAGGCAGCAGAGAAGGAAACTCATGGCTTCCTCCTCATCCTTTCATCTATAGACTCTGTCTCCTGCCAGGACCAGGCCAGTCACACATGTCCTGCCTCACGAGCCACCGCATGGCTCATAAAAGAGGCCAATGATCGGTGTGCCAGCCTGTCGCTGTGGCTATGAAAGGCTCCTGAAGTCAGCACCCAGGGCAGCCATCTCGCAGGCCGGCCCAGGCGAGGCTGAGACAGAGGGCAACCGTGCTGAGGAGGGGGTGGGGCTGGGGCAAGAAGAGGGAGAGAAGCTGGGCCCCCAATCTTGGCATTAACCCTCTATATTCACTAATCCTCGAACTACTCTACCTCCAAACTGATGATGCTGCAGGCAGCACATCCTTTTGCTTGGCCCACTTTGACGGGTCTTCTGTTCATTAAAGCTATTAGAGTCATCTAGAATGATCCTCTGACCTCTCACCCTTTCACAGATTACACGTCTGAACCGGCTCAGGACGGGCTCTCCCCTGACGGTGTCTAGGGGCTCCATGAGGAATAATAATCTGCTCACAGTCAGGGTCCACTCTCTCTGTTTCTTTGGTTTGTGTGTAATGCACAGGCCGCAGTGGGCACCCAAAGGAGCAGCTGCTCATTGTCCATATAGTAGTTGTTGAATGCATGAATATGTACTTTGGAGACGGGGTGGATGCTCCTCCAAGGAGAAGCCAAACACCCCGGGAGAATGGCCGTACTCACGTGAGTCCCAGCTCCATTCTTCCCGGACCAAGCCAAGTCTCCTAGGCAACTGGGCTGTCACCTACGCTGTGAACCCAATCCTGTGAAGACAGCCAGGAGTTTCCCTTCCACCTCTCCCCTCGGTGAGGGCACACCAGGTGTCAGCAAATTTCACAAATAGAACATAGTTAATGTGCTTTAACTAAATGAAATACATTGGGAATTAAACATAATTAATAACAGTGTACCTCCCACTTACCCCAGCAGTCAGTTAGGTTTATTATAGCTTCCCTGTTATCAGTGTTAGGAGACCCCAGAAGTGGCCAGAGCTGCCTGTTCTGTGTCTGGATCCCCACGGACCTGTGTACTCTGTGAAGGCCACGGCCATGCCTGCCTGGCTCCCTGTTGGGTCCCCAGGTCCTCCCCGAGTTCCTGTCTTGCTGTGGGTGCTAGACACCTACTTGTGGGTTGAATAACTGATGAGCTGTAGTGCGGGCCCCAGCGCAATGAGGGGGTCAGCCCCTGCCTCAGCCAAGCAGGGACCCTGGGGGAGTGCTGTTTTAGGGATTTGGAGGGAACATCGAGTGGATGACTTAGTGCACGGAAATCTCATGTAAGGCTTTTGTGGAAAGGGGCACTCAGGCATCTAATCCTAAACAAGGACAGGAGTCTACCACGTTGAGAAGACCTTCCATTTATCGAGCAAAGACTGTGCTTCTAATGCTGTGCTGTGTGTCTCAGACATAAATTCATTCAAGACTCCCAACGCCACACAGCTGCCGTGGCTAAGGTGATCCTGATGGCCCCCACCTCCTGGCATTCCTGCCCTGGTATCGTCTCCTCCCCTCGAGTGTGGGCTCATTTACATACTCACTTCTAACAGAGTGTGGAGGCAGGAATAGGATGTCACTCACAACACTAGGTAATAAAAAGACTGTGGCTCTGGCTAGTGTGCCTCAGTGGATTGAGCACCATCGTGCGAATCAATGGGTCACTGGTTTGATACCCAGTCAGGGCACATGCCTGGGTTGTGGGCCAGGTCCCCAGTAGGGAGCGTGTGAGGGGCAACCACACATTGATGTTTCTTTCCCTTTCTTTCTCCCTCCTTTCCCCTCTGTCTAAAAATAAATCATTAAAATCTTAAATAGACTGTGGCTTCCATCTTGCATGCTTGAGCTGCACGCTGTGAGGTGCCCTGTACAGAGACCCATGTGGCAAAGAACCAAGGGAGGTCTTCAGCCAATAGCCAGTGAGGAGCTGAGACCCTCCTTCCAGTCCCTGCAAGAAATGGCGTCTGGCCAAACACCGTGTGAATGGACTTGGAAGAGGAGTCTCCCCCAGTTCAACCTTCAGGTGGGACCACAGCCCCAGATGACAATTTACTGTCAACCTACTGAGATACTTTGAGCCACGAGCTCCCAGCTAAGTCATGCCAGGTTTCATAACCCCATAATGAATGATGATTGTTCTAAGCCTCTAAATTTGGGAAATAAATAGTTACGCATCAAGAGAGAAGTAAGACAGGCAGGTGCCAGTATTATTTGCACTATACGGAAGAGGAAACGGAGGTCCAGAGAAGCTAGGGAATCATGGTGTGAAGCCCAGCACTGTCATTCAGCCAGAGTAGGAACGGGGCAGGGTTGCCAAGTGCCCAGGCTTTGCAAAAGCCAAAATGTCTCCTCCTGAACCAGGTAAAAATTTTGAAAGCGACCAAAGGGAAACATTGTGGATCACGCAAGCCACGACAGATCACCACGTTCCACTTCTCGCACAGACGACCTCGCTGCCTCTCAGGGCACCTCTCCAACCACGATCCCTCCAACAGCGATCACTGCTGGCTGCTGCTTCTGCGCTCTAGCCCTCGGAATTATGCAAAACTCAGTGACATGCAAGTGTGATCAAATTTATATAAATATGGTATGTAGTGTGTACACGCACATGCATATGAGAATTTAGGATTGTGATCGTTCCTGTTATCTACCGTGGCATAACCAATCACCCCCAAACACAGAGATTTAAAGCCACGACAGCCTTCCCTTACTTCCCGTGGCTTCTGTGGGTCAGGAAGGTGGCAGGTCTGGCATGGGGCTGCTTATGCTACTGCCGTCAGAGGCTGGGCCCGCTGGGGGCTGCTCTGGCATCCTCCCGAGATCTTCCCCTGGCAGCTCTTTGGGCTCCCACCCTGAATGCTGATCTCAGGCCCCTGAGACCGCTCACTCAGGGCCCAGGGCTTCGGGGACGAGTGGGGAGAAACCAGGCAGAGCAGCTTCACCTTCGTGCACCAGACACACCCTGTTGGTCCAGACCATCATAGGAACCTGCCGGGTTGGAAGGGGGCAAGGCAGGGACCTGACCTCTCAATGGGAGGAGTCTCAAAGAATCTGCAGACATGTTTTTAAAGGGCCGCGGGGGTGTGCTCGCTCCACTGTGAAGTCAGGGCACACACCTAACAGGGCGGCTCAAGCCGTTCTGGGGGCAGAGAATACTAGAGCTTACATGTCTGTGTTTTAGTTCACGCCTTTCATGCTATTTTTGTAGATAGATAGATAGATAGATAGATATAACTTATGAATACAAATATGTTGGGGGCTGGGCTCAGAAGTTTTGCTGATGAGACATATAATTTAAAAGCTTTTTCCCATATTGCTGAATAACTTGCCCAGAGCCTTGCTTTCTTTCCCCACATACTAAAGAATGAAGGTCCCTCTCTATCAAGATCTACCAGTCAAATTTTTTATATTACGTCTATTTTCTAACCCACTCAGTGGACGACATTAAGGGGGATTCCGGCGTTCCCGCTTTTCCCAACGATGCGGTGCCGCTCACCCTTGTCCTGTGTGCCGCGGCCTGGTTTTGCCAACATATTTGTGGACTGAAGGAAGCAGTGGAACTCCTGGGTCAAATGTTATGTACATTTAAAGTTATGATTGCTGTTGCTAAATTGCTCGTAGAAGAATCTTAATAGTGGCCAATGACCGCCAGTGGACAGTCCCCATAATAATATGTATTATTATGCCTCTTTCTCCACATATTTTCACAGGCACTGACTTTTAGAAAACTTTACAATCTTTGCCAATTAGGTGAAAAGTGGTATCCTGTTATCACTTGGATATGTGTCTTTAATTTTGAGTGAAAGTGCTTACCACACATTTGTATCAATTTTCTTTTCTTTTTTAAGTCCTCACCCAAAGATACGTTTATTGATTTTTTTTTTGAAAGAGAGAGAGAAAAGCAGGGGGAGAGAGAAACACTGATTGGTTGCCTTGTGTATGTGCCTTGACCTGGGACCTAATCTGCCACCTTTTGGTGGACAAGACGGGTCTCCAATCAACTGAGCCACCCGGCCGAGGCTGTGTTACTTTTCTTGTAATAGAAAATTGAGCAATATTCTTTGTTCGATTTTTTTTGGTTTATTCTGCCTTTGCTTTATTGGTTTATACTAGCTCTTTGTAATTTTAAGGAAATTAACCCTGTGTTTTTTTATGTCTGTTGCAAATATTTTCCCTGTTTTGTCACTTTTCAAAGGTACTTTTGTAGTGCAAAAGTATGTATGCTTTTAAGGCGTAAAATTTTTAATCTATGGATTCTACACTAGAAAGGACATCTCCATACAGAGATAAGCAGAAAACGCACCCATGATTTTTTGATCTCATGGTTTCGTGTTTCATCTTTGAGGTTTTTATCCACATGGAATTCATTGAGAGTAAAGAGTAAGGTAAGAACTAGCTTAAGTTTAATTTCTTTTTCCAAATGGCTAGCCAATAGTTCCAATGCCATGTGTTGAATGATTCCTGATTTCACCAATTTCAAGCAACTCTTGCTAACTTACCCTGACCCGCACCCACTGATTGGCTAATCCTGACCACTCTGGGCACATGGTAATGACCTAGAACTAGGGTAGAAGCTACCGTTGAGCTTCGGGAAAGGAGAGAAGACTGAGAAGGCCCATCCCACCACTTCTCCCCACGAACAGATTCATGCCCCGCCACGGGGGCTGAGCTGAGCACCCACCCCATACCCTGATCCCCAAGTCCCCCCACCTCCATCCTGGGCCTCTCTGAGAACATTTTGTTATGTCTGTCTGGCAGTTCCTTTTGGGCAGTTGAGGGAAATCAGAAATAAAAGAGACTTCCAAATAATGGGTAGAGTAAGTCCTGTATCTGGGCTTGAAGCCCTGCTCTACCATTTCCTGGCCTGTGGCTATTTATCTTCTTCTCTTTGGACTTCAGTTTTCTTACAGGTAAAGGGCGAAAAGCAATGCCCACCGCCCAGGGTTACTGTGGTAATTAAATGGCTTAAAGCCCTGACACAGTCAGTATTCAACAAGTATTAGGTATTTTTCCTCAGTTCTTGATTATATTTTTCCCTTAATGGTCAGAATGGATCCTTCAAGAATTTTTTCAAGCAGGGAAGGGGAACCTTTTTACAAGTGAGGTCATTAGCTCACAGAGGGAAAAGTGATAACCAGGGACCATGTAAGTTACGTGCAATAATGTCTTTAATTTCCATCCCTCCATCCCCTCCCTTTGGCAAGCAGTAGCTTGTTCTCTGTATCTATGAGTCTATTTCCGTGTAGTTTGGTTTAGTTATTTATTTTTTCTTTAGATTCCACATATAAGTGAAATCATACACGGTATTTGTCTTTCTCCGACTTATTTCATTTAGCACGATACCCTCTAGGTCCATTCATGTTGTCTCGAATGGCAAGATCTCATTTTTTCTTAATTGCTGAGTACCATCCCATTGTATAAATGCGCCACCCTTTCCTCCTCCATTTGTCTATTAGCTGACATTTAGGCTGCTTCCGTACCTCGGCTGTTGTAAATAATGCTGCAATGAGCATAGCGGTGCTCATATCTTTTCAAATTAGTGACTTTGTTTTATTTGGACAAATACCCAGAAGTGTGACTGCTAGAGCATATGGCAGCTCTTTAACTTTTTGAGGAACCACCATACTCTTTCCCACAGCGGCTGCACCAATTTACAACCCCACAACAGTGCCCGAGGGTTCCCTTTTCTTCCCATCTTCACCAGCACTTGCTGTTTGTCAATTTATTGTTGATGGCCATTCTGACAGGTGTGAGGTGGTCTCATTGTGGTTTTAACTTACATTTCCCCAGTTAAATGTAATAATTTTTTTAATTTAATTTTTTATTTCCATCCCTCTACCCCCCTCCCTTTGGCAAGCATTAGTTGTTCTCTGTATCTATGGGTCTATTTCTGTTTGGTTTAGTTATTTATTTTGTTCTTTAGATTCCACATATAAGTGAAATCATGTGGTATTTGTCTTTGTCTGACTTATTTCACTTAGCACAGTACCCTCCAAGTCCTTCCATGTTGCAGCAAATGACAAGATTTTGAGCATCTTTTCTTATAATGTCTATTGGCCATGTGTATGTCCTCTTAGAGAAATGTCTATTCAGGTCCTCTGCCCATTTTTTAATTGGGGTTCTTTGGTATTAAGTTGTATGAGATCTTTGTATAGTATGAATATTAACCCCTAATCAGATATATTATTTGTGAATATCTTCTTCCATTCCATTCAGTCAGCTGTCTTTTTGGTTTTTGATAGCTTTCTTTACTGTACAAACAATTTTCGGTTTGATGTAGTTCCATTTATTTATTTTTTCTCATTTCCCTGTCCAGGGAGACATATCCAAAAATGATGCAGACACCGGCCCGCAGAGTCCACGTCATTATGGATGAAATGAGGCATTCACATGGACTGCCGAATCCGGTGGAGGAAAAGGGACAGCATGGCTTTTCTCTCAAGGGGACCAAAACCCATGGCCTCCGCCATGACAGGCCTTTATTTCTATCTCTCTGCACCTTACATGATGGTCCTCCTTTACTATGCACAGGTTCGCTTTAGGTGGTTACCTTTTACAGAAAACAAAGGAGCCAATGCTGCTAATCACATCACAGAAGAGGGATATTCGGAAATGAAAAGGCAAAAGTGGTTGAACCAGTTATACTCATCCTTGGAAGGTTTAGCATGGATTTTAGGAAGTTACTTTGCAGTAAATGTCCTCAATTCAGGGTGAGGGAATTTTTTAGCAAAAGCAAGACTCAAAGCAGCCTAGGTACATTGCGGGCCTGATTCCCCACAGGAAAACCTATCCGTGGGTGTGGGTCCTGTGCATCTCCCAGTGGGAGCTGGGTCCACGCCACGCAGAACGGTCTTCTACACAAAAACATATTGTAAGAGCAATGCCAAAAATTTACTGCGTGTGTCTTCCTCTTGAAGTTGTATGCTTTTAGGGCTTACATTTGAAGGCTTTAATTCATTTTGAGTTTATTTTTGTATTTGGTGTGAGAAAGTGGTCCAATTGCATTTTTTGGCATATATCTGTCCAGTTTTCCCAGCACTGCTTGTTGAAGAAACTGTCTGTACTCCATGGTATATTCTTGCCTCTTTTGTCATAGATTAATTGACCATATAGCTCTGGATTTATTTCTGGGCTCCCATTCTACCCCATTGATCTATGTGTCTGTTTTTATCACAGTGCCATGCTGTTTTGATTATTGCAGCTTAGGATTATAGTGTGGCAGCGCTTACCCACACGAGCCTTTTCTGGATCAGTGCACTAGGCATGGCCACCCTGCAAGCTGATTTTGCAGAGTGCTTGTGGACAGCATTCAGGAAAAGCTACCAATAAACAAAATGAATTATTTTGTGTCTGTGAAGGTGAACAACTGTAGGACTGTATTGACATGGCCCTGGTCCTGAGGACAAGGAAAGGCTGTGGGCCTTGTCATTAGTCCATGTGACTTGGTGAGGTGGGACAAGTGGGAGAATTCTCTGTGAGATCGTTACTCCTGCCTCTGCTGACAGAAGCTAGGATTGGGCTGAAGAGACCTTTCCATTGGCCTTGTCTAGGCTGCTCGGGAGAAGTTACATTAGTGCCGGGATTCACCCCTCACCTAGACAGAGATGGCTACTAGACTCACTTGCGTGGACAAGTGCACTGAGACCAAAAGGTCCAGGATCCAAGCCAGTTGCAAGGGAGCCTTGGGAGAAGCGCAGGCACCCACCTCCTTTCCGCACTCAGAAGGTGCAAGGACTGCAGGGCAGCCCTGGGTTCCTCTAAAAGAGAAAGGCCCTCCCACTGGGGATGGGCCAGCCCCCCCACACCGTGGCAGAAGCAATGGAGGCAGCATCTGGGTTCTCCTGGAGCCTGCAACAACGCGCAAGTCCCAGAGGTTGCAGGAGCCCCTGCAGGCTCCCTGTCCCACCGCTCCGCACCCGCTCCTCTCCCCCACCGAGAATGGGCCCACAGAGACCTCGCTAGCACTCTGGGCTAGTCAAGGACCCAGATTTTCACCTCTGTTGGGAGCCCCCACCCAGCAGGGTGCTGGGCGTGGGGAAGGGAGAGGGGAGGGGAGAGAGGAGAGCTGGCAGGTAAAATCTTAGTCCCCCACCCCCGCCCCCGTGAGACTGTGTGCTCTCAGAGCCTCTGGCTTCACTGGAACAGAAGTGGCCACTTCGATGGAAAAACAATTGCATTGATGCAAAGTCTGCAGCCACAAGACCCGGTGAGATGTGGATCCAGTGGCTGACAGAAAATCAGATGGCTGAACACAAGAATTTCAAGTACCAAAAATATGACCCCCACCATGCAGAATCAAGGTAGGTGTTGCGGTGACTTTTTTTCAGGCCGAGGATATTTCCCATCACGTATATTTCTCATCGTCCGATTCCTCGTTCTTGACTTTTTTATTCACTTAAAAATCACAGCCATTTGCTGAATAAGGTTGAATGACTCCTACCTGTTTCTTAAAAGGGAGGAAAAGGCAGCTCTGAAATGAATGGCTTCATTGATTCAAATTAGTGCAGAGCCCATCCAGCAAGACCACCCAGGACCCTGCACCAGCCCCTCCTGTCCGGCTCTGAAGCAGAGCTGTCTTGCAATTAGAGACCCCTCTGTTTCCTCAAAGATGCTAAAGCGGGGTGGGGCATCACCTGGTGGGTGACACAGCAGCCACCGGCCCTGAGGGTGGTGAAGCAGGAGAAGCACATGGAGGTCACAAGTGTCCTGGAGGAGGAGGCTGGTCACTGGGCAGGGAAGGGGGCCACCCCCTCACCTGTGCTGCTGCGGCCACAGAACGTGCCACCACATAGGACTCAGATGGAGCAACGCCAACTGGCTTGCAGAGAGAGACCCGTCAGTGTTTGGGTGTGGGGACGCATAAGTGCCCCCAGGGTGCCGTTAGAGCCGGAGGCTGGCGCCTGCGGGAAGGAGGCCCAGGGGAGGAAGGAGCCACCAGGTCCCTAAGGCACCATGTTGAATTTCTCAATCTCACTTTGTTTAGCTTGGGGAAAACATTTTTTCGGTCCTGAAAAATACCCACTGTGGTTTCTCTCTTACTGCTGTCCTCTATAATCGCCACTTGCAAGAAAGAGTTTCACCATTTTCCCATAAAAACAGAAAACGAGGATGTTGGGTAGACATTCTTTGTTTCTTGCCTTCCAATTCTGTCGGTTCCCTGACACAGCCGATCCGCTGCAGGCTGGCCAGTCTGCCCACTGTCCCCGCCCGTCCCTCATTCGCTCCCTCTGGGCCCCAGCCAGGCCTTGTCCCGCACCCCCTCCTGGTCCGGCTTCCTCTTCCAGAAGCCAGCTCAGTGCTGTCCTGCCTCAGGAACAGCCCAGTCCAGGCCGAGGTAGCCTGGGGTCCTGCTGCGCTCCTGGTGGCAGGACGGCCCTGGGCCACTCGCCAGCTTCGGGGAGCTCACGACTTCCTCCCCAAAGTCCCCCACATTCCTGCAATTACTCCTTGGTGCGTCCCTTCTCCCTGCGGGCATGCAATTCACCCTCCTGCAGATAGTGGCCGAGCTCCACAGCGGCTCATTGCACCGTACAGTGTCATTTTGTACCCGACCCTATGTCAGTCCTCCAAAGCCATGTCACATGCGTGGTGCGTGGCACGCGTGGCCTTGTCTCCTCAGCCAGCGCCCTGGAAGGGATTCCTCTGGTCTCGCAGCCACTTTCTGTTGCTCTTCCTCTCCCTGCAGGTTGGCTCACACCTTGGCACGGTTGCGCTGCTGACTGACACCAGCTCTGTCTCTCCTCCCTTCCCAGGGCGGGGGCAGGGGTGAGCAGCGCGTTAGTCAGCGCCTCTGGACTCTCTTGAATTGTTCTGCGGCTGACTCACCGTGTGCGCGTGGACCAGTCACTTCCCTTTCTCGGCCCCAGCTCCGCCAGCCTCCCCAGGCTCTGGGCACGGCTTGAAAGAATGCGGCTAGAGTGAACATGATGTCCCCTGTCCATGCGGGGACTATCGAATTCATTTTCCAACTGTCACTTCTGAGAGCAGAAGGGGGCGTTCGCGACTGTGCGGGGACAGGCTTCGACAGGCTTGTCCCTGGCAGGTTCTAGTCCTCATGCAAAGCCCGGGAGTGGAGCGGGCTTTCCTTAGCCTCTCACCTCCTCACTTACGATGCAGAAGGACAGCAGCTTCCTGCAGTGGCCGCGACTAGCTTGGCTCTCCAGGGGTGAGAGATTCAGGCTGCCTTCTGTACTCTTCTAACCTACGTGCAGAAGTCACCAGGCACAAATCTCCGACACCCACGGGGCGATCTGAGTAATGGTGGATGGCGCGGCACAAAGCCGTCCCTGTGACAAAGAAGGTTCTTACCTAATCGTTGTTAAGTCCCAGCCTCAAGCATGAAGCCAAGCCCTGTCCCTCTGACGTTAAACTACTCTGATATCAAGCACTTGCCTGTTTGAGGGTACAAAGTAACACCTGGCCCAGTCATTGATCTGGGCCTGGGAGGAGGGCTAGCAGAACTCCACTGTGGCTCTAGGGGGTCTGAGTGCCTCGGGAGAAGGCAGAGGCGGGTGTGTTTGCACAAAAGATCTATCTCTGTGCCCACAGTTCCTTCTCCTGGGAAGGATACCCGGGCCCGAACAGGGAGCCAGTATGCAGCATGCAGCCACAACCAGGAATCGGCAGAAACGGAGCCACCCCAGCTTGGCTGAGAAACCAGATACTAATTTGCCTTTGAGAAGCTGTTGCTCAACCCTCCGGCTCCTCAGGCTCCATGGCTCCTTGGCAAGGGTCCGGCCAAACAGCAATCCTGGGCGAGGCCGGCCGGCCAGCCAATGCCGGCCCTCCTGGGGTCAGACAAGGGCTGGGAGGGCGCGGGCCACCCTGTGAGATGCCAGGCACTGGGCAGAACCCCAGGAAGGCAGGTTTTTGCAGCTCCCATTTCCTAGTGGAAAGTGCAGGTTTCCCAAGACTGTTGAGCAAAAGACTCAAGTGCCTTCAGCCCAGGTCCGGTCTAGCTGGAGCTACGTGGGGGCCCAGGGATGCTGGGTCCAGTCATAGGCCTCACGGGGAAGTGGCGAGAGGTTTGGCTGCGAAGGATGTCCAAGTGACACGGTCTCAGGAGGAGCCCTGCCCCCAGTGGGTGCACAGTTGGGACCATGGGCTTTGCCACCAGGCAGCCCCACCACCGCTCAAAGGGGTCGCTCCACTATAGGGGGGCAGAGGATTAGGGGGAGAAAGGCAGCACAGGAAGCGTCTCTCTGTGTTTATTTATTTTCTTTTAAATGTAAACGGAATTGAAAATGCCCACAGGGACACCCAAGGCATTTTGACTGCCAGCACTTGGGGGCCGTAGGTCGTCTAGCCTCCGCTCCGCCCTGCGCACTGCTGGCACCTGACAAATGGCAGCGCCACCTGCATCACAGTGGCCGCCTGGCTGGGGCACCTGGGTGCACTGCAGCCTCCTTCTCATCAGAGGGGGGTGGGCTGCTGTGGTGCGGAGGCTGACCAGGCAGGTTAAGTCTAAGGGGACACATTTCTCCTTGGTCCCGGAGCTCAGTGCCACACCTGGGGAACGTGGAGAAGAGACAGCTGCACCCCCAGCTCAGCTGTCTGTGAGGGAGACCCGGGGAGCCACGGCCTGCGGGCCGGATTCTGCCCTCACCGGTCTACCGCCGCATGACTGGGCATGCACTTCCCGTTTGCACACTCTTGGGTGCTCTGTCCATACAATTCAGTAGCTGGTCCTGCTAGTCCCTTTGATTTCCTGTCACTCAGCCCCAAATGTAGAATGTCAGAAGGGGTAACAAACAGCTTGGCCGTTTCCAGAAGGTAAAATTGGGCAGATGGCGGTAAGAGAGGCCAGTGGGGGATGGGGAGAGACTCCCTCCAGATGAGGCTCATCCTCACCACTGTTCAGGTTCAAAAACCCAGGTTTACCATCTCAGGTCCCCACGTGTCTGAGGCTGTCCCAATAGACACGTGGGAGACAGGCATCTGGGCCAGAGGGAAATGTGGCAGCTTCTCAGATGAGTTAGAGTGAGTCACAGGCCCCGGCCTCTTTCTAGTGACTCAGGACAGGGCCCAGGCAAGTCGTGTGACCCTGAAGCCCAGCTGGCAGAGGGCCCGGAGCCGCCCTGCTCTGCATACAGGACAGGATAGCCGCCCGCTCAGAACCCACTGTCCTCACAGCTGCCCATGGAGCCAGGGGGCCTTATCCCCACCTTCCCCCACCGCCTCCCTCCCAGAGCGGGGCCAGTCCAACCTCCCGAAGTTCACTCAAAACAAGCCTGATGGCGCTGTGCTCAGCTGCGCCCTCCACCTGGCAGCGGCGGGGCGGGGAGGTGCCCTGCTGACATCACACCCCAGGAGGGAGCAGACGCGCCAGCGGGCTGAGTCAGGGTGTCGCCGGGTGCTCTCGAGGACGGAGGCGGCCTGCTCTCGCACCAGGGGCTCTGGGTTTGGTGCTGTCGACTCAAGCCAGAGCGCCTGTGACCAAATCAGGGCGGGGTGAGTCACCTGGGTGCCTGGGTCCCATCCTAGTAATTCCCAAGAACGCAAGGTGTAAAATGGCTAACCATCACAGCTGGTCGAGTCATTTATCTATTCAGCGAGGAGTTTCCACTTCTTTCTAAGAAAGCCAAAGCTACGGTCTGGGTGGCTTTGGAAGGTATCTGATCAAAGAAAGACAGATTTGGATGAAAATATTGCAAAGACTTGAGTGCCTTGGACACCCAGGTAGCCATCAGAAGTTTGCAGTCTACAGGAAAACAAACTCGGTTTTCTCTTTCTTCTCTCTCCCATGGACAAGATGCATTTGTCCACGGGTTCAGCAAATCCGGGAGGTCTCTGATTCAAATGGTGGGTGGTTCTGAGGACCAGCCAGGAGGCTGGCTGTGGGATGTCGGGTCCTTTGTCTACTGACCCAGCGGGTGACCCAGCCCCTTGGTGAGCTGCAGCAGGGCCCTGCACGCTCTCCACCCTGTGTCCTGTGGCAGCAGGTCGGAAGCAGAGGCAGGTTGGCCAGGCGAGGGCTTTGGGCTCCAGGCCCTCCCCCAAGGTGCGGGCTGTGTGAGAAATGGGTCACCAGAATAGGCAAAGAAGGGTCGGTGCAGCTGCCAGGGAGCTCGGGGGCAGCTTTGAGGGGAGCTGGGGCTAGAGCTGGAGCTGGGCCTTGAAGAGAAACAGTTAAATCAGGAAACCAGGAGACAGAGGGTGCATTGGGCATGGTGAGAAGAGGGGCAGATAAACCACGTGCAGAGTTTGCTTGGGGGAAGTGAATGGCCGGCATGTGACACGCAGGCCGAGGTTGCGGGGACAGTGGGCGATGATGAAGCGGCAAAGGCAGGTCTCAGCCAGCCTTTGGCTTTGTTGACAGTCAGGCGAGGGACCAGGAGAAGGTCTGGTAAGGAGTGTCCCATTCCAGGAGACCATGTTTATTGAGAATTTTCACGTGCCAGGCCCGGGGTGGGTCCCAGAGGTTCAGCCGCAGTGAAGATGTGGTCTTAGAGGGTTTCTAGGTGCAGGCCAGACAGGTAAGAAACAGGTACTTGCAGTAAAACTTGGTAAGTGCTGTGGTGGAAATATTCACAGGGTGTCGTCAGAGCCTAAGGACGAGGTGTGGATGGTCAGGTGGGAGGTGGGGAGAGACAGGTGACGAGGTTGTTGGCAATAGAAGGAGTCTGTTCTGGGTCCTGGGAGCAATGGAGAGGGGCAGGGGAGAGACAGGGATGGGGCCCAGGGCGTGGCCACACGATGTGAGAGGATTCAGGAGGCAGGTGAGCAGGTGAGGGAGGCCGCAAGGGTGGTCATCGGTTCAGGCAGCACTGGGCGAGGCCAGCAGGCAGACACTGGGAGGTCGAAGCACCCAGAGCTGCTGAGGTGGCTGGGGTGGGGGAGAGGCTGGAGCCTAGAAGGACCCAGGGCTCAGGCCCTCACACAGCCTGGGGGCATGT
The DNA here is from genome assembly GCA_028533065.1 of Trachops cirrhosus. NCBI lineage: Eukaryota > Metazoa > Chordata > Mammalia > Chiroptera > Phyllostomidae > Trachops > Trachops cirrhosus. The sequence goes on along the minus strand of CM052546.1, from coordinate 75,144,156 downwards.
TCGGTGAAGCTGTTCACCTCTTTTAAATAGATCTGTTCATTCTTTTCATTCATAAAAAGAAGAAAATTCCCCCAGAACCCCCAAGACCACCACCTCTGCTAATGCTTGGAAACACTAGGCCAAGTATTCTGTGCTGTGACCACGCTGCGCCCACAGCTCCCCGCCCCGCCCGCCACCCCTCACCTCCCAGAGTGTGTGCGTGTTTCTTCGAGGAAGCTTGTCCTCGTTGTTGCCAATGTTCAGGTTTTTTACCTAGTTACTTGAAAAGGCTCACCTCACTGCTTTTTTCTTCCCTAGCAGCAAACTTGGAAAATGTCGTTTCCCTTCTTCTCTCTCACTCCCTGTTCCTTCTCCCCTCCCATCCTCCCTCCCTTCCTTCCTTCCTTCCTTTTGCTTGTGCTTCATAGTTCCATCCTCACTGCTTGCCTTCATTTCTTTTTTTAATTAACTCTTTTCCATTGCAGCTGACATAGTCCACTGTATCAGTTTCAGGTGTACAACGTAGTGATTAGACATTTGTAGACCTTGGGACGTGACCCCCCATCGGTCCGGTCCCCACCTGGCACCGGACCTGGTTACGTGTTACAGCATTACTGACCACGTTCCACACACTGCCCTGACAGCCCCCTGCTGTGTATAGCTGACCGCCTGCCTTCATCTCAAGCCTCCTTCTCCAAAGTCATGGATGAACATCTCCTTCAAATCTATATATTGCTTCTGTATATTTTTCCTTTTTATTGAACTTATTGGGGTGACACTGGTTAATAAAATTATATAGGTTTTGGGGGCACCATTCCACACACATCCTCTGTACACCGTATCATGTGTCCATCACCAGCTCTCCCCACTGCTCTGCGTGTTGTAGTAAGACGCACACCAGAGGATTTCTCTAAGGCCTAAACCCCCAGGAGTTTTGAGGCACCTGCTGGGCAGAGGAGAGACGCCTGGTGTGGCAGGTGTCGCTCGGAGGGGCTGGGTGCTGGGCACTGATGACTCTGAGTCAGAGACAGAAGTGAAGAGGAAGAGGAGGAGCTGTGGGCCAGGCAGGTAGAGGCATTTCTTGAGTTTTCTGAGACCGCAGGGTGTCCAAGAAGGGAACTACGGTATGTCGTACTTACAGAGGAAAAGGAGCGTGTGGTCCAGCCCACACCTGGAAAGAGTTGTAATACGGGGCAGCGTTCACAGTGACGTTTCATAGGCGCCCGGCCTCCCCTTGGCGGCACCCTCACTTGGTAGGTCTGCACGGACTCTCCCGCATTCTCACTGCCCCTCTCCCCGCTCCCTTAACCCTGTGACGTTCCCTTGTTCAGTCCTCATGACAACAAGCTCTGTCTGTCCCAAGTGCCCGCCACTGTCCCCAGGCCTCATGTGTGTCCTTCTCAGGACACTGCTGGAGGTGGGTGATGCTATTACAGACAGAGAAGCTACCTCACTGTCCGAGGTCACACAACCAGTATGTGTCAGAGCCTGGACCTGGTCACCTGACCCTGAAGCCATTTTGCTAACATGCGGCCCCCCCACTCCCGGACCCCCGGTATGCACCTTCAACCCCATAGCTGTCCTGTGGGGGGCAGACATCAGCAGGATGCCACTGCGGAGGCCCCCGTGATGCTCAGAGCTCCTTGAACTTGGTTGTGGGGCGTGGGCCAACAAATCCAAATGTTTTGCAGCTCCATTTTTGGACAATTTCTTCTGTGGGCCAAGCTGGGTCAGCTCAGGAGAACCCCTTGCCTCTTCCTGAGCCGTCCCAGAGATGGGCTTGGATCGTGGCCTTCGCAGGGCAGCCTGGCCTGAGAGCGTCCAGGCCCGCCGCCCGTCTGACGTCCACGGCCAGGCCCTCGGTAGGGACAGTGTGTTCCGCTGGCCTAATCTAATTAGCCGCTGCTGCAACCGCTCTGCCCGTCCCTAGCGTGTCACCGAGAGTTCATTGTCCCATCCCCCCACGCCTCTGCCGCTGCCGGTTTATGGGCCAGCAGAGCCCGGGTGTACGGAGTGGAGAACGTGGTCAGGAAGAGGAGGTCGCCGACGCTGACGTCTGCAGGGCCCTCCTGTGTGTCTTCAGGCTTTGAAAGACTTTCACTTGGGGGAGCGGCCCTGCCCGAAGTCCACCCACGCCCACTTGCCACATGCTTCCTGCCCAAATGTCAAGGTTTTCATTTGACCATGATATAATGAGCTGCAGAAAATTAAAAACAGCCAAACACCGTCTTATTTACAGTAATTTTCTATTTTCTGAAGCCATCACGAAAACCTCCCGATCACGCCAGCCACCAAGGAGCGGCCGGGTCCCTGCAGCCACAACCACAGCATAAATCAGCGGCGGCCGCGAGCCGGCTCCCCCACCCGTCCTCGGCACCGGCGGGTTTTTCCATCACATGCTTTTTCTGCAACAGGGAGCTGTGGCAGAGAGAACGCTCAGTTCCCTTTCCAAAAACTGGGGACACTTCAAAAAATATCTCCAAGTAAGCAATCAGGGTCCAGAGGGATGGTTACTCACTCGTGGGCGCCCGGGCTTGGGGTTCAGCCTACCGCAGCCCTAAGTCTTCCTAAGGCCGTCCGTCACGGGCTGTCCCCACTCCCACATCCACGTGTTGAAGTCCTAACCCCCAGTACCTCGGAATGCGGCTGTGTTTGGAGACAGGGTCGTTAAGGAGGTAATTAGGGTTAAATGAGGTTTTCAGCGTGGGCCCTTGTCCGACAGGCTGGTGTCCTTAGAAGAAGAGGACGAGACGCCGAGGAGGAAAGGCCGCGCGAGGACACGGCGAGCGGGCGGCCGTCTGCAAGCCCGGGAGCGAGAGGCCCTGGGAGAAATCGAACCCAAGGCCTCCTTGATCTTGGACTTCCAGCCTGTATTTTGAAAATACAGTTCATTTCGTAATTTGGGCATTTACTCAACTTCGTTTCTCCTCGAATATATAACATAATCCCGTACCTCGAAACAGACCATGGGCATGAAACTGCAGTGTGATCTCTGGACATACTGAAGCCTTTTTTCCTGCCCAGTTACCTTCCCCCACACTCATTCTTCCATACTTGTTGAGTACAGATTTAATTATTGTCACATGCAGTGAGTCTCTGCTGCTTATCAAGTTGCATTCCTGGAAAGTTTATGACAAACCGAATTGCCTTAAAGTACATTGTATTTTACCGTAGGAACGACAGCATAATGGAGAGGCTTATTCTTGATTTAACAGCAAATGAATTGTCGATATGACCATAAGATGTCACAAAAGCAAAAACACAGCAGTTTTAAGCCTCCATTATTGATTACAAGAGCAGAATTAATGCCCAAGCTGTTTTAAATGGGATTAGGTAGCGTATATATATTTTGTGATGGAAAAGGCTCCGTGTGTGTGTGTGTGTGTGTGTGTGTGTGTGTGTGTGTGTGAAGTGTAAATTTCCCTCTTTTCTGCCTCTCCCCTGGTGGTCCCGTCTATACCGGCAGCAGATTACTCTTAATAGATGAGACTCCAAATCAACGCACTGTCGCTTGTAGGAACAAATTGAAACCCTTGAGTGCCACAGTCCCCATGCAAGAGCCTCAGCCACCTCCTGCCCTCCTTCCACTCCAGCGCCTGGGTAGCAGCTGGGGCCCCACACTCACCCCGTCTTTTCCTGCCTCAGTGCCTGGGTTTTCTCTGCCCACCCTGTCCTGGCCCATCTCTCCACGCACGCAGACCCCACTCCTCCTTCGGGGCACAGCCTCCCAGGCCTCACGCCCCTTCAGCCCCTCAGACTCCCCTGCCTGGCCCCCGACCCACAGGCGGGTAGGTCGTGGTGTGTGGAGTCGGGGACCCTCTCTGTGCTGTTCCCGCTGTGGGACCGGCTACTCTGCCTACTGCCCCACCTCAGGAGAGAAAAGGGAGAGGAACCAGCATCTGAGGAAGTCCCACTCTGGGCTGGGCCCCAGGCCTGGCGTTTGGCCATGTTTTCTCATTCACCGTATGTGGTAGGTGTTGGTGTTTCCATTTAGTAACTGAGGGTACAGAGGGTGCGTAACTTCTTCAAGTGACCAGCTAGGAAGTGACAGAGCCAGAACTGAAACTCGGAAAGTACACAGGAGGGGTAGAAGACTAGAAATCAGGACATCGCCCATTCAATTAACCTGTCTGAACCGCATCGTCTCCCATCAACCAAGAGCGCTAACCGTGCCCCACTCACGAAGCGTGCGAGTCAGCTGCAGGCGCAGTTTGGAAGGCTTTATCGGGGGCAGCGGCATTGTTTCACTAGGTGCCTGGCGCACCCCCGTGCTCAGCGAGCGTCTGCGGCGACACCGATTTCCACCCCTGCTCTAAGACTTACAGTGTCTGCTAGGGTGGCCTGCCTGTCTCCCTGCGCTTCACTGGTTGCGACAGTGCTCGTGTTTTCAGCGTCAGAACAGAGATGCCACCACGATGGTGCCGATGTTTCCGGGTCCAGAAGATCACCGGACGGTCTGCACTGGCCTGCACACACCGGCAAACGTCGCTTCCTGTTCCCAGGAGACCCCTCCCCAGGCCTGTAATCTGCTGGGGAGCGCTGACGGCCTCGGAGGCGGGATGGCCGTTTGCTTCCCGCTCCTCGAATGATAACCCCGGTCCACAATCACGTCTGTGTCTCCCGATAGCAGGGCTCCCCGAAAGGGGCCGCGACCCCTGCGTGGGGGTGATTACCGGCGCGCCTCTGCGGTGGGAGCTGCCTGAGAGGAGCGGCGCCGGCCACGTGCTGGGTCGCTGCCTTTGGCTCCGGCTCTCTTGTTTCGCACGAGAACGGTGACCAGGTTCCAGCTTCTAGCGTCTTCCACGTGTTCTGAAGGTTTGCGTGCTTTATTCAGCAGCCTTTATGGGCTGTTCCTCATTCTTTGGGTCTTCAGGTTTCCTGCTCTGTCTTCGTCCTTCCTTCTATGGCTTCCCAGCTCAGCTCCTCGTACACACTTTTTCTCTTTCTCTTCTCATTGCCCTGTGATTCTGACCCTCGGCTCTCCCGTCTGACCTTCAGAAATGGCCCCCAGCGGTCTCCTCTGGCCCTGGCGCCTCGAGCTCCTGTCTCTGAACCTTAACAGCCAGACCTTCCTCCTGTCCTTCATTTTTCTTCTGCCTGTAAATTTTATCTAAAGCACAAAATCAGCCAGTCTTCGTATGTCTTAACTGCAGTTGTAAGGGTTTGGGTTCTCTTTGCAGGAAACCTGCTTACCCTTCGGAGCCCCTCTGCCAGCACACCTGGCTGTACGAAGTCACACCCATGTTTAAGGCGGAACGGTCCCCAGACACGGCACCAGCAGCAGGTTTGCCCACAGACATCAGACAGCTTATCCACGTGGACCAGGCTGTCGACTCTTCTGAGGAACACGTGCTTCGAAGAAGTCAGGGAACACCTGTTCCTCCTCCTGCCTTCTTTGGCAGGTCTGCGAGAAGGAGGAGCCGAAGGCGAGAGGAGGTCTGAGCCACGGTCTTTCCTTCCTCCTCTCCGTCCTCACGGAGCCCTTTGCTGCCCAGAGCTCGCCCTCCAGCCTGCCCTCGGGCTCACCCCCCACACTGCCTGTTGCTCAGTGTCCCTGCGGCCTGCTGCCATTTCAGTGGCCCAGCTGGCCTGGTGTCCGTCATCCTTGGTCCACGTGTCCTCCCAAGAGCCCTGTTAAGTGGGGATGTGATAGGACCAGGGTCGCTGTGGGGCTGCTAATGGATTGCTGACAGACTGAGTGGACAGGGGGTCAGAGCCACCCTTGCTGTGGGTGACAGCTGGTCTTCCTTGGTCAAGCAGGCACTGCTGTGCCCCATGGGGACACTCGGCCAAGGTGGTCAGGCCACCAGAGGCGAATGCTCATCGCCCAGGCGGCGCCCCTCCCTCTGCTAACTTTACTGATAGACAGCTGTCCCCTCGAGTTGGGCCACCTGGGACAAGGAGACATTTTCTGTGCTACTTGCATATAACCTCTTCGGGAAATAATTTACTTCATGGCTAGAAAACGTGAGCCTTGTGTGAGCCCAAGAGGCAGCTGGGTTATAGAGCCCCAGCTGACCCGCCTGTACCAGCTTTTCGGGAAAGGAGCACAGACATGAAAATAGAGAAAAGAGGCGGACTAAAGGGTACAGGACAGAGGTCGGTGTGAAGGTGAGAATTGAAATTCAGGTCTCTCACCATTAGAGTGCCCCTACTCCGGCTAGGGGAATTATGAATGCTAAACAATAATCATAACTTTAACCTGTGTGTACTCTTTTATGCGCTTGATAGGCATTGTTCTAATGATTTAAATGTATTAACTCATCTAATCCTCACACCAACTACAACATCCCCATTTCACAGATAAGGAAAAGGGATGCTCATAAGTTAAGTAAAGTGACCAAGGTCACAAGGGGGAAGGGTGGGTCCTAGGACTCAAACCCTGGTCGTCTGGGCCCAGAGTTCCGGGTTTTACCCGTGTGCGTGTGTGTGCACACTTGTGTGTGCCTGTGTGTGTGGGCAGGAGAGTCATGCTCTGGAGACAGACGTGGACGTGCCGCTAAGCCTACGGCTCACAGAATTCCCCTCTCAAAAATACCCCAGATTGGACAACAGCTTGAACACCTGCCATTCACTGGGCACCGATTAAATCCTAATTCCTACAATGACTCCACGAGGGTTTTCAGAGTGTAGCTGAGACAGCAGAAACTCAGAGGAGCGAAGTGCCAGGACCACTCAGGGGGCGGGGCGGAGCGGGAGTAGAGTCCAGAGGCCACGCTCTTCCCAGGAAGCCTGGGACCATGTCGGGAAAGGCCCCGTCCCCTTGCCTGGTGCACAGGCCGGTTGGATGCTCGAAGACCTTGTTCGTAATTCTGGGGGGCATTTTCACTATGCATGTCATCCAAAGACCCTTGTGCCTATGTCATCTGATAGATTTAACGAGATCTGATCTGACTCTACAGGACCCTGGAGGAACTGACTGGACTCTTCTCGGCTGATCGTTTCTCTACGGAGCACACGCACGTCTATCCAGAACCAATGAGACAGCCCAGGAAGAGTCCCTGCGCGCTCGTCCCTGCACAAGAAGCTGCCCCGAAGTGAAGGGAGAGGAGGCTTCTGCTCCTCAGCCTGGGCTCTGCTTGGTGTTGTCTCCCCGCTGCAGGGAGGGTTTTGACTGACCAGAGTGAGAATGTCCCCTGAGCCCTGACCTGGGCAGGAGCTAAGATCCGAACTCCGCTGGCAAACTCGTGTGTGGCTTCGGGCAACATCGGTCTGTGTGGGGCTCTGTCTGAAGGAGGGCGAGGGCCCAGGACCTGGGTGGGAAACAGAACTGGGGCAGGTGGAGTGGTGGGTATCTCAGAAATGGCCTCCAGCCTGGTGTGGGGACTTTCTGTTCATCCCCTGGGCCAGGAGGTCCGACGGCTGGGCTGCAGGAGCGGCCTCATGGGGCCTCTGGGAGAAGGGGCAGGAGTTTATGCTCTGGGGGGATGACAGCCCCACAGCCTGGAGGAGGGGGCTGTCTGGGCGCTCTGGGAGGACCCGGGTGTTCCCAGAGAGGGAAGGCTGACGCTGACTGTGGCCATCCGTGGGGGGCAGAGGGGGTGGCAGCAGGGCTGTTAGCAGTCACCCGTGAGATGCCTGCCCCTCAGGGACCACAGAAATTCTGGGTGTGGGGGGCTGGAATCCTGTATGCCTTGTGTTGGGGGGTTGGTCAGAGCCATGAAATCTGGGTTGTTACTGTTAAAGCGACTCATTAGAATCCATAGGCATTGGAGCCAGGGCTCTTAAGAATGTCACCCAGATGAGTGGGGCGGCCCATGACTGTAGGTGTGGTGGAGCCTTGGAACAGGAGGCTGTTCAGGTTCGCGCTCGGGCGTACAGGCACTTGCCACAAGAATATGATGGGCAGATAGGTAGGTAGATAGGTGGCAGCCAGATAAGATACATGTGTGTGTATTTCTCTTTAAAAAGCTCTCTCAGGGCCTTCAGTTCTAGGATCATGGATATGATCCAAGTCATAGGGGCTCTGAGTATGGAACCCTGTTTTCAGCAGACTTAGAGAAGGAAAGTGCACAGAATAAATCCTGGGAGCAGCAAGGGTCCTGGGAAAGCCCCTCAATGCAGAGGCTGGGGGCACATGAACCGAGCAGACGGTGTGGCCCCCTAGGTGGGTGCGCACAGGGTTAACCTGGGGAGCGCCCCTGAGGTGCCTGGGCACCTGGGCCATCCTCACAGGCATCCAGATACAGACCCACTCTAAGGGCACAAGGGCTCCGTCTGCAGCAGCTCAGCCCGGGGCTCCCCCTGGGCTTTCAGGGTCACCTGATGCTGTCCCCCCAAATTCCCAAGCCGATGTTAGAGCCAGGCCCCCGTGCAAGCTGGGACAAGACCCTCCTGTGCTTTCACCGGTTCCAGGCAGACCACCAGCGGTGCTGGGCGCAGTCCACATGTCTGCTGGGTCTTTCATCTTAACATTGTGTCTTGGAACTTTAATTAAAGGATCCCAGAAAGCCAATTCCTAAAGGAGGCTGGTGTTGAGCCAGGCGCTCATATAACACACCTACTTGCCGTCAACAAGAGCACCAGAGAAAGAATTCCTGCTGGATCGAAGGTGCTCCCCTTCTTTGTCTGCAGTGTGCCGAACAGGCTTGCAATCGTTGTTGATAAGGATAACATTATCCCGCCTTTGTTATTGTTCTTCCCTCTCCCTCCCTGTTCTCTCCCTCTCTGTTCCCCTTCGTACTCCACCTGGGACTCCTCATCTTTGAGAGAAATGGAGATTTTTTCCCTCAGAATAATGCTCCTTAGCAGACTCCCTGGCAGGTCAGCCTGTTTGATGGAAGCTTTCAGGACGGTCCCTAACAATCCTCTTGTCCTTCGGCTACTCTTGCCAAGCCCTCAAGTGCTTTGCCAGAGGGAGAATTCTCTTGTAGGTTTTCATAGCAGCCTTCATTTCTGCACAAGGCACAATCAGGGAAGCTAGGAGGAAATTTCACTAAATATAAGGGAGATAGAATGAATTAAAACAGAAGGAGGAGGGAGAAGAGGAGGAGAGTGACCCTCTCTCATTTCCTGAGCCAAGTGACTTCCAGAAAAGGGAGGAAGGTGGTTGGCTTTGTCTCCTACTCCTGTTGAGCCCCTGCCTCTCTATGGGTGGGCTTTACTTTTTGAGGAAACCTCCACACTACCTTCCAAATCCTTATCTTCCTAGCTCGCTTCCTATAATTGAGAGTTACCAGTCCCCAGATAAATTGCTTGGGGGAGAAGGGAGACTGGTGGTGATGAAGGACAGTGGGTGGGGCCCAGGGAGGAAGCCACCAGGCAGCAGTGCATGCTGGGCGTTATAGTTCTCAATACTCCACTGGGTCAGCTAGGCAGAGAAGCAGGCAGAGAAGCCTGTGCTGGTGTATCTGAGCTGCGTCAGGCCAATGCCAGCTGGACCCGGGGACACAGCTGGGGCTGAGCCAGCTCAGCCAGCCTGTGCTTCACCCGAAGACAGTTCAACCTCCTTATCCCCATGTATATTTTCCGCTTGATCTGTGCATGGGTGAGTTGTTTTCCAGTTTTCTATCATCTTCCCCATTGATTAATACTAACCTTTGAACTGGTTGTGTTTTATATCTGTCAGAGCTAAGTTCCTCAGGACTGAAGATTTATGCCTATTACCTGTTTCATTCCTGATGATATTCTTGACTTGTTATTTCTTTCAGTCTTGAATTTTAATTTGACTAATGTTGTGATATTTATTTTCTTTTTGATTTGTGTACACCTGGTGAGCTGGACCAGTCTTCTAATATTTATTAGTTAGTTTGCCTCTTCATAGGCAGTATGTAGTTGAATTTTCCAATAAAACATAAATTAAGTAAAAGTCTTAACAAATCAATAACTATAGAAGATATTAAATAAGTTGTTGAAGGAGTAGCTTCAAGAGAATCAAAAGTAGCAGACGCATGTACATTTTATGAGTGACTTTTTTCAAATTTAAAACAAAAAATTATCATTGAATATTGCCAAGTGCGTAAAGCTTTTCAAATCAACTTACAAATTTGTGTAATCTTGTAACACACCCGATAAACCTAGACCAAAAAAGATGACTACCAATCTCATTTATAAAATACAGATAAAGTTTTTTTAAATGTTTTAGCAAACCAAATCCAGCAATACATTAGAAGAATGATATATTATTTCAAGGATATTATATTACAGGAATGCAAGGATGGCTCAATATGAAGAAATGAATACACAATTTATCATACAAAAAGATTTGAGAAAAAAGTAATAATTTCAACAGATATTAAAGTGGCATTTGGCAAAACTCAGTACTTATTCCCAATAAAACCAATTAATAAACAAATACCCAACATCACAGTTAAAAGTAAAATAATGAAGATGTTCCCATTAAGATCAGGGAACAGATAAGTATGCTTATTATCATCACTGTTGTTAAACATTTTTCTAGAAATTTCCATTATAAGATGTATAGAGAAAACAATAAATAAAAATATCAAAAAGAAGAAAAACATATTGCAAATCATTTCATTGTCTAAAGAAAACCGAGTATAAGCTACAAAGAAATTATTTATCAAATACACATGTGAGAGGCAGTAAATCTTGAAGACTGAGGGCTTGGGCTCAGAACCACCTTTTGAATCCTGACTCTGCCACTGACTAGCTAGGTGATGATGGAGAAGTTATTTAACTGTTAAGGCTGTTTCCTCACCTGTGAACTAGGAGTGAAACACACATTCTATGAAGTAAGTATGACTACCACCCCATTATACCAATGAGAAAATGCAGGCATAGAAGAGGTCAGGCGAACTAGCTGCCCAGCATCGCACAGCTGGTAAGTGACAGAGCCAGGTGTGAATCCATGCAACCCAACCACAGAGCCCCTCCTCCTAACCTCCAAGCTGCACCGTCTCCCTTGCTTTACTCTGTGAAGTGTAGCTGCCACTACTATAGCAACATAAACAAATCAGTATTTCTGTATACCAGTAATAACCAATTGGCATTATATTTAAAAGACTAAGTAAATTCAAAACAGCAAAATGACATAAAACTCTAGAAATAGACCGAACAATAAAAGTGAAGGACTGATATAAAGATTGTAATGCAGGACATAAAAGACTATTTGGACAAATAAAAAGACATGTAATTTCTTGGATGGGAAGACAAGTAATAGGAAGATGTAAATTCTTCTGAGATAATGTATACATTTAATGCAATTCTAATTAAAAATCCATGGGATTTTATTGTGTTGGAACTCAACAAAGTGACAAATATTATATTTGCAAGAGAAAAATGAAGCCAAAAATGTTTGGGAGGTGGAATAAAGGAAAGTGACCTGTACTGACAGAGTTCAAAGTGTTTTATAGGAACATAATGGTTTAAATTATGCAATTCTATAACTAGCCAATAAAAGAAAGGAAAAAGTCCAAAAACAGGTCCAAATATGTTTACTGCATGACAGAGACACTATTTCAAAGAGCAGGACAGGGGAGCATACATCACTTGGTAAAAATTTGCTAAAATGAAATGCAAGTAAAGTATAACAAAAGAAAAAAATGATAAATTTGCCTTTGTAAATGCTTTAAATATGTATTAAGATATAATTAACGAGAGAAAAGATAAACTGCTCAAATATTTGCACTAGCTGAACAAATATATTCCCAAATCCTCCTAACATATGAAGAATTGATAAAGTAAAAAAACAAAAGCTAAGGACAAGAAGGAACAGAAGAATAAAAGTTAATATGGTCAATAAACACACTGATCGATACACACTTACCCAGTGAGTAATGAAAGATGAGCTGATTAGAATAGTTTGTGTGTAAAATGACAACCATACACATACATGGGGGCGGGGCAAAAGTAGGTTTACAATTGTTCGTATGGAAAATAATACAGCAATGAACAAATTATAGTACAAGGATAAACTCTGTTTCCTGTATTCACATCACATCTGCAAACCTACTTTTGCCCCACCCTGTATGTAAAATCATCTGGTATTTTATCAGCAACAACTGTTTTTTTTTTAAAAAAGCTGGAAAATTAATCTATTCTCAAGAGCAACCAGTGCCGTAAATTATCAAGTTACGATCCTATCAAAAATGTACTTTCTAAATTTTCTAACACGTGCAAAAGATTGGATTAGATGAGGAGCTATACAGTGGCTCTGAATGGGAACGTCGAATATTATGTACGTGCAAATACCACAACTTATTGCAAAGAAATGAACTCAGTGACATGGATAATCTCACAGGCCCAGGCCAGGAGAAGCCAGCAACACAAGTTTGCATTTATTGTGTTTTTCCCTTTACATACGATTCAAAAACAGGCAAAACTCATCTGTGTGATCAAACTCAAACTTATTGTCGTGTGGGCCATTTGTCACTTTTCATTTGACAACCTAAGGGAAAAGAGGTCAGTACCTCTGACTGAATAGTCAGGTATTGCATGTTTTAAAAATTCCTGTGGCACACCGGTTGAAATTACTGTTCTAAAGTCTAGCTCCATGGGTGCTTAATGTTTGTTGAGTGAATGAATTAGAAGAAAACGCCAGTGAATATTTAATAGATATTGGACTGTGAATGGACATTCTAAATGTAAACAGAATGGGAGAGAAAGCATATTTTTTTAAAAACTGATATATTTAACTATATAATACTTAAAACTTCTCTAAGTAAAATGCAGAAAATGGTGTAAACAAAATTAAAGGCAAAGAAACAAATTGACAAAATTTTGGTAATAAATGTGACACTGAGAATGAATATCTTCAACAGGCAAAGCACTTAAAAATCAATAAAGAAAATAATAACATCCCTGGGGAAAAAGAGGTATAAGCAATTGTACAATATTGCAAAAAAATAATGACCACTGATATATGAAAAGATGGTTGATGCCATTAATAATTGAAGAAATGAAAGTTAAAACTATAAAATGCCGAAGGTCTTTCTATTTTCTTTCTTTCTTTCTTCCTTCCTTCCTTCCTTCCTTCCTTCCTTCCTTCCTTCCTTCCTTCCTTCCTTCCTCTCTCTCTCTCTCTCTCTCTCTCTTTCTTTCTTTCTTTCTTTCTTTCTTTCTTTCTTTCTTTCTGCCTCCCCAATCTTTCCTCCATTCATTCAACAACTATTTCTTGACTGAATACTAGGTCGGCATGCTTGGGATTTCATAGTAACAGAAAACAGCCACTGTCCCTGGCTGCAGGGAGCTCACATTCTAGTGAGGAACACAGAAGACAATAAACATGTAATTGGATCAATATTGGGTCTGTCAGGTGGTGATCATTACCACTGACACTAACAAAGCCCCACTCTGTGGGGGTGCCGACAGTGGGGGAGGCTGTGTGCATGGTAGGGGCAGGGGGATTATGGGAAATCTGCACTTCTCCACTCAATTTTGCCCTGCCCCAAAACTGCTCAGGTCTGGGAACAATAACAAAATGAAGCAGGGTGGGGGGATAGGGACTCAGGGCTGGGGGCCGTGGCTGCCAGTGGACATGGAGTGACCTGGGAAGGTCTCTCTAATAAGGTGGACTTGAGCAGAGACTTGAGGAAGTGGGAGGTGTAGCTCCGGGGTGCAGGCCGTAAGCCCAGGCAGGGCAGCTAGCAAAGGTCCAAGGCTGGGACACATTTGGTCCTGGGGAACAGGCAGAAGGACAGTGAGACAGGAGGGATGTGAGTGGTGAGCCTGGAGGAAGATGAGCGGGGGAGGGGGAGTGCATGGCTGGCGTGGGAGCAGTGCTGGGCTGGGGGGGGGTTGGGCGGCCAGGGGACCAAGCCCTGCCACCCGCCACTTGTGGGAAGAACTTGATGACTTGCTTTTGGAGAAAATTTTAAATGCCTACAGAGAACCTTAAAATTGTGCCTGTTCTCAGTAATTGTTTCAGTAATTTCTCTTCTAGGAAATTATAGTAATGATATAATCAAATCTGTTGACAAAAATACACATATAGAATACACATCATGACATTATTAATATACCAAAATAAATGAAAACCATTAAATAATAATGGACTTGTCCAGAAATTACAACATATATATACTTTGGAATAACATGAAGATTTTTTAAAAATTATGTTTTGCAAGAATGGCAATAATAGGGTAATTCTTGCTATATAATACTGATGAAAAGCAAGGTCTAAAAATTATATATATAATTTTATTTTATATTTATTTTATAAATAAACAATACAGTTCTGTTTTATATTTTATAAGTGTACAATTTTATTTTCTATTTATTTTATAAACATACAATTCACATTTTACCTACATTTCATTACATTTATATATAATAAAATCCAAATTTTGTAAAGAAATAAAAGTGCATAGAAAAACTGAGAAGGAATATATTTAAAATTAATAAATCTTTTTCTGATCTGGCAGAAGGTACAATAGAATTATGGGGTTTTTTTGTTTCTTCTTTATATATTTTATGTAATTTTTGACAATAGCCTAAATTTTCCTTTCTAATAACAGTAAAGATTTTTTAAAGCACTGAATAACAATTACTCAAGTAAATGTGTTATTTAAGACACAGGCTTCAAATGAAATTGCATTTGCCTCTGTCTCACTCAGCCATGTACTAGGAATTGACAGTTTCCCTTCAATCCAATACTTTGATTATTCTACCAAATGAAGAACAAACTGGAAGTTACATTGAGTCCAAAATGCAAAGAAGAACAGTGGTGAACTCCAAGAAAAACCTCCCGAATTATTTGCAAGTCGGAGGCCAGCGCATCCTTCTGCATCTCCTTTGGGGAAGAGCGCCCCACGTCCTCAGTGGGGACTGAGGCATCTCACACCTGTCCTCCTCCCATTTCCACCCTGAATAATCTTCCCCCCAAAAAAGAATAAAGAATGCTCGATGACGACTATTAAAATGCTTGGCAAAGCTACACAGACAAACACAGAGGCCGATGAAGTATGAACAGTCCATACCCAAACCGTCTTCCTGACCCAACCGCTGACATCCCCCCGGCCCCAGACTGAAACGCCGGGGTGGACGTGACCGAGCCGGCGGAGGCAGGCCAGCTGCAGAGGTGCACCCGTTAAGGGGCTCGTGTCTGTCTGAAGAACATGTGTGCAGTGTGCCTGCCCCAAGCACAGAGGAGTGCAGAGGCATCTACCCATCTCCCTGAACCTGGAGAAGGCGATTTCTTCCTTCACATGTATTCTCCTCCCCGTTTTATTGTGGTCTAAAACAGGATGATTCTCTTCCTTCTTTGGATTTTGAAGCTATTGGTGCTTTTTTTTTTCCTTTTAAGGCTTGGCTGCTTTAGAGTTTGAAAATGAACACACTAGTAGCTAGTATGGGAAGACAGCCTGATTTCCTGGAGCGTACACGCCGTGCAGTGGTGTCGCCAGGGTCCGGGCCTGGCACTGAGGGTGGGTCTTGCTGTCTCCCTTCCCTCCCCCAGCTTCAGTCCCCGCACCTGCCAATACAGATGCCAACACCTGCTGTGCTGTGAGGCGTGCGGACTAAACAAGACAGGGCTTTGTACCCCTGGGACTCCATGCCGTCTCGGATCATGCTACCCTCCTCGCTGTTCCAAGTGCTGTTCAGTCAGGGCTCTTGGGGAAAATCGGAGCAGAACACTTGGTAGGCCAAACACATTTCTGTTCAGCCTGTTGATACAAAAATTATAAAGATAGGCAGTGTACTTTAATTTATTTTTAAAGAATGAGGATAGGAGCACATATAGGAATGACCCATGAACAGTGGTGTTAGGATTGACTGTGGGAGTTGGGGGGGCAGGCTGGGTGGAGGGGGGCAAAGCAGGAAAATTGGGACAACGGCAATAGCAAAACCAAATGTTTCAACTTAAGAAAACTGTGAGGATAGGGGTTGCTATCATTCATTTGTACTCTCTGGGCACCATTAACGTAGACCTGTAAGTTAGTATTTGATAAACCACTTCAGGGACGGCCTCCCTGTATATTAAACTAGACTATTCTGAAAACAGAGCTGAAGACTTCCATGTCTAAAAATGGGGTGGATTGGAGTACCTAAAATCTCTCCCACTCCAAAATGCCCAGAAGTGCTGAAAACTTATGATACCCTTTTAAAGTTATCATTTGAATTCCAAGAAAGTAAGGAAAATCTCTGGGGTAAAGAAAATGAAATAAATGTGAACAGCAAAACAGTGAGCACGAATGGACGTTCTCACTGCCTAAATGGGGGAGGAGTCTGACGACTGGAGGTTGCCGGTCTCAGTAGGCAAGAGGACTTCTCTCCCTCTCTCCAAGTCACGCACACGCACACACACATGCGCGCACACACACACACACACACACACAGAGTATTATGAGTCCCCTATAGATCCATCAACCAGTTCAATCAAGATTTTGCAACATTACATTTATCTCTCTTTTTTTATTTGTGTATTTACATCTGCTAAAGTATTTTACATCAAATCTAAGACGTGTCATTTCACTCTCCATACTTCTATATGCATGTCTAAAGGTATGTGTATTTTAAAACAGCATAGCAAAAGAGGTACAAATATAAAATAAAAGAATTTGAATAAAAGCCCCCCGTGATGTTAAACTTGCATTGGCGATATTAGCATGAACAGATTTGTTTTCATTGCTTAGAGAAAAGGTCTAACAAAAATGAAAACTCAGTGGCAACAAATCTCTGATTACTGCCTTTTTTCTGGTGCTGGAAGATGCCCCGGGATTGTCCTGGACATCGCTTGTTCCATTCCAGCAACCAGCCGCTCCTTCCAGGGAGTCCTTGCCCTGGTTAGTGAGCAATGATCCTTAGCAATCGACCCGGAACAGACGCCGGTGCTGAAATGAGCAAGCAGGCAAGGATTTAGAAGCAGTTATTGTAACTGCTACCCATATGTTCACAACAGTAAGAAAGATATGGAATATATTTTTAAATTAAATTTCTAGAGATGTAAACCACAATTATGAGATGGAATGATAGCTTTAACAGCAGGTTAGACACTATAAAATAAAAGATTTGTTAACTTGAAGACATAAGCAATACAAAGTATCCACAATAAAAACAAAGAAAAAATAATTTTTTAATGAAAAGAGCATCAGTGACCTGTGACATAACTTTAGGATTTTAATATATGTGTAATAGGGTCCCAAAGGAGGGAGGGGACAAAAATATTTGAAGAATCTGATCAAAACTACCCCCAATGTGATGAAAACTATAAACCCAAGGATGCAAAAAATTTCAATGAACCTCAAGCGCAAAACTTACAAAGAAAACGACACCAAGGCACAGAACAATCGAAAGCACTCAAAACAAGTGCTAAGAGAAAATTTTAAAAGCTTTCAGAATAAAGACCTTACTTACAGAGGCACAAATGCAAAGATGACAGTAGACTTCTCACATAAAACAATGCCAGTGAAAAGACAATGAAGCAACATTTTAACGTACTAGGTGAATAAAGAATTATCATTTTTAAAGGACAATGATGGCAATTGATTCAAACTCATCAAACGAGTAAGTCTGTGATGACAGGAAAAACACATTGGTCTCCACTAAAAGTTACTAATGGTGACTTTTATCAGGAAGTATCCGTGAGTTCTTTTGCGGGAGCCCTCTTTCTGCCTTTTCGGAAGACCAGGCGTCCCAGAAGCTCTCGGAGGCCAGGCGCCGCTTGGCGACCACAGAGCCAGGGCGCAGAGCGGGGGTGTTCTTGGCTGTGTCCACGGACACAGGGGAGCTTTGTGAATTGGTTTTCTCACTCCAGGGACCTCTGTCCTACTACTGAGTGGCTGCTCCAGAAGGGCCCTGCCTTTAAACATGATTTTAGATTTAAAAGTGTATATTTTTTGTATGTATGTTTATCTATTCTTTATTGTGTTATAGATCTCACTTTCTTGTTTCATTGAAAACTGTACATGGCTACTTAGTATACTTATTTAGCAATAACAACAAAACCAAGGATTTATCGAGAGCCTGGTGGGCACTTTCATAGCTGCTGGGGACACGGCCCTGCTGGGCAGGTGTTCTGAATTTACGTAAACGACACTGTGCTCTGTAGTGCGATCTCCCGGTTTTCATCAGTGCTATCCTACTACGAGCCACCCACACGGGGTTCACACTCATTTTGTTGTTCTGATCGCTGCATTGCATGCACCCAATGCCCACATCAGTCCTTCTGGGGGGTGGGCAGGGGATGTGCTGCCTAAAGCTCTTCACCACCTTGAATGAGAGTGGAATTGGTCATAGCACACTGTAGCTCACGTTTATTTGGGCTATGTGTGGAGTGTGGGACTCGCTGAACAGGGCCAGCTCGCTCTCTGGAGGGTCTGTACCCACTGATACTCCTGCCAGCATTTCATGGATGTTTCTGTTTCTTCAACCCTCAACAGCGATTGCAATTATTCAGTTTAATATATTTTTCCAAATGTAATGGATACAAAATGGTATCTCATGGTGGTCTTTATTTCTTTGATTTCTTATGTGACCATTACCTCATATTCGGGGTTCCCCTAGAGTGAATTGTATTTTCATACCTAACCCCCAATTTTTTTATTTGATCTCCTACTTTGTTTCTTTTTTGAAGGATACCAATTCTTCCACAAATTAATATAGTCAATGTAATTGACTAATATAGTCAATGTAACTCCAATCCCAATTCCAGCATTGTGTTAGAGGTGTCCCCCCGCCGTGCCCCAGAGGGTAAGCTGCTGTTGCCTCTGGGTCTCCAAGCACTCAGCCCACAGTCTGACTCAGAGCCTGTAGACTGACCCTGTGTGTGAGCCGAGGGCAGGGGAAGAGGATCCACTTAGTCAGCTGGCCACTCGGTGAAAGGCGGGGCCAGGCATGGTGGTGGAGCTGGCTGGCCAAGGCTGGGGGAGGGAGGGATGGGCAGCAAGAGTTCTGAGGGACCAGGGCATCCCAATGCCATCCCATTTCTAAAAATAGGCATGAAGAAAACAATGGACAACATGAACAATATCTACAATCTTTTCAGTTAGAGTATTCCACCCATGAGCTTTCCCCCATGGTCTATGGGTTCATGCTAAGCCCAGTCCTAAGACTTCCATGTCCCATAGCTGATGACCATCTCAGCCTCTCCTGGAGTCCTGTCCCAGGGGATGAGGGTATAACACGGTTCCTTAGAACAGCAGGCCAAGGGGGCACGGGAGGAGGCTGTCCTTGCCCAGTGCCGACCACTCAGATTGGGCGTGAGGGTTGCGGGGGCGCCATCTTCATTCTGCATGCTGCTTGGTGAAACTCAGCATGAGGGTCGCAGAAGGTGCCACACTTCCTGTAGTTATGGCTGCAGGGAGACACTGGGTCTGGCGTTGCTGGCGTGGCGGCTGACCGAGCTGGCCCCGGGTCCTTTTGGCACAAGCTGGTCAAACCCGGGTAGCTCCGAGATGACAGGCCTCGCCCTCCACTCTATTTACTTGCTTAAGGGCGTGTGCCTGTGTCCCCAGGTGGACTGCAAGCTGCCAGAGGGTACAACCACATACTGCACCTCTTCACCTCTTGTACAGAGCTATGCGCAGAATTAAACACTCAATAATTATTTGTTACATGAACTAATTAGAATGAGTAATCAAAACCGGACATCCAACCTCCTTGCCTGAACTCTGAGACTGTGCACAGACCCTGGCCTCACAGGTACACCGACCGAGTGTGTGGGAGACTGTTGAATCGGTGGGGAGAACTATGCAAATACACAGAGAAAGACACAGTGCAGGTGGGAACCGAGTTAGAACAGCACAAGTACCAGCGACCCCAAGGGGGGCTGCACGTTGCATCTGTCACACAGGACCTCGCCTGTCTCCATGTCCGGTGCTCTGGTGCGCTTCTCCCCGGTTCAGCTTCTCTTTCTGGCTTCACGGGCTCAGAGACCAGCCCCTGCGTCGTCGGGCCTGCAGGCTACGTTTATTAGTCCAGTGATGGATAAGGGATCCAGCCGCACCACTGAGCGACCGGCCAGCAGGCACAGCCTCTCGAGGACTGTGAATGACGAGACACGGGGGAGGGGAAGTGGCCCCGAGGAACAAGCCCGTCGCGTGGACAGTGTTGGGAGCTCAGGGAAAGACCCTGAGGTCCCCTGACTGTCTTCAGGTCCTGCCTTTCTTAGCTCAGCTTTTCTTGCGTTTTGACAGAACCGCTGGTGTCCTTAATGCACACCTTTACATGTTTCCTGGGTTCTTTCTAAAATCCGGCTACTTGAACAGCTTCTTAGGATTTTGCAACCAATTGAGCAACCGAATGAGCTATGCCGAAAGCAGTCCTCTCAAAGCTGATTTCACGTCCTTGGCATTCAATGGGCAAACTGCAGCCCCACTGGCCGCCCCAGCAGATGGTGGCCCTGCAGGTGGCAGGGAGGTTTGAGTCATCCAGAGCATCTCAGCTGAAGGAGGCTTAAATGGAGCGGGCCCGAGAGGGCCCAGAATAGCAGGGGCACCATGTGAGGTCAGGGCGACCTGCTGTCCCCAGTGGTGCAACCACTTGGCATCTGACACCTCTGATCCAACTGGCTGCACACCGCGGCCTTCGCTCCTGGGACAGCAATCAGTGTGGCCAACCAGATGCACCTGCAGAGCTCCCGACTGGATCCGACTTCAGAAATCTCCGAATTCCTGTGTCAGCGCCACGGCTTCCCGTGCACGCGACCCTGCCATCTCTTCTGGAACACGACAGGGCAGTCTATTTCTGGAGGCTCGACTGGAAAGAGTGTTGACCCCATTTTTAAGCCAGAGTCTACTGCCTTGTAATGTTTACCCCCGGCTACCAGCACTGGACCTCGGCAGATACCCGCACACGTGGGCTCCGTTAAAGAATGAAGCCAGCTCTTCAGATCGCAGGACCGAAGAACCACTGCATCTTCTAGATCTTTCTTTCTCCAGGCTAAATATCCAGGTCCTTTCGATCATTTCTCCTGTGACATCACTTTGAATCCCTTCACGGTCACTGTACCTTTCTTCTGAGCTAGCCTTAAAATGTGTTGGCCCTGCATCTTTGGGGGGTACCTGACCAGGGAGGAGGGGGCGTGCCTCACATCCTTTCCTGTTTAGGAAGGCGTTCACCTTTGCAGTGTGCCTCTCCGTAACTGCATTTGTGTTAGAGCCCACCCAACCACTGCAGTCATCCCCGAACCCACGGTGTCATCTGGGGGCACCAGTCTGTCCAGTCGAGTCCTTCCAACCCCCCTTAGGGTCTCATCCTTTGTCAGCCCCATAAGGGAGAGCCCTGCCCTCCACCGCAGTCAGGCGTCCGGAGGGGGCTCTGGCCTGAGCTGGGCTGGGAGACCCTCACCCAGGGCAGCTACCTGTGAGGAGCCTGCCCGGAAGGTCACGGGGACGAGGAGGTGGCTCGGCTGTTAGGGGCCACTGCGAGAGATCGGGGAGTCAGTCCGCAGAGGGCACGGGGAAGGCTCCATGGAAACCGAGTCACAGAAATTAACAATGATTGCTAGTTCCCACAAGTTCCCACTGAACCTTTCTCAACGAGCTCCTGTGAGCTTTCTCTGCAGTAAAAAACCTTTTAAATGTAAGGCTCTTTGACTGGATTTTGGTTCTGAAAACACAATCTTTCACTAAGACTCAGGCAAGTCTTTGAAGCTCGCTGGGCTTAATTTTCCTTACGGGTAAACCGAATGGACGGTTCAATAGTCTCCTTTCACTCTGTGAGTCTGCAGCTTATTTTTCCCACTCTGCACTCCTCTGCTTGGGAAAGTGTTAAAAATAAAAACCTAAGTGCGTAAATTTATAAGTTACCCCCGGTAAATCTCATCTTGGTTTTGGTTAACCTTCCAAAACATCTCACACACTGGAATACGTTTGGGTCTTCGATTACTACGTGGTGAACAGAAGGAGCATTGAGAGTAGTGGGTTCCCACATCGTCACGGAAGTCTGCGTAGTGGCTGTCTCTCACCTTGGATGAATTGCCCAGAAATTTCATTTATTGGGGGATTAGAAATCCATTCATTCACTCACTCATTCATTCATTTATTTGTGCACTCATCTGTGATTCCATCAGAAGTTAGCTGTAGAGTGAGGGTGTGTTTTCCCAACGTCAGCAAAAGATGTGTGAGCAGTAGATGGTTTGATTTGCTGGGACTCCTTGAGACGGCCACCCCAGCACAAGATGTCCACATCTTCAGGGCCCTGGAAGTAGGCTCTGGTGCACTGTGACGCGCAGTCACAGCCAGTATGTATGGTCAGGCACACCACGTAGAGAGTGGGTGCCACTCAGGTCCGCCAGCTTGTTATTTGTTAGCAACATGGACAGAAAGACTTGGTGGGAAAGAATGTAGGAATTTGGCTAAACCAAGCTTTTGCCTTATCTCCAGACTCCAATTATGCAAGGCCACCCCTATCTCTCGTTACCTCAGACATGTTAAACATCAGCTTAGAGTTCAAGTTGGCAACGGGGGTGGGGAACAAAGAAGAAATCTTCGAGGCAGGATCAGGCTCTATTTGCAGTTCACACACCCTCGTTCACTCAGGAAGGCAGGCGGGCAGAAGGCAAGACTGACTCTCTTGCCCACAGTGTTAAAAAGCCCTGGGAATGGGAACAGGAACGGGGGTATTTTGCACACATGCATGCTCTGTGAAAAACACGCCCTCTGATAGGGTGTTCGGAGAGGCCTGAGGACGAGGGGACGAGCAGAGAGAGGAAGAAGGGGCTGACATCTATCTGTGTGACAGTCACCTGCAGCTGCCATCCTCGGGGAGCTTCTTGCCGCCGGCTCATCCCGGTAACTGTAATGCTCATAGGAGCCTACTGCTGGCCCCGACTTCCTCCTGGCCAGCCAGGACCATCCTAAGCAAGCTGGGCATGTGGACCCCACGCCGTGCCCTGCCTGCGTCAGTGCGCTCAGGGCTCCTGTTCTTCCTGCCCCCTTCCAGCTGGACCATTGCTGTCCTGTCACTTAAACTGCCAGTCCTGCTTTAAAATCCACATCAAAGGTCAGCCCCTTGTGGCGACTTTCCTGCCCTCCTCCACGGGGACCAACGAGCTCTGCTCAGACTCCGTGACTTACCTTCAGGCACTTCCGCCCCTCCCAGCACAGTAGGCTGCCAGGGGCAGTGATCTTAACCTGGACGAGAGCCTCAGGCCTGACCCGGGGCCAGGCTCATGCTCGATGACCAAATGTACTCTGTGATGCGCAACGAGTAGAATGAGAGAAGAAATGCCTTGGGGACCTCAGAGCCCATGTGGAAGAGTGGCATTCCCATTCCTGTCCCCATTTATGCTACAAGGTAGACTCGAGGGCTAGAGAAAGTCCAGAAGCTAAATAATGAAACTGTCCTTGGACAGAGTGGAGGTTGTGACTGGGGGCTGCCAGTACCCTCTCAGTCTGGTTTGGCTGGTGAGCTCAGCTCACTAAGCTTGAGAGGAAGGCTTTGCCACTGGTTATAGGTGAGTCACCGGTGTGTGCTTATCACCACTGCTGCCCAGGGCAGGGCCACAGAGGGAGAAGAAGGTCACAATCAGCCTTAATGGTCTAGCAAAACTAGAACAAGGGCGCAGGCTGGAGCCTTCACCCATTCAGCTTGGCGGACATCCTCTGTGGACTGAGCCTTATGGCCCTGGTGGGTGGGTGTTTCCCAAGACAAACCCAACCCGGAGGCTGGAAATCCAGAGTGCTGAGTGTGACCAAAGACCAGCTAGCGAAGCAATGCATCGCCAAGCAGAAGACACTGCTTTGCAGTGGTTTGCAGCAAAGACCAAAGGAAGTAGAAGGTTTAGGAACTTTCTGGGCAACAGTATCGAGAATAAAGCTGACTCCACCTAGAGAAGTTCTGAGAGAAACAGGCCCCGCCACATGGCGCAGGACAGACGGGCCCTAAAGGAGGCGTGTCCTCCAGCACTGCCGTGGGGGAGGGCATCTGCAACGGCTTGGGGCCTGTCAGGGGTTGAGGTGACACCACTAAGATGTGACAGCTGACACGGAGGAGGAATCCGCAGAGGTGAACAGCTGACTCAGAGGTGTTATTTATTATTGTTGTTTCTCCCCTCCCTCCCAGTGGGTTGTAGGAGGGGCTTTGTCAAGATGTCCAGACCCAGCCACGGAAAAATGGCATGAGGTCGTCCTCAGCGGAGGCCCCTCTGTCACAGGGCAGCAAGGTAGAAGGCAGCGCAGATGGAAGCAAGAGAGTGCGGGGTCAGCTGGTAGGATCAACCCGAAAAGGCGAACGATGCTTCAGCCCTGGGGCATGGAGCAGAGGGGTCAGGAGGGGCCCTGCAGCCCCGTGGCTGCAAAGGGGTGGGCATCGTCCAAGGTGACCAGGCCTGGGAGGGTTTAAAAATATCAGCAAGCCCACTGCCAACTAGAATGGCATTACACCTGGCAACATTTGCCAAGGGATTGGTGTATCCCCTGATACACCCAAGGTGATGGTGGATGGTTCTGTCAACGGAAATGGCACAAATTCCAGGCCACTGCAGAGCGAGTTCAACGTGCGTGTTAAAGCAAGGCTCCTCTTCACAGCACGATGCATGGCTGTGAGGAGGGCGGTCCTCATGGCTTCCTCCTCGAGCCTGTGCCTCATCCGTCATCACCTATTGCTGGGGCCAGGTGCACCAGGCAGGAAGAGAAGGTATTGCCGTGGACGTGCATCCACACAGAGAGACAGAGGCTTTCCAGAATCTTAGCATGTTTCCCTTTCCTCGTGTGTTTGTTCCATTGTTTCTCTCATTGTTTCTTTTATTTGTTTGGTTTTCATATATTCCTGAGGCTCCAGGGCCTTCTTCTAGGTTTGGAAACCCCAAAGAGTAAGTGACCAAAGTATGACTTGTATTTTTGGTTTTCTAAGTTGGAACATACATATTGATATTTTACTATTTGCCCAAATTCATTTTGCACAGAGTTCACCAAGGTTTTCCGGGAACCAAGGAAGCCAGAGCAGGATTTGTTCAGCAGCGTACAGGCTCACCAGGAACAAGACTGGAGCCGCGCGGACTTGCCTGGGCTGTAAATATCTGTGGCCAGCTTCATGAGTCAGTAACGCCTGTGAAGGGACAAGCCCCTGCTGAAGAGGGCCAAGGGTCGAGACACGCTTTTCCTCGGGTGCCATGCTGGGGTTGGCCAAGTGTGTCTGCCCGCATGGCCTCGAGATGCATAGGAAGTCGCCTCTAGCAGCTCCTCAGGGACACTTGGCGCCTGCAGCAGCCGGGAGGCAGTGAAGGAAGAGTGAGCGGCCCAAAGGAAGAAGGGACAGGAGATGGGGGATAGAGGGGCCAGGCTGCCAAGCCTGATCTGAGGAGACCGCTAGAGCCATCCAGCTCCTTCTCATGGACTGGTTTTCCTTCCAGGTGAGCCGGCTCTGAACAGGGCCCTTCTCAGGACGGAAAACGGTCCATGAGCACACACCCAACTCTTTGTGCCTCTGATGAACGGAGTAGAGGAGGACCTTCAGGAGAACCACGGTCCAGGCTGACACTGCAGAGCAGCCCAGCGATCTCTCAGCCAAGGGTTTGGAGAGGGGCGAGGCCGGGAGGGAAGGGAGCAGAACTTGAGCTCATGGCACCAAAGGGACACAGCCTTAAGGACAGCAGTATTCCGATCACATGATAGCATGACAGGAAACAATAAAGGAAGAAACCAATGAGAAGGCCCAGGACACTTCTTTGGAAAAACTTAACAAGGCCCCTGAGCACCAGCCAGGATTACGCAGGGCTGTTCGCAGTTGGCTGGAGAGTTGGCTCCGGGGAGAAGTCGGGATCACAGGCCGCCTCCGTGTGTGCTCAGGGCGACGATTCCGGAGCTGCTCTGGGCCAAGCAGAGCGCCGAGGGCCCTGTGGTCCAAGTAAACAGGGAACAGGGCCTCCCAAACTCTGGCCCCAGCACACAGGGAGGACTGTGGGCCCATGACGTCATTTTGGCTGGACCACGCTTCTCAGAACATTCTGGACAGCTCTTCCTGGTGTTACAGACAGCAGGCATCCCGGCTGGATGAAGAAAAGGCCAACAGAGTCCGCGGAGAATTCAGGGCACCGGGAGGCATTAAAAGGCCTCATCAGAGTAACCAGCACTTTCCTGTTTCCAGGGCATTTGGCGTAATTACAACGTCTGTGTTCAGCGTGGGATCCAGCTTCCTGCACTGACTCAGGCCGCACAGCCTGCCTCCCTCTGCGTTCCTACAGGTCACGCATCTGCCTTGAATCATCCCTGAACATCTCCTGTCTCTACCACACTCTTTCCATTTTCATAATTCCGTACTGTGCCTACAATGGGATTCGAAAAGTATAGAATGTTAGCCCTTGTCCTCGAGGAACTGGAAGTCCATGGGAAGAAACAGGCACGTCAATCGCGTCATGGCTGTGGAAGCAGAGGTGGGAGCCTGAGCCTGGCTTGGCCGGTGGGGTTCACAGGAGTAGAAGAGGACTCGGATGTTTCCCCAGAGCCCCCGGGTGTGCCTTTACACTGAAACTAGAGGTGGAAGCCAGGTGGAGGATCACTGTGGAAGATCACATGGACATCCAAAACCAGTGAAGCCAGAGTGGCCAGCAGTGGGAAGTGAAGAAAGGGCACCAGGCCGGGATCAGGAAGCGGAGCGTTAAGGACAACAAAGGGGGTTCATGCTGGAAGTGACGGCTGTTCACAGCTCTGGGGGCAGCAAGGACCGAGTGTGTACTGGGTCAGCTGGACGGACAGGTCAGGGTAGAATGCCAAGAGGGACCAGATGTAAGAGATGATTAGGGAGCAACTGGACATGATTCATGATGGAGACGGACGCATCGCAATCACCCCGAAGTTCTGGCTTGGGGGCTGCCTGGTGGATGCGAGACAATGACATAAACTACCACACCCACTGGGGAGAGGTAGCTTCGGAGGAAGGTGATGGGTCCTGTGGGCATGCTGAGTTTTAGGTTTCCAGGATGGCCAGGCAGATGTGTGGCCAGGGACACAGTAGGAAATATAGTCCCTGGACCTCAGGATTTGAGTCTGGACTGGAGACCTGCTTCTGGGAGCGACCAGCCAGGGGGAGAAAGGGATCGCCCACAGAAAGTGAGAGGCAGGTTCCGGACTAAAGGTGGAGCTCACCGACACCCCGAGAGCACAGGAGAGCCATTCAGTGGGTGAGGGGATGAAGGCTGCGGCGCAGGGCAGGGTGGGAGGAGCGGCAGAAGGTGGAGCCGGCGAGTGTCTCCTTCAAACAGGAAGATGGGCAGGAGAGTGAAGGGAGGGCGCGGGAAGGAGCAGTAGTTGGGGAAGGAGTTTTTTTTAGAGTAGGGGGTCTTTGGCATGTGTGAAGGACAAGGGAAAGGAGCCAATGTGGACACAGGATTGAGGGTTCAGATTGGAGAGATGATCACAGGAAGCTGGAGGTCTCAGGAGAGAGGCAGGGAGGGGTCAGGTGGCAGGGCAGCCTTCGGAGTTGGGACCCTTCATCTCCTGAGACAGAGACAACTTTCAGATGGATGAGAGGCTGGGTAGGTGATAGAGCTGGCGGGCAGCAAACCAAGCCCTGCTCTCAGAACTGTGTGTGTGTGTGCGTGTCTGTGTGGTGCACACCAGGCTGCCTTGCACTTAGGACTCAGTTTCCTCTGCACGTTTCGGGCGTGGGATCTTCACTCCCTCGGACAGCCAGCTCTGTGAAGGCGCGGGCCCAGTTAGCCGTGGGTGAGCCGGGCCCTGCCCGTGGCCGACGTCTTCCTCTCTCATGTCCTCCTGGCCAGTCCTTAGGAAACGCCAGGTGCCCAGGGCTCCTCACTTCCGAGAGCCAGGCTGCGCCTTTAAAGGTTATTTTTATTGACCTGGAGCATTTTGCAAGCATTAATTTAATATGAATAACACGAGGAGAAAAACCCAACTTACAATTGAAAAATAATAATAGAAGATGAATAAATAAGAAAGAGAGGATGTATTTTTGAAAAGATGGTTTCCTCTTCTTTTTTAAATTACTGTCTTCTTTAGAGTTGGGCTGAGCCGTAAGGTTCCAAGGTGGCAATTTGGTCCCTTTGCTCTTTCAGCTTCCCTCCAGTCCTTGCCACTGGTCATGACAAGGCACACAGTGCACTGTCACCAACGTGGGGCCACTTCAGGACCGTGAGCCTTCAGCAGCCTCAGCAAGCAGGGCGTGGGACGCGTCTCACCCTGGAGCTGTGGCACAAACCTACCAGGAGTGCCCTCTGTACGGCCACCTGCCCTCAGCTGTCTCCCTCCAGTCACTCGGGGCATTTGAAGTTCACCCCATTCATTTTCAGCACTTGGTTACAGTTCAGTTAGCATCTCGGTGGTGCTCGCAGCTTTCCATCACATATGGTTACTGATGGTCATTCATGTCTTATCTCCCTAAGTTCCAAACCCTAAGTTCCTAGAGACCAAGGTCCATGACTTACTGTCTTTACATTGCTGTCATAGCAACCAAATTAGACCTTGAATAAGTATTTGCTCCTAAAGAACTAAATGGTTCTCTGTTGTAGGTGCTCACGCGTCTTTGAGCTCAACTTTCTCGGCTGGTAGGTGAGGCAGCTGAACTAGGTTCTGTACGGTCCTCAAAACTCAAACATCCAAGTATGTTAGGGGCCTATTTCCTTTGCTTGATGCAAACAGAGTCATTCCTGAGGGTGAGCCAGCGTTTCAGCCCTGTGCTAGGACAGAGAGGACTTAGAATTTAACATCTAAATGGAGAGAGAGAGATAACCCAGATTAGAATAGCCCCAAACAGGACCAGCTGCTTGTACTGAAGTCTGAATTGTGCGGCAGACCCCGGAGATGAGAGGACAGACAGAACAGCAATGGCAGGGGCACGGGGGTGAGCGGCGGCCCTTCAGGGATCCTCCGTTGTCACGCCAAACACCCTGAGCTGCACAGCCCTTCACGTGGCTCTGGTCTTCACCTGACCACGGCTGCGGAGGAAGGAGAGGCTGGAACTGGTGGTCACACTTCGTTCTCAGTGGCGAGGGGAAAGAGGACCTGGAACTGTGGTGTTTTGATGGCAGAACGGAAAGGGTTGTCTGGGGAGGGTCCGGGTACACCGCTGGGTGTCGAGGGGCTGGGAAGAGCCTGAGCGGCAAGAGCATACTGGGACCTTGAGGGAGGGACACAGAAAGTCTGGTGTCAGGGAGAGAGAAGGGGTGACAGGACAAGACCAGAGCCAACGTGACTCATTCTGCACCTGCCTCCAGGGCCGGGTGGCTCCACTAAGGTCCTGAAGGAGCTGAAACAGAACAGAAGTAACTTACTTGACAACGTGGAGCCAGGAAGGGGGCTGGTGTCCCTGCCATTCCCAATTGTCCTTCGAGAACCACATGGGGTGGGTCCCAGGACCCTGAGGAAACCCAAATCCACTAGTGCTCACGGCCCTGAACAGTGCTTGTGCGTGACCCGCACGCGCATACCGAGCGCCACAGGGCGTGGCCGCACACGTGTCACCACAGGGGCTGCGCAGTGCCCAGCACCGCACATTCAAGTTCCGCTCTTTGGAACTTCTGGGTTTTTTGGGGTTTTTTTTCAAATATTTTTGCTCTGAACTTGGTTGAATCCAAGGTGAGAAACCCACAGGCACGGAGGGTTGGCTGTGCAACGTGTAAGTATTCCCTGTGCCTCTGGCCAACACAATGGATGTGCAGGGTGGGCAAAGCAGGTTTACAGCTGTGAGTACACGAACCAGAGTCTCTTCTTGTGTTATTATTCATTCATTCATTATGTATCATATTTCCACAGGAACAACCGGAGACCTATTTTGCCAGCCCTGTATATGGGCAGGCGGGGTTCCAGCTCCCTCCACCCCTCCCCTCCTCCCACGTACACCTCCCGAGAGCAGACCAGAGGAAACCCCAAGTAAACCGTTTGTGGGTGCGCTGGCGTGATCGCAGGCCAGTGGCTCCTGCGTCCCAGGTAACAAAGCCAGTGCCCCTTCCCCTCCGTCTGAGGGCATCGTGGCTCACCCAGGCTCCTGCCAGGCCTGCAGGGAGGCGGAGCTGCAGAGGGCCGGACGGGAAGCCCTGAGAGAGGGCAGACTGTTGGGTTGGCGGAACGTCTTCTCTTTGGGGCTCTGGCCCTTCTCAGTTTGGAGGCTCTAACCTCAACTTTGCCAAACCTGGGAGAATCTGCAGACAACCTGTGAGGCTGTTCTCCAGGCTGATTGCCAATCAGACCCGATGCTGGTCACGCCGGGTAACGAGCAGTGGGTGCTGCGCCCACAGCCGCAGCACGAGACCCACTCAGCGCGCAGGCCCGATACTGCGGCCTCGCTGCCCAGTGCGCGGTCTCAGTTTGGGGGAACGTTTCTGTCTTGCGTATCCTCTGTTTGTCCCTCTGTTTTCGTAGCCCATTTGGAGTGCCTGTCTCATTCTCAGCGACCCTCCCTTTGCTGACAAAGTTTCAGCTTGAACAGCACAGCAGGGAGACCACTATCCATGAGTCTGTGGGCCCCTTACGGAGCGCAGTGGCAGGTCGGGCTGGAAGCCCTGGGCAGCCCCAGAGGGTGGCCCTGGCCGAGGGGAAGGAGGGAGGCAGAGACAGAGGGAACACCTGCGGCCACACAGTGCCTTCCCCTTGGGCTCAGCCTGTCTTCCCCAAGTTGTTGGGCACATTGTGTTCGCCTTCCGTCACTTGCGACATCCAGGAAGTGCCCTTGAGTCTTGGCCTGGGGCCCATGCAGGCTCGCTCCATGCGGGTTGGAGCGCCGAAGGACGGAAGGGTCCTCTGTGCAGGCCGTTCCAACGCTGAGTCAGTTCTCTTCCATTCTGCAGGAATGGGTGTGGGGCCGGGGCTCTGCACGCGTGCACTGAAGTCACAAAGGCTCGCAGCCCCAAGGCTTGGTGGCGCAGGGGAGGAAGGGCTCTCACGAGAGGGGTGGTAACTACGCAAATGTGCCTCACACATTTATTCCGCATACATTCTGCTGTGACACACGGGTGCCTGTCCTTGTGGGAAGAACGTGAGTACACAAAGAAGGAACTGGAACGATGACTAACTGTACCAAGTGCCGTAATGAGCTCTGGTGGGGAAGCCTCTTTTAGACACAGAAGGCTGTTCTGAAGGGTCATTTAAGCCAAGACCTGGAAGATGGGAGGTGAGAACTCTGGGGAAAGGAAGGGCACATCCTGTGCAAAGGCCCTGAGGCGCGGGGGAGACCTGAGGCAGGTCCAGGATCGCCACGTCTCTGTCGTTGTACCCCTTACAGGCGTCTGAAGAAAAGTGTGGAAGGAGAAAAACATGCGTCCAGCACCGCCAGGCCTCGCCAGCATCCTCTTTTCTAGAAAACGTGTGATGTGGGTGGGCAGCCACCGCAGGGTGCAGACCAGGAAGTCGGACATCCGGCCTCCGGAGTAGACCAAGCGCCCTGTCCGGCTGCGCTGCAGGGGCGAGGAGTGCCAAGTCCTGTGAGAGGCGCAAGCCAAAGAGCGCCCCAAGACCGCCCTCTGCCCTGTGGCATTGACCCTGCACGATCCAAACAACCACAAGGAAGCATTCCCTCTGCTTTTCTCCTCACATCTTCTCCCTACCGCCAAAAAAATTTGAAAATCCACTGAGCCTTCGCTATTTTCAGAGTTTTCGCTGTCTGTTATCTAACGCCCGTAGCTCCTGGGCATCTGAGCCTATTTCCACTTGTGTACATTCGGTGGTAAATAATGGTGATCACTTCAACCTAACACGTCAGGTGCTCGGGCACCGATCGCTCTGTCAGCCTTCGATTCTTCAGACTAAACAATAGAACTTCAATTTGCATATGTTTACAGGTTATTGCAAAAAAAAAATCCCGCTTCTGGGTGCGTGGAGTAGAGCACAATGATCCTTTTAAATCACAGTCAATTGCCCAGCTTTTCACTTGACTGAGGTTCAGGTACCATTTAGTTCATGAGATAATCTCACTGCAAGATTTACAGCCATGCCTCTAGTCTGGAGCAATCTTAGTCACTATCCCCCAGCCCTATTTCTTTCTTATCAGCCCCCAAATCCACAGGGCTACCTTTAAAAATGATGAATCAAGAATAAAATGCAACGGAAATAGCCAGTGTATCAGAAAAACAGAATAGGAATCTTTAAAACCTAGGGAGAATACTAGTGTACGTTTCTTTTCCAACCTGAGGCAGTACAGCAGCAAGATCAGCACTGATGTGCCTCCGGGGGACCTCCTCCTCGGGCCTGGGTTTGTCTTTGCCCTAAATGCTCACCATTACTGGGGAAACAGGAGCAGCACCCCTGGAAAGTCAAGCCACGTGGGGAGGGGCATCTGCCGAGGACACACTACAAAGCTCTTCATCAAATCCGGTCAACACGTAGGGACTGCCCTGTGGTACAAGAGCAAACTCAGGCTCAGGAGGTGACCAGCTGCCCGTCAGATTTCCATTTCTTTTGTTGTCCTGCTTTTGGCTGGTCGTTTCCAGGTTCCACGTGTGAAGGGGAGACAGATGCACTTGCTGCCCCACGGCAACAGGGGTGAGAAAGGAAGTATGAATGGAGCATGGGGACCTCAGACAAGGCATGTGGGCAAAGTCATAGCATTGGGGACCACAGTGGTCGCGCCACATGGCAAGAGCCCAGGGTAGAAACTGTGAGTTGGGGCAAGTTTATGGGGGGCCTTTAGAAATTTGGACGTATGGCTCTGTAGACGTGAAGGCACTGGGAGTAGATTCACTGGGTTCCCCATTCTTGCCCCCAATTCAGTACGAAGGAGGACGAGGGGCTTCCAGTCTAGCGATGGGAGTGGGGAGCTTTTTGTGTATTTATTTTCCTTTTTTAAAATATGTTCATTGATTTTAGAGAGAGGGAAACATCTGTGTGAAAAAGAAACACCAGTCGGTTGCCTCCCGTGTCCATCCTGACTAGAAATCGAATCCGCAACCTGCGTTTGTGCCCTGACCGGGGATTGAACACTCAACCTTTTGGTGTACGGAACGATGCTCCAATCAACTGAGCCACCCACTCAGGGCAACTGGGTGTACTTTTTAAAGCCCATTGACATAGAAGACTAAATTTTTCTTTTCAGGCAACTCCGAAGGCAGCAGCAAGGAACCCGGTGATGAGTTCTACACTTACATTAGCATATAGTCAGGCAATTGTCTTGAGTCACATCTCAAGAGAGATTGTCTTCCCTTTCTTGTCATCAGGAGCAGGAGACACGGGTGGGCATTTTGTAGACAGGATGGGATGCAAAACACAAAACGGGATATCCCACAAATGCCGGCACCCAGCCCACTGTGGAGTGTCGGTGGTCCACCTTCATGATTGCGTGGCTGATAGGAACTGGCTCGCTACCTCCGCCCAGCATCGTGAGAGAGCATAGCACACATATCATCAGCCCAGGAAAAGATCGAAATTCAAAATCCGAAGTACAGTTTCTGCTGATCGTGTACCACTTTCACAGCCATATAAAGTCGAAAAATCATAAGCCACACTCTCCTAAGTTGGGGACCTGGCTGTACATTTTGGGGAATAAGGATCTAAAGCTCTGTGAAGAAGTCTCTGCTGGAGATGAAAATCTAGGGGTCATCCAAACAGAGAGGGCTCTGGGAGTCACGTGGGGGTCAGGAGCACCTGGGGCTGATGGAAAGGGAGCCCAGGAGGCTGCGGACACCCACGTCACTGGACATACAGGTTCTGTGAAAGGAAGAAGAGCGGAGGAGTGTCACCCAGGGAAGGGGGCGTTTCCACATGAGGGGGCAATGCCAGCGTCGAATATTAAAG
Source organism: Trachops cirrhosus (assembly GCA_028533065.1). Lineage (NCBI taxonomy): Eukaryota > Metazoa > Chordata > Mammalia > Chiroptera > Phyllostomidae > Trachops > Trachops cirrhosus. The sequence goes on along the minus strand of CM052546.1, from coordinate 75,110,656 downwards.
GGGGACAGAATGAGGTACTTCCTGAGAGAAAGCCCTCAGGAGTGTAGGCAATTAGGAGATCGGGGCAATCTGAGCGAGACCAGTCACAACAAAACCGTTCCGGGTGAGGGAAGAAGCCAGGTTTCATTGCACTTAGAAGGACCAAGAAGGGAATAATTGGCGACAGAAAGAAAGGTGTGCGACCAGGAAGCGCTGAGAAGTCCCCGTGGACCAGGCTCTCCTGTCTGCAGGGTGCACACCTCCAATTGCACAGCTGGCACCAGAGCACCAGATACCTGGACAGTGACATCAAAATGCGAAATGACAGATTCTAGACAGAGCGTGTGTAGCACAAGTCACGATCCAGGGGAGATTCCATCCTCTCCCTCAAGGACATCACCGTCCAGTGTGCCCACAAACAGTCACCCTGCAGCAGACGGGAGAGAGCTCGGACCCAGGGCTGTTGCCCTGGGGCGCCCAGAAGGAAATGTGTTTTGAGGGGTGACTGCAGAAGGCCTCCATGGGAAGCCAGCGTTGCATTCACAGCTTGAACCCTGGGCTGTAAAGGCCAATGGGATGGCAGAGACGGTCTCTTCAGGCAGAGTTTGAAACAAGCATCTGGAGACACTATGGACATTAGTGAAGGAGGAAGCATACAGAAAAAAATTCAGAGTACAGTCAGGCTTACCAGAAAAGTCCCTGGATCCGGGCCTTTCCTGGACTTGCTGATCACCCAGATCCAAGCTCCCTCACTGACCCTGGCTGGAGAGCTGGCCCCACACCACGGAGCGTGTTTTGACGTTTTGCCTTCCACGTCATGTCCCCGCGCCACTGTGACAAGAGCGGCGGGACAAGCCTGCCCTTGGTTCCTGGGTGTCCACACATGTGTGCGTGTTCTCAACAAATCTACCTGTATTCTGTGACCGCTCACCCAGTGCTCCTTGGGTAAGGATATCATGCTGGCACCAAGGAAAACAGAACAAAGATGAGGGCCTACACGGGGCAGAGGTCATCGAGCAAACCTGCAATAAGCGCCCGCTTTACGGGCCTGTCTGTGGTTTCATCGTGAAGACCACGTACTCCCTCTTCAAAAGACCACAGGTCTTGGTCCGAGTTTGTTTTTGGAAACATTGTATTGTATTGAAAATATCGTATAAAGAGAGGCCTTGATACGAAATATAGGAATGTGAGGTTTAAACATAGATGCATAATTTAAAAAAATTATATCCCAACTTTAATTAAGGCAGTGGACCTTAATTTAAACAAATAAATGATTAGTGTGGACTACCAACTATACACAAGACCATAATTAACAACGTAATTATCATTCTTCCCATTTCAGACATCCTGGTCTGAATTCCTGCTCTCTCGATGCAAGAGGCACAGGGAGCTGAGGTTTTGGCCGGCTCCACCAGCCGTGTCTCTGGCACACGGAGCGTGCAGCAATCAAGTCAGCCCCTCAGTCCGGGCCCGAGCACCAAGGGGCCCGGATGTGGTGGTGCCATCTCAGGAACGTAGAAACTTGGCCTGTGTCCTTCAGGGCATGCGCCTGGCACCTCTGTGGGCCAGTAAACAAGCCTTCGGAACAGCCCAAACAAACCATAAGGAAGTCCTGCATTCTGAAACGAAAGGGCAGAAAGCTGCGGAGAGACACACGTGGCCATTGTCTGGTTTGCCAGGATGTGAGCCGTCGCCTGGGGAGAAAGTCACATGCAAGGCGCTCTAATTGCAGGGCTGACACCATGAGGACAGGTCCCGTGAAAACAGGACAAAAAAAAAATAGCAAGAAAACAGTGCTCCCTGCTTCCAGCTGGGCCAAAAGAGCAACTCGCTCTTGAACTTGTTCAAGCAATGGACAAACCGGGCAGAAAAGGAGAAAGAACACCAGGGCTGAGTCCAAGTTTTCAGGAAAAACATGAGTGCTGGATAAGGAAAAAAGGCAGAGTATTTTAATGCCAGCCAAAGGGGAATAGGGTGCATTTTTATAAACATGTTTCCTTCCCCCCTCCTTTTTTTTTGTTCAGTATAGAAAAAGAAAAAAATGAGCCCATTTAATGAATGAGGAAGGAGTTGAAAGCTAAATGGCTCCAAGTTAGATGAGCTTTTAAACTGCTTTTTCAAAATTATCTTAAACACGAAAAATACAGATAATGGTGAAGGAGGACTGGGAAATAACAAAGATGTTGTCGGTAAACAATTGATAAGGTAGGGCTCCGGGAGTTTTTAGAGAAATTAAAGATATGCAAATGAGAGGTTGAAATAACACAGTCCCGGGGTAGTTAGTGAGACTTGCTAAAAAATTTGCAATGCCCCAGAGGCAATTATTTTTCAAATACCATTTAATATATTGGGGGGAAGAACAGGAGTCTTAGCATTAGACGGCAGCTCACACATGTGTGAGAAATGCATGAATCACTCAGAGTCATGCATGGGTCTCGTCTTTTTCTGTCTCTCTCAGTAGCAACGTGACAAGATTGGTTAAAGCAAAAGGTATTTAAAATACCTTTTGGTGTTAAATAGAAACAGAAGCACATCTTCCAATAAAAAGAAGGAAACAGAGGCATTGAGTAATCAAAGGAATTGGTGAAGGTCAAAGACCAAGTCAATGCCTAAGTTATGACCCATTTTCTAGAATTTGGGGAGCTCAGTTCAAGAGAAGAAAGAGCGTAGAAGGTGACCGGGTCTCAGGTGTTAACAATGCTGCAGGCTGGCCAATGGGGCGGGGGCGGGGGTGGGGGGGGGCGGCTCCCATTTTAGCTGGAGTCACCGGCGCTGGCAGCCGGGTGGGGAAAAGACCATGTCTGCACTGGTCTAAGACCACGTCTAACTCGACCTTGGCCTTCGCTGTTTTCTGTCCGGCCTTTTCCCACCCGAGAGACCCTCGGCTGAGGGCAGAGCTAGAATTCGAACACCAACTCCCTCTTCCACCCCTGGCCCAAGGCACCTTTCAGAAGAACTCCTGCCCTCCTTTGCGAATCGCAGAACCCCTCAGCGCCTGCCCCTCTTCACTGCCGGAGCGGCACAGTGCAGAGGAGTGACACGTTCTACTGGTTCCTGCTCGTAGACCCAAACAAGGGGGAGTGCGCCTTGAGCAAGCGATAACTGAGGGCAGGCTCGAAGAAGTGAGATGACGAGGAGGCGAAGGTGGACAGTGGGTGCCCCTGTACCCCGGATAGTCATCTCTTGCTGAATCACCCCATTCTGAGCTGGCAGGAAACAGATACAGGCCTACACGGAGTCCCAGATTGGTCTCTGGGCCCCCTCAGCTTCGGCCCCTCCAAACTGGGCAGCGCATTTCAGGCCTCCTTGCCCGCACCTCCCACTCATCCCGGCCACCCGATCGGATCAACGTCAGGGTCAGTGTTTCCAGTCTGCTGCTGCGTTGTGCTGATGGGTCGATGACAGTCAGCAAAGACAAATCGTGCCAAAGGAGAATGTCCTCTTCTTCTAGGCTGACTCAGCTGGGGACAGGAAGACACGGGGACAGCTGGCATCTGGCGAAGCCCTTGATTGTCCCTATGAAATATTAACTGAGAGTGGCTCTGCGTTGGCCTGGCGCTAAGAAGGTCACCCAGGTCGAGTCTGAAAGGCAGAGGCACTGCGTCAACACAGAGAGGTGATAAGCAGTGTGCCGTTTCTCTGAGCTAATGCGGTTGGTTGAGTGCCATGGGGACAGGTTTTATGTGTCTCCACAGACCCCTGTGTTTTTATGACAACCATCTCCATGACAACCAGGTGTCCAGACACTAAATGGATCTCAGGGATATTAAATCCCAGCCTGGTGAGGGGAGCCCAGCTGACTGAAGCCTGCGCAGAGCCATTCTTGCGCTGGGCAGGTGGGTGGGCTCAGGGGAGTGGCGGGGGGGGGGGCTCCCTAGGGCCCAGCAGGGGGCATAGGGAGAGCGTGACTGGAGAGGAGGCTTTTCTTGATCATTTTCACTAATGATCCAGAAGAAAGGGTAAATAGCAGGTAAATTAAACTCACACAAAACTAATGCGAAAGTGTTACAAGCACCAGAGAGACTGGAGAAACTATGTCAATGGCCGTGGAAGAAATAGCAAAGTGAGAATTGTCCTGGAAAGCCCCAAATAGGTCCATCGGGGGCCCATATTCCAAAGTGAGAAGGGAGGGCAGACTCACAAGGCAGGCTGAGGGGGAGAGAAAGACGGTAATGAAGTTTAAAGCAGGGACACCACAGCGCAGCCCAGAGCAAAGAGCTGAAGTTGACACCTGCCCTGCCCTCCCCGGGTTGTTCAGGTGACCCCGAGAGCTGGCCCAGCGAAGAACAGCAGGTGACGGCGGGCACTCGGGAGGGGGTGTGGGGACCCCAGGGAGCGGCATCTTCCTAATGCGGCTCCTACTGCCAGAGGCAGGGAGACAGCGAGGCACACCAACTTCTTCCCAAAGGTGAGCTAGCCCTGCCCGCACCCAACAGTCCTGCTGTGGCTGGGGCTTCTTTTGCTTTTAAGTGATGCCCAGGTGCTGAGTGCACAGGAGGAGAAGACAATGCCATCTCAGGCAGAACAGAAGGAAGGAAGGAAGGAAGGAAGGAGGGAGGGAAGGAAGGAAGGAAGGAAGGAAGGAAGGAAGGAAGGAAGGAAGGAAGGAAGGAAGGGAGGGCAAAGCTGATGAAGTGGAGCAAAGGGCTGGCTATGCAGTTGGAACCCCAGTGACATTTAAATAGGCTGCAAATGGCCTTTTGGAGGGAACGCCCATCCTTGTCATAATCAAAACCAGGACAGGCCAGGCGGCAGGGAAGCGGGGTGGTAACCCATGTGTATCAGAGAGGAAGGAGGATGGACGCGGCCTGCCCATCACAGAGCTGAGTTTTAAGTGTGGGGTTTGTCTGTCGCGTGAAGACGTGGCCCCCAGAGCTAGGTGTGTTCATGGGGGAAAGCTGCCCTCTGCCAAAGGGCAGGGAGGATTAAATCGGTAACTGTCAGCACGTCTGTTTGGCAGCAAAATTAAAGGAAACCACATTCTCCATGAATGGAGGAAGAATCAGGGGGAAGGTAGTTGTTTCTTTTTCTTTTTTTAAAACATGAGTAAGATTCTCAATATGTTTGAGATTATTTAGCAAATTCTCTGAAAGGGGCCTCTGGTCACTCACCAACAGTTTGTGGAGGCAGAAGCCACAGCCTCCCGACGTCCCGCCCCTCCCACCCCAGAGACAGCGAGCTGGGCATCGCGGGGGCCTCTCTGTTCGGCTAACCATTAACAATTCATAAAAGTCCAGACCCTGGCGTGATCAGCCCAGTCCTCGGAATGTTATTAGAAAATCCTATTTCTGGTCTGTTATGAAACAGAGGTTTTGATGTGCTGCCAGGTTTAGGGGGAATTCTGGAAACGGAACGCGCTGGCTGCTCCGAGAAGCGCCGGCCAGTGGGTGTTACATAAAGCCTTCCTAGCAACTCAGGTTCGTCACAGAATGTGAGGCTGCAGTGGAAAAAAGCTAACGAGTTAATGCAAAACATGAGCCAACCACTATCCCCATTTGCTCTGAGGCCAGCCGGGAATTCTGGGGGCGAGTTAACCCTCGGCGCCCCGGCAGGCCTGAACTGAAGGGCACCTTCCCGCGGACCTCGCGGAATGCAGGGCAGCTCTGCTGGCCCCCGAAGCAACTACTGTCCCCGCTTTGGGCTGCTCCCAGTCTCCCCAGGCACTGCAGAAATACAAGCAGGAAGGTCACGTCGTCCCATCCCTGCCAAGAGAAATGCATCTGGTGGCAAGGCCGTGCGTTTGAACTCCAGCGATGAGAATCTCATGTCTGAGAGCTTGGATCCAAAATTATGCAGATCAGGGTCGAATCCTTTTCTGGGGATGGTTGCCAGCTTTTGTGAGGTTTCTGAAAAGCATATGTGGTCAATTATTTCACATCTCCCAGGTCTGGAGAGGTGGAGTAGTCAAGGAGACCTGGCCGCAGGGAGCACATAGAACATTGTTTCAAGGCCATGATGTGACCTGCTGACCCATGACGGCCAGCCCGAACTGCAGGGTTACAGAGAAGAAGAGCTGTCCCAGCCATGAAGATGAGTGTGTTGGGCTGGGTTGGGATGGGGCGTGCAGGGCGGGCACAGGTCCAGAAGGAAGGGGCTGAGTCGGGACTCAGGTAGACCAAGGAGAGGCCACTGAAGACAGGCAGTGGCTTGGGGGGCCACGCTTAAAGAACCTGCCTGGGCCCTGAAGGCCGCTCTGGACCAGTGCCCACTTCCTCGACCATCAGCAAGAGAAGCATCGCTTCCTTTGGGATGGAAAAGAATGGTTTTATAAAGTTCCAGGGCCTTCTGCCCATGTGAAGGCAGGCACCCAGTGGGTGGGTCACCTTTCCTGGCTTAAGACAGATCAGCACAGACCTGGAGGGTCCATACCCCCAGTCCTCCTTTGCTGAAGAGACTGCCAGGATACAAAGGGTAAATGCTGCTTCTGTGCTTTAAAAAAAAAAAAAGAGTCAAACCCCAAGACATTCTAGCTGGATGTGATGCTGAACCCACGTAGTAGGAGATGAATTTCTACTTTAGGTTGTCCTTAAGAAGTCACCAGAAATCCAGCAAACAATTTGCACTGAGATGCCTCTGGAAAGATCTCACGGAAAGTGCAAACACTGGATGGAGTGCACTAACAAAGGCAACAGGCCCGCCCAAGGAAGACAGCGGGCCCCAGGCACAGCCCCTGGAGGCGGGAGATCTTGCTGTGCCCGCTGAGCTCCCGGGAGAAGGGGGCCCCTCCACTGCCCGCAGGTGGGTGCCTGCCTGTGGGCCTCTGGTGCTGGCGTGCCCCGGGCCATGGAAAGCAGTCTGCAGCCAGTACGGCCATCGTGAGCCAATTTCCATTGAAATGAGATCAATACTACTCATTTTTCTCTAGCTGGCTCCCGAATGATTCATGAATCTGAAAACTAGTTCATGAATCAGAGCGGCAGGGCTGGGCGGGGAGCGTTTGTGCGGCCGGGAACCTCCATCCCTCCGTGAACCCCGCCGCCAGTTGCATAACGCTCGCCTGCCTGCGCGGCCCGGCCAGCCTTTTTGGAAGCAGCCTTTGGCTTTTACCAATTCACCTACTTTCTTTCTCAAAAGGAAAGAATGCCACTGTATATGGACTGTGTGTCCTTCTGCTCAGTGGGTGTCTTCATGCCCTTGGTGTGGCTGTGTGTGTCCAGACAATGGTGTTTGTATGCACACTGTGTGTGTGTGTGCGTGCGTGTGCACACATGTGTGTCCCGGGCCGTGGGCCCTTTAAACCTGAACGGGAGCCAAGTTCATCTCTCAGTGGAGCTTCTCGAGGAAGCAGGAGACGGGCAGTTGGAAACCACAGGCCTGCAAGTGCTGATTACAGCCTGCTAAGGAAAATGAGATTTCTATCTCACAGGAATTCAGTTATAAAAATAAAATACAACGTCTGGCTTGATTCAGCTAAATGTACAAGCACCAGGGCGTTTTAATTTAACAGCAAAGCTGGACAAGAAGAATGACCTAAAACATAGCGTTTAGAGAAAGTCAGAGGAGAGGGGGCGGCTACAGGAAGGAAGTGGGCGTGTGTGCGTGTGTGTCTGAGAGGGGGAGAGAGAGTGGGGGGGAGGGAGAGGAAGGGAGGGAGGGAGGGAACAAACGGCCCTGCTGGCAGTGCGTGCGGCGGGGATGATGTCATTGGAACAGTTGGAGGAGGGAGCAGAAAAACAGCTCGGGCTGTGCTAATCCTGTTTGCTGCCCTGAAGGGAATGGACGGCGGCCAAGGCAGGGAGTTCTGGGAAACCATATAAGGCTGCCAAACAAGCTTTGCCGCCAACATTAGGAACTGACAGCTTTGTTCTTTGTAACCTGGCTGCCCGCCAGAGGCCTCATTTCGGCTCTGCGGCGTGATTAGCCTGGACGGCCGCCAGCCCCGCGCTGAGAGCTCCTTTTCTTCTCTCTGAGCTCGCTCTCCCCCCTCTTTCTCTCTGCCAAACATGCAGCAGTTGCCATGGCAGTGGAAAGTAAAGTTTAAAAAAAACACAGCCAAGTGGGAGGCACGCCTTTATCCAGATGCGCCACATGAGCGGAGAGAAAAGGCAGGGGACCTATTCACAGGCTTCGCCTGAGGAGGAAAACACGGCTGAGCTGTCAGCTCGGAGAGGTGACTCCAGGATAAACACGGAGGACGGCGGCAGAGGCACGCCGCCCGGCTGTTTACAGAGAGAGGGGCTGGCTCCCAGGCCTTGTTTCCCTTCTCTCCCTCTCTTCCCGAGGCATTGTGCAGTGCGTAATGTGAAACGGAAAATGTCATGGTTTCCACTGGGAACGTGTCCACAGTTTTGAGAAAGCTCCAGAAGCTCGGGTCCATAAGCACTGAGGAAGCAGGAAGGAGGGGAGAGGGCATGGGAGGTCGCAGAGGCCCCTGGTCACCAAGGTGACCCCAGTGAGCAAGAGCTGGCCCGCGGCCACGGCCAAAAGGGCTCTGCTGGCTGCTGCGGTCCTGCCGGCCTTGACCTTCGGGCCCCAGGCTGTGCTGGGTCTGGGGTGCGGCGGGAGTCTGACGGGCCCTCCGAGGCCTGCCCCCCCGAGCGGCAGGGCAGTCCTTTCTGCCGCTTGCCACAGCACCGATAGTCTCAAGTTCCAAGGGGACCCTGTGAAGAATCCACTCTACTATTTTTAATACGGTTCGTTTTTCACCTGCTTGGAAAGTGGAACATCTCCCGGGAGGTGGCAAGTCGTGACCAAAGGCAAGTCTCCAGGCAGAGGGCTGGCAGTTTCCAAGGCAAAGGTTACTTAGAAGGGGAGGCCGGTTGCCAGCTTCCCCCAAAGCAAAATTTGACACTCCTCACCCTCGGGGTTCAGCGAGATTCTCGGAAAGACCTCTTCTGGTTCTAGAAGTTGCCTCAGCAGGGGCTGGCTGGGCTGTTTCCTGGCCTTGTCAGGCGGAAGACAGAAAGGCCAAAGCAGGGCTGGGCTGCTCCCCACCACCCCCCAACCTGTGACACCAACAGACCACAGCTGGCCTCTGAAAGGGCCTCCCTCACCTGTCAAGCGCGCGTGTGACCGATGCCCGGGCCCAGGAGAGAGATGGAGGTGGCAGAAGGAAACAGCTCCTGGTCTTGGGGGAAAGTTGGTGAATAGGAGTCCCTGCTCCTGCCATTTCCGTCACAGACTGGCCACCTGCCTCAGAAAGCCCAGGGGCCTGTTTGGGGGGTGCTCCTCTCAGAGGGTGGCTACCTTCCCCATCCCGGCTGCCCCCAACCCCTCGGCCTTCACCCCTGCCACGCCCTGCCTATCATCTCTGCTGCAGACGAGGCCCAGGAGACCTGGTGTGAGGATGAAGAGCGGAGTCCAGGAGGGTGGGACCTGCAGGCTGGCAAGGACACCCTGCACCTCGTGTGGGGAACACAAGCAAACGAGCGTGTTGCTAGGCAGAACTGATCCCCAGACAAACCGCAGGTTCCCGAGAAGCGGGAAGGAGGGATGGGCCTGGGAGCAGAGCCACGACGTTGCTCTTGTCCACTGTCCTGAGCCAGGGGCTCCAAACCCTTGGAGCCAGGGACAGGCCCCTGCAGTCCCAGAGTCTGCCCGAGCAGCCACCCTGCACAAGGGGGTCCCACTGCTCGGGGCCTGACCAGCCTCATTCCTGTCCTCTGGGCTGACTCCCATGACGGAAATGCTCACTGGTGACCTTGTAGAAGCAACACTGAATCAGATGGCTTTGTGTCCACATTGGTACGTGGGGACCTGGCAACAGCACACCTGTGAGTCTGTGGAACCCTACGGCCTCCGCAGGTGCTGCGGGGACCGGCCCTGCCCACCTCGGGTGAGGCTGGGCACGTGCCGCCCTGGACCTTGTCTGCGGAGCTCGAGTTCCCTCTGCAGTCACCAGCGCAGGTGGGGTGGGGGTGGGGGAAGGGCTGTTTCCTGGTGGCAGGGGTGGGGTGGGGGGTAGCGGGCGGGTCGCCTGGCCCCGCAGAGGTGACTCCGTCTCTCCCAGGGCTCCTCTTTCCTCAGGATCCATGAATTTGACGTAGCATGCGTGAAACAGCAGAAAAAACATTATCCTCACTCACAGATTAATGTAGGTTTCCTATTAGGTTTGTCAGGCAGACAGAACAGGAGGACCCTGGAGGGTTTTCTTTCCTGAGAAACCAGGAGAAAGCAAAAACAGATCCTGGGGCGGGCGGGGCCGGTGAACGCATTTCGGAGCAGCGGGGACCACAGCCGGTGTCTGTGCACAGGCTACCTGCTCTCCTGTGGCCCCCTGCTTCTGGCGCTGCTTTCTCCCTCAGTCTAGAGCCCAGTTTAATTTCTCGCTTCACCTGCATGGTAAAAATCATTACATACAGACATTAAGCCTGCAGTAAAAATCAATGTACAGAGAGATTCTATCTCGCCTTCAGTCATGGCAAGGCTTCGCAGCCATAAATAGAAGGCAGTGAAATGCTTCTCTTTGCACACAGACAAGGGAAACTCGTCACTGGCCTTTGCACGTCGGCGACCATCAAGGGTCGGGAATTCGGGTACGGCTCCTACAAGGACCTCACCGGGGCAAGGGCCCGTCTGCCTTCGACCAGAAGGCTGCTGGGACCATAGCACAATAAAGCGCTCGCACCGTAGAGGCGGCTTTAATGGGCACGAGGATCCCTCTTCGTTGCCTGGCGCTCAAGCCTGAACCAGAGGGAGTGTCAAGGGGGCCCAGGGAGGTGCTGTCAGCCCAGCACCGGACCCCCATCCACCTGCCAGCTCACCCCCCACTAGGCCTGCTGGGCCCCAGAAGCCTGCTCTGTTCCCAGCAGAAGAGAGTAGAAAAACTGCCATTTAGGAAACTGGTTCTGAGGATTTTTCAAAGAGTCTTAGGGTTTGCACTAACGTGTGAACGTTGGTGATTCAAGGTGCAGAATCTCACACCTGCGCAGCTGCCGCACACACAGTGGAGATTTGGAAGGTCACGTTCAAAGTCGTGCCACCCAGACACCTCCAGGGTTGGTGAGCAGGTTCACCGTTCTCAGCGTGCGGCTCGTTTGACCAGTGGCACAAGGCCTCCCTCCCACTGCAACAGAGGAAGAGCCGCCAGGTCTGTGCGGAGGCCGCGGGGACAGCCGCTGGCAGTCTCACGGCTTGGGTGGGCACTGGCCCCTGCAGTTGGCCGGGCCTCAGCCACAGAGCTCCGGAGTGGCAGTGGAGGGGCTCCCACAGCAGGCCCAAGGGCAGACCCACAGGGACACTCAGAACCCCCGAAAGGCTCTGCTTCTTCCTCAGAGCAGCCTGGCCCGGAGCGCCGGTGCGTAGATTCCCTCCAGGCCTCTCAGGTTTGCTCAAGCAGGCATCTGTTAGAGCGAGGGGCGTCCTTTCTTGCCACACAGAGTGAGTCCGGGTGCACAAACCCATGCTGACGTCACCCACAGCCCTTCCATCCGCCTGCTCCTGAGCACACCTGAAGGGAGGGAGTGACGTTTCCCTCGCCTGCCCGCAGAGAGGGCCATGGGGCTCTGGGGGCCCGCAGGAAGGAGTGACTAAGGGGACCTCCCCGAGTGGCAGGGCCGCCGCTCTCTCCTCTGGCAGATGGACCGCTTCTTGAGCCTCTGGATGAACGGGGAACCTGGTAGCCGCGGGCAAGTCATACACGTTTCTGATTGTCTTGGTTTCCCCATTTCCGTAGATCACATCTCTAAAGCATTTGATGATTCCTCAATCCAGTGAGAGCTAGGGGACATAAGTTGAAAAAACAACCATAGCCCATGGCAAGGCATGGCGGTGATGCCTGAGGGCGAGTGAGTGACAGAGGCAGACGCCGGCGGCGTCCTGATGGGAAGCACTCACCAACCCTGCCATGGAGGCCCGCACCCTGAGGGTGTGGTGTCCGGATGTTCCACGTGCCCAGAGACGCGGTTAGGCTGCACGGGTACGGACGGCCAGTCCTGTGGGGGCTGGTTCTCTCACGTGTGGCTTCTGTGCATCCTGCTTGCCGCAGCAGTGAGCTCTGTGAGGGCCAAGGCTGCGTTCCAGGGCCCCGTGTCCTCCGTGGAACCTGGCAGGGCATGACCCTGCTGGAAGCGCCAGAATCTCTTCTCGGTGCCAAAATCTCCTCTCGGTGGGCTGACACCGAGAGAAGGAACAAGGCCCCGAAGGGAGCATGGTCCTCGCTGCACAGTCTAGACTCTGGGAGTCCCCACCCTGGGCTCGAACACTGCTCCTCAGACCAGCCACACTCAGCCTTACAGATGATGGGACGTACGGTCGCCTCAGGTCACACGGGCCCATGAGCGGTGGTGACGCAATGCTCACCTGGCGTCCACCCTCCCGGGAGGAGGAGGCCTGCCAGCAGACCAGAAAACGACCCATTTAGTCATGATGCTTAGTCACGGCCCGAATCTGGAACACTTAATTCTGGAACCGTGGCTTTCGCTGCAGTGGCGAGCTCATTCCCATCGCTTCATGTGCAAAAACTGTGGAGAGGCTGTTTTTCTTCTTTGCATGAAAGATAATGAGCAAAAGTCTCTAATATTCAGCCAGAATATATCCTTGCAACCGCTGTAGATGTTTAGCCAAGTGATACTGTATGTAATCAGGAAAAAAGCAAATATGTACACTATCTCCATCTCCTCACAACTGCAGGAGATAACATAAAGCTGCAGGAAGTACCAGCAAAAAGAGTAAACGTGGGCTGTCCCACCCCAGGGCAGGCCACCCCCGGCCTGCGCGAGGAACACCCTTCCGATGATCAGGACAGCCGAGCTGTGGGACGCGCCTCGTCAGTGCTGGGCTGGGCTCCTGTTTTCCGACTCACCCATCCCTTAGTGTCTGCAACGTATCTGCTGGAGTTTAGGTCGGACAAGTGGAGCGACTCCAGAAAAAGTCACGGACTGGCTTAGGCTGCAGGAATTTTGTCCAGTCCGTGCACATTTAGTGGACATCACCTAGGTGCAAAAATCACATGAAGGGGAGTGTGACCTTAGGGAGTCAGTCAAGGAGGGGTGCAGGAGGCGATGGGGACAGCCTGCCTTGACCCTTTGGGAGGACTCTGGCTTGTAAGTATGTGCTGTGATGAGGGAGAGCAATGCCTCCTGTCCAGGTGGGGACTCCTGCCCACACCTGCCTGCTGCAGCTGGGCCGGGCCTGGGCCTGGTCACGGGCACCCGCAGACATGTCTTCTGCAGGCCCGCACAACAGGCCACTGCAACCCAGCCCCGCCCAGCCCAGGATAGCTGAGGCTCAGCTGCTCCAAGGCCGCAGAAGGGTGGGGAGCAGGGGATCCCCAGGCATAAGGAAGCCAGAGTTAGTCACCCCAACTCGCAGGGAATAAGCTACAGCTACATGAGGTTACTTCAGGACATTGGTGGATCAGCTCAGGGAGCTGTGGAAACTGGGTCCAACTTAAAGGTAGGGAAGCCGTCCTGCTCTGTGGCCTTCTCAGCGGAGGACTCAGAGATCACCGGAGGCGTGTCTGCTCCATCCCAGGCAGCCTTCCTGCCGGTGCAGGCACACCTGTCTCTGGGCCCCAGACAGCGCGGGGGGCTGAGGCTTCCTGCCCAGCACAGGCTGGGGAAGCCCCAGACTCGCCTCTCCTGAGACGCAGACCCTGGAGTGAATGGGCGGGAAAGCCTGGGACCTCGAAGGAGCAGGGAAGGACCAGCAACTTCCCGTCGGGAGGAGCCACGACATGGCACGGCTTTCCAGGTTCCACAGCGTCCTCGTTGAGATGGCCTCAAAGGAAGGAAGGGCACCTGCTCACGGTGTTCCATTTCTGCCATCCTGAACCCGGTGGCCCGACCCGTAAAGAGCAAACTGAGGAACCAGCCCAGCTTTGCCCCGCAGGCCCAGCGCCAGCCATCGTGACAGTGAAGACAAGACAACCCTGCCGCCCACGCCGACCTGACTCTCCCACCGTCGAAGCGGAGCTCGGCAGAGCAGCAGGAGCGGAAGAAGCCGGAAAGGACACGAGCGGCCGGGGAGAGCTCGGCCCGTGGGGGCCCGGCCACGCTGGGTCCAGCGACCCAGGCCTGGGGCCTCGGCTGGTAACGAACAATGAAAATCCAGCTGTCGGTGTTTCTGGCATCCTCACTGGCAAATAACCACAAGAACTGGTCTATTTGTGTATATTTACATCTACATGATCCATCGGAACTCACAAAAGTATTTAAATACTCAACTGGTAATTACAGCCGGCCATCACGGAGCTAGAACAGCGTTGCAAGCGGTAATTTCCCATTTTAAGTGGAAAAGCATTCTCCCTGCGCCTCTTGAGATGGCGAAGGGTATGTGTGTGTTGAGAGTGTTGGGACAGGAAGGGCCTGAGCGGGACTCTAAGCCACCAGCCACCCAGCCGCCTGCGGGTGGCTGGCAGTGCTGGGGCCGGGGGACCCTCTCGGGCCTTTTCGCTTTGCCCTCCTCTCCACTCTGTCTCGTCCCTGCCTGCTGTGTTCCTACACCTTCCTGGCTCCCGACCTCAGGCTTTCTCTCCCATTTCCAGGCCTCCTTCTGGAAACCAGGCTTCTTTGTGTCCTTGAATCCTTCCTAGGACGCCGTGGAAGGGATGCTGCCCCTGCTCCAGGTCACCGAAGAGAATGCCCCCGGGGACCCAGGGGACCATCAGCAGCTCCTCCAGCAGGGAGCCCTCTGCCAGGCCGCCCCTGGCCTGCCCCAGTGAGCGCCAGCCTGGCAGGGAGTGACTGAGAGCACGGGAGGAACCACGGACGTGACCAGGGAGTTTGAACCATGGTGGGGGTGGGAGGGACGAGCCACCTGTGAGTGAGGAGCAGGAGTGACGTGGGGAAGGGGGCGCCTTTGGAACAGGACGGGAAGCAACACGGGTTTGGTTTGCCGCCTGGAGACCCGGAGGTTGCGTGGAGAACGTGTCTGTGGAGCCAGAGGGACTGGGAAGACTGACGAGGAGGCCACCTGAGGCCCCAGCGAGGGAGAGAGTGTTGCTGCCTCGGGGTCGCAGCACCAGGCTCAGTGGGGCTGTGCGCAGTGGAGTGCATGGTTCCCCAGGGCCCCCCATCACTGATCCGGGCCGTGGACCCCCACCACGTGCCATCCTGGGAGCACTCCTACGGCAGAGCCTGATCAAACCCGCCGTGACAGACACACTGTGAGGCAAAGGCCACCAGCCCCCAAGCCAGGCAGGCCAGGCTCAGGTCCTGCCTTGGCCACTTTCCAACTCAGGGGTCCCGGTCCAATGGCTCAGTGCCCCTGGGCCTCAGTGTCCATGTGAAAATGAGGGTCGCCACTGCCTCCCAGGGCTGCGTGTGGATGAACTCGTGAACACCCCCAGCACCGAGCCAGGCACACAGCAGGCCGTCGGCCTGGCCTTCAGGAGTCGTAGCAATAAAGTGATACATTCATTCAGCAACTACGTATGCAGTGCCTTGATGTGCCCAGTACTGTTCTAGGTGCCTGGATGCACCAGTGCACAAAAAAACCCAAATCCTTGCCCCATGGAGCTTTCATTCCAGAAGGGAACACATGCCCAAAAAAACAATTTTTAAGTAAATTAGCCATTCGTTAAGACATGACAGTTGCAATAGAAAACATGGAGCAAAGTAAAGGGACAGAGGTGGGAGGACCTCCAAGCAGGGTGGTCAGGGGTGGGCTCCTTGGTAAAGGTGACAGTTGAGCAAAGACTTCAAGGCGATTGCGCATGTGGATGGATCCCTGGGAGCCAGCACTGAGGCCAGGGGTCTCAGCCAGCACACCGCCCTGAGCCAGGGGCGCCCACAGCGTCCAAGGGCCAGCAGGGAGGTTGCTGGGGCTGGCACTGGGCGAGAGAAAGTAGGAGATGGATGAGGAGGCATGGAGGCCAGTTCAGCCTGCCAAGCTCCTTGCCGGCCTTTCACACTAGGAGGGGTGGGAGCCACCAGAAGGCAGTCAGGAGGGATAAGGTGCCCCTCAGCTTCCAGGGGGACACTGAGTGCCAGAGCTGAGACCTGGTGGCAGGGGCGTGGCTGGGGCAGTGACGTGGGGCAGGGGTGACAATGGTCGGGCAGCAGACAGTCACGAAGTGGCAGCAGAAGAGATGGAACAACTCAGTCCTACTCATTAGATGTTGTCTTCAAAGACGACCCAGTCAGTGAGGGCCCTTCAGTCGTGTCCATCTTTAAATGTCCCGAAGCTCCCCTGAACCACAGGGTCATCGCTCAGCATCCTGGGCCTCAGTCCTGCCCACTCCCATCTCCCCAGCCCCCAGCCCTCGTCTCCCTCAGCCCACAGGCTCCAGGGACAGAACGCAGACCCTCCTGTCTCACCTGGCCAGTGGCACCCACACTGCACACCAGCCATGAGGGCGGGTGGCCCACTCAGGCCTGGCCTGCCAGCTGGGCAGCCCTGCTGACCACAGACCTCGGACTGGGATCAGGGAATCCTGAGAAGGGGAGAGGCTCACTGCTGAAGATGGAGGCAACAGAAGAGCAAGGCTCTCTTCCGGAGGGACCTCCAGAGGGCGGGGCTGAGGGACGCCTGTGGGGACAACAATAAACACGCTGGGGCTGCCCTGAGCCCACACCAGGCAGGCACGTGTGTCCGATTGCATCACCATTGTAAGGCGTGGGGACTGTCCGCACGTGATGAATGGGGACACGTAGCTTCTGACAGCGTTTGAAACACGTCACATGAATAGCACGTCCAGCCACGTGGAGACTCCATCGCAGGCCGAGCCTGATGCCCTCCCTGAGGGCGGGGCCATCAGGCGGGCCCCTGCAGCTGGGACGGGCAGCAGTCGGTCAGAGGGTCTCGGAGGCCTTTCCAAAGAGGCCAGGACATGGGGGCCTGTCTCCGCCTGACCTGAACTGCGGTCAGGAGAAGCCTGCGTGGCCACTTGTTCTGGCTTCTGCGCTGTGATAACGGGCCTTTGAGAGGCTCCCAGGTGTGTCTGTCTTTTCTGACCTCCTGTTTCTGGTTCGTGGGCTCCGGGTTCTGCGCTGTGGTGCCAACGGGCTGGCTCACGGGCTGTCTGCCCACACAAGCCATTTTGAGCAGCTTTGACCGAAGTACGGACGGACAGAGTCAGTTAAAGCCAAGTTAGCAGTCCGGGCGACTCTCTTCTCCCTCCCACCCCCATCCCAACGCCCCAGTCCATCTCCGGGGATGTGTCCAGTAGACGCCGACTCTCCAGTGCAAGCCCACCAGGCCTCGTGGCAGTCCTTTCCCCACCGGGCCTGACGTCCTTGTCTTTGCCTGGCAAGTATTTTTGAACACCTGTTACCTGCCCGGCAGAAACGACCAAACGCCACCTGGCTCCCTGTGTCCCTTCTCTGTCATTCTGGGAATGGCAAGGGAGGAGGGTTGATTCTTAAAATTTTAAAAAAAAGGAGGTCTGTGATTGCCTAAGAGTTCACTCAGTCTGTCTGCAGACACCGAACAAAGTACCGACTTCATTAGCAAAAGGACCTGGATGCAGAGCAAGTCGGCATGTTTACCTGGCCGATCGTCTCCATCCAGAAACACCGCTTTTTCGAAACCAGCATTAAAAGGGAAGAGAAAATAAAGTGCACGTGTGCATTTGTGACCGCAGCGAACGTTTCTGATGCTGGCTGGCCCTCAGAAAGCGGGACGTGAGTAGGAGCGAGATTTTGCAGTAAACTTTTTGGACTATGTTCCATGTTGATAACATGAATAGGTTGCTTATTTAAGGACTAAATAGACATAGTTTTTTAAAAGCAAGAACAAGGACAGCAAATGGCAGAGGCAGGAAGTAATCCTCGCTACAGGCCACGCCCACACACAACTGCCCGAAAGGCTCACAGTCCGAACGGCCGCCCAAGGTTCGGGCAGCCCTGACCTGGGCAGCGCTTTCTGTAGGGATCAATTGACCCACCCAGAGCCGATGGGCACGTTTGTTGCGTTCCATTAGGTACAGACCAGAACATAAGGACAGTGCATCTTACAGAAAGGAAAAGTGGTGAAGAAGAGGTGGGGGTTGGCCTTGAACTGTCATTTGTACCCTCAGAGAATTCAGCGAAAGTAGAGCAGGAGGAGGGAGCCCTGGGCCGGACCATCCAGAACCATCCCTCCTCCAGCTGGCATCCCCCCAGTCACCTGTGGGCGGCCATCCTCGGCTCAGCCTGTTCAGTCATCCGTGGCTTTGGGCCTTGGGACAGAAGGCAGGTAGAGAATCTAAAAACAAGAAAAGAAAGCAAGAAACAGGCAAGAAAAAGAAGGCAAGGCCATAAAGGGAATGTATAGACAAATAATGGTGGGGGACTGGGGGTGGGAAGTGCTCGTCTCACTGCCTGGCCCCCATCCCTCCCTCTGACCCCACCTGAAGTCCAAGGGGCTTGCAAATGCCCGCAACCTAATTCCTTAGCTTTCAAGGAGGAACCTCTCCCGCAGCAGCAAAGGTCAGAGGCTCGGGCTGCTTTCCAGACCCCCCAGGAGGGCTCCCTCCCTCCAGCTCCTTCCACCCCTCAGTGAGAGAGTGTGACCCGTGGAGAGGGAAAAAGGACTCTGTGGGGTACATGTCCCCCAGAAAGAAAGGATCCTCTTCCCTTCTTCCAGGAACTGTCAGCTTCAAGGTGGCGTCACTCACGAGCTGCCTTCCATTTACAGATAAAAAGAGAGGAGAGAAAGGAGAGGGAGAGGAGCAGTACAGATGTGAATTACTGGGTGATGCTGAGTGGCTCCCCTACTGAGCCCGTTGCCATGGCAACACACTCTGGCTCTGGACCACTTTGGGAGGGGGTGCAAAGAACTGCAAGGAAACGTCACGAAAAACAGCAGAGTTTGGGCCTTGGCTTTCTGCGTCTCTGGAAACAGCTTGTGTACAGATGCATTTTACCCCTGCCCCTGGCTCTCCCTGGCACGTTCAGCAGTCGTGGAGCGTGTCCAAAACTCTCACACTTTTCAAAATGGACGGCATTTTCCCGTCTTCTTTCCTGTGCTCACATCTTTCCATCACGCAGAGTGCCTCTCTGCCCTGTCTTGCCTGATAAAGTGGAGGGCGTCAGATGGTTGCTCCAGACATGCCGTGTTGAACTTGCGTATTCACTTTCATTACACTTCACCTTGTGTCGGTGACAGGGATCGACCAAATCTCCTGGGTCCCTCACATTCACACTCCGGTGTGAGCCCTCTGAGCACCTCTCTGTGCTGTGTCCTCATCCTGCAGAGACCACTCCAGAGTGTGCCCGTGAGAAAGCGAGCTCTGTTTCCACGAGGCCAAGGGCCTGGTGCAGTTTACAAAGGGGGCGGGGCACGGGGGGTCAGGGCAACTCCCTGGGGCCACAGCTCTTAGATGTGAAGAGACCTCAGTGAAAGCCTGCTCACTAATCTGTGAAGTAGTTGTCCATTTTCTTCTTGAATACCTCTAGGCATAGTTACCTCACTACCTCAGGAGAAGCCCTATTCAGTTACTTAGCAATAGGGTGCTCGAGGCATTGTCCTCTCTTGCTACCAGACTCTTCTATGGTATATCAAACACCCAGTGAGTGCAAAGCACCCGCCTTTCATGTAATTCTTGCATGGATTCCACTGAAGAGTATACTGGTGTCCCCACTTTATAGATGAAAAAGTGAGGCTCAGACAGACACACACCCAGGGCCACTCACTGAGCAAGGGGCTGGGCTGCGCTCGGACCCCCACGGTGCCCGCCTCCCCAAGGAGTGATGATGGCGAGGCTGCCAGGCCCGGCCTGCTCTCCAAGCGCAGTTTTAGGGATGTGGCTGGATGGAGTTCAATGTCACCGAACAGATTATTGCAGTGACAATTAAGCACCTTCTGCCACCTCCCTCTTGCTAAACAGAGGAACCTCAGGGACAGGCAAGACAGAAGCATGGAAGGTGCCAACCTCTCACCCAGATGTCAGGTTAAGGTCCTGCCTGAGAGGCTGGGCTTGGACAGTCGGCCCTTAGAGGTCACTGCCACGTGACAGCAGGCGTCGGCATCCACAGCAGCAGCGACAGCGCTGCTGACGACCGTTTATCGAGTGTTTACATACATCTGAACCCACCTTGGATGTTTTGTACTCATGATTTTACGAGCCTGGTTCCAAAAGTTAAAAGGATTTGCCTGAGCTGGGAAGTGGCAGGACTTCCGCCTGGCCCACCTGGTTACAAACCCAGGCTCTTCTCGGCACTGTCCGCTGACTCCCTGAGCCACCAGTTTATGTGACAAGTATTTATTGCTGACCCATCAGGGCGGGCACGGCTCAGGGAGCTAGGGGTCCACCTGTAAACAACACTAAGATCCTGGGCCTCCTGGGCAGTGAAAAAAACAAAAAGCAAAAACCAGAGTGGGACATGAAGGACCAGGAGGCCAGTGACACGGGCAAGGTCAGCAGTGGTCAGGGTGGCCCCCTGAGCAGGCGAGAGCAGAGGCGGTGCTGGGCGAGGCACCTGTCCAGGATCCGGTCGAGGAGAGGGCTCCTGACACAAAAGCCCTTCAGTGGCAGTGTGCCGGGCTGGCTGGGGCGACGGCGCGGAGGCTAGAGTGGCTAAGGTGGGACGAGGTCACAGGTAGGGCTGGAGAGGGGGTGGAGGCGCATGCGAGGGTTTCGACCATTTCCTGCTAAGCCGGAAGCCTCCACAAGCTCTGACAGGTGTGGTGCTACCTGCCTGATGTCTTCCAAGGATCGCTCTGGCTGGCAGGTTGACAGCAGAGTGCAGGGTCACAGATAGAAGCAAGGACACCTATTGGAGGTCGATGCTGTGCTCTAGGCTGGAAAGGTGATGGCTTCAGGTTGCCACAGTGCTGTTGACGAGCAGGGGCCAGATTCTGGACAGCTTTTGAGGAAGTAAGTGGGATTTCCTGATGGTTCCAACATAGGGTATCAGAGAAAGAGAAGTCAGGGATGACTCCAAGGTCTGGGACCGAAACAGCTGGAGGACAGAAGTCCCCAGCAGCTGGAAGGGGCAGGTGTGGGTGGGAGGGGCCAGAGTGGGAGGAGCTCAGGTTCCAGCTCGTCCAGTTTGAGGTGTTCCTTAGCTTCGCAGAGACGGCAAAGCCTTTGTCTATATATTCTTTGAGCCCGAGAAATATTTTATTTTATTTTATTCCTTTTTGGCGGTCTCTCACATTGATTGATTTGCAGATGTCGAATCATCCTTGCATGCCAGGAATGACCCCTACTTGAGTGTGATGTCTGATCCTTTTAATACGTTGTTGTATTTGATTTGCTCATGTAGAGTTGGGGATTTTTGCATCTGTAATGATCAATAATGTAGGCCCATAATTTTCTCTTCTAGTGTCCTGTCCTCACCTAGCTGGTGTTAGGGTAATGTTGGTCTTGTGAAGTGAATTAGGGGTGTCCCTTCCTCCTTGGTTTTTTGGGGGGAGGCTGAAGAGAATTGGTACTGAATCTTCTTAGAATTTATCAGTGAAGCCATCTGGTCCTGGACTTTTGCTTTTGGGGAGGTTTTGATTACTGTTTTAATTTCTTTACTAGCGGTCTGTCTATTTAGGTTTTCCAATTCTTTATGATGTAGTCTAGAAAGGTTATATATCTCTAGAGTGTGGGAAATATTTTAGAACACCTAAAAATAAGTCTCATTTCAGGTTTAAGCTTCATGCATCAGGGAAACAAAATCAGGTATCAAACTCTGGTTTCCCGTTAGATACCTAGAGGATTAAGCTGCACAGTGCTTTTGGTAGAGCAGAAATTCCTGGCCTGGGTGGGCAGAGAAAAGGAGGGAAGTGTCCAGAGCACATGAGGAAGCTGGTCTAGGACTAACAACTTTTGCTTGGGATAATCAAGAGCTAGCTGAAAGCTTTCAAAGAACTCGTGTCTGAGGAACAAAATGAATTTGAAATAAACACTCGATCTGAATGGAAAAATTCAAATATACCTATAGATCTGGCAACGAAAGCCTGATTAACTTCACATCAGGGTAAGGAAACACTGGGACCGACGTGCTGAGCGGAAGGTAACCAGAGGGCCCGAAGGAGCAAGACTGGTGATTCGCCCCTGAACTCACGAGGCAGGAGCGGCATAATTGCGCTTCTGTCTGCTCTGCTCCAAATTTACTCTAAAGTGTTACCAGACTCCAAGTCTCAGGGAAAGGACAGAGCTGCCATCCAATGACTAGCCCCCAAATTAGAGAAGTCGCTGCTGTGGCTCCTGTCCTCTCTGAGCCTCAGTGGCCACGTGCCTTTGGCTGGGTCTACCGTTCGGTGTGTGGAGACGAGTCCCGTCGGTTCAGATCCTGGGGAGTCGCCAGGCAACGAGGGCTGTGAAGTTCGGAGTATACGTCATCATGGAGATGCCGGGAGGCGCCTGCGCCACCTCAGCCTGAGCAGAGTTTGGAGAGCTCCTGTCAAATGCCACGGCAGAGGGACACTTCCATGTGACGAGCAAGACTTCAAGTCTTGCTGGAGAAAACCGGGGCCTGGGCGTGACCCCCCTGCAGACACCAGGACACCCTCCCCGTTTCTGTCTCCTGGGCTCTGGTTCTGCTGACGAAACCTCTCCTCACGGTGGGCAGCAGAGTGCATGGTTCAACGCCGGGGTCTGTGTGCACTGAGTTACACAAAGACAGCCCAGGCCCCCAGGGGTGCTGGCCAGGGAACACCTGAGCCCTTTGTCTTGGCCTCTTCACACACATTATAGCAGGAGCATCCCCATCCTTAAGGATAGCCACCTGTCCCTGAGAGCCAGCCTAGAACATGGATGTGGGTGTGCAGGCTCCTAAAGAACCAGGCTGCACTGCCGACGGAGGGCGACTGGGTCAGAGCGTGCACACACACACCTCCGCTTGCACGCACACATGCGCACACACAAACACAGAACATTCCACCTGAGTGTCAGATGCCTACTGGCATTACCTCCGTTACTGCCATTTTGGGGAACCGACTGAGATTGTTCCATTTGACAAACATTACATGCATGTGCTTCACATACACCAACTGTGCATCTGCTCATCTGCCTCCTCCCCAGATCCTGAGTCCCTGAGGGACAAGGACGGGGCCTGTCAACCTTATATCCACAGGAGGAGGCCCTCAGCTGGGTGCCCAGTAAACATTAACTGAACGAATGAGGAAACTGGAGGCACAGGTCTTGTCCTCGGGGTCACCGTGAGGTCGGGGTCTGCAAACCAGCTCAGAATGCCCATTTGCAAACCGGCGCCTCGGCCAGAGGGTGAGCGAACGCCATGCTCCGCAGGACCCACGGAGCTTTCTCCAAGCTCGCTTCCCAGAAAGAGCCAAGGAGCTGGGCGCCTGGTTCCCCGGGGACCCAGGCCTCTGCGCGGTGGACGCAGCCTGTCGCTGGGAAGAGTGAGGCTCCTCATCATCTGTTTGGAATGTCATGGCTGTTGTTGCCCCCTCCCCCCAACCCAGCTGCAGGATAAATGTCAGAGAGGAGAGGATGCTCATGGCGGCGGCGCCGGACTGCGCTCCACTCCTTCTGCTGAGGGTCACGCTTGGAAAATATCTCTAATTTTGTTTTCATAGCTTGTTAACCTTTTCCTTCCCAAAACAATGCCTGTGTTTGTTTTGGCTCCTTTCGTGGACTGAGGACGGGTCTGAGTTGGATGCACAAAAGCATTTTTCCCTTAATCTCATTACAAGGGCGCCTCAGTCTAGCATTCTTCCCAGGGCTCGCTTGCTGTGAAGTGATTTCCTCTTGGAATCGGTTTCTCTTTGTGAAGCTGGGAGAGCAAGTATGTTTGGTTTTGCAGGGAACGGAGAGAAAGCCAAGACAAAGGCAACAAAAGGAAAGGGAGAGAGAGAACGAGCGAGGCTCGTGATGTTCGGGGAATTCTGAGTTTACGTGGACCCAGGCTAAAGTGCCTGCAGCTGAGAGGGGCGAGGCCCGGATTCTGATCTGAGTCAGGGTCTCAGACCAAGGTCGCTCTTCGTGGTGTGGCCTCTTACCTACCGGAGTGTGTAGAGCCGTGTGCCTAGGAGGGCCCGTGCCGGCACAGCTGGCCGTTCTCATGTGACAGAGCGTCCCGTTTCACCCCTCGCTCCCTTGAATGTGGTCCGCTGTCTGCTTGGCCACCCCGCCTGGGTTCTCGCAGGCAGGGGACAGTCCCAGCCTGCTCCTTCTAGGCACCATGGGCAGGTTCATGCTGAATTTCCATTGTTAAGTTTCAATGTTTATCCTCAATTCTTGAAGGAATTTTAAGTTTCACCAGTTTTTTGTTAATTTTTCTGCCCTTCCTCACAACACTATTTCTTTTCCTTTGCAGTTGTTTCAAAGATTGCATCTGCAAATACAAAACCACAACAAGGGACAGAGGATGCTGGGAAATGAACGGGGACACTGGGGGAAGCCAACAACAGCACCAACAAAGCTCATCTGCCATAGCCTGAACCACTGACCAAGGTCAAGGTGAAGGCACATCTTCCCTACTGCACGAATTGTTTCTTCGGCGTGTGAACTTGACTGCATTTCCTTACCATATTTCCCCTGCCGTGTGAACTATTGTATAGTGCATCAAGTTTGCATATATGCTATTGTAGAGAACAGGAAAACACGCCTGCAGCTTTTTAGGCCCACGTTTTACTTTCCAAGTTGAACAGAGAAAGGGAGCGACTGACGCGTCGCAAGCGCTGGGGGCCGTGGTCAGAGCAGGCGCCTTGCTGGGGCTGAGCTCTGCCTCCTTCTCTCATTAGCGAGTCACTTCCCATCACCTTTGGCTGAGACTAATAATAGCACCTGCCAGAGAGCATCCTTTCTTCTGCCCTGAAGCATGAATTTGGACGTGAACTGAGAGAGAAGAAACATAAAGCGCAGCTTCTGCTCTTCAGTAGCTTACAATCCAGGGAAACCGACAAATACAAAAGAGAGAACGCTGCAGTCTCTTACAGCACCTCCCCGGTCCTCACACAGTCTCTCCCGCTGTCTCCCTGTGCAGAGACGTGTACGGGGAAGGAAGGATTCTGGGAGGCTTCCAGTCCTGGTCCTCCGGCACCTGATCAATCACCTGATCGATCTGGGAGGCTCACAGCCTGGTGCGAGTTTGCTGAAGCGACTCGCCCTGACCCCAGCAGCAACGCTGACAGTCCACTGAATTCCGGGCTAATGTTTCTTCCTTCCTGCAGTGACTCTTCCCAGCTCGGGGCCCAAGCTGCTCTAAGCAAGGCTGCTGTGTTTATGGTGGGGGTGGGGGTTGGAGGAGGGAGAGGGAGAGACCATTTTTCAAGTGATGGAAGGGTCTTGTTTGTGTGTAAGATTTCACTTCTCTTTGATTTTCAGGCTTAGAACTTACGCACACTTGGTTCAGGAGAAAATGGACCAGAAAATTGCTGGTAGCGTCTTCCTCCAAGGCCTCAGGCAGGGACAGACCAGCCTCTGTACACTCCCAGCCTGGGTGGTGTAACTGGCAAGAAGCTGGCTTGGCTTTTAATAACCTTCTGTGTTCCCAGCAATGACCGAGATGGGTCGTTCTTTGCTGAGGGCCTGGCCGTTGTTTAGGGGAGTGATTCACGCATGTGCAGAACATTTCATTGAGGGAAGATTTCTTTCTAGAACCCCTTCACAACGCGTGTGTATTTCAAGAGGAGAGGGAGCAGGACAGTCACTCTGCTTGGAGCATCAGGACTGGGTGACGGGGTTTGGGCTAAGGGAAGTCGGCTTCGCCAACTAAGGGGAAAGCAGGAGGTTTGCGAATGGGCAGGTGACTCATTCAAGTGGTTCAGCAAACTGTCTTAGAGGTCAATGGTACATAAGAGCAAACAAATTTTGGGGGAGGTTCCAAATTTGGCAGTGGGTTCTGGGAAATAGACCCCCAGTGGGAGAGCATCAGCCCCTTCACATGGTTCTGTTTTACAGCAGTGGTTTCTTGTGGTTGGTCATCGACTCATTCTCTCTGGTTCCTGGTTATAAAGGATTTACCTGAGGCAAAATGGTGACACAGGCCAGCTCCTGCTAGCCTTCCTCTTTTGAAGTCCTGTGTTTCCAGCTGGGCCCGAGTCATAGTACACAGCCTGCCGGGACCCAGCCCAGGCTGAGCACGCAGCAGACAGAAGCTTAGGGCCTGGGGGGTGGGAGCACAGTGAGGAGCCAGCACTGACCGACCGTCCAGCGTCCACACTCACACACTTGCAGAACGACCTAGGGGCCCTCCCAGTTCTTACTCCCTGACTCCGGCCCTGAAGATCAGAGAAGGACACCTGTCTACACTGGCAGCAAGCTGAGTGGGCCACATCCTCAAGCCACTCTTGTCACAGAAGAAATATCTGACTGCCACGTACTCACGGCGAAAGTCCGGGTCAGACCCCTATCAGGACACTTCTAAGCCCTTCTGGGACCACCGGCAGCCATCTGTGGGAGAGAGCACGAGCGCTGACCACGCTTGCAGCTCTGGTCTTCTGGACACTTCTGTCCAAACCTGCACCTTCGCCTTCCACCGCAGGTGGCAGAAATTCTTTCACAAGACACAGACTTGAGTCCTGGCTAATAGCTAAGTTTCCTCTAGGGAGGTTCTTAATGCCGTGGGGTCTCGGCTTCTCCCCCTAGGCACTCTGGAACGATAACGGTACTAATTGTAGGAACAACACCAGCGACGCCTCCTGGCTGCCTGAGCTGTCAGGATGACCGCGAGGGTCTGATGACCCAATGAGTGTGAGACGGCTTGAAAAGTGTAAAGCAGTGTGCAGTGTCACTGATGGTAGTAATTTCACTGCATTTCCACCTCTTGAAAACAAACAAGCAAACCCTACCCCTATGCCTTCCCCAGAGAAAGGCTCTCTCTGACCCTCTGGGTGTTTGTGTCTCCCAGGCCTTCGCCCCCTGCCGTGCACAAAGCCCACAGATGCCAGAAGCCGGTCTGAGTCGGCTCACCGTCAGTGGGACCTAGTCAAGTCACTACCCGATCTGAGTTTCAGCTGTCCCCATCACACTGATGTAGTGACACAGTGGCGGAGGGGACTTGCCTCCCAGAGGGTGGGTGCAAACTAGCGCAGTAGCATCACCATCACCATGCAAGTGTTTGCTGGGCACGTAATGTGTGTTCGAAGCTGCTCGTGGGTTTCCCAGCTGGGCATTCGAGGCCCTCTGTGGTGCAAGCCTGCCTGCCCTGTTGTCCCCTGTCACCCACCACTTCTCACACTCCGCCCAGACCTACCCACCCGCTGCTTCCACACGTGCCCGGTGCTGCCTCTGTGACTCAGGTCACCTTCCTTCCCTGCCCCATTGTAGCAACTCCCGCTCTGCCTCTGCTGCGCCAGTAACGTGGGCCCATCTCGGCCTCTCCACGTCTGAACCTGCCCGCTCCTGAGATGGCGCGTCCACCGCGCTGCCTCGAGACGGCCCCAGGGTCCCCAGCAGCGGGCACCAGGGCTGCCAGAGCTTCCGTGGCTGCTCTCCTGCACTCTTCTCCCACCACTTGCCACTCTGCCTGTGTCTTAGATACCCACGACCGTGGCCTTTCTCCTCTGAAATAAACACTTGATAAATGAATGGGAGACTGTGTCACCTTTGAACAACGAAGTTACATTTGTAGCTGCCGCCATGATTGGATTATGAATCTTAACGGGCAGGGACCAGGTCTTATCCACAAATAAAATTCACTTAACCAAGAGCTTTCAGGACGCAGTCCAACACAGTCCCAGGGAGGTGTTTCAGGGGTGGGGACGAGGCAGGTGACACTCGTCCCTGCCCTCAGCTCACAATCTAGTTGGGAAGTGAAGACAAACAAACAAACAAACAAACAGCACCCGAATGCTCAGAAACTGCTGTGATAAACCACTGCTCCGCACCAAGCACACTGTTCCGCCCGGCTCCAGCCAACCTCAGACACTGTGCTGAGCAGAAGTCAGACACAAAAGGCCACCTCTCGCTTTACTCCATTCGGAAACTGAGCTACGATACTAGAACTCGGATCCCCAGCCGCCTGGGTTGTCTGGGGCGGGTGGAGGGGCTGAGGGCCAAAGGGCCGTGGGCACTTTCTGGGATGATGGGAACGTTTTATCCTGTTGGGGCGGGGCTACATGTACGCATTTGTCACCAAAATTCATACACCTCAGTTTTGCACCTTTTACTCTATGTAAATTATCTTTCAATTAAGTACAGTTAAAAATTAATAGAGAACTAAACAGCACTTTTCTCCCTTTTCTGTAGATTCGCTTTGTGTGGTTTTAGTTACCAGCGTTCAACTGTGGTGCAAAAATATTACATGGAAAATTCTAGAAATAAACAAGTCGTAAGTTTTTTTTTAATCCTCACCCATGGACATTTTTTGCATTGTTTTTAGAGAGACAGAAAGGGAGAGAGGAAGGGAGAGAGAGAAACACTGATGTGAGAGAGAAACATCGATCACTTGCCTATCGCATGTACCTGGACCCAGGGTTATATGCACCCAGACCAGGGATCAAACCCGCAACCTAGGTGTGTGCCCTGATGGGGAATCACACGTGCAACCTTTGGTTGTGCAACTGACGCTCCAACGACTGAGCCACACAGGCCAGGATGCAGTTTGTAAGTTTGTGGCTGTTGCTCTGAGCGGGGCGATGAAACCCCCACACTGGAGATGCTCCCTGCCCTTCAGTCACTTAGTGGCCATCTCACCTCAGGGGTCAGATAAACTGTCCCTGTATCACGGGGTTCGCGTTCAATTATTTTACTTAATCGTGGCCCCCAAGCCATGTACATTACTTTCATTACAGCATATTGTTGTAATTCTTCTATTTTATTATTAGTTATCATTCTTAATATCTCACTGTGCCTCATTTACAAATTAAACTTTATCATAGATATGTTAAAAAACCCCAAAAACCTGGAATTGTCCTCTGGAGGGTGGACCCCTTGTAGGACAGGCTTCCCCCCCAGGTGAGTGTTCTAGAAACCCATCTGTACCAGTGCACCAGCTGGCGGTGTTGTGAGAGGCTGCACTTGACTTCAGTGAATTTTTTTAAGACTCTGTTCAAAGCCTTTGCCCATTTCATGATGGGTGACTTACAAGGGTACCTTCCACACCACGCTGTGTTCAGCAGTTTTTGACCAAAAATGGCACGATCCCCATGCCCCACCCTCCCTATTTACCCGATCTCACCCCAAGCGACTTTTTTTTTGTTTCCCTGGATGACAAAGTCCTCAAAGGGATACGTTTTGCTGATGTGGAAGAGGTGAAACAAAAAATGGCAGAAGCTCTCAAAGGCATCAAAATCAATGAGTTCAAAAACTGTGCTGAGCAGTGGAAAAAATGTCTCAATAGGTGTATTGCGTCAAATGGAGAGTACGTGAAGGTGACTGAAGTTTAAACACGTGAGAATACCATAAACACACAATTGCTTATAAATAAATTCCATTTTGGGGTCCCCCTCATACGTACAGGAAAAAACAGTCTGTGTAGGGTGTAGTACTACTGTCCACGGTTTCAGGCATCCACTGGGGGTCTCGGGATGCACCCTCATAGATAAAGGGGGACAACTGTGAGAGCTCGAGGCAACGACGGAAGAGATCCGGCAAGTCATGGTCAACAGCAAAGTTCAATGATCTGGACGATGACTGGGGGGACGGCTCAAAGGGGCGCCTCCAGGCCATGGGGTCCTGAGAGCCCAGACCCCAGGGGGACCTTGAGCGTAATACAGGGAAGGAAGAGTGGGCGTCGGCAGGGCATCTTACGCTCCTTCTGTGCGGATCAGACTGAGGACCCCAGAAAGCACTCAACAAATAACTTTTTAATAAACAGATGAACTCCAAAGATGGGCTCTTTCACTCCTTGTGCAGGATGCGCAAGGCCGCCCATGTGTGCGTGCTGGGCAGTGCACGCTTCACGTCTCTGCACTTCGTCCAGGTGCTCTCTCTGCCTGCCGCCCCTCCCTCCCGCCTGTCCCTGGAGGGATCTCGCTCATTTCCCAAGAGAAGCATCTCTTCCTTGCCTCCCGTAAGGCCCACCCCTTCCATCCCTGCAGGCAGGGTTATCTCTCCCCAAGTCACGCTTCCATGGTGGCTAATTCTTTCATCTTCCCTGATACTCCCCCATTGTACCACGTTGGCAGTCTCCAAGGTGTCTGTGAGCACCTCCTGGCTGGGTGCTTGCCAAGGAGCCAGTTACTTTCCTAAATAGAATCACATTTTAAAATGTGCAAGAAAATACCACGTATTCAGGGCCAGCTAAGGGCCAGTCTGGTCTCATCTGCATTCTACCTTCTGCTATTTGGTGGGACACTCAACCCTTTAACTGTCCGTCTTTGCAGTGGGGCTGGACCCTGTGAGTTCCTGATCCCCAGTCAGCCCAATAACCTGCAAAGAGAATTCTCTAGAAGGTTCCCTGAGTGCCCAGCATCATGAACCCAGAGGGCTGTGAACTGTCTGCCGGCACGCAGGTCTGCAAGTAGGACTTGGCACGCGGCACGTATCCACACGGTAAATCCTGCTGTCGATCAGTCCCGGCTGCCTCAGGGCAGGAGATCAGAAAAGAGGCAACTGCTCACAGACTCCGAGGGTATCCAACGGCAGAAGAATCTTAAATGAGCATCTAGTCCAACAGATGGAGGGACTGAGTTTAAAAATTGAACAAGTAGTCTTACTACAGGGGCCTTAAAAAGGACAGAGAAGGGAAGCAACCCTTTCCATCCTCCTCTCCACACAAGGGGTTGCAAGGAATAAAAATCAGCCAAAGTCACCTGGAACCAAACCCATCAGTGGGGAAAGCCATGCTGTTTTCAGGTTTTCCAAAGGACATTAGTAACAGTGGGGGTGGGGGACCCACATAAACACCGCCCTTGATAAAGGCCCTTTGAAAGCAGATAAAGGTGTGTTTCGCTGCCTGGCGGCCTCCAGCATTTTCGCTCTGCCCTGTCCAGCTGGGTTTGGAGACTGAGGTCTGGGAGCGTGATTGTGTATCTGTTCCAACTGATACCAGAGTTGTTTGCTTGAACAATGTGACTTTGTTCCTTTGTTGGCTGTGGCCGGAAGCATAGCTGCAGCTTAGGAAAGGAACAAACACATTAGGAGCTTGCTAAAAGCAAAGTGCGGTTTTTGCTTGTTGTGTGCTGGTTGGCGCGAGTGTCGTGGTGCTGGCCGAGTGTGGCTATCCCCACGGAGATTCGAGATCTTGGCAGCAGAGAGGGAGATGCCGCAAGTGACACCCTCTTGAGAGCCGCCTGGAGGCATGGGCACTGGCTCTGAGTAATTTCCAAGAAGGTGCTCCGAGCAATTTATCAGAAACCAGGAAAGAGAGCGATTTCTCTCTTTTCGAACATGATTTCAAAATCCTTTGCAATCTGCTTCTTCCAGAAAAAGGGGTCCATTTGCTGCTTTCTGAAGGGCGAGGAGGCTGCCAGCCGAGATCTCTGGCTGGCAGCAGCCACAGCCGAGTGCTGGGCCCCATGCCGAGCTCTGTCTGGGCCTCACCCAGTTAAAGCACCCCAAAGCCCCCCTGGACAGGCTTGAGTAGGCTGCAGCCAGCTCACAAAGCCCATCGCAGGCACGTCCTCCCAAATCCACGGTCAGTGACGTCATGGTATCAGCTTGAAATTGACCATGAGGGAAGTATTTACACTATGGGAATTGGCAAACACTATAAAAGCAAAACTTCCTTTTTGTTTGTTTTTTTTGGGGGAGCTAGTAATCCAACATTTACCAGCACACCACTAAACAGATATAAGAATATCTCTTTACAGATGAGAAACTGTGGCCTTAAATAACTTGTCAGAGAGTTACATGGGTTTCCAGTTCAAGTCGTCCAAAGATACAGCCTTCTGCCGAGAACTCCTGCAGTGCACTTCTGGATCCTAGGAAGACACTTACACGAGGCTGGGAAGGTAGGAGCGGCGGGGTAACCAAGGGGCCTTCCTGAGAGGAGGTTTCCCGGGGAGCTGACTCATGGAGCCCACTCCACAGTGCCCCGAGTATAGAGCGCTGTGTTCAGGGGCCCCAGGAGAAGAGAGTGGCCTGGATCCAGCCCGCTGCCCTTACTATAGTGCCCAGGGACCAGCCCGCCTCACTTTTGACTTTTTCCTTTCCTCTTTCAGACAAGAAACCGATATTCCACCTCCATAACCCTCAAAGTGCTCTGGCCATTCCTGAGGTCGCCAGCATCTCAGACACAAAGTGTCACTTCCCCCCAGCCAGGCACAGGCTGTGCCATCATCGCTCCAAAATTTATTACTTGGAGTCGTGTTTGGGTGGACAACAGTCAAAAAAGCCCACAATGTTACAAAAAAAAAAAAAGACCAAGAAGAAAGGTGGGGAAGGGGGAAAGCAAGAAAGATTTTTATAATAAGAAAAGATAGACTGGGTCTATAATACCAAAATATTGGGTTGACTGACTTTTCCCTGATGTTTCCGGTGGCGTGAACACAGAGCGGGGGCCCCCACCGCTGTCTGCACCCTCCTCTGGGGGGCCCGCCCCGCCTCCGGGCCGTTCAGTCTCAGCCCGGGGCTTACTGCACTTGGGCCAGACTTACGCAGCCTGGTTGTATCCACTGTTTAACAGAATATCACAGAAATGTGCAGCCATCTATGCAGATACAGGGGAAACGCCCGTTCTCCGTGGGTTTTGCCCACCTGTGGTTAGGCCATGGTGATTCCTGCCCCTTCGATGGTTCTGACCTTCCACGTTCGTTGTTAACGACCACACAATTACACAATTAGCCTCTTCTTATAGCTTCCACTCCGTAAGTACCTTCACGTAAAGACTAGCCCATTTTTGTCGGCATGCAATGCCATCTCTTGCCCCCTAATTATTTCTAGCAAGACTCTTAGATCTGTAATCTGAGCACAAATCCCAGTTGTGCTTCTTATTAGTTGTGTGATCTGCGCAAATTTCACTTCCCTGTGCCTGAATCTCTCCTATGTGGAAGCACATTGTGGAACAGCACATGTTGGCAAAATTGTTCATTTTGTGTGTGACTTCAAATACGGTGCCTTCTCCCTCACCACTCAAATCGGACTGGGAGCTCCGTGAAGTCGAGAATCGTTTCGTGTATTTCTTGTACTGGTTGCAGACTCAAGCACAATGCTGGGTGTTTGTTGATTGACAATCTGTTGGCCCAGCTTGGAAATAGGGGAAACTATTCCCCAAACTCTCCTGTTTTCCCAAAACCTTTTTTTTTCTGTTGGCTTGAGTTTTAGCCAGGGTATTCTTCTTAGCCAAACAGTTATTATCGTCACTAGAAAAAAAACACAAACTATACTCCTAAGTTCAATAAGCAAAAGCAATAGACCTAAAAGACCGGCTCCATGGACCGAAAGAAGCCCCATTCATCTTCCTGTGTGATCAGTTCTGGGCAGATGTGATGTCACTTTTCTTATAAAATGAGTGATTTCATGCCCCATGTAATGATATATTCTATCGGTACATTTTGAATCAACATGGGTTTTTTCTGTGTTTACTATAATAGCTTTATTTATCGATGCCTCTGATGCGAGGGAGTGCTGATAAATAAGCTCAGCGGGGCTGGGGGGAGCCCTGCGTTGTAGCATGTGCTGATTTCCATGGAGAACGCACTCTTGCCACAGCCAGTTTCCGCTGCCAACGCGGCATCACTGAGCGCCCACCCGATAGCCCCATCAGCGGTGGGAGCCACGCCTGCCTGCTTCCCTGCGCTGGCTGGCGCTGTGCTGTGTTAGTGACCATTTTCACGACAAGCCTACTAGGAAGATGCTATGTCCCCATGCTGCTGATGCAGAAACAGACCTGGAAAATATGTTGCCCCAAACTGCAGAGCTAGTGAGAGGTGACTTGGAGTTTACAACGAGGCCCTGTGACTCCCAAGCCACTGTCTTCCCAGGACGTCACATCCCCTGCCCCACTGCCGTGCACAGACAGGCGGACACGGCGCCCATTAGTCCCAGATTCTGGCAGGCCTGGGCGTGCAGGATGCCGTGCGGGCAGCGATCCATGCCGCCTGAGAGCCCAGCCCTGAGACCTGGGTTTCTAACAGCCTGCAAGATGCAGCCATGGGGTCAGATGGTCAAGTTGTCACCTCGGCCAGTTCTAGCACATTCCCATGTGATGTAATCATCACAGCCACATGGTACTACTAAGTGTCCCCAGGCACTCGGGGTTGTCAGTGTGTCTGGTGGAGGCTGTGGCGGGAGCATGTCCTCACAGAGGGGTCGAAAGGGACACACGGGTGCGATCCTGCCCTTCCTGGAGCTGCTGGGCCAGCAGAGGACACCAGCTCTCAATGCCCCTGCTGGGGGCCCAAGGGCATCTTCAGCACATCCCCAGGGGGCGTCAAGTTAGGGTTCACTGTTTCCTCTGGTACCTCCAGGTCTGCCAACTCCTCCCTCCCTTTAAAACAAGGCAACAGCGGTCACCCCTTCTAGCCCCGGGGGATTGATGAACACTGTCCGTGAGGACCGCAAACCCTGGAGGACGGGGTGTGCGGGCCCACAGTGCTCTGCGTTCCTCCTGCGCCTCGGCGTTCGGATGTCCCACCTGGCTGTCGCAAGACCCGGACGTGACCAAAGCAAATGGAATAACTGCTTTCCACACTCACCGCTGTTGTAAAGGGGGCCTGTGTTAGGAAAAAATAATAATGACAAAAATAATAGCAACTTGTGTGGAGGTAGCACCTTTATTCTGAGGGGTTCAAAGTACTTTACAGACAGAAGGAAAGTTGTCAACAGGTAATGTACAGGGAAAAAAAAACGACTCGTGTTTTATGAAGTTATTCCGTGGTACATAATGGTTCTGTTATTTTCACAAATCGACTGGCAAGCATAATATGTATTTCTGGTTTAAAAAGGAATAAAAATGCCAAGTAGGAGGGAAGTAGGGGGACTCAGGGTGTACAACGAGATTCGAGGGCTCTTCCCTGGTCATTTACCTGGACAGTTCTGACCCCAGTGGCCCCGTGACAAAAGGCAGGATAGTAATGGGAAGGGACGGCTAACTGTCTGCTTTGTAGACCTTCCTCGGGGCTTCTCTCTGGGTGCACATGGAGCCCCCGGGTCGTCTCAGCGGGCCCTCCGAAGGAGGCGAGGCGGAAACCGCCCCAGAGCACCTCTCCTAGATGACCGTCCCCTCACTCTGCCTCTTAAGCCCTTTCCTCCCCTCACTCCCATGAGTCTTCGGAGCTCCCCTCCTAGGACTCAGCCCAAATCGAAGGGTTGGGGACAGCCCATGGGGCACCTCAGAGGTGACAGTGACTGGGCTGTGTGAAACTGCCAGGCAAAGGCAGTGACGGAGAGGCCACCCTGGGCAGGAGCCGGAGCGGGAAGGGGGCAGAGGGGACAGCGCTGGTGAGATAATTCAGTAAAACTGTGCCAGGTTTACCAGGGGTACCGTCTCATTCGGTCCTCATGAAGAAATCAAGGCTCAGAGAGGTTAAGTAATGCATCAAAGACCACACAGCTGTGGCAAGGCAGAAGGTGGGTCTAGTCTCTCGTGTCACAAAGTCTGGCGGAGACACAGAGCCTGGGCTGGCAGTGTTGGCAGAGAGACCATGGCTGGAAGGTCACGGTCAGGAGTTGGGGGCTGAGAAGCCACCACACACCGTGGGTGTCTAAGGACCAACACTCCAGCAGTAATGAGCAGTGGGCTGCAGATGGGGAGACTGGGAGCCGGGGAGGTGGCAGGAGGTCTCTGGGCAAGAGAGGACGGGGCCAGTGTCACCCAGGCAGCAGGGAGGGGGCCTGAGCCTCAGGGGTGCTGCACAGATAACTTCGGGGATTTCTGTGAGGGCTGGAAGAGAGAGAGGACAGAGAGGACCCAGGGCGGCGGGTCCTTATCTTTGCCCAGCTGAGAGCGCCTTTGCCATTCAAATGAAAGCAGGGCCCCTCGCCCTGGAAAATTCGCGTGGACGTTCCCAAACACAAACGTGTGTGTCAGGGGCTGGTTGGTCACAGGCTAGGGACCCTGCTCAGGAAGGGCCTAAGGGAACAGAACCGTCGGTACCACGCATTCTTGTCTCAGGGGGTTGTCGAGACAATTGCACATCTGTCTTCAGAGAAGAGAGAAAAGCTCTCTTAAATCAGACATTTAGAAGCTTGTTTATTTTTGGAGGAGAGTTACTCTTCCTTTTCTCCTGGAGACCTGGGGCAGGACAGTCACAGACACTGCTTGCGTCCCAGTCCGCAGACGCTCCCAGGCTCAGAGGTGCACATTCACCAACTGTTACTGGAGGGGGAGCATTTGGGGACAAAGGTCAGAAATCAGGGGAGCAGGGCAAGTCCACAGATGCTCTGGAAAAGCTCAGCTGCCGACTGCTCCAGGAACATGAACCCTTAACACAGTCACGTACAGTGAGGGCGTCCAGGACACAGAAAGTGTGTGCAAATTGGGCCGTTCCATTTCCATAAGAAAATGCTGCTTAAATCCTTGAGAAAGACACAGAGTGGGGCAGAGGTTGACCGGGAAGAGAGAGGGGACCCTTGCAGGTCCTTGGCGGGTCCCATCCTACCCTGGCCACAAAGAGGAGAGAAAAGACAAAGGAGAGTAAGAAGAGCAAAGGCACCTGGTGAGGACGGCAGGAGAGGCGAGCGGCAGCCCTTTCCATCTGCCAGCAAGAGAAGGGAACATGCACACTTTATCCTGGAACCCACGTTGCTCCCCCGCCTCAGCGCAGGCACTGCCTGGGCAGCTGGGGGCAGGCTGCCCTCGGGAGAGTCCCTGAGGTGCCCCCAGCACTGTCCCCTCACAGGACTAAAATCCAGGGGCGGAGGAGGGACAGCCTGACCCAGCCTCGAATCCTTCCGTGGTTTCCACTGGAAACCCTCCTGTCCACGTGCATCCACGCATCCTGCCAGAAGGAGGCCGACCATCCCCTTATTCTGCAGCATAGCGCGCAGCTGGCGGGTCCTTTAGGGTCTGGTGCGGGTGAGAGACCAGTCTGCTGAGCGAGCTCAGCGCCCAGCCCAGCTCCGCACCCCAGGCGCTGTGTGTGTGTGCGCACACACACGTGTGGCATGTGCAAGGCGTCACAGTGGGCGAGGACCAGAGGCTTCCGTCGCCGAGACCCAGAGTTCCTGTCGATAAACACTTGCTCTTTGTTTGTGCCTGTGGGGGAGCGAACCACAAAACTCGACCCACGCCCTCAGGCGCCCGTTTCACATCCTCCCCGCCACATACACTTTCTCTACCTACAAGCCTCGCAGTAGAAGCAACTTCTCCACGTCAGAGCTGAACCGAAGGGAGGAACGCACTGAGAACCGCCTCTGAGAACCACCTCCCCCCGGGGGTGGGGGCCACAGAGGGGTCGGGGAGGCCCTCCTGCCGGTGAGGACTGACCCAGGGGCCAACTCTGGGGACAGGTGCCGGAGGGGCAGAATCTGCACCCCTACTGGTTAGACCGCTCAGCTCCCTGATCCTCTCTCCAGCCTGCTCCTGTCCCCCAGCTGCTGTATGGAACACTTTGTGCAGGGACAAGGAGGGGGCAGCTTACGTGTCTTAAGGAGGTGATGATGACTTAGGGCAGTACACCTTCCAGACCTCACTGAATCCCCAAAACATTTTGAGACCCAACAAATATATCTCAGCTAAATCTGAGGCACGTTTGAGTGGGAAGTGAAACGCTCCTTTGCAGGGAGAGAAGCCCAGAGCCGGGACGAGGCGCCGGAAACCTGCCTACACCCTCGGCACCTCCAGGGCCGTCAGCTGTGGGCTGCTTCCTGTCGGGCCCAGCACCACTGATGCTCCCACACGAGTCGTCCCCCACGGCCACCCCCAAAACGGCACAGAGACGGGTCCAGGACAGGCCTCACCCCCACCTCAGCAGCTCTGGCCACACTGGACCACGTAACCTCACACCCGCTGCTTCCCTAGGGGCTCGTCGGGAGGCTTAATTAATTGGGACGTCCTAGAAGCAATAAACACCAGTGGACAGTGCACATTCAGTATGCGCCCGGTTCGGTGCCTCGTGTTTTACATACGTGATCTCATTTTGCTCTTCAAACAGCCTTGTGAGAGAAATACTATCATTGTCCCCGTGTTGTGAGTTACGGAACTCGGAGACGGTTAGTGACTCGCCCAGAGTTTGTTAGTCAGTCAGCAGCAGAGCTGGGACTTGAGTGGGTCTGCCTGGTTCCAAAGTCTGCTCGTCCCCTCCCCACTGTGCACAGTTTATGACTTTCCAAATCTTCCTGGCATTCAGTCCTAGTAGTATCGCACAGCAAAGCCTGTCCCGCAGCAGATGAACCTGGAAGACGCAGGGGCACAAAATGCACAGAGGATGGAAGGCAGGTGGCATGGGGGAAGGGACAGGACCTGGACCGCACCCAGCGGGATGGCCCGAGACCCCACCGCAGGCCCGGTGAGCAGCCTCCTCGCTGGAAGACTGGGCAGGATGACTGTCCCCAGTGGGAGCGCTCCTCTCTGGAACGTGACCAGCAAGCACATCTAGCCGCGTCCTCTCCTCTCTTCCCTGTCTGCCTCCTTCGTTCCCGTCCCTTCGCCACTCTGAAGGACACGGCTTCGGGGGACGACCTTGGGAAACTTACTGTTTGTGCGTTTCCTCATTGGGTTTGTGAAGGGGGCAGAGTAGCTCCTACCCCGGGGCTGTCGTGAGGTAAACTTGGTGCAGAAGTGAGTGCAAGGCGCCGAGCGCAGGGCGGGCGATCAGAAAATGTTGGAGCTTCTCCTGCAAGCTGATCTCCTCTCCTCCTCGCCTCTTCACCCCCTCTGCATCCTCTTTTCTTCTGGGGGCAGTGCACTGTGATGGCATCCGGGACCCCTGGCACCTCCACTCACTTCTGCGACGCTGAGCGTCACGGTGGGGGTGTCCACCATGACCACAACCGGGCACCCTCCCTCTGTAACTAGTGGATCTTGGTGTCTGGGCACTGAACTCGCCCCAACTGCTGACAGAACTCACATGTTATAAAGAGGTACATTTTTAAACTATCCTCTAAGATAATTTTAGATTTTGAATGGGAAGGAAACCCCCCAAGCCTCCAGCAATTTCCCGGGGCTCTGCTGGGAAGGACGATGAAGAACTCAGTGGTGCCGGGAGCCTGCTCAGAAGCCGCAGCCTTCCTCCCTGGGCAGGCCCCGTCTAGGCTGGAGGGGCAGCCTCCTGCCTGTCCGACCCACGTCCTCGGAGCCAGCAGGTTCTCCCCCGCACCTCTCAGCCCCGCCATTGGTGGCACGACAGCCACCCTGGGGCTCGGCTGGTCCCTGCAGACTGGGAAGACCCAGGGGAAGGAGACTTGCTCACCAGCCACAGGAACAGAACGAGGCTGAGACCGGAGTGGGGACAGGGAGGGGCTGCTGGGCACCCAGGTGGGGAGGACTCTGGGGGACTGAAAGCGACTTGAAGGAAGAGCCCTGGAAGGAGGTGCTGTGGTTTGTGGACCACCCCCTGGACTAGGGACACACTCTTTCTGATGCTGACTGAGCCCGCGGGGTTTCCACCTGGGTTGGGGGCACGCCAAAGCTGGGACATAAGCCCCAGGTTCCAATGTCAGCTCAGGAGCCCACGGCAGTTCTGGGTGCGCCCTTAACCTCTGGGAGCCTTCTTGCTCCCGCCAACCCCGTCCGTCTTCATGGACAGAGCAGTCCCTCCTTCTTCCGCTCTAGGTCTCCTCACCGGATTTCACGGTAGGAAGAACTCTGTCACCAGGAGGAGTTTGGGACTCCCTGGCCCCAGTGTGAGGGTGTTCTGGGCTCTGGGCCCGGTGGTCCCTGCTCAGGTGGGAACGCAGTCAGCCCCAGGACAGAGCCGGGCTCCCAGCTGGGAGAGGCTGGGCTTCAGGACAGGGAGACCATCAGGGCCGAAAGCCATGCTTTTCATTTTACCAAGTTTGAGAAAAAATGTGCCAGTGTAAAAAGGACCACGTCTAAGGGCCCGGGATGTTAACCACAGCCTGCACACTCAGGGGCTCTGAGGAGGGGCCCTGGGAGGAGGTAAGGAAACCCGTACATGGCACCACGTACCATGTCCCAGGAGCGTGTCCTCCTGCGGGGACCTGCCCCTCACCACTCCTCCATGCTCACCGGCGTGGTGAGGCGTCGAGCTGTGTGTGTGTCGGGGACCCACCTTTGGTTCTCACATTCTGAGAGTGGCTTACAGAAGCCCGTCAGAGCTAGAGCTTAGAGAAGAAGGTTGTCCAGGCTCAGAACAGGGGCCCCAGACAGTCCCCAGCAGGGACTGCTCAGGATGCTGAGGCACCAGGTGGTGGTCCAGGGTCACTGAGTCTCCTCCCGAGGTTCTGCCCTGCGTCCAGTCTAGAGCTGCCTGTGTCGGCACAATCAGAAGCACGGCCACAGCCAGCTCTGTGCCCAGGGCTGGACAGAGCAGCGACCGCCCTGGGAGTGAACTCCCTCCTGCTCCCCAGGGCCTGCGGTCTCCAGGACTCCCAGAGATGGTGAAAACCCAGCCACTCGGGCCCCAACCTGCACCTCCTTTCCCACCTCATCCATCACACTCCTGAAGCTCTGCTCCTACTGTGTGTCCATCCCCAATCTTAATAACAGGCGTCTTTTCCTTTCCTCCAAAAGAGAAGGAGGTGTAAATGCTGGGAACGGGAAGACAAGGATCATGCCTGGGAGGGCTGGTGAGAGAGAGGAGGCAGGCTGGAGGGGGAAAGAGAGAGAGAAAGAGGAAGAGAAAGGGTGGCATCATAGGGCTGGAATGTGTGTGACCTTCGAAGACAGAGGGCAGGGGAGGGAGGGGACGTGCTGGGCACTCGGGCAGTGGGGCCGGGCAGGGTCTCTGCACGTGCTCGCCCCAAGCTCGGCGGAGCGGGCTGCGCAGGGGCGCCCACACCGGAGCACTGTCACCCGCTTCCTCCCTCGACATCTCTGCCGACGCGAGGATACCTTTCATCTTCCTGTTATTCTGCGTGGCACATATGTGTGTATATTGTGAGTGCACTCACATGTGTGCGTGTGCCCTCACAGCCAAAACTTATCCTCTGTAGTAAAAAAGAAAAAAACAGTATTAATTATGTTTGGATGGACTTCACAGAGCTCTTGGAGCATAATTTAAGTAAAACTGCACTCCTGACTCCAGTGCTATTATTCTTATTTGAATTTTAACCCTAAGAATTTTCCATCCCGTCGGCCAAACCAGCTCCTGGGCAGATTTACAGTTTTCGAAAGCTAAAACCGTTCCCGTCTCCTCCCATCTATGAGGAGAGGTTTGGGGTCTGGAGCTCAGTGTGGCTGCGTCCTGGCCTGCGTGCCCCTCGCCCCCGTCCCTGCGCCTCTCGACGCCCTTCCAGCCTCTGATGGGCGCGCTGCTTCCACCGAGTCCTCGGACCCGCCTTTGAGTGGGCGTGTGTTTGGGTGCTGCTTGCTCCTCACTTCTCCCCGAGGGCTGGGGTCCCCAGCCTGGTTCTCGGAGCGCTGAGCAAACCCCGTTCCTCCCTCACACCCTCCCTGCGCACCAGCTGGCCCTGGGGCTGCGGACAACAGTGGCTCCCCGTGGCCTCCCCGGTAAGCCCCTTCCGCACACCTGGGGACGATCAAACCGTCCTGGAACCAGCACGGGGCTGGGACGACCCGCCTGTCGATGGACTGACTGAGAACCCCGAACCCCATCTGGCTCCCCTCGACTTCTCATTGCTGCGGAGTAAAATTCTATGTCTGTGTTATGCAATATCTCCTAATTTAGACATCTGGCACGCAAATGATATATACAGTACAGCACACCCCACACAACATAGACACACAGAATATATAACATGTACACGTGTTAGGACCAGGTGTTCCAATATAGGGCCACTCATCCACCACACAGCCGCTGTCCTCTCAGGGCTCCCCGGCCACCGTGACCCCTGACCCCTTGCGACACCCCGTCCGCCATGTGGGCCCCGCCTCCGTAAGCCAGCTCTGCGCAGTTGCATTGAATTTGCCGCATTTCCGGGCAAGTTCCTGACCGCAGAGAACTTCCGTGTTGGCCAGATTTCAAAGGAAATGGAATTTTCTCCTTATGATTTTGCATGCCTGGTGGCCGAATCTCTCCATGGACCAGATTTGGCTTCGCATGGTGCAAGTTCCCCTCCTGCTTCCCGAAGACCTGGCTCTGGACACAGATGGCATAGCGTCTGTCTATACTGTGACATGGCCCCAGGTGACAATGCCACCCCAGCCAGCACAGGAAGCCATTCCTACACCAGAACAGCTGGTATGACTTAGCCGGTGCTGAGGAGACTGCAAACTCACAAACATCACACTAAACCCAAATTCAGCATCTCCCCAATGTCATTCTCCCTTAGCCAGACCCCCAAAATGCTCAAAGCCACTTCAAAGCCACAAGAAACGAGCAAAGCGTGTGGAACAAAGTTGGAATGGAAAGAGACACGGTCTCAACCTACCTAACATGCTTGTGCAAAGTTTACAAAACACGTGCCCACGCGCACTCTCGGCTCTGGGGCCTCTGGGGCCTCCAGGTCCCCGGGAAGGATGTTGCATGTTGAGGGGCCCTGACGTTTAAATTTTATTAACCTGAGAGCAAGTCCACCTCTGCCAACAGGAGTGGGCAACACCTGATAAAAGGAATGGAGGAACTCAAGTGCCCAGCTGAAAGGCAGAGCCTGAGCAAAGCGGTGGACCACTCGGGACTGTGTAACGGCCAAGGAGAAGTCCACCTTTGTGGGTGAGGGGCGTGACCGGCGATGTCCATCTGAGAGGTAGGCTAAGGGCAGGTCGCCGAGGGTCGCAAATGCGAGGCTGAGACATCCTGATGCTGACTGTACAGCAAGAGGCTTCGAAGACCTAAAGC
Source organism: Trachops cirrhosus (assembly GCA_028533065.1). Taxonomy (NCBI): domain Eukaryota; kingdom Metazoa; phylum Chordata; class Mammalia; order Chiroptera; family Phyllostomidae; genus Trachops; species Trachops cirrhosus. Next base: position 75,068,230 of record CM052546.1, on the reverse strand, counting down.
AGGAGCTGCCCCTCCCAGGCCCAGGCTTTGCAGATATGACTTTGGGGGGAATTTGGCGCAGGGCACCTGCTACAGCCGGATCCATTCTGCATAGCCGGTGCACACTCTGGCCATGGTGATGGGCGAATTCTTTTTACTGTGCTAAAATACACATAACTTAAAACTTACCATTTAACCATTTTCATAGTACAGTTCAGTGGCGTTAAGTACATCACATCGTCATACAGCCACCCCCACCGCCATCTCCAGAACCTTTCATCTTCCCAAACTGAAACTCTGTGCTCAGGAACCACTGACGCCCTCTCCCCGCCCCGCCCCGCCCCTGCCCCCCACACCACCCTCCTGCTCTGCTCTCTATGACGCCGGCCCCTGCGGGCACCCGGATGCGGTATCTGTCCTTTTGTGACTGGCTTACTTCACTCAGCAGAATGTCCTCAGGGTTCATCCATGCTGCGGAATTCTCTGTCTTCATAAGGCGCAGCAATGTTCCATTGTACACACGACCACACTTCGTCGATCCCTCCATCCATGTGCCGATGGGCACCTGGGTTGTTTCTACCTGTGGCCCTTGTGGATGATGCTGCTATGAACACCTGCACGTGTCTGTTCACACCCCTGCTCTAAAGTTGCTGGATCGTATGGTAATTCTATGTTTGATTTTTTTTTTAGAAACTTGACTATTTTTAAGATCACACCTGTTACAAAATGTATACATCTGCCTCTCAACATTTCCTTGTGGGTGTCTAGTTCCCATCTCAAAGTCAAAATGTCCAAAACCAACTCCCAATGCCCGCAACGTTCCCACCTCCGTAAGTGGAATAGCCACCCAGCCAGGGCTAAGACGCTCAGCATCACCAGTGACTCCCCTTTCTCTCACTTTCCATTTCTGGCCCATCAGCAAATCCTAAAGCTCTACCCTCAAGGTGTAGCCAGGACCTCATCCGTTCTCGCAGCCTCGGCCGCGCCACCGGACCAGCCCCCCACTGCCTCTCAGCCCAGCACTCGTGATCGCCTCTAAAAACTTCTCCCCCGTGCCCTTCTACCATCTGGTTTTCATACATTTTCTAGAATGATCCATTTAAAATGTCAATCGGGTAGCTTCACCTCTCTGATCAAAGCTTCCAATGACTTCCATCACAATTAGAAAAAAGCCCACAAACCCCAAAGTCAGTTCCATGGTGTTTCAGATGACCCATCGGCTGGTCTTTGGTCCCCCAGCTCTTATCCCCACCTGCATGTCTGTGGCCTTAACTCCCCTTCAGACGTGGGTTGGGTCTTGCTTTGGGGCCTTAATGCTGGCTTTAAGTGCTTCTCAAAAATTATCACATCTTATTCCAGTTGCCACCTCCTTCTAGAAGGCTCACCCAGTGATCCCAGCACTACCTGAGCTTATGTCACCCGCTTGTCACCGTGCCTTCTGCAGAGTAAGCCCCACAAGGACAGGCTCTGATAGCCACCGTTCCCCAGGACACAGAAGAGACACCAGCTGCGACCTCAGCGGGAGCAAAGCACTTCCATCCGACAGGGGCACACGAGCACCTCTGCATCTCGGCCAGTTCGGTCCTGCAGACACAGCAAAGGAGCAGTGGGAACGCTTCACACGCAGGATTCCCAGAGCCTGTGCCCGGTACCTCGCTCCTTGCGGGGTCAGGCCAGCCTCATCCGCAGAGGAGGCAGTGCGAGCAGAGATGGCAGCAGGCTTGTCTCTGTTCAGCCCTTTCACCAGCCGGATGCCCACGTGCCTCCCGAGAACCCCAGGTCTTCGGTTACCCAGGCAGCACAGCAGGACCAGCCGCCGCCCGAGGCCCCGAGCGTCCTTTGGGGGCAGTGATTCTGGGACAGCTCTGGGCAGCGCTCCCTGAATTACACGAATTCTTCAGGGCCCCGAGATCACGGGAGTAGGACTGAGTGTGTGGTTGATTCAGGGGACGTGGAGGGTACGGTGGCCGAACAGGCAGAATTGCGACAGCGTCCACAGTGCTGCCTCGTCATTTGGGGTCTGCAAGCTCTCCGTTCTAAAGACCAGGACCGTGGTGTGAACCTGGCAGTGGGAAGCGGTAAGACCCGTGACAAGTCGTCCCCACGGAGAAGCTCCCGGAGCTTCCTGGGAGCAACTGCTGCACAGCGGGGCCCTCCTCAGTCGTCGGGGAAGCTGTGTTATTCTTTCGGAAACTCGTGTCCCCGAATCTAGTCACTTGAACTTTCAAACTGGTCATTTGGCTCAGCTCTACAAAGATGACCATGTAGGGGTGCCCAACCTTTTGGCATCTCTGGGCCACACTGGAAGAAGAGTTGTCTTGGGCCACACATTAAATACACAAACACTAATGAAAACAGATGAGCAAAAAAAAAAAAAAAAGGTTTTAAGTAAATTTGTGAGTTTGTGTTGGGCCAAATTCGTAGCCATCTTGGGCTGCAGGTGGTCCTCGGGATGCAGGTTGGGGACCCCTGGGTAATATGTTGTTCAAACTGCACTTTTGAGGATGAACGGGGGAACCTTCACAGTTACGCTAGGACAGCAGTGGGGTCGGGCCCAGGCGTCTCCTCCCACCATGAAGAGTCAGGCTGTGACCTAGCCTTTTGATGCCCCGAAGGAGGACGTGAAAACTCCCAGCCCCTCCCAAGGGCACAGCCTCGCCATTGCGCCTATTCTCCCTGCCTCCCTCCTCAAGCCTGGGGTCTAATTATTGCCTTTTCCCCAAAGGTCTGCCTTCTCCTTTGAGTCTTTTGCATCAGATATCAGCAGGGGAATGCTTATTTCAACGACTCTAGCTGTATCACTGCTGGTTTTTTTTTCTCTAAAAGGGCCTCTTCTGGGTACGTGTGCACGGTCGCTCACCCACCAGTTAGCTCACTGTCCTCCCCAGGGGCTGCCTGACACCCTGACCGCCGGCTCTGGAACTATCTCCTCATCAGGGTGCGCTGATCTGCTTCAGCCTCAGCTCCCACGCCCCGAGGATGGGCTGCGCACACTCGAGCTACAGATGAGCTCCCTGAGATCAAAGTGAGAACTTGCTAAGGCCTCCTGTCTGCATTGCCGGTGAGCAGGGGCGATGTAAGTGAGTTTGCAGAGCCCAGCAGGCACGTGGCTGAGAGGCGCGCTTCCCGTAGACAGTGTGGCTCCTCTGTCACTGGGCACACTGCGTACTTGGACCCCATGCAGCCGGGCACATCGTAGGTGCTCAGTGACCACTGCTGGGTCACACAGGGATGGTCTCCACGGACCACGCCGAGCCTGATGCGGCTGAGTCAGCAGTGGGCCATGGTCTAGGGCCTCAAGGCAAATTCTGGAATGTCAGCACTAAAAGAGATCTGAGACACCACCCAACCAGCCCCCCTAGTTTCAGATGAAAAACCCAGGTGAGGGCCCTGAGGGGAAAGATGCTCTGTCCAAATTTTGCCATGTCAGAGGCAGCATGAGGCTCGGGGCTCCTGAAGGCTACCCTCCGTCCCTCCATCTTTATCAGCTGGCCTTTTGACCCTCCCGATTTGCCTGATGTCTCAGAGCTGTGACCCAGAGGCTTGACCTCAACACCACACACCAGTTTTGGCCTATAACCTCAGTGCCCTGGCTGACCGTGCTCCCTCAGGTCCCCACCCAGCAAAACCGCTCTCTCCTGCCTCGTGGTGTGATTCATAGCTCTCGAAAGCGGTTCACCTGTCCCTTCCCCCACTGCATTCCCGTGGGCTCAAGATGTATCTGCCTTCCTTCTTTCCAATTTTACCAGGAGCAGCATCTTCCTCATCTCCGTTTCTCTAATGCCGGAGTAGAGAATGCTCATATAACGCTCATGTATTATGTGAATGAATGATTTGCTGCGTGACCATGAACCAGAGGTCCCCATCTCTGGGCCTCCCTGGGGTCTGTGTAATGAGCACGATGCTGCTGGGCTGCGGCGGGGCTCTGACATGTATGTTGCTGCAGGAAGGTCCTGGAAACTCAGAGTCCGGCAACGGCACTTAGCAGTAAATGCTTGTGCTGAGAGCGTTTCTTGGCAAACTTGAAAGGGGACTTTTCTGTGTGTGATGAAAGAAAGGGGTAGAAGGTGGCTGGGAGCAGCTCTGAGCTTCCGCATACTCTGCACATCTGAACACCCAGCGTCCGCTTCGGTGGGGGAGGTGAAGACGTCTGGTGGAGAGGGCCTGACACAGCCCTGACCCTTCTCTTTGAGGGCCTGTGCAGGCCGCCTGCCCAGGGCGCCAGCCAGCAGGGGATCAGCTGGCCTCCGGGCCACAGATGCAGCTGGGCGCTGGCTGCTTTCAATTAGAGGCGCTCCTTTCCTGGTTTCCATTGGCGGCCAGTTCCTGAGTTTCCCGCATCCTCTGCTCTTTCCCAAAAGCAATTTTTCTAAAGAATCCAAACTGTTTGGAATGAGAAAGGAGAAAGCTATCATTATGGGAGTTGTGTGGTGGCTTCCGCTGGCTTCCCAGACACTTGGAGGTTGCCAGAAGGACAGCCCCACAGTCTGGGCATGACTCAGGAAGACTGGTGTCCCTCTGCCTCCAGGCCACTGCTCTGCTTGCACTTCCTGAGCACCTGCTGTGTGCCAGGCCCACAGGTGGACAAACACGGTCTCAGCCAGAAGAGGCTCTAGGGCCTGGAAGCATGACTCATGACTGCAGTGCTATGACAGACAGAGGTGAGGACACAGCAGGACGGAGGAGGCAGCGGCAAGGAACGTCTGGCCCTGGGGCTGCAGGAGAACAGCCCGCAGGCTCTCGCACCGGGCAGCGGGGCCCACGGTCACCCGGAACACAAGAGCCTCCGAAGGGCTGCCAGATCTCGCAAACGAGGTGCAGGACACCGGGTTACATGTGAACTTCCAATAAACAACAAGTCAATTTTGAGTGTAAGTATGTCCTAAGTATTGCATGGACACGCTTTTTGCTACAACATTTAGGACAGATTTGCACTAAAAGAATGATTTGCTGTTGATCCGAAATTCACAATAAATGGGGTGCCCTGCCTTTTTTATCTGGCTACTCTTTTCTAAGGTCAACAGAGAGTCCCAGACCATGGACCAAAAAGTGTACTCTTCCCAATGGCGGGCCGTGTGGGATGTGTCACATTTGGGGGAAATCAGAAAACCAGGAGGAAGAGAGAGAAGTGTGGCTGTCTTGTGCCCAAGGCCCTAAATCCTAGAGGCTTCCACATTGCAGGCACTGGGGCTTGTCTCACAACATCAGCATCCAAGGACAAAATGACAGAGGTGGCCCCAGGGCCCAGGGCCCATGACTGGACTGAGATGACCGGTGGCCACCTTTGGGACCCAAATCTCTGGCCAGCAATTCCCGTCACGCTCTGTTTGAAGTCTGCTTTAACTCTAGTTTTATTTCATTTGAGAATGGTTTATGGCTAGAGAGAACTCCCTGACATTTAAAAAAAAAAAAAGATTGAGAATCTCTGCACTGGAAGCTAGAAAGTTCTAGATTACTGAAGGAGAGGAGTGAATGGGAGCTCAGACAGGAGGGCAGTCTCAACACCAGGGTCGTTTTCCGGAGGAAGCGGCTGAGTGGCGTCTGGAACAGGAGGAGGGCCGGAAAGCCGGCCGGGGCTGCAGGGCTGTGCGGCGGAGGCCCTGGCCGCCCAGCCCAGGCCCGCAGACGCAGCTGCTCTCTCAGGGGGAAGGAGCAGCCTGCTGTTATTTATAACCTGCTGTTTAGATTGTGCATCTCTGCACGTTTCCTCTCGTGGAAATGATAGTGAACAATGCACTGGGCCCACAGGCTTTGTAAACCAGGCCCCGACACTTCCAAGCCTCTCCTTTGTCCACAGAGCGCTCTGCAGAGCCATCGGAAGGCCTGCACGTGGCCCACAGGAAAGTGCGCGGGCAGCTCCAAGTGGCCGTCCCCTCTGCCCCTGGCTGGGTCTCCTCTCAGATGTCAGCTGTGGGCTTTTACATAAGAAGCCTAATGCATTTTCAAAGCGGGCGGATCAGCCTCCCCTGTTTTGACAGTTTGGCTTTAGTTGAAATACAATTAAACTTTTCAAAAACAAGGGCTTTGAAACTCAATCTCCACACTGTTTACACATTTTTTTTTCTTTAGAGTTTGGTTTTTACTTGCTGCAGTACAATTAATTCGTCCTTCACTTTCTGCACTCAAAACAAACGCTGGTTTTCAGCATTCTGCTTTTATAGCGCTGCATAGCTAAGAGTGGAAAAAATAACATCGGAGATGGGCCGGGCTTCTGATGACACCTCCTGACAGACAACTTGAAAACCGCCGCTGGTGATCGCTGGCACCCTGCGAACACCCTTGCAAGGAGCAGGAAGTGTGGGTATTCTAAACCCCGAGGCCTCGACAAGTTTTCAGATGCGTCTGGCCGGCACCCTCGCCACCGGCGCGCACAGTGGCCTCGCTGAGCCCGGCTGGCCTCGGCCAGCCTGCTTGTTTGTTCTCCTTGCCCTGGTTTTGCTTGTAATGCGAGCAAGCCAGGTCTAAAAAGCACAGAGCTAGCGAATTTCTAAAACCAACAAAAATTTGAGGAAAACATCAGCAGCAACAATCCAAGCCGGGCGGTTGCCAGGCTGCAGGGGCAGGCAGATGGTGCAACAAATGTCCTCGGGGGCTCGCAGGGACGAGTCTTGTGGCTCTGCGGCCAGAGGGAGAGAAAGAAACCGGGCCCCAGCCAGCGCTTTCACTTCTAACCCAAGTCGTTAGCTGTGGGTAATGTCCTCACCCCTCTGCTCACTATCTCCAAAGGTTAAAAAAACATGGGGTGGGGGGAGGGGGAGGACAGAAGACACGAAACTGAACTGAAATGAAATGACTTTAGATGAAAGATTTTTTAAAAAAAGAAGAAGAAGGACTTGAGGGAAATGAGCCAGATGTTGCCACGAATGAAGTTATAAATCCTGACCTTGTTTGGTAAAGGAAGGAGGCCCGGGGAGGGGGGCTGGCTCTGGGCGCCGAGCTCCTGCCAGTGACGATGGCGAGCCCCCAGGAGGAGGCAGCCAAACTGGCACGTCATCCAGCCCGAGTGGGAGGCTTCAGCTCCCTCCGCGTGGAGGGATGGCTCCCCAGAACATGGGCCTCTGATGTCGCCAGTGGGTGGTGCGCAGGGCAATACGTACGTGCAAGAATCCATTTTGCGCTGCTGTTTTCATTGTCACTGACGGTTTTCTTACAGAGATGGAGTCTTTGGGTGAATGAAGGCCCAGCCTGGGGCATTCTCAGCCCTAGAACGTAGTAGGACCCCTGGGCTGCTTGGGAGCAGTGCAAGCCACAGGAACATCCCACACGTGACGTCCATTGTCACAAATGCCAGCTGCCTCCCAATCCTAAGTGCACCTAAAGAATTCGTGGGTGGAAGAAAATTCTGGAGTCTTAATAAGTACCTCTAGAAGCAATTCGATGGCTGGTAGCATCACATATTCTTGGAGGGTTTACCAAGAAATGTGTGCTCTGGGGGGCAGGCGTATGCGTGACTGAGGGTCCTCCTTGCACAGCGCGGGCAGTTCTCCGTCCGGAGTCGGGTGGAATGTGGGCTTGCTCTGTGCTGGAGACTCCTGTAGCCGCTGCAGCAAGTGGCCACAAACTTGGCGGGTCCCTGGGGCTCACAGCGAGGGACAGCAGAACTGGGGTCCTGCAGAAGCTTAGGGGAGAAACGTGCCCCTCCGGCGTTCGGATGTCACCCGTATCCTCGGCTCCTGGTCTCCTTTCTCCACCAAGGCCGCCTCTCTCTGTGCCTTTCTCCTGCAGGCACGTGCCTCTCTCCTCTCCTGCACTCATCTCCCGCCTTCAAGGACCCTTGTGATTACATTGGGTCATCTAGGACAATCTTCCTATCTTAAAGCCAGCAGACAAGCCGCCGTAATTCCTTATGGAACATTCATTCCCCTTGGCCAAGTAGCCTGTGGTGAGGACACGGGCATCGTTGGGGGCCAGTATTTCTCTGAGGGTCTGCACTCACCTTTGTCTGTGAGTCTCACCGAGCATGAGAGAGTTTCTTGTTTAAAAATCATGTAATTGACAAAATACATGTGTACCACATGCTGTGCATTGTTCTACACACCTCCCATGCATTTAATCTTCATAACAATTCCATACAACAGATGAGTGTCCGTGGCTGGGGGAGGGTAGCGACCAGGTCAGCACCCAGCCTCTGGACCAGACTCTGGGTTCTTCACTGTCAGTAGGAAAACACAGGGGATCGCCTTCCAGATACCAGCACAAGAAGCCTTGCCAGCCCCTTGTCCCCCATCAGTCCTCCTGGGGAGAGAGCGGCTCCCTCTGTTATGTCAAAGGCCCGGCACAACAGGTGACGGTGCGTTACAAGGTTCTGCTCGTCCTGTTGGCCTTGACACCACCCAAGTCCTGACCACATGAAGCTGACTTTCCAGCTAAGAGTTTGGAGGAGCCAGAAACACATCCAGCCTTATGTGCTGGGCTTGGAGTGTGACAGTGGTGACAGCATGGGGCCAGTGACAGCTGACACATGGAAATGGTGTTGCTGCTCTCTTCCACGTGTGCAGAAGTCCTTCTACAAGGAAGAAACAGTGTCATAGACTGGAGTGTCGGCCCACCCTTCAGAGGGCCCTGCGTCTTTGGGTGGAAGGGGAGAGAGTGAACTAGCCCAAGGGGACGCTGGCTGTCATTTGTGTCCCCACAGCAGTCTAGCCCTGCGGGAAGGAGCAAGGCTGGCCCCTCAGATGGGACACTCCCCCATACACATATGGGCTGCTTGACTTTCCTGCAATGACAGAGGGAAGGCAGGGCTGGACACAGTCTGGGGTGGGCTCTGGAGCCCTCAGCTGCTTTAGAGCTCGTGGCCCCTTTGGTCCAAGAGGCCAAGGTCAAGGCCGGGCCCCTTGGGGAGATCAGCTCTAAGCCACAGAGAACAAGAGACAAGCCAAAGCTCCTCCAGGCCCCAGGGAGGTGGGGCTGAGAGAACCTCAACTGCCGAGTTCCGCAAATTTCACAAGTTTATTACAAACCCCACAAGTGTTGTTGGGTTGCTTAAAAACGATTTAATTTTTGCAATTTCCCAGAGAGAGGGTGCCCCAAATTAAAACTGATGTTTGAAAAATAGCAGCAAGGAGGGACGAAGATGGTTCTTCTCCAGGAAGCGGGGCCAGCAGGGTTGAGAAGCGCCCCGGTGCCAAAGCTGCAGCGAACCTGTGGCTCTGACTTCTGAGTCATAGGTGCCCGTTCCCGTGACGGAGCCGAAGCTCCCCACGTGCGACTAGAACAGACACCCCTGGATTCACCCAGAAATCTCTCTGACTCTCTTCAGAACCTCCAGTACCATGAGAGGGGCCTCCTGCAGGGAGGCCAGAAAGGATGAGCTCCCGCATCAGACAGACCTGGGTTTGCCCCGGCGCAGCCGCCTGCTCACGTTACCTGTGACAAGGTGCTCAGCTTAGCTGAGCCTCAATCCCCTCAGCGGCGACGTGAAGGCGAAGGACGCCGACCTTGCACCGCTGGGGTGTTGAGACGAGATGCTGCTGCTGTTTCGAACACGTCTGCCTGGCAGCTCGACAGCAGCCGCTGCCATCCCTGTTGCTGTTCGTGTCATTGGAGCCGGCAGTGATGCCACTGCCAAGAGAGCCTCCTTAAGGAAGAGGTGTCTACAGGCCCAGACCCCTTTGACCACACACAACTCCACTGAGTCCAGGGGACAAAGAGCCTGGCTGAGCAGATTTGTGTTCAGGTCCAGGAGTGGGGCACAGAGTGTCCTCAGAGCCAGCATGTCTGTCCCCAGGCCTTGACTGACGGCCCAGCTGCCCCTGTGGCCTCTGCATCCCCAGGGACCCCTCTTGTGTGACTTTCACACAAGTGGAGGGACAGCCCCCCCTCGTGATGAGGTCAGCACTCGAACAGTGAGACTTGCCGAGAGGCCGGCTGCCAGGCTGCCACCACGGTGCCCTGGGGGGCACGGCCAGCAGTGGTCCTTTCCAAATACTTTGCTCGAATGAAATGCTTGTGGCACATACCCAGGCCCCACATTTTATAGCTTCACAGTAGCTGGCTGTGTTGACTGAGCCGCCTTTGACATATGTCCATTGCTTCGGCTGTCTGATGTTTTTGGATCACCTGCGTTCCTTCCCCCACCCTCGCTGGCCAAACACACACGAGGTTTGGTTGTTTGCACAAGGACAGCCCACCTTGGCCAGCAGAAGTTGCTCTTGGCTAAGCAGTGGGCTCCGGGTGGGCTTCGGAGGTGGACCTGGGCAATGGGGGGCGAGTGCACCGGGTCTCCCACAGGAAACCAAGTGTCCTACCAGCTGGGGTGCTCGGCACGCTGCCCTTTCACCCAGGCAGCAGGCGGGGTGGCACAAGACACCGTGATGGGCCCTGCAACGAGTAACAAGTGGCAACTCCTGTAGGCGAACCACGTGGGGTCTCGGTAACCATTTGCTGAATGCCTCTTTTTCGGGAGCACTTCAGAACACACATTCGCCCCTGTGGTGGACAAACTTGCAAACACACTCAACTCCAGAAGGGGAAAAAGGCACAGCACACCGCAGGCAGGTCAGCCTGGCTGGCTCTCGAGAATGTGGCAGTCTCAAAGGCCAGCAAACAACGTGCACAGGGGAGACCAACAGTGAGAGACGCCAAGTGGGCAGTTGGAATGGCAACATGGTGCTGGGCGCTGTTTTCAGAGCGTTATGTGTATCGGCTCATTTAATCTGTGTAACGGCCCTGCGAGGTGGGCACTGTTCTCATCACCCACTCACAGTGAGGAACCTGGGGCAGGCGATTACCACGCCAAGGTTACCAGCTCGTGAGTGATGCCACTGGGGATTGAACACCGAGCCTGACTTCTGGCTCCAGGGTCTGAGTGCTTGACCTTGACACTAAGTGGGATAAATACGGGCACCTTGCAAAGCAAAGAGCAGGAATCTAAAGATGTCCACCTCTCCTTGGCCGAGGGGAGAGGGATGGTCCTAAAAGGCCCAGGTGGGTGAGGAAGGTAGGGTGGTCTGCCGGCTGCCCTCCCAGGAAAGCCCTCTTCTCTCCAAGTCAGACTTTCCTTTTTTCACCAAGGTGAATCTCACCAGGGCTGCAAAAACTCAGCCACTGCCCCTTCTGTTCCCCCAGCGCTGTCCTCAACCCCATTATGCAAGTGCCTGCAACAGCGGTTGTGGAAGCCACTTTCGTGGTCATGGTTTTCAACTGCAAATAAAAGAGGAAACCACGTGAGGAAGAAGCTCCTCTTACTAATCCCATGTTCAAGCTCAAGCACGCAGGAGACTTGATGCCCAGGGGCCTGTGCAAGGCCCAGGAGGCTGGTGCGGAGGTGGGGCTGCTCCATGGAGGATGAGGGGCGGCCAGGGCTGAGCTGCTTCTAATTCACCCTGGGGGCCCTGGCCAGGAGCAGGGAAGGGGCACACACTGAGGAGGGGAGCTGAGCCTCCCTCCGAAGGGCAGGGCAATTCCTGGGAGCCGCCTCTGAGCCTGGAGCATGCTGGGGACAGGCTCCAATAAGGGAACTGGCTCTTCTGAATAAAGTTGTTGATAAAACAAAGGCCTTCTCAGTAGGGATCTAAGGGACAGGTGTCCTGGTTGTGTTGGGAAGAACACGGTCTATCTTTGCAGGCAGTGAACTGTGATTTCTGATTTTGTAGATTCCAGGGTATCTGTGTAGGTGGGGCTTGGGAGCAATCTCACTGAAGGGGGGTGATAGGGGAGCACACAGGGAAGCTTCTTTTTGTCCCCTAAATGCTCCTCTTACTCAGTTGGGTATTTGTTTGCGGGGGTCAGGGGGTTGGGGGGGGCACTTCTGGAAATGATGGCTTCAACGAAGGCCTCCCAAGCCACCCATGGATTCAAATTCAGGAACCACAACTTCTCGTCTGTGTGATCTTGGGCAAGTAGCTCGGCCTCTCTGAGCTTCTGTTTGCTTGTTTGTATGTAAAATGGGAATAAAAATTCTGCTCCGGCAGGGCTGGCATGAGGGGCTCTGTGACAGAACATGTGGGAAAGGGCTCAGCCCGAGGCAAGCACACAACCAGCACTCGGCATAAGCAAGTCCTTCCGCTGCTGGTCCCCAGATGTCTTAGGAGCCTAATGAAGTTTCCATGAGGGTACTCAGATCTGGAAAGTTAGAAGGGGAAAAAAAGGAGTTAGATTTTGTGGGGCTTGGCCTTTGGGTTTCGTTGCCCACCACCCAGTGTGCTCCGAGAGGGTGCCAATCTGCCCTCCACGAGGCAGACCCAGTCGCAAGCAGCCGGCCCACGGCAGGGAGCAGGGATGTCACAGACCCAGCTACCCAGGCAGCGCCAGTCCCATGGGTGAAAAAGTCGCCCCAGCAAAAGAGTCGGTCCAGTGGTCTCCCAGTGCCTGGAGGCAGCAGAATTTTCCTACAGTGTTTTTTTTTTCACTGAGTTTTTGCTTTTTTTCTGTTTCTCACAGAACTGGAGTCTAGAAAAGACACAGGTTGATGGAGGAAGACGTTGTAAGACACAAAGGACTAAGTTCTTTGCAGGGAAGCGGAGGAGGTGGCAGGAAACTGCTGAATATGCTAATGACCCTCACACTGAACTCAGTCAGTCATGCATTGATTCATTCAATCATTCAAGCATTCCTTCAGGAAGCATTTACTGAGGGAGGCCCATGGATCCCTTGGGGATGGTAGGATGTGTTCTCAGTGCTGGAACTCTCGTGACTTGTCCCCAGTAATATAAACAATGGCGGCTCAGATGGGAATAGGAAATTGCAAAATTATCTGCCTTGAGCCCTAGGCCTATGGGCCACAGAGCCGCACACCTGCCTGAGGTGCTCCCTGGGAGCCAGCCACTCCCTGGACCTCACAGGGGCCTGGGCTGCAGTGCCCGCCCCGCGTCTGGCTCTCATTGGCCTCACTCCGTGAATGATTCCTGGACACCCTTTATACCACCTGTGTGGTGCGGCTTCTGTGCATTAGGAGTGAGGGGAGTAAAGCCATTTTAACTAAGTCACTTTGGAAACACAGATGAGTTCACAGTCAAGAAGGGTGCTTGGCCAGAAACGCTTGGGATCTGGCGGATCCAGCAGCTCCTGTTGTCTGGTGCTTCCGTACACCAGCTGCTTCCCCTTCCCTAACCGTCGGCGCCCGGGGGAGCAAGGCAGCCCAGAGCTCTCTGGCAGGCGCTGCTGGGGGGCCCATCCAATCGGCACTCCGCACGCAGGCTCCAAGGGAGTGCAGCGCCCAGGCAAAGGTTTGCTTCTCTTCTCTCCACGCTTTCCTAGGGAGAGTGCACACGCACACACCCCAGACTTAATGCAACGAAGCATGTTCCCAGCAGTCGACACAGCAGACCCCTCACCCAGATGCCAAGAGGTCGCCTTACCTGGGATTCTGGAAGCCCCTGCCTGTAGGGGCCACTGAGACTGGGGCAGAAGCAGCCAGCCTGTGTCTGCCCACCAAGGGAAATTCTTCAGCACTCCGCTCCCCAGCCATTCTCTCTGTGCGCACCCTTCTGGATTCAGGTGACCGAGAACCCCACACCAAAAAGATAACTGCCCTCATCCTCATCTTCTCTGGTTCCAGAGCTCCTCATCACCCACCCCCTGCTCTCCCCCCACCCCCAGTCCACAGCCAGCCCACAGGAAGGCACAACTGGGCCCTACCTTTGGCTGGCTATCATCCAGCAGCCAGATGAGTCAACCCACTGGGACTCTATTAGTCAAGATGGGGCCAGAGGGTTCTGGGTAAATGTCCTGGAGCTAAGCAGGATCTTGCCCAGGCCCCTGAGGGCAGGAGCCTGAAGGCCACAGCCAGGCTCCTCCTGGAGGTAGGGTCAGAGGGCGGACAGGAAGCCTCCCCTTTGCCAGTGGCAGCCCCAGGCTGCATACTCTCAGGATCTGTGAGGAGGCCCCCGGCCAAAAGCTCAGGCTTGGGCAGATGGGCACAAATGAGTGGGCTTTCCTCAAGGGGAAATGAACAAAGTTTAGTGAGTGTTTTTGGTTTTTGTCTTTAGAATAATAGGTTCAATACAGTTGTCTTTCAGGTTTCCCATAGAAAGACCTGTCTAGCGTAGTTCCTGGCACCTAGTAGGAACTCAGAGTGAGGTAGGTACTGATCTCCCCCCTCTGCACAAGGACTGGTCCCGCCTGCCCAGTGGGGCCTGACCCCTGGGGAACCTGCTGCATTTCCCAGAGGAAGCTGCCCCTCCCCCAGCTCGGGCTGGTGTGCTCCCTCACCTGGAACAGGGTCGGATCTGACTTACAGGTCTGGTACTCTGCAGACGGAATCAAATGAGAGTGTTAACTGAGGACCGGGCGGCCAGAGCGCCTGCTCTTTTCGGACGCGCTTTATCAGTGTAAGGCAATCCGGGCTCGCAGCGGGGTTTCGGTGTCACCGAGAGTCCCAGTGCTCTGCGCCAGCTCGCATTCACCGCAGACAAAGCAGAAGAGGCCTCAGCTCACGTTTCCGATCACATGGCCGCAGCGTGGGGCCACCACAGCCCGGGCCCTTCTGTGGAGCGCCGGGCCGAGGAGCTCAAAGGCCTCAAACAAAACCCACTCTGTATTTGGGAAGTATTATTACCTGGGTTTACAGAGAGCCACCTGGAGAGGCGAGGTGACCCGCTTTCCGACTGCACAGTAAGAAGGGGCTGGGGACGCAAACGGAAAGCCGCTTGCCTGGAGCCTGGCCCTGCAGGGACTGGAGAGGAGACAGAGAGGGGTCCCCAGCAAAAGCCAGTGCAGAGGACACTGGGAAGCACCCGCTGGGGGAAGGCGTGCGGAGAACTGGCTTATCCCCAGGAAGGCAGCGTGCAGGCACAGGGCGGGGGGACACTCAGACCCCAGACTGCAGGTCAGCGGGTGTTTTCTCAGCACCCACCGGGGCCCAGTGCGTCCCTCCTCGTGCACTGACCCCGGAGACAGTATTTTGTCACCGCTGGTCCCATATGACAACAGTACTTTCAATAATAATCATAAATGCAGCAACAATAAGAATAGATGAAGAAGAAAAGCAGGTAGCAAACTTTCTCCTTTTCTCACCTTTCTAGGGACACCTGTCAAAAAATTAAAGAATACAACGAATGTTACAGTACCAAAAACGTAATGGATCAGTAGTTTCAACTACATTAATTACATTTTAGTTACATTAACATTTTTGCATAAAGGAAAACCACATATGTACATACTGGTCTGTAGCAACAATGAATAATTCATTATACTTTCTGACGCCTCTCTAATTTGCCCGTGACTTTGTAAAGTTGATCTTCACATTTTCACGCTGAATGGGCAGTACGGCCAGGTTTGTCCATCTGCCTTCGCTCCTGGTTCATCAAAGAACACTGCTTACTCATTTTCGTTTTGAAAGGTGTCTTTCACATAAAGCAATAGATACATAGTTATGAAAAATTGAAACAACAGAACACACATGACAAAGATTCATGAAAATCCAATTTCCCAGTAAATTCTAGAAATTTCAAAAAAATTGAAAGTTTGCCCATATTTCTGTTTCTGAAGGATCCACTGTTGTCTTTCAAATGTCTCTATAGTTGAACACTTTTAAACACAAGTAAAAACCGTAAGTGGTTATATCGATTGGTAATTGAAGTAACTCAAGTTTCACATAAAGGTGCACTCAGAGAGAGGCAGTAACATGGTAAAATATATTTAAAATTTGTTTAAATTCAGAACTAGGGAAAAGAGAAATAAGAGGGAGAAGTCCAGCCAGGGAGGGAAAGTCACATGCAGCCTCTGCTCAGACACAGTTGCTCGAGTTGAATGGTAGAGTCGAACCTCTGCCCTCTGGGCTTCCTGGGAGCCAAGGGGAAAAGGGAGATGTGGTCACTCTTGGCACTCACGCTAACTGAAAAGTGGCCGCTGAGGGAGAGCTTCTGGCGAGGCCCTGCAGAGACCCCACTCAGAGGGCGGCCAAGTCTCCTGGGGGAGATGAAGAATCACAGGGCAGTTTGATTCCACGTTGTTGCCCCCACATACGGTTTCAGACAAGGATGAACTTAGAGAAGAGGTAGCAGGCGTCCCAGAAGCACTGTGAACAGCCATCAGAAAGTAAGTGACCCAAAAAGATAAACTTTATTGGGAAATTAGAAAATTTGTGTTAAGCATATTTTAAAAGTGAGGTTAGATCAGGAAAATGAGGAAGATAGAGGAGGGAGCCGGCAGCAGAGGTGGCCAGCACTCCGTTGGAACTCTCAGCCGGTCCCCAGCACTCTGCCAGGCCCAGCGGCCCGACGCTGCTTTGGCTCATGGTCCAGTGTGCACAGCCCTGGGCCCAAGCCCTGGCTCTGGGGCACTTCCCGGGTGGTAATAGCTGACTGGCTCACTCAGGCTGCCTTCCTGCCAAGGACACGGAATAATGTGGACAAGATATTTTTTAGAAGTCAGGCTGAAGACATCAAAAAACTACTGCAGTGGCCAACTAAGGGGTAAAGATGGCAGAAACCAGGCCCGAATGCAGGGTGAGCCCCAGCGCCCTTCTCCTGGGCTCCTGCAGGTCCCCATGCAGTGGCTGAGGGGCGGGGAAGCTCGGAAGTTGACTAGAGCTCCCAGGAGTCTGATGGGGCTGGGGTGACAGGAAAGGAACCCAGGGTGCAGCAGGGAGGAAGGGCCAGGCCAAAGGCCCCAGGCTTTCAGTCGGGTCTGCCCCTGAAGAAGGGGTCCAGAAATCAGAGATCAGCCTGCAGAAAGCCTGGGTCACTTCTAAAGAGCTCAGTCCTAGACAGGATCCATGTGATATAAAACGGAGCCATAGACGTCTAAACAACCCATGAGTCCATGTAAAAATCACCGTGGAAATTAGAAAATATTCTAATGAAAAGGTAATAAAACTAAGACGTCCCAAAATGAACGAGATGCATTCAGAGCACGCTTAAGAGAAATTTATAGCCTTAAAGGCATCATTAGAGAAGAACAAAGAATGAAGAAACAATGAACCAAGTTTCCATCTTAAGACTTTAGTAAAAGAACAGCAAATTAAACCCTCAGATAATACAAGGATGGAAATAATAAACAGCAGGAGTTAATGAAGTAGAAAACAATAATACAACAAAGAAACCCAACAAAGCCAAAAACTGCCTTTTAAACAGACTAATAAAATTGACAAGCTCCTGACAAGACTGATTTCTTTAAAAAAGGATGAGACACAAATAATCAATATCAGGAATGAAAAAGAAGACCCAACAATATTGCCTACGGCTATTACATAAGAGAAGAGGATGCTCGGAACTAATTTAGAGTCTTATATCTATTAAATAAATGAAATCCATAATGCAAAATCTTTCCTCAAAGAAACATGTAAGACCAGATGGCTTCCCAGTGAATTCTTTCAAACACTGAAGGGTAAAAAAGCATTCATCCCACACAAAGTCTTCCTGAGACTCGAAAATGAGTGAACTCTCAACTCCTTGGTGAGAGCTCTATTATCTTCAAATCCAAACCTGTCTGGGAAAGAAAAGCCCAGGCCATTTCTTCCTCCTGCACATGGACACTCTTCCTCAACAAAATATTATCCAACTGAATCCAACAACATATAAAAAGAATAATATTATATACATTGCAACCAAGCGGAGTTTTATTCCAAGAATACAAGATTGTTACAATGTTCAAAAATCAATCAATGCAATTTATCACAGTCACAGAATAAAGAAGAGAATTATTCATCAACTCAATAGATTCAGAAAAAAATCATTTGATAAAATGTAACCCCTGGTCATAGTAAAAGGATAAAAGAGCTCCCTTAAGAAACCAGGTATAGAAGGGAAATATCTTAATACGATGGAATATGTTTTTAAAATTTTGTAGTAAATATCATGCTTAATGTTCAAATATTGATAGCTTCCCCCTAATATTGGGAATAAAAGAAGGATGCCCCCTGTCTCCACTTTTATTCATCATTGCCCTGGAGGTGCAAGCCTTTGCAATAATGCAAGATAAAGAAATACAATTTGAAGAATTGGAAAGAAAGACGTAAAACTCACATTATTTACAGACCACATGATACAGAAAATACAAAGTAATTTATAGAAAGAATATCAGAATTAATAAATAAATCAAGCAAGGTTGTTGGATAAAAATATCAATGTGTAAGCGTTAACTGTATTGTTACATAACAGAAACAAAAAGCAGAATCTAAAAATAAAACATTGATAAAATGGACAACATTAAAATCTGGACCTCTTGTCATTTAAAAAAAGCCATTAAAAATGAGAAAGGAAGCCCCAGGGAAGAAGATATTTTCAATCCAAATAACTGACAAAGTTCCCATGTCCAGAAAATTTCAGGAACTCCCACACATCACCAAGAAGGACAGACAATCCAATAGAAAAATGGGCAAAAGACCTGAACAGACCAACAGATATCCAAATGACTGATTCCATTTGAAGAAGTGCTCAATCTCATTAGTCATCAGGGAAATGCAGACTCCCCTCCGTCCACCAGGATGGCGGAAATAACAGAGACAGATGGCATCCAGTGCTGGCGAGGACGTGGATCTGCCCCCTGTTCGGAGCAAAAACTGGCAATAGCCACTGTGCAAAACCATTCGGCAGGATCTACCAACGACGAACCCGCACACACCCTGCAACGCAGCAGCCCCTCTCCTGGGTGTGCGCTGTGCAGAAGTGTGCACACCGAACACACACCCAAGCAGCATTACTTGTGACAGGCCCGAATCAAAATCCACCCAAGTCACCAGCAGCAGGTGAATGCATGAATATTCACACTATGGAAATTTATACGTCATTAAAAATTAGAAAACTTCTTGTAACCTGAATCACATTAATTAAACCTTATAGACTTAAATCTGAGTGGGGAGGTGGGGAGGGAAAGCCATATAAAAAGAATACATAACGTATGATTCTATTTTTATAAAATTCACAAGCAAGTGATCTAATCTTTGGTGACAAAAATGGTTACCACCGGGAAAAAGGCGATTGTTGGAGGGGGTGTGGAGCCGGGGCAGGTGGTGACCCTGCTGTGGGTAACATCCTCGCGTTTGATTCGGGTGCTGGGGCCATGGCTGTGTTTGCGTCGGGACAACCAGCAGCAGACCACAGCTCTCTTCACGCACATTATGCCTCAATCGTCAGAAGCTGATTTCCTCGCTATCTGGGCAACAGGGGGAGTCACGTACCTACGTGCAGTTTCTGTTCTCATCTGTAGAATGGGCACCGCTGTCGCTACCTGGAAGGATGGCTGTGAGAGGCACGATGTCCAGGAAAGGGCCACGCAGGACTCGGCCTGTTCACTGTTTACTTTGGGGTCATCTGGGCTTCGTGTCTGCGACAGCAGCCTGGTCCCTTCCTGGGCACACCTGTCAGCAGCAAACCTGGGACCTTTCAAGGCCGCCTGCAATCCCTGCCCCACACTGTTTACAGGCAGGACTTCACACCCAGAGAGGGATGGCTGCTGAGTGGGGGGTGGTCAGGACTGGGGGGCGTGGGAATGAAGCTGTCTCCCAGACAAGCTCAGGCCTCTCTGGCCTCCCCAGGGAGCCCCAGAACCCAGCCTTCAGGAAGCCCCATGGCAGAGAAATGAAACCATTCGATCCAGAGGAACTCAGTGGGGCTGAGGTTTAATGAAAGAGCCTATCTGCCCCGGAGAAGGGAGAAGGGAGAAGGGAGGAGGGAGGGCATCCAAGGAAACCCCAGCCTGGGATGGTGCGTTCATGAGGAACGGCTCGTCCAGCGCCGTGAGATACTGTGCACGTTGTGAGTGCGCCCGAGGGGCACACGCCTCACTCGCCCTGCCCTCATGGGGACCTGCAGACTCAGCTGTTTCCGGAAGTCATGGAAAATTGCTAAACTGGGCTCCAGCTGCTTTTGGCCAATGCACATTTTTTCAAGGTTCACGCTGTTCTTGTCCTTGTCATCCTGGCACAGAGCCCCTCTCTTGGACCTGCCTCTCCCCAGTCACTTCTTCACTCGGAGAGGCAGCGTCCTCAACCCCAGAGCTGGCCCAGAGCTTTCTTCATTATAAAATTCACCTGCTGTTCTGCTGGAACTACAGACTCCCCAACCTCCACCCCCACCCAGGAAGGAGGCCTGAGAATCCGCAATTGTTGAAAGAGCCCCAGGTGATTCTGATGGTCATCAAACTCAGAAAACAATCCTCCAACCCGGTCATCCCTTCCAATCCCAGGAACCTGATCCAGGAACTCTTCCCACTGGGGATCGTTCCCCCTTTTTAACCCACATTTCTCATTTTTTAGGAAGAAGCTCTCCCAATGCAGTTCTGGGCTCTGTCCTCCCAAGTTACCCAGAGCTTGCTTTTGTTCAGACCCCAAGCAGAGACTTGGAGCTGCGTCCCCACCACCCACTCCCACCCCCAGCGTTCCCTCAGCATAATGTCACACCCCACCTGGGCGAGTCCAGCTAAGTGATGTATTATGTGACTCAGACTCAAACTGACGTCTTTTTTCTTAACTTTAAATTTTTTAAATTACAGTTGACATTCAATATGATTTTGTGTTAGTTTCAGGTGTACAGCATGGTGGTTAGACAATCATATGCCCACCTGGCACCGTGCATAGTCATTACAATATTACCAACTATATCCTCTGTGCTGTACTTTACATCCCTGGGACTACCCGTAACTGCTGCTTTGTACCCCTCAGTCCCTCCTCTTGTTTCACCCCGTCTCCCACCCCCTCCCCTCTGGCAACCAGCAGTCTGTTCTCTGTGTCTGTGAGTCTGTTTCTGTTTTGTTTGTTTGTATTGTTTCTTAGATTCTGCATATAAGTTAAATCACAGGTCTTTAAAACTGATTTCTTTGGAGAATTTTGGGATGATGGATAACACCAGGAGGTAACCCAAAGCCACCCTACAAAATCCCTACGAACTCCCAAAACAGTATCGTGAGAGCTGCCACCACCATCTACCACCCAAGTCACCCTAAAACGCCACCCTGTGCCAGCTCAAAGGGCTTTTCCCCGTCGGTATTTCTCAGTCATCCCTTGTCCAGTGGCTACTGCTTCATATTCGGAGTTAATACCTGAGCCTTAGTGCAAGTTCTGTACCAGCGCACCGTGGGAGACACCGCTCTCCGACTGTGTTTCTTCCTCTTTAATATGCACAGGTGAGAATGGTCACCCGCTTCCCAGAACTCTCCATCAAAGGAGGCCAGAGACAGGCCAGGCACATCGATGAAAAAGGTTTCATTGAATGAATGAACTAGTGAGTGAGTCAGTGAGTGAAGGGTGCTACATCAGGAAAGAGTTTTACCAAGAGTAATTAAGAACAAATGTTGGAGCTTTAAAAAAACGCATCCCATCAGGTCTGTGGCGGAGCTCCTCTGAAGTGCTGCCCGATGGGGGATGGAGCCCAGCCAGGGCGCGTTCCTCCCGCAGGGGCTGTGCGTGCGGCCCCTCCGCGCAGCCAGCCGGATGCCCGCAGAGGCACGTGGTGCACGTCCCTGGTTTCTACTTCCTTTGTCTCTCCACACTGTTGGACCCGCGCTGCCAGGGAGCAGAACCGGGTGACAGCTTTCGGGTTTGCTTTGCCAAGGAGAACGCTGGGCTGGGTGTGGGGTTTCCGTGATGCAGCTGGCCTGTGGCCTTGAGTTCCCTCCGGTTTCAGTGGGCCCACTGCATTCCCCCCAAGGCCTCCTGCACATGGTGTCTCGCAAATGAGCATGTGTGTGTCTGTGTGTGTGTGTATGCATGCACATGTAGCGAAGACAGTCTCAGAACACCCGAGCACGTGGATGCCTGGCCTTTAGAACACTCAGACCGTCCTCGTCGCCATCTGCACACACGTCTTCAGCCCTCATTACGTGGGCAGCAGCGTTGTGGATGTCGTGAGGAAGGCCACGAGGCACGGCGCCCTGATGGCCTTCAGAAGCTTGCAGTCTGAGTCGGGCAGAGGAAACACATTCTTGCACTCGTGGGTAATCAACCACACCCCATTTCTACCAGCTAAGTTTCCTGGTCGCATGCCTCAGAAACCAGCTCTGGGTAATTCAAGCAGAAAATGCGATTATTGGGAAGGCCAGAGGACCAGGCTTGGCAAATGGGTGGCAGCCCAGGGAGCCAGGAAGTAGAAACGCCTTCCGGCCATCCATAGACACGGCTGCCATCACCGGGCTGCCGGCACCAGTGCCGGCCACGCTCAACCTAGTCTCATCATCTCTGCGTCATCCACTCGTTCACCGAATATGTGACTTAGGAGGGGTGTGGCATGGTTCTAGAACAGGGGATTCAGGCATGACCCAAAAAGACAAGATCCTCTGCCCTCACGGAGCTTGCACCCCGTGGGGTCCTCTCTCTCTCATTCGGGTCCAGCCTCCCTCGGTTACGCACTCTTGCTCTTGTGTCCCACGGCAAGTCCCTCCAATGTAGGAAGAGGAAGAAGATACTGGGCACCTAAAAAAAGCCCCACAAAAAGACAGTGTTCTACTATCCCATATTTTCCAAAGTCTGGATAATGACCGTGAAGTTGTGCAGAAGAGGTCAGGCTCTCAACCAGGGGGGTGTCACGGGGTGGCCACGCATCTGGAATGGGTCACTTCGGGAAGTGAGGCATCTGGAGGGCCAGGGCATGTCTAAGGGCCCCACTGGGAAAGCGTGTCCCAGGTTCCCCTGTTCAGGAGAATTCACAGAATGTGACTGCAGAAAAGGATCAAGAACGAAAGGCTCACCCTTGAAGGACAGGAAAGGGGTGCGTTGTACCAGCAGCTGCTTGAGCCCACGGGGTTCAAGGGGCAGCGTTAAGTCCGAGTGGAGGAGCTGTTCTGGCGTGGCCCACCCCCCCCCCACCTGGAAGCAGCCGCCGGGAGCCCCTGTCGGACGCAAAGGGCATGTGGATGCCAAATGACCGCCGCGGCACTGACGATGACAGCAGAGATTCTGAACTCTGAGAGCAGAGATTAGTCTGCAAAATAATTCCCTGCCCTTCAACCAGAGAGGGACACCATGCCATTAGGGAAAGAGAGGTGGAAGCCAAGAAGTTTAATTACATCTCGGTGTCAATTTGTTCTTCTGTAAAATGGAGACACTAGACCCTTCCTGCCAAAAGCAAATGCACATCGGTGATAAACTGAGATTGGAGTAGTGTCGTGGAAAGGGCCCAGGACTCGAGAAGACGTGGAGTTGGCATTGCAGCCAGACTTCCTGACTGTGTGACCTTGGGCAAGTCACTTCTTTCTTCTGAGTCTGTGTGCTCATCAGTAAAATGAAGACAGTAATTCTTGACAGGTGCCGCAAGAACCAGTGAGATTATGGACGTGAAAGTCTTCTTTAATTGTCAAGTACACTGTCAGCGTGAGGAACTATACTTATTTTCCTTTAATGAACGTGTAGAGCTCTGATCAGTCAACCATAATGCAAGGTTTGGAGGATGTTCATTAACTAACCGATTCCTGCTGCCCCTTCCCCTGTGTTGCGCACAGGCCACCGGCCATCCTGCCAAGGTCCTGCTGGGGCCCTGCTCGCCTCCCAGAGAAGCCAGCGGCCAGAGTGCACTGGGACCCCTGAACCGCACGCTCCCCGGGCCTACACAGATGAGACAAACATTGTGTACTGAGCCAGGAAAAAGCCCCAGCAACGAGGCCTGATTCATTATCTTAATCAATCACAAATTGTTCCTGAGCAAAGCATCCCAGTCTCTAGGAAGGGAGAGGGAGGGGCTGGCTGGACTGGAGCCGACTGTGCCCATCGGGCACAGGCAGTCAGAGTGTGCCCAGCCGACCACAGGAAACAGCGCCCATGAGATGCATTTGTCCAGCAGGGCCAGGCGGTTCTCCGAGTAATTTAGACACATTCCGAGCCTGCTGCTTACGTCCAGGCTCCTTCCTCCCCACACTGTTTGGCTCAGTGGGCCAGGAGGTTGTTTCCATGTGTTTAGGGAGCTGTGCATTGTGGAGGGCTAGATTTTTTAACTTCCGCTCCTGCAAAGGCCTGCCTGCATAGCCCCTATTCAACGTTTACATTAAAGTGAATTAAAGTTAATGGTGTGGGGGCAAATCCGCAGCTCCCCCTAGAGATGAGCGGAAACACCCTGGGGTGATATGAAACCGAGGCCTGGAATCGCTGCGTTGGAGTATGTGAAGGGGGCGGTTCAATTCACTCTGCCTGGTGGCCTCAGATTCCACCCTTCACCCCACTGCCTCACAAACGAGCCTCTGGCCACCAGCAGGACAGAGTGGCACAGAGGTCCCGGATCCACGCGTCTCCACCAACCCTGTAGAAACACAATCCAAATCCGACCCATGGGGAACGTGCCAGGACTTTTAATGTTGCCGATGAGACCACCATTACATTATTATTTTATGTTACTGTAAACACAGAAAAATAGGGAACAGTCCAATGAATCAGATGTCACAGGGCCATGATCCCTGAGGCCTTACTCCTGGCTCCCAGGAGCGCAGCTAACTTGTAGAGAGGCAGCTTAAAAATGTGATGTGTTTGTGATGCTCACACAGATGAGTCGTGTTTACCCTCAGGAGAGGAGAAGCGGTATGCATAGCTATAAACAAAAGATAATGCAAATATCACTCATATTTAGTTTAGAATAGATGATACCATTTAGGAACAACAGACTGCCCTCCTTAATTATGTTTTTCTTTAGCTAACAGCAATGGCAGCCTGAACACGACAGCAGGAAAAGGAGCCCGAACGCCCACCCGGATGGGGAGGGGAGGAAGCCCAGGCTGAAGCATTCGCAGGAGATAATCCACAGAGCACAGATAATCCAGGTCCACAGGTCGAAAGCTAGCTGCGTCCTGCTAATGACCGACTTAACGCTGTCCTTGTTGGAAACTAGAGCTTCAGGCCCTTTGGATTCCTCCCCTTCTCTCTCCGACTTTCTCCCCTGTGTATCCAAGGTCCACTCAGCCCCAGAGGTCAGTCTCAGGGCCACCTCTGGCCGGGTCACTGCGGGTCTGCTCTGTTTTGAATCTGCCTCACACTTACCATCAGTCTTCACCTACCGTCACCATAGGTTCTGCGACTTTCAGCAAAGCGACCTATAACAAACCAGTGTTACCAAAAACAAGAGTGAGGTTCCCACCGCACATTTCTGGTCACAAACACCTCACCAAACTTCTAAATAAAGATCCAAAACTCTTCTAACATTAAACCTTGAGATAAACGAGATAAACGTTAGCCAAACATACATTTAAGAAAGATTAATAAAAACAAGCAAGATAATTATTTTCTCGCCCACTTATTCCAGTTCAGGGCTGAGGGTGGCCAGAGGCCATCCCGGCAGCTCAGGGGGCAGGCGGCTCCTGCCCTGGACACGATGCCCTTCGACCCCCGGGCTCACTCACACCCGCCCTCACACAGACTGGGACCGTGCCCTCCAGCCAGTTAACCTCACATGCACATCTTCAGGGCACGGGAGGAAACTGGGTCCCCAGGGGAAACCCACGCAGACGTGGGGAGAACACGCACACTCCGCACACGTGGTGGGTCCGGCCCGGAGTCTACCTTTTTTCTTGTCGACACTGAACAAAACAATGTTGAACGGAAGGACGTCATTAGTGGACCTACTGCACACACTAACTGTGGAGTGGAAATCACGTCGCCTTGGTGCCGGAGGACAACAGTGGGGGCTCAGGTGCACGCCCGTCCACTGACGGATCTCACCAGGGGGTTCAGGATAACAAAGAGTTACCGCCCAGCCCCAAATATGACGAAAGCCAATGCCCATTCATTAGAGAAACTCTCAGAAAAATTGTAATAGAGGGGAAACTTCTTCAACTTGCTGAAAACCACCCATGAAACCCTCTAGCTCACATGGTTTTCTTGGTGAAAGACAGAATGCTTTCTCTCTAAGAGCAAGAAAGGGTGAGACTCTACAGTCTCAGCGTCCAACATCGTACTGGAAGTTCCAGCCAGCGCAAGAAAACAAAAAGAGGCATAAAGGCTCACAGCTTGGAAAGGAAGGAATGACACCATTCCTATTTACAGATTACATGATTGCACTCAGAGTCAATTCCTAAGAATAAAAAAAAAAAAAAACAACCTAGAACTGATGTGTAAGTCTGGCAAGGTTATAGAACAAAAAAATAAATAAATAAGCATGTGCCCTGGCTGGTGTGGCTCAGTGGACTGAGCGCTGGCCTGCGAACCAAAGGGTCACCAGTTCAATTCCCAGTCAGGGCACACGCCTGGGTTGCAGGCCAGGTCCCCAGTAGGGGGTGTGCAAGGGGAAACCACACATTGATGTTTCTCTCTCTCTTTCTCCCTCTCTTTCTCTAAAAATAAACTAAATTGAAAAAATAAAAATAAACATGCAAACTCAATTATATTTTTACATACCAGCAATGAACAAGAGGACACCAATGATTTCATGCAATTCTACTTACAATCACTTGAGAAAAATGAAATATTATAGATATAAATTCAACAAAATGTGTACAGAACTTACATTCTTAAAATATTGATAAAAAACAAGAAAAATTTAAGTAAATGAAGAAACATAGCATACTCATGGATTAACAACACTCAGCACAGTAAAAATGTCAATTCTCTCCAAACTAATATACAGGTTAACACATTTCCTACCAAAATCTCAGCAAGTGTTTTAGATATAGACAAGATTCTTGTAAGGTTTATATAGAATAGCAAAAAACTAGAATAGCTAAAATAATTTTGAAAAGAAATGTAACCAAAGGCAGGTCCAACTGCCTGTCACTACGAAAGCCAACACTCGAGAGGCAGGTGCTGATGTAAAGTGGTTTATTTTCAGGTGCCGGTCAGCTGGAAGATGGGGGACTCACGTCTCAAAGCCCTCGGTGGAGGCAGAGGCTTTTATAAGGAGTGGGAGGGGAGCAGAACGAAGAGGTCAAGGGAGGGGTTGCAAAGTTCTCTACGTGCCAGTGAACAGTCTGTTCGCACAAGGCAAGTGATGGTCCGACATGCATCATCCTGGTTTAGTCGTCCCGGCTTCACGTCGTCATCCTGGCTCCAGGGATGAAGGTCAGCAAATCTCCTGGAGCTGGGATGCCTGAAGGTCAGAGTCTGCATTTTTGAAGCTGATTCTTAGGATTCTTATGCAAACCTGCTGTTTATCCACAAGCCACACATTAGTCAGAGTCCGGACTTACAGAAACAATGTCAGAAGAATGGTGGTGTGGGTTACAATTCCCCACACTACAATTTTCCACTGTCACAGAAAGAATGAGTTGGGAGGACCCAGTCTACCCAATTTCAAGGTTAATTATATGGCTACACTAGTCAAGGCTGTGTGATATTGGCAAAAGGAGAGCTATCTGATCACGACTAATGTCTAAACCATACAAAGGACCCTCAAAACCCAATAGTAAAAAAAAAATCCAATTAGAAAATATTTTTCAGAAGACATGAAAAACATTCGACTGAAAAGGATATACAGACAAAAATAAGCACATGAAAAGGTTTTCAAAATCACTAGGCATTAAAAAATAAGATATTACTATATGCCTAAAAGAAGGGCTAAAATAATAAATAGTGGCAACACCAAATGCTGGCAAGGATGCAGAGAAACCGGTCACTAATTAACTATCGAAACGGGATTTCTAATGGGAAGTTAAAATGGTACCTTCACTCTAAGGAAACAGTTTGATAGCTTCCTATAAAACTAAATAAGCAACTACCATGCAACCCAGCAATGCGCCCCTGGGCACTTATCGCAGAGAAAGGAAAACTTACGTTCACACAAAGACCTGCACAGGAATGTTTGTAGCAGTTTTATTTGTAATAACCACATACTGGAAGGAACCCTGATGTCTTTCAACAGGTGAGTGGTTAAACGGTTGTGGTACGTCCATATCGTGGACAACCAGCAAGCAATAAAAGGAGGCGAACTATGATACAAGCAGCAACCTGCTGAGTCTCCAGATAATCACGCTAAGCAAAAAAGTCAAGATTACATGCTGTATGACCCCATATATACACACATACATACACATAGATGCACATATATATAAAATTCTTGAAAGGACAAAACTACATACCATATTTTTGGACCATAAGATTCACCTAGGTTTTAGAGGAGGAAAATAGGAAAAAAAATTTGAAGCAAAAAATGTGGTAAAATATTTAATAACATAACAAACATAATATTTCACCAATGTAAATGTGAAGCTACATTTGGACTATAAGACACACCCCCCCTTTTCCTCCCAAATCTGGGGGGAAAGTGCATATTATAGTCCGAAAAATATGGTGAAGTGCACGTTAGTCATAGTAAGGAGTTAAGGGTGGGGGAGGCACATAAGAGAAAGTGGGTGTGGATACAAAAGACCAACTCGAGAGACCCCCGCAGTGATGGAAATGCTCCGTATCCTGACGGTATCCATGTCAACAACCTCCCGGCTGTGATGTTGTATCTGAGCATTGGAGGTGTTACCGCTGGGGAAACTGAGCAAAAGGCACACAGTTCTCTCCGCATTATTTCTTATAGCTGTATGTGAATCTACAGGGATCTCAAAACGAAAAGTTTAAAAAATCATCACCCCTCATCTGTCCATGCTGAAGGGAGATGTCATGCTCCGAGAGAGTCACAGCTGCTCGGGACCCTGTGAGCTGGCCTCAGTCTCCTCCTCCTAACAGGCTCCCTTCTGTGCTCCTCGGGAGAGACAACATTGTGCCGAGGGGTGGGCAGGCCGTGCCGGAGTCACCCCGCAGTGAGAACGCACCAGGTGGTGGGACTGGCCCGCACAGGGACCCTGGGTGGCAGTGGCAGCCACAAGGGTGGACCTTTGGGGCAAGGAGCTGCACCATGGTGTAAGAAGCAACACAGAGTTCAGAGGAGCGGACTGGGGGTCGGTCCCCAAACAAGGAAATAATCAGGAGTCTGAAAGTATTTTTTACCAAGGAGCCTCACTGGGGGCTCAAGGCCATGGCTTAGCCAAGCAACCAGGCTACAGTTAAGGTCACCCCAGGCAAGAAGAATCGTTCACTGATTCATCTTTTCCCTTGTTCGGCAAATATGTGGTAGGACACCCAGATGCCAGCTACCAGGGTGAGTGGCCAGGACACAGGCTGGCCCGTGGAGCCCTCAGTCTGACAGTGAAAACACAACAGCGAGAGTACTTGGGAGCACTTTTGAGGATCGCCCCGTGCCAGACTGGGGTACTCAAGACAAAGCGAGGGAGCGGCGTGGGGGTGAGACCCAGGGGAGGAAGTGTGGTCTGGAGGGAGCGGGCTTCTGTGAGGGAACTGGATCGTGGGGCCCTGAGACAAGGGGTTCCAGGGTCATTAGCACGGAGGGGGTTCATCTGGGCAGCTGGCAAGTTTCTCATGGTTCCGCCAACTCAGGACCAGCGGCCATGGCTGGTGGTGTGGGCCGCCCCGGTCAGGAGCGAAGGCTCACGCAGGGCAGACCACGGGTGGACACTCACACCCAGCGGACGGAAAAGACCTACAGGCCAAGGTGGGCAGGAGCTCTGCGCGGCTGTTTCCCGGGAGAGTCACAGCTCTGAAAATCTGTTGAACACAAGGCCATAGTGGGGCCTTCCATCCTCACAGTGCCAGGGCTGCCTAATGGGCCGCCTGCCACTGCTGTGACTCTCTCCGGGGCTGCCACCCATGGAGGAGGCACGGTCGCCACAGAGCTGCAAAGTCAAACGAACCCCTCGCTCAGACAGGAAGGTGAGAACTTGTACCCTGGTTCAAGGCTCACACCCTCAGAGTCCTGCAGCTGGACGGGGGCTGTCTTCTCTGACTTTCCACTTCCTGGGAACTGGCCCGTCACAGAGACCGCCGTGGTCCGAGTGAGCGACAGGCGATGGGTCAGGAGCCACCCAGTCTTAGGAAAGCAGAGGTCCGGGCGCCGGCATGAAACGGGAGCTCACTCAAGCTCAACAGTTCGCTACCGAGCTTACACCGTGTCAGGCTCTCTGGGCCAATGGGGAGCGCATTTCTCTGTCTTCACGTAACCCCCAAGCTACTAAAGTCAGTCCAAGAGCCTAAAGAATATATTAGTTAGGGACCTTCCAGCCAAGATGGAGGCATAGGTAGACGCACTGTGCCTCCTTGCACAACCAAGATAGGGACAACAACAATACAGAAACAAAATAACAACCAGAACTGACAGAAAATTGAAGCGTATGGAAGTCGGACACCCAAGGAGTTAAAATTTAGCGTTCATCCAGACTGGTAGGAGGGGCGGAGTCGGGCCAGGAGAGGGACGCGGAGCAGAGAGCTGAGCAACCGGGGCGGCACGCAGGACTACAGCAGGCAGACCCTGGGTGCACAAGCCGCGGTGGCTGGCAGGCCCCCGGTGAGGGGAT
Organism: Trachops cirrhosus; assembly: GCA_028533065.1. NCBI lineage: Eukaryota > Metazoa > Chordata > Mammalia > Chiroptera > Phyllostomidae > Trachops > Trachops cirrhosus. The sequence continues at coordinate 75,038,107 of CM052546.1, read as the reverse complement.
GGTGACCAGCAGACCCAGCGAGGCGGCCATTGTGAAGCAAGGCACTGCACGCAACTCAGGGTCCCAGCGCCGGGAAATAGAGCTTTGGGTCACTGACTGAGGAGGAAGGTCCAGCTGGGTGCGCAGGCCCACCCACACAGGAATTGGCGCCAGAGGGACCCAGTTGGCTCGCAGAAGCAGCAGAGGGGTCTGGGGTCCTACTGAAAGCAGAGCAAGCACCATAGTTCCTTCTCGGACCCCGCCCCCACATATAGCGTCACAACCCAGCAACTGGGGTGCCCAGCCCTGGTGAATACCTAAGGCCCTGCCCCTCACTACAGGTGCTTGACAAGACCAAAAAAAAAAAAAAAAACAGCAAAGAGATGGCTCAAACAGGAGAAGAATTGAAAGCCCCAGAACCCATCCTTTTAAGTGACCAAGAGATAGCCAACCTATCAGATGCACAGTTCAAAGCACTGGTAATCAGGATACTCACAGAACTGGTTGATTTTGGTCACAAACTAGATGAAAAAATGAAGGCTACAATAAGTGAAATGAAGAAAAATGCACAGGGAACCAATAGTGATGGAATGAAAGCTGGGTCTCACATCAATGGAGTGGACCAGAAGGAAGAAAAAATATACAACCAGAAAAGAATGAAGAAATAAGAATTAAAAAAAATAAGGAGAGGCTTAGGAACCTCCAGGACATCCTTAAACGCTCCAACATCTG
>CM052546.1:74900709-75036896 GCA_028533065.1 Trachops cirrhosus | reverse complement strand
AACTGCACAAAACAAAACAAAAACAAGAAGAAACTAAGCAAACAACTAGAACAGGAATAGAACCACAGAAATGGAGATCACATGGAGGGTTAGCAACAGGGGAGAGGGAGGAGGACAGTGGGGGGAAAGGTATGGAGAATAAGTAGCATAGATGGTAGATAGAAAATAGACAGGAGGAGGGCAAGAATAGAAGGGGAAATGTAGAAGCTAAAGAACTTATGACACATGGACATGAACTAAAGGGGGGGGAATGTGGGTGGGGGAGGGTATTTAGGGTGGAGGGGAATGAAGGGGGGTAATGGGATAACTGTAATAAGCATAATCAATAAAATACATTAAAAAATAAAATAAAATTTAAAAAATATATTAGTTAGAATGCAGGTTCATCAGTTCTAGCAGAACCAAACAATAGGTGAAGGAGATAACCTCATTCTTCTGGCCCCTCTCAGTGTCTGGGGGGACGGTCCATCCAGAGCTCTTCTGCCGAGACCCACCCACCCACCACTCACCTTCCACCCAGAGTATGCCACCTTCACCCATTCAGTCCAAGACAGTTTCCCATGGGATTCACATTCCAACCAGCAGGAAGGAGGAGAAGTTTCGAGAGTGACCAGCACAGACGTCCCCCTGTAAATGTCGATACTGCCCACAGCGCTTCAGAAACTCTATTGGCAGAAACCAGCCCCACGACCCCACGCTGCGAGGACTCTGGGGGATGTGGTCTTTCACGGGATGGCCACGGGCCCAGACACACCTCTAGTTATTGGGAAGGGAGGGGAGGGTGGGTCTGGGAAAGCAGCACTGTCCACTGAGCAGGGAGGTGAGTAGCCGGAGGACATGCTCTCCAAGGACAAGAACGAGCGAGGGGCCCAAAGATGAGCAGAAAAAGAAAGGCTGACAAGTGAGCGGGATTGAAGGGGCAGGGAGGGGAGGGGCCATGTGGAAAAACAGAGGGAATGTGGACCGGCGGGCCTGGCTTTGGAACATCGTCATGTGGGAGATGCGGGGGGCTTCCATCTCCTCTGAGACCGGTGCCACCCCCGCCCCAGCTCAGGGGAGAGGGTGAAGCGGTGGCAGCCCGGGCAGGCCTGACGCTCCCTGGTGGAGCGAGCAGCTCAGGGGCTGATGCTCTCAGTCCACAACTGTCCGTTAGGGGAACCACCAGGAAGACTAAGGGTGCTGCCCATCCGCCGTGCCAGCCATTGCCTTGCCAACCGCCCTGGCGGCCCCGTGATGCTGACCATGCTGGCAGTGCTGCAGCCCCACGGGGGCAGCAGCGATTTCGCTCGGTGTCCCGGGTGGAAGGTGCCAAGAAGAACTTTAATCTGGGCTGCGCTGGTGGGCAGCAACCTCACAGGTGGGCGCCGTCCACAGCAAGCCCACGCCCTCCATCTGTGGAACAGGACCCCTGCCCGTCCCCTTCTTTCCCTTGGCTGCAGCTCAGCCGCCGGGTTTCCCTCCTGCCTCAGTGATGTCATCCACATCACGATGGTGAATCTCTTCCACACCTATGACACCAGGTCCTCTCTCCAGCCCAGGCCTCTCCCCTGCACTCCAGACTCGGAGGTCCAGCTGTCTGCTGCCATCTCCACTCCCACATCCGCTTGGCATCTCTGGTGGCCCGTGTCCAAAAGAGAGCCCCGGTTTTCCCTCCCAGGTGTGGTCTCCCCAGGCGCCCCCATCTCCGAGAAGGGCAGCCTCCCTTCCTCTGGCACCTCACCTCCAATCTGCCAGCAAACCCTGTGGCTCGTTTTCAAACCGTGCAGAGAACCCGACCCTGCTGCAGCCCCCACCCCCTCGCCTGCCTCCACCCTGTCCCTTCAGTCTGTCCGCAGTCCCGGAGCCAGAGGACTCTGAGAACCTGAGCGGACCAGATCACTTCTCTGCTCAAAGCCCCTGTCTCCCTCACAGCGGCCACAAGGCCTCGGCTCAGCCCGCAGGCCCTGAGTGATCTGCCCCCCACGCCCCCCACTCTGACTCCTGTCATCTCCTCCTGACCACACCCCCTAACCCCAGCAATGCTGACCTGGCTATTTCCAGAACACAGTGAGCTCCTTCGGGTTTGTATTCAAATATCACCCTCCTCGCCCCGCCCCCCCAAATCACACCCAGCAGCCACCTTCCCTGCCACCCTCCACCTTCTCGATTCTGTCTCTCTCCTTAGCATTTACCGCCTGTGACACAGCGTGCATTTTGTTCATTATCCCGTTGGCCCTTCTTTTCCCTCTGCTGGAGCTGAAGCTCCGTGAGAACAGGGATTTCTGCCTGTCCCTCTCACCAACGTTGCCCCAGCCCCTGAAGTGGCCCGTGTCGGGTAAACGCACTGAATGGATGGCTCAGCCACTTGCCAGTCTTAAGCAGGACACCTCCTCTCCCACCGTGTTCATTTTACATCCAAGAAGTGAAGGCATGGGGCCCCTAGAAGCACGTGCGTGGCCCTCGCCCAGGAGATCAAGAGCTCCTGGTTGATGTCCAAACACTCGTGACCTGGTTGACCCAGAGTGGGCGGCCCCACGGCAGCCTCCCTCCCACGGGAGGGGGTCCGGCTGATGTGGACCCCATCAGCACTGGTCCACAGCTCACGGTAACCCCAGGTAACAAGCTTTATCAATACTGGCAGCATCTCAGAAGCTGGGGGCCCAAAGAAAAGGAAGACTTTGCCCCTCTCCTTGCGGAGCCCATTGTCCTGCGAGGGGTGAACAGAGGGACAACTGATGCCCTGGTGTGGTGAGCTCTGGCTCACCCTCCCACCCCACCCGGCACCTTCACACCCAGAAAGCGCCCAAGGTTCCGGCCAACCCTAAACAACACACAACAGCAGATGAGTGGACTCGAGCCCTGTTGCAGCCACACTAACACACTCTCGGTCTCTGCACCCTGGGCTTCCTCACTCGGGCCACAGCCAGGCACCGAGGTCAGCTGTTCGGAACAGAATGCAGGGCCACGGGGATACAGCCATGTGTGCCACTCGGGGCCAGCCCAGGAGCCTTAGGAGCTGCCACAGGGCCCAGGAAGCCTCCCGGCTGGCCCTCAGCTCCCCCCGTCAAAGGGGAAGTGTGCCCTGCATCCCGAACACAGCTCCCTTCCCCTCAGCCTCCTCAGGCAGCGTCTGCCTGGTCTCAGAGGAAGGACAGGCTTCTGAAGGTGTCCACGCCGCATTCCCTGGCCCTGCTCCAAAGTATGCCTCCACCCCTTCACTTCTCAGCTGCCACCTCACCTGTGGGGCAAGGTCTTTCCTCAAATGGATGCCCCGGGGGACTGATTCACCCAAGGATGTGGGAGGGCTTGGCTTCCCTGTAAATGCTTGAGCAAGAAGTGCCATCAGCAGGCCACAGCTGGGGGCTAAATCTTCCCCGACAGGAGAGCCTTTGTTTGGCTGTGGCATTCTCCCTGGTTGCTGAGGTGCCAGCAGTTCCTACAAGATCCCACTTGATAAGGCAGGCTGGGGTGTGGTAGGGGGAGGGCAGTGCAGGGTTTCTGGTTGGCAGGTGGCAAGTGGCTGCCTGCAGAATGTTCTGGCACCCAAGCTCTGCTTCCACGATGCTCCGGTGACTTACCTCTCAAAGGAGCCCCACAAGCATGTCAGAGAGCTGTGTCTGGCCGCATGACCAACCCTCCCACACAACAGCTAAAGGGGACGGCGCCCTGGGATCAGCTGGGTGGCTTAACGTCATCGGCGCTTTCCTGGACGGCCCCTACAATGGTGGGCTGTTCCATGTCCCCTGACCCCAGAGCACCCAACTGTACCTGGGGCCACTTCTGAACTCCCAGAGCTCGGGGCCCACAGAAACAGTGGGTGGGGACCAGGGAGGAACCCCAGGCTGCATGTTCTCAGAGCTCATCATTGCTGCAGTGCTGAGAATGCACACGGATGGCACTCGGACCTTCGTGGCAGGGGTGGGGGCTGAGTTACCGCAGCTCTCTGAGACCCCTGAGTGTTGTGGCGGGGGCGGAGGAGGTGTGGTGTGCCCAGCTTCTAACACAGTCCGGGCACATAAAAAGTGCTCGAGAAGCAGTAGCTGCTGCCTTCACTGGTGGGCAGATGCTGTGGCCCCAACCACACAGCCCCGGGTGTGGGGACCCTCCGCTCTTGCTGCCCCCGCTCAGAATGGCCCCCAAACTCTGCCGCCCTCCAGACCCCAGTCAGAGCGGCTCAGGCAGAGGCCCCCGTGCCCCGAGTCCTGTGTCTGCTCTAACACTGCTCGAGCACCGCATTCTCAGGGTTTGCACTCGCCTCTCCCATCTGCCCCTGGCTGCCTGGGTGTGGGGGCTTTGCCCCTGTCCCCTGTGCTGTCCATTCCTGAGGACAGCCAGGGAGGTCATGCTCCGCTGGGGGACAGATGGCCTGCAGGGAGGGAAGGAGCATGCCGGAGGGCATGTGCTGCGTGAACAGCGGACAAAGGTGAAGCATGCCACCGCCCCCAGCGTGGAGCAGGCTTAGTCCATGCCACAGACAAATGACCACCTCAGACCACTTTATACAAGGTGGCCACTCTGAGAGCTCAGATTGGGTCACCTCCTTGTGCAGAGGAAGTGCCTGTCTCTGAAAGTGGATGCAAGGGAAGGCACATCCAGTCCTCATGTCAACTATGAGTCCCCAGGCAGCTTTGCCTGGGCCTGGAATCTAAGCCAGGTCCCCGTCACTGTCCTCTGTCCTCACTCCTCTCACAGCAGCCACCACGTAATCTGCTAGCACTTTATTTGTAGAACTGTTTGTTTCCGGTCCAGTTCTCCTCTCTGCTCACTGACGCGAGGGCTGTGAGGTGGCCAAAGGCTCTGACCTCTACCACGTGTAAACCCTCAGCCTGAGCGTCCAGCAAGTACGGCCGCCTTCCATCTGCGGCAGACGCAGGTCTGAGTGCGTAGAAATGAGGGACAGATGGACAGTCGGGAAACTAATGTAAGACGCTGAACAGGGCCCCTGACGAGGACTCTACTGCTTTCCTACGGCTGCTGTGACTAATTGCCACCAACTCAGGGGATAAACCAAGACAGGCTGACTTGTGAGAAGTGCAAACTCGGTGTCACAGAGCAAAGAGCAAGGGGTCACAGGGCTGGCTCCCCCTGGAGGCTCTGAGGCGAGGGTGTGCCTGTGTCTTTCCTGCATCCCCCGGCCCCCACCCTTCCTCCAGCTTCCCGGGCAGTGGTTAGCATCTTCAAACCCCTATGCCCTTGACCTCTGCCCTTGGGGTAGCTTCTCCTCCTGACTTCGACCCACTCCTACAACCTTGAATAATCCCATCTCAAAATCCTCACCTTATTCACACCTACCCAGTCCCCTTTACTGTGTGAAGCCCCACGTGGACGGGTCACAGGAAGTAGGACACGGACAACTTGTACAGCCCATTAGTCAGCCTACCAGGGACCCATGTCACATGTATTTGGAAATCTTTGAATGAAGAAGGCTTCCTAAATTCTAGCAGTTTCTTACTCCAACCCTCAAAATGTTTGTGTAAGTTGTGCCTCCTAGACTTGGAAGTTACACCTTGCTCAAATCAGAGGCGGTGTTTTCTCCTCGGCCAGCATATGTGGGCACACGGGTCACCATCTGCCTGTACAGGAGCAAGGGGATGCCCTGCTGTGAGCTGACTTGTGTCCCCCAGAAAGCCACGGGGGAGTCCTAGCCCCGGTGCCTGCACAGGGGACCCTATCTGCAAACAGGCCTCTTGCGACACCCTCACGTTCAGATGAGGCCATGCTGAACGAGGCTGGGCCTGAACCCAACGACCGGAGGCCCTCTAAGGACAGCGAGATCCGGACACGGATCAGACACGGAGGGAAGAAGCCCCTGAGACTTGGAAGGCAGAGACTGGAGTGATGCCGCTGCGAGTCGAGGAGGACGTCCAGCCCCTGAAGAGAGGGGAAGCAGCCGGGTTCTCCCCAGAGCCCGGGGTTGGGGGGAGGGAGGGGGGAGGGAGGGGGGAGGGGAGGGGGCGGGGCGTCACGTGGCCGGCGCACGACTCATTGACTGCAGACTCTGAGCCCCTAGGATGGCGGGAGAACCCATTTCTGCTGTTTTAAGACCCCCAGTTCGTGGCACTTTGTTACTGAAGCCCCGGGAATCTCACTCCCCCTCCCCCGGCTGCACACACAGCGCCCTCCCTCCCAGCCCGGCCCCTTTCTTCATCTCCACACACGGCACAACAGGAAGGGCTTTGCCCTTGGAAATGACCATGGATGCCCCTTGGCCCGCAGGGCCTTCAGCAGACAGACTCAGAGTCACCATCATCCATCCCTCTTTCCCTTGTTTCTTGGAAAGCACCTCCGAGGCCCATTTCAAGAAAAACAAAGGGTGAGGTTTGCTTAGGTTCTATCTAAAGTGAGGCGTCAGTGCTAGTTCCAACAACCAGAGGCCAGAGGCCAGTCGGAGCATCAGGTCAGGACAGAACTGCGCTGCCGTGAGCACACCTGCAGGGCAGGCCAGGCTGCCTCAGGCCTTCTGCACCCCCCCCGAACCCGCACCCCTGCAACCCGCACCCCTGCACCTCCGACACGCCCCCTTGCTCATGGCAGCTTCCCTCACTGCCTTCCCGGCCCTCTGCCCAAATGCACACAGAACTGCTCAGTCACCAAAAAAGAGCTTCCCAGCAGTTTCACTGTCAGGCGCATCTTGACGAGTCTAACTGGAACGTTTGAACCTTTATGGCCACTCTTCCCTAGAAATCCCTCACTGATTCCTTATCACTGGTTCTATGTAAGCAAAGCCCCTCCAGGGCTTCCCCCCAGGCCAGGAGGAACTACCCCCTGCCTTGCTCAAGCTGAGGCCCAAAAGGAGCCGTGGGAAGAGTCAGGAAACTATTCCTGACAGCAGGGAAGGTGTGTGCAAAGGCCCTGAGGCAGCAGGGGTCAGCCAGAGTTCAAGGAACTAAAGAAGCGCCAGGAATGGTGTGAGCATCGAGGAGCAGAGAGCAAGAGGGCCTGGGGGGGCAGGGTGCGGGGACAGGCCATGCAGAGCTGCCTCCAGGTTGGGATTTCATTCTAAGCACCACAGGGAGATTTTGAAGGGTTTTAATGAAGTACGGGGAGGGAGGACATAACATAATCTCTCCTCCTCCCTCCCCTCCTCTCTCTTCCTCTCCTGCTTCTTCATCATGTTTGTGCTGAAGAGTCGAGGAGAAGCAGGAGAGAATGCAGGGAAGGAGGCATTTCAGGAAGCCGCAATGGGACCTGCACAGACAGGGCTAGTGGCCACTCTAAAGAGCAGGGGACACAATCAGATGTTCCCTGGAGACAGAGTGATAGGACTCACCGATGGACCGGGGGAGTGGCTGACTGTGCCTGCCCTTCACAGGGGTCTCTGACCCACCGCAAAGTGTCCAGCGGCTCCCAGGCCTGAGGGTGACCTGGGAAAGCTGCCCCAGGGTGGCCACCAGCGTCCCACCCGGGCTGCACAGTCCTCAGTCAAGCTGGATGGCGCCACTGCTCTGTGACGTCCATCTCCGTCCGCACGCTGCCCCCGTGACCTTGTCTCCCAGGGCTTTTCCCCAGTTTGAGGGTCTTTGCTCACAATACACCACAAGTTTTACGTTTCATTTTTTAACTGGCAGGAAAATCTTGCCTGGAAGTACCTCCCTGCCCTACGCCCTGTGGGAGGGAAGATGAAACGCTGGCCTGCAGCGCTGACCGAGTTTGGTGGGGGTCAACTCTCCCCACCGAGGCTGAGTGGCTCGCAGATGCCCAAACAAGTGGCTGGGGCGGCAGCCTGGAGGCCCGGCTCCGGTGCAGTCCTGCGTGCCTGCCGGTCCAGGTGGCCGGCACACGACCTCCTCGCTCCCTCCTCACGGGCATGGTCGCCCAGGTCCGGGCCGAGCGTCCAGGACATTTGGTGATGTGGTGAGTCCACAGGCCTGGGAGCACACCCGGTGACGTCTTGGCTGCTTCAGTGTGTCTGTAGCTACACAACCCAACCTGTTCCCTGAGTGGTTTCTCCCCACAGACACAGAGAAGGGAGAGCAGTCCCTGTGGGCAGGTTTGCCGGAGCGGACAGAGTCTCAAGCAAGCAGCGTGCCGGTCCGGCTGTGCTGCTCATTCATTGGCTAAGTGACTTCAGACGAGACACCTAACCTCTTCGAGTCTCAGCCTTCGTGTCTGCCAAACGAGAGGTGGGTGCCCCTAATTCTCAGTCACTGGGCACACCCTTAGGCCTATGGATTCTTATTCTCAGGTAAGATCCTGGGGGTGGGAAGGGAGTGTAGATAGAGACACACAAGGAAGAGGGGTGACATTTGGCGACTGGACAGGTACAGAAAATACAGACAAGCACAGACTTAAAGACGGCTCCCAAGGGCGAGCCAGTCCAGTCTGAAGTGTCCCACGCACTTGCCTCGCCCTGTGCAGCACCCTGCGGGTCTCTCCAGACAGCGGAACTGCGCTCAGTGACAGTAGAGTTGGCAGCCCCCAAGGCTGATGAAGAACTTCTAGAATGTTCCTCCTGTGAGACCCCAGCGTGAGCTGTGGGAGGCCATGAAGGGACCCATGCCAACTCCACGAGCCCGCCCGTGCCACCTCCTATGAAGCACGTCAGAAATGTCCTCCTCCACCCACAACCAGCTCATGAACGTCACCCTCCTCTGCAACCCGAGCTCCCTCCCTTCAGAGCCACAGACGTGGAAGTCGGGGAGTGAGCTGGGGCGGGGGTGGGGCAGAGGCGGGGAGCGAGCTCAGAGGAGGGACCGGGAGATGCTGCAATGCCCAGGGAGCAGGGACCGGGCCCTTCCTTCCTTTCTGGTTCCCGCACTTTCAGGCACACTGGGAGCACTGGCCCTTGACACAGGAAACACTGAGGCTGCCTTTATTATGCTCTTGGCACTGTTTTTGGGTTGAACATGTCTTTCCAAAATCAAGATCTTCTCAGTTTCTTTAATAAAAAAAATATGAAAATATTCCCCAAACAGAAAGGAGCACTGAGCACAACCATTAAAAACAATTTAAGCTCAGAAAAACGGCCCAGTCCCACGGAGTCCCAGCTCGGTGCCCACGTGCGTTCACGAAGCATGAAGCTCCAGCGTGGGTTGGACGGACACTCCGTCCACGCAGGCAGACATCGCTCGTGTCCAGCATCCACGCCCCGCCGGCCGCAGTTCCCAGGGGCTTCCTGCTCTCAGCTCTCCCAGAAACACTCTCATGGAGCTTTTATTTTCCTCTCCTCACCTTGAAAGCACTGATTTGCAAGTGTGAGTGCCACGGCAGGCGTGCAAGATGTCCAGGTGAGGACCGCCTGCACCAGGCAATCTCCATGGCCTGCACTCTTGCTTTCATTCCCAAGATAGATGGGTTTTTACTTATAGCACTAAGGGCTCCATTATTTCTCAAATGCTTGGCTTCCTCCAAGGAGCCAACAAAATCAGTCACACACCTGGCTCGCTGCTCCAACCTCTCCGGTCCCTGACCTTAGTGAAAGGCCCTAATTTGTCCTGCCTGTTCACGATTGCTTCGTCTCTCCTCCCCAGCTGCACTCATCATCCTGGGGTGAGGGTGGGGGCGCAGTTTATGCAGCAGCAAGACCACCTGATTCACCGGGATTCCTCCTGCAGCCTCCAAGCCGGGGGTCTCTGCTCCAGGGGGTGCCGGCAGGGGAACAGATGACCCAGGGCCCCATCTCCAGGGGCTCAGGGAGCAAGTACTTCTGTGGATTTTGTTTGAATGCATGGTCTAAAGACCAGATCTTAGAGACTGCTTGAAGGTGGCATAGAAGCTAACGCGGGTGGAAGACTTTCTCTGGGGAAAATTCCCCCGCTCTGTGGATGCTGCCGGTCTGCCTCCCAGACCCAGGGAGGCAGTTTGCAGCCCTCTGCCAGCCAATGAGCCGCAGCCCCTCGGGCTGAAACAGGCAGGTGCTGCGAAATCTGGCTGACAGGTCAGCTTCAAGGTGATCTGCCTGTAGTCTCCTCTGTGTTCAGCTAATCTCCCATCACACCTCTGGAGCCTACAAAGGTAAATAATTATGACTACGTGTGTGAAGCAGGAGGGTCTTTGCACACCTGTAATTATCACCTGGCAGGTCTCTGCAGGACCTGGGAGTTTCCCAGAAAGCCAGCGGGGCCATTCCAGCAGAGGGCAAGTCCAGGTGGGTCCTCTGGGCAGCATCAGGCCCGAGGAACCAGAGCTCAGCCTCACAGAGCTGGGCGCGTGCTTGGCGGCGACACTGGAGGAGTGCGAGGCCCTGGTTAGGATGCTCACACCCATGGGTGCGTGTCTCTGAACAGAGAAAGCATGACTCCCTGAGAGCGACACTGTCCCACAGAGAGCAAAGGAGAGACACGGTGTCCTCTTAAACTTTCTAGTAGCCAAGTCTAAAAAAAGAAATAGGTGAGGTGAACATCAATGATAGAACTCAACCGACCCAAACATTACCGTTTCATCGTTCCACATAAGAATACTGAAATAAGTATAAAAATTATCAGAGAGATATTTTTTATCCTCTGTTCATACGAAGGCTGCACAACCCGGAGCTGGGCTGCGTTCACAGCGCATCTGGATCCGGCTCTCCGCCCGGTATCCGCCTGCGCCTGCTGAGAGGGCCATCCACCCCACGACCTCTTGGCCTCCGTAAACATTGCATACAGAATAAGTGACATCGCGATACACGACATTTTATTTGATTTAAAATGCCAGCGCTCCTCATAAAGCAAGAATTTCTAAAACCTTCCAAATAGTGCCAGCAGGTCTGAAGCCCGGACTTGGTCGGCACGCACCAGAGAGTGCTGGTACCAGCAGCCACGGGAGCATGACTCAGGGTAAGCCTTTTTTGCCCTTCGAAATGAAAAAAACAAACAAGTCCGGACTCCGGCTACTCCACCCCTTAGAGTCGTCCGCCCACGCTTCATTGAGGGCATCCTTGCTGTCTGCCGGGGACCTTGGGGACAAGGGCTGCCCTCCGGGAGCCAGCCTGGGGGCGACGGAGCAGACGGAGGGTGCCTGGGGCTGTGTGCGCAGGGGCCGGGTGGCTCTGGGCCTGGGTACTGGCAGGTGACTGGAAGTTCTGCAGGGAGCGAGGAGAGGGGAGGGGGTAGGGGGTGGGAAGAGGGGGCAGGGAGGGGGAGAGTAGCAGGCACAGAACCTGCAGCCGCCACGCCACCGTAGGGGCGCAGGCGGCAGGGGCGCACGGCACCGCGAAACGATCTACAGCAGCGCCGACCAATCACGCTAAGGGGTGGGAGCAGCACGCTTTGTGGCGTTTTTTAGTAGATATGTTAAAAAAGACAAAAAGAAACAAGTAAAATTAATTGTAGTAATACATTTTACTTAACCCACATTATCCAAACGATTATCATTTCCACATTTGTGGCATTTTATGTAACTTTTTTAGGTATGTCGTCGAAGTCTGGTGTATAATTTGCACCAACAGCACCTCTCACTTGGGAGCAGCCCGTTTCCACCGCTCTGTTTCCACTGCCCCGTGGCCGTGCACGGCCGTGGCGACCATATAAGGCTGTGAAAACCCAGATGTGGCTGCGTGCGTGTGAGGAATGATAACTTCTCAGATGCTCGAGTCCGAGAGAGACGTCAGACCAGCCGAAAGGGAGAGGCCGGGCTGCGGAGGGAGGGAAAGCCGTCCCTCATTTCTGAGAGCTCAGCACACCCCGCGGGTACTCTAACCCCCACATGAACCAGAGGCTCCCACTTACTTTCCCAGGGTGTCCGTGTGAGTAGCGTGAAGACCAAACAGAGCACTGAGCAACGTTTGCTGAATACTGCCAAGTGCCTGGACACCAGATCACAAGGGTGGCCCAGAAAACAGCAAGTGCACCTGGGGAGGGTGGGATGGGGGGGCTTGGCGCTGAGCCAGCCTGGAGGTCGCAGGAGGTTCCTGCCAAGGGTGGAGCGAACGGAGGCTGCCTAATGTGGAAATGTTTGGCTCTGGAGCGGTGGGCAGCCGAGGCCAGGCCGAGAGGAGGCCGGGCAGCAGGCCCGTGTCCAGCCTGACAGTAACCAGACGAGGGGAGCGGTCGGCCCTGCTAGCCAGGACCCAGTGCATCTTTCCTAATAAGTCTAGTGGGACCTGTGTCCTCTTCCTGCAGAGGAAGAACAAGCCAGGCGAGCAGGAGTTTGGACGACGGCCCTCCTTGCCCTTGGCTACCCCTGCCCACAACAAACCCGAGCTGTGACCAAAGGGGACACTTCCCCCAAGGCAGCTCTGCACCCCTTGGTCACAGTCCAATGTGGAGCGGGTCCTAGCTGCTTCAGCCCCGATCTCCAGGGTAGGGAGGGGCCCCAGAGCTTCCTGCCACCCTGTCCTCCACCTCCCCCTACCCCCTCCCTGGCAGGGCGCCACTGGCCAGCTTCAGAAGAAGGTCACTTTCCCAGCATCTGGGTCATGCACTCTGGGCACTCAGTGCTGAGGGAGACCTTCCCGGGCACCGCCCACCCCACATAAGGAGAGGGCAGGATTGCAGCGTGGGTTGGGGTCAGGAGCACTTTCGAACTACGGCCCCAGAAAAGAATAGGGGGTGCAGCCTCCCCTAGTCTCCCAGCAACAAAGAATGTACAACACAACAGCCGCGCTGACAGAGCCATGTTTTAAAAAGAGGTGCAGCCTGGCCTCTCTACAGGGTCCCAGGGCGAGGGGCGTTGCACTGAAGGGTGCCCTCTGCAGCGTCACCCGCCCTGTGGCTCCTGACCTTGGCTGACTTGGGGGCCTTGGAACAGGGTGCTGGGGCCTTGCCAGCCCCTGGGCCCAGGTGCGGTTGAAGGTCGGCCGTGGGGGCAGGGATCTCCTGCCTGCAGAAGGTTACAAAGGGGAACTTTCCAGCTCCAGGGCTTGTAGATAATTAACGTGTTTCTTTCTGTTAACCCGAAAGTTAATAGCTATTCACAGCCCTCTTTGATAATGGGGGCGGAGGGGAGAAAATGAATATGTTAACCATTAATCTAGGGAAATGCCATAAAGTTGGGATGGAAAACGCAGTCTGGGAGAGGAATTCGAAGGCAGTTGGGGGGACGGAGGGCAGAGCAGCAAGACCGTGAAGTTCAAGTGCATTCAGAGAAGGGTTTTTTAATCCTCTTCCTTGTTTCTTTGCTCTGAGGAAGCATAGTAGGGATAACCAAATAGCAGACATGGAACCTTGCAAATAAAGCCAGTTCATTGCCTTGTCCTCCAACCTCCCACGGCTGAATCTGTCCCCAGGGTAGCTCCTTCTTCTGGCCTCTTTGGGGAGCAGAGAGCAGGGGCTCCCCACAAGGACAACACGAGGGTATCTGGGAGGACCCCACTCAAACAGGGTGTGGCAAGGCAGGCGTGTCCTTTGGCCACCCTGGCTGGTGTCCAGCCTCAGACCCGAGTCACGCTCTTGGGCCCCAAGGTGGCCTCACCTGGGAGGGACACTGGCATTCGCTGCCTGGACAAAAGCAGCATCCTCAGCCTCAGTGTCCACCTGCCAGGCTGCCCCACCAGGTCCTGGCACCCACCTGCACAGGTGGCTTCCGGGCCCAGACACCCAGGGACTATGGGTTTGCTAGGCCGACGTGGCCAAGGGTGAGGTGAGGAAGGGGTAATGTTTCAGGCCCAGGGAGCAGTGTGTGTGGCAGTGCAGACAAGAGAGTCAAAAACGAGGAGGGACAGGAAGTGGTCTGGTGTGATGGTGTACAAGGAGGGGCAGGACTGCCGAGGGACAGGGTCAAGGACCTGGCGACATCTGAATTTTTCCTGAATGCAAGGGGGAGAATGGTCAGCTCTGTTTTAGGAGCATGTCTCTTATGCAGCGTGGATGTGGAGTTGGAGGGGACATGCCTAGAGGAGGGGACGAGTTGGGGAGAGGCAGACACGGTCCCAGGGTTAGACCACTGGCTTGAACTAGGGAGGTGGCGGAGGGGAGAGGGCACACGGGCCAACGGAGACGCACCTGGCATGGACTGGAGGTGACATGTCTGGCGGCCCACTGGAGGTGGGGCTGAGGGAGGCGAGCGCACCCAGGACTGCCCCAGCCTCGGCCCGAATGACCTCCTGGCTGGGCGGCGGTGCCATGGTGCTGAGAAGGGGAACGTGGCAGAAGAGTGAGCATGAGGAGAGAACTAAGGATGAGGTGCGGTAGTTGAGTCGTCAGTGCGATGGGAGGCCCAGCAGAGCCGTCTGTCTGCGCTGCGGGCAGTCGGACGTGAGCGTTCGAAGCTCAGGAAAGGCGACCTGCTGTGGAGCAATCGGAGCTGAGCCTGGTGGGGGGCAAAGGACCAAGGAGACGTGAGAGGGGTGTCGTGGGCTCAAGGACGCAGCATTAAAACGGGCTGAGGTGGCCTGGGGTGGACAGGGAGGCGACCAAAGTCAGGAGGAATTCTTGGCGAGTGGCGGTAGAAGTGGAAGTCTAGAGTCAGACCTCGGAGCCCAGTAACTTTGGAGTGAGGCAGCTGGGAGGGGCTCTGGGGCCCAGGGCCCGGGGCCGGCCAATGAGGAAGGCGAGCGGTCGAATTGCCACCGAGGGGCTGAGGGGCTGGGAGACCTGGTGGGGAGAGTGAGCTGGGGATGGGACTCGCTGGGGAAAGCGAGATATGACTCGGTGGCCCAAGAGAGTGGCAGCAAGGAGGAAGAGTGTGTGATAAATGTGGATGGTCCAGGGCACCGGACAGAGCTAGAGCAACGCTGTGGGGACCACGCGGTGGGGAGACCCAGCCCCTCCTCCCGAACGCTCAGAACAACACGTGAGAAGGTGAGGATGCCTTTGGGCCCACCTGCCCACCTGGCTCCGGCAGGGCACTGACCAGGGAAAGCTGGCTTCAGGAAGGCACATCCCAAAGGCGTGTGACAGTGGACATATGCGTGGTCACTCACATACCTGTGGGGGCAGAGGGAGACGGCTTCTCTCCTGAGCCGTCTTCCTGTCTTGCACCATGAATGAGGGTCGTAGAATTTCCATCCCTTAAGTGGGAAAATAATTCTTGATGTCTGCCTGCCTCACTTGGACACTATGAACATAAATTTTTCCTGAGTGCTTTGGGCTCACGTTATGAGGAACTACCTAAACATTAGTGCACTCACTGCTGGGTGTTCTTGGACACCGATCAACTTAAATGGATAATAAATTCTTCTGCTTATCTTTGTTGAGGGATTAAAAGAGAGAGAGAATCCCACAAGACCTTGGTTCTAGAATCTTCTGATCTATGAAATCTCTCTCAGGAAAAGGGTCTGAGGATCTAGCCAGTCAGGGCTATTAGATGGCAAGAGATGTCCATAGAACTTTGGTTTTAAAAATCCCTGTCCCTAAACCATAGAGGTTTGGCATTCAGCACAGAAGAATGAGAATGGAGGTGAGTAAAACTCTGAGACCATGTCTCGACATGGGGCAGATTCCAGACTCATTCACTTATTCATTTATTCCACAGTAATTTACAGAGCATTTATCACAGGCTCGCTACAAAGCACCCAACCAGCCACCAGCCCCGGGTCTGGTTGCCACCCTTTGACCCAGAAACAGCTCTTGCTGGCGGGACCTCCCTCGGGGTCAGGTGACGTGGCTTGCACCCCCACACCTGCTCACTGCCCCTCCAACTCACTATGGTCCATGGGGTGAGGGGCTGCCAGGCCAAAGGAAGTAGTTTCAGGTGTCAGGAGTCTATGCCACCCAAAGACCACTACTCTCCAACATCTTATGGTGGGACTTCCTGGGAGAGAGGCGCACAGTGACACTGTCCAAGAAAGAGTCCCACACCCTAAGGAGTTTGTCAGTTTCTCAAGTACAAGCATCCGCATTCCCTTCTCCTGCAGGACTGTGTGCAGACCCAGCGGGAGTTTGTTGAATGGCCACTGAATAAACGGGTCCATCAGTGAGTTGAGGCCTGGTCGTCTACACCGAGCTCCTGCTGACATGGGCAGAGGCTGAAGAGGCTGCCCTGCCCTTCCAGAATGGGGGGCCTGCCGTGCCTGCTCTTGGCTGCAAGGGGAAGGCAAGACTCAGGACGGCAGCAAAGGCGCTGCCCCTGAAGACTCAATCCCTGGAAGTCGTCCCTAAGCGTGGCCTCGTCTGGATGGGCTGCCACTGGCCGTGGTTTTTCACACCCACTGGGCACAGGAGGAACCTGAACGGAAATGGCCTGTAGCTCTGCTGCTGATGGAGACCGGGGCCAGGCCCTTGGTGGCCGCAAGCAAAGAATTGGGCTGACCACCCAGATGTTGTAAAGCAAAGCGAGCAGGAAATTTATGAAGGAAAGTACACTTGATACGACATGGGGGCGGGCCATCTCTGGCCAGCGAGTGGCTCTTTTCCACTGAACGGTTACAGGCTTTACAGGGTTCTTACTTAAGCTTCCACACATGTGCTTTCCCACAATCCTCCCTGAGTGCCCACTCGGGGAAGAAACCACAGTGCTAATTACTATCATGTGTCATAAGCGATTCTCGGAAATCAGGATGCTGGCTGATGACGCCACAGCATCCCAGGATTTCCTGTTCTATCTCCTGACCACTTCTGTTCCCCCTCCGGGGGCTTAAAGTGGCCTGGGACCACTAGCGTGGGAGTCAGGCTTCCGGGACTAGCCGAGTAGCGCCAATGCATCTGTTCACCTTCGGGAAGAACATCTCACAAGCAGACCCACCCAAGGATAGAACAGGACACCTCCCAAAGCAGGGAGGGGGGCCCACGGTTGCCAGCAAAGGCTGTGCCTCCAGCTCAGTAAAAGGGACCCCTGCCCTGGGCGAGCAGTGACACCAGCCAACCTCTAGCGTCCCTCCAATTTGAAGCATTTTTTACCCCTGGGGTTCAGATTATGGGACTCCAGAAAGAACGGTGGTGAGACCCCACCAGAAGGAACACAGTTGGTTTGGTGTTTGGGGTCATCCTAACTGGCAGATGCAACAAGGTGAGCTCAACCAGTTCACGGGGCAGAAGCTCATTGGACGGTTAAAAATATCCACCACGGAAGGGCCTGGTAGTGGCCCCAGTTAGGCGGAAGAGCCGCTGTGCTGCCATGCCTGGCTCCACCCTCATCCTGGCACTTCCCACACTGACTGAACTGCGCAGGTGGGATGTGTGTGCAGAGGGCATCTGCGTAAAAGTGACTTTATGGCCCTGGCCTGCGTGGTGAGCCAAGCAAACAGAAAAATCTCAGGAATAAAAGGGGCCATAAAGTAATTACACCAGGCTTTGAACTCACGTTAAACACCACCTTTATTTCAAGGTTCTCCACGTGTTTTGCAAACAAGCTCAGAACTGCCGCTGTATCCATCTCTGTCAGTAGGCAAACCGAGTCACAGCATGGCGAGGGTTTGTGAATACGCAGGATTTGTTTTAGGGAGAACTCTCAGGCCAGTGGGAGAGAAAACCCAGCACATCTTTGTTCTGGGCTTCAAGGTCCAGACTCCCATCTGTAGGTATAAGTTCGACCCCTCAGCTGAGCGCAGCCGAGCTCCAGTGGGCGGCTCGGTACTCTGGAGCTAGCATGAGGTAACAGTGCAGACCAGGCTTCGTGCTTATGCACAGCAGACCCCGCAGCCCTGGCAGGTCGGTGCTGTCACATGCCTGTGTAAATCGGGACTACAAGGACCTTGCGCTGGAGGGGATCAGCTGGGGTCGATCCAGAGCTTGCATTTTACCCACCAGGGACACTGAGTTTGAGAAAAAGCATGCACCCAGACCAACATCAGCTCAGAGGTCAGAAATCTAAGTTCCTCCCTGCAGCCTTTATTTCAGAAGAGGGAGAAGGCCAGGGTCAGAGTCAGGTAGGTCTCCCTTAGGAAACAGTTTGGGGGACAAACAGCTCATGAACCAAACCAGTAGGTGATGAGGGTTTCTAAAATCATAAATGTAGAGAACACCAAAAAAATCCTAAGAGGTTGTTGAAATGATGGAGAGAATTCTAAAGCAGTCACTATTCTTGGGCTTGTTTTCCTATTTAAAATGTGAAGATGGTCCCGTTGAGTATAGTCCAATGTGGAACAGCTCAGGAGATGCCGAGGTGCGCCGTCCTTCCTTTCTGGGTGCCCACAGCCCTCCAGGCTCACAAGGGGACTCTGGCCGGCTGTTCACCCACCCAGGTCCCCGTCCTCCTGGGCAAGCGAGGCTCCAACTCCCAGCCTCCCTTGCAGTTAAGTAAAGCCATGTGACCAGGTCTGACCAATAGGATGCATTCTGGCCAGTGTGGCTTCAGACCAATGATCTTTCAAAGTTCCTGGGTAATTCTCCACTGTCTTTCATGACCGTCAGTCTCCTGAATGTGAACACTTAAGGTGACTGATGTTGGAAGCCACACACTGAGGATGGCAGAGCCTCCATCAGCCTGAACCTTAAGGGCTGCAAGGAATGGGACCCCTCCCCCACCTGCTGCCAAGAGAACACATTCGAGTCGGTGTCAGGGCCACATCCTAACGAGTGGCTCCAACGTGCACAAGCGAATCCAGTTCATGGGGTAGAAGCTGGTCATTCAGATTACTAAAAAAAAAAAGAAATTAGACTTGGAACAGTTTCAGTGAGTTAAAATATGTTATACAGTGTTAAAACAGCTACCATTGCCTTAACTAATAGAGCAATTTAGAGATAAGAATCCACCCTCTCCAGGCTAAAAATGAAAAGTTCTATAACCATCTCCCCCCGACAGAGTAGAAAGAAACCTGAGGCACAGAAAGACCCGAGGCACTGTTACTTTCCTTCTTGGTGGAGTTAGTGGCCTGTGATAAAGCTCGGCTTCTTCAGTCCCCTTCCTGGATGCTCTAGGCAGAGGATGACGAATTGATTTTGTCTCGAAGCCACCTCCAAACGCTTGATCATCAGTAGCTGCGCCGAGAAGGATTCTGGTCGAGTCTAAGGAGCACCGTGGTCCAGAAGGCACCCGTGCCTGCACCCGCACCGGCCCCCAATGCTGCAGGATAACCGGGGGTGCTTGTCAGCAACTCAGCCTCCAAGTCCCTCCCTCACTCCCCTAGCACTTACTGAATTAAAATCCCCGACTGTGGTCCCTGGAGATCTATATTTTTGTGATCTTTCCACAGAGCTGTGATAAAGACTTAGCTTTGGAAACCACCCGGTAGCACGAGGGCACCTATGCATTGTGGGATCGTAGGGACAGGACCAGGTGGTCTTCACCACCCGGAGCTGAGTGACCCTGGGTGGGTCCCTCACCCTGTCTGTGCTTCAGTTACTTCGCATGTAAATTAGGGATAACAATAGCCCCTTCCTTGTAGGGATGTTGGGGAGATTAAATGAGATTTGTACATAATAAGCACTCGACAAATATTAGTTATTATTATATTCTCTTTTTCTAAGCATCTATAAGAAGCATTTGCCCATCCTCACTGGCATAGGTGAAACACTGCTTCCGAAGAGGTCCAGATGCCCCAGGCGGCACCACCCCGCCCCCCAAGCAGCACGAGAGACCAAAGCACGCAGGGCCCTGGGGCAGACGTGTTCACCACCCGCCACTCGCTGCTGCGGGCAGCCCTGCCTCAACCCCACCTCCAAGCCAGAGAAAGGCCTGGAATGGGAGCTGCCCGGTGAGAGGAGCCTGGGGGAGCCAGGAGATGAGAACCGTGGATGCTGACTCGGTCATGACCAGGATGCTCACAGAGCCTGGGCAGTGACAGTCACCATGTGACACGATGGTGGCATGCCAACCAACAGTGTTGACGTTGCACAGCAAGGAGCTAGACCTTCCTCAGGCATCAGTTCCGAACCACCAGGGCCCTTCCGTGCTGCAGCATGTTTGCTGCCTTTGCTTTGTCGGTAGTCACAGCCGAGCTCGGAGAGCGCACCCCTCAGTAATGGGGGGGCAGGAAAAGGGAGACCTTTCTCACTCCCCGCCTCGCCCACGGAGATCCAAACACACAAAGCTCACTCTGATGGGCCTCGTCAGGAGGAATCAGTGGGAGGGATAACTGCTAACTCACAGATCAATCCAGAAGTTTCCAGAAATGGGCAGGAAGCAAAGCGCACCAGAGACCATTGGCTTCAAACATGGCCAAGGTTGCGCACAAAAGCACCTCTGTGGTGCTTTGACCACCCTGCTGGCCCCAGGGCACCTCTGCTCACCGACGGGGGTGCTGGGACCTCCACCCCCCACCAGGGGATGTCTACAACGTCCCCGTGCTTCTCGTCACTCACACAGAGTCCCGGGCTTGGGTCCTGTGCCCACATCCTCAGGCCGGGAGCTAGGAGAGCGAGTAGCCTGCATTGTCCGTCTCCCAGGTAGGCAGTGGAGCCCAAAATAAGAAGTGGGTTCAAATGCAGGGGAGCCAAAAACCCATAAATGTTGACTATCCCCAGCTGATCCTGCTATTTTCAGCTGATCAACTAGTAGAAAAGCAGCAAACCAACACGTCACTGCCCTGTCGGCTTGTCCACACACGGGCCCTGCCAAGCAGGCTCTGGGGGGGACGACAGGGGACCCGGCTGCTGGGGAGGAGAGGAAAGAGGTGGCCTTTTCGAAGCAGAGTCTTTACTCTTAGACAGTAGTGTCTTGGGAGCCGGGGGACCTCAGCCAGTCCCAAGTGGTGGGCTTGTGTGGGGAGATGCGGAACCCTGGGAGGTCGGGAGCCCGGACACGCCCAGCACATTTGGGGGAACCCTCGCCAGCCGAGGAGCCAGGAAGTCTGAGCTCAGGCCCTGCCCTGCCTTGGCTCCTGGCGTAGTGTTCAGCAGATCTTTCAACTTTTGTGACTCAGTTTACTCAACTGCTGAGCGGAGATAATCACATGGAGCTCAAAAGACTTTTGTAATGCTCTAATGAGTGTTTATAAAGCACTTTGTAGGAGTTTATAGTTATTTGAGCTGGGAAAGGAATTACAAATTGCTCAGGAGTAAACAGTACTTAGAATCTGGATTTTCAACAGGCAACAGGTTTTCCTGGATGTTTACAAGGCCATCGTAACAGGACACTCTGAGGTCCCATCAGTGCAAGTGGGGTTCGTCCGAAGCGCCCCTGCTCCGGAAACGCACGAGCCCACGTGCTGCAGGTGGGGGTTCGGTGGTGACTCAGGGGCCAGCAGAGCGACCGGGTTCGGGAATGGAAGCCAGGCGCTCATGTCTCCTTTATTTATTTATTTTTATTTTTTTCAGGGATTGGGGACAAAGAGACAATGAGGCATTGTTTTGAAAGTCAGATAAACCTGATTTCTCCCACAGCTCCATCTCCCGAAGCACGACACACTTCCAAGGAGTTTGCACAGTGCACTGTAGTAGATAATCATTCAGAAAGAAATAAAAATGTTTCCCCACAGAAGCTTGGGCTGATGGAGAGAGAGTGTTGCTGTGTAGAGAGAAGAAGCATAAAAGATGCCGAGGCTCAGTGCCAGGCGCGGTCCCCACCTGCTTCTCGCCCTCGCTCCCACGCCCTCTGCTTCTGTCTCGTTATTGTAGTTGCCGCCATGCCACCATCGTCGACGCCTAGCTACTGCTACACAGCGCTGTACAGCATCCCAAACTGTCACAGTCTCTTGTCCAGCCATCCATGCCCTTAGCCACCGAGCAGGAAAAATAGGACGCACGGGACAAGGGCTGGGGGTGTTGAGGCAGAGCTGGGGTTCTCGAGCTGCTCCTGGGTTGGCCGGAGGGAAGGGGTGGGAAAGAGGGGCTCTCAGAACTTCTCCTATTGGGAGGAGAGCCGGACTCTGCTCCCACTCTGCCCTGTCTCAAAGGCCAGCCGGGCTCTGCCGAACCATTTGCTGTTTCCCCGGTTAACATGAGCCTGGAAAGAGAAGCACCTGAGGTCTCTCCCCAGACAGCAGCGGATGCGCGGGCTGCTGAAGGTCTGGAGTCGCCATGTTCTCGTGGGGTCCCTACCAGGATGCCGGGGTGAAATCGGCTCACACCTGGAAAGGACACGGCACAGCGCCTGGCACGGAGAAAACCCCCATAATTTTATTGCTCTATCTGTTGGTTGGCTGATTGGCTGATTGACTGTTAATGCTGTTGATGAAGCAGAAGTACGTAGGGACTATTTAGAGATGATGGAAATAAGGCCAGGGAATTCGAGGGACTTCCTCGGGGGCCACTGAGGACGTCAGAGAAACTGGTGCCTGGCGCAGGTGAAGGAGGGCCATCTGTCCGAAAGTCCGTTGACTTTTAACTGTTGGGCACCCAAATCATTTAACTCGGTATGAATGAAAATATTTTTACTCCTACTTGGGATGGAGCTGGCGGTTCCTCAGGTAAAAGACTCTGTAAGAATGAAGACCGTCGAAGGGGCTGGGAAGCCCCGCGGAAGAGGCAAGAAGAGCTGCCCTCCCGTCACACGTCTGCACCGTCCCCGGGAGGGGCGGCCGGCCTGAACCGTCCCTCGGACCAGAGCCACCGTGGACGGTGTTTCCCATTTGTCTCTGCCTCAAAGCCAGCAAAACTCGTCACTGCTGTGTGTTGGGCCGTTGGTCGGCATGGAGCCGCTGGGGGAGACCGAGGGAGCTGCGTGACAGCGGAGTTTGGGTCCTTTCTGAAGGACACCCTAGGGTGCACCTGGGCAACATGAGTTCTTAGCTCCAAAAGTGCAAACGACCTGGGTTTGACATTGTGGTTGACCAGCGTATGCGGAAACAATAAAGGCCACGCCCAGGCAAAGGGAGTCAGAGGTGTGAACATCCAGTTTCAGGCGGGTCCCGGGTGTGAGCACAGCGCGCCGACTACGGTCACCAACGCTGCTGCACATTGGAAAGTTGCTAAGAGAGTAGATCTTAAAAGTTCTCATCGCAAGAATGAAATTCTGTAACGATGCGTGGTAAGGAAGGCACACCGGAAACCAACGTATGGTGATCGTTCCTTAATTTTAGAAAGGTCGTTGTGGTTTCAATGCTAAGTAGGAGCCCAAATAATCCAAATATATAATAATAGTAACTTTTGTCTGACCCAAGAACAAAGCTACGGTGTTTTATACAGAAGCTTCGGGTTTCGCGTTATGCTTTACCTCAATAAACTCGTAAATGGAATTGTACAAAGACCAATGTGGCAAGGATGTGACCCTGCATATGCTGGGTGACAGGGACACTCCTGCTCCGGAGAATCTGGCCTCCTGGGTAATGCACCACGTGGGACAGAACGTGGACACACCCCAGCTGTCCGACTGGCAAGACTCAGATCTGCTCAGGCTGTGGAAGGAGGCAGCGCCCCAGGGGACCCACAGGTGTTGTCTTCTCTCTCCAGCGCCCCATCGGGCTCCGGGCATCGCACGGGTGGGCGAATGCCCAGCCTGACTCGGCTGCCGCCTCTGCAGTAGAAGGACGGCAGCGCTGCTTCATCGGGGACTCCTGCAGCTCCCCGTGCATGGCCCGTGTGGGCAGCGCCGGCACAGTGAAGCGAGCAAACTCTCGTTCCCGTTTCTTTACGTGAGAACACAATACAGGGTTCACGGCCAGTGCTCGGTCACGCCGAATAACCTGGTCCCGGGCTTCACATGGGACCACAGGGGAATACGGAGCACCTTCAGGGAAAGACTGTTGAACATAAAATTAAAATGCCTTTGGAGTCCAGACATCCCGCAATACTGCCGGTGTGGCCAGAGAGGAGGGGGTGCACCCGGGTGGCCTGCTGGAGAGACGGAGCCTGAGCGTGCGTGAGCACGCGGAGCGAGGTTCCTAAGTGTCACCCAGCGTGGGCCCCCCGCCCCCACCAGGGTACTGGGTTTCAGCCTCTCTGTAACTGGGTCAGAGCCACCGAGGTCTCCGATGCTCAGCCTCACTGCCAAGGACGCCAAGTGCGCGCCAGGTGCTTCTGTGGACCCACCTGGAACAGTATCCTCTGACGTCCGAGCCAAAGAGAGAGCCTGTTCCCAGACCCAGCAGGGGCTGAGACACCAGGCAACTTCACCAAGGACACGCCGAGGGCCTTCGCCTGCACGTGAAGTGACTGGTGGGGAGGGCCCGTCTGCAGCTCACTGATACAACCTGTGGGGAGGGGTGCCAGGTCCGCCATGTGGGGAGGGGTGCCAGATCCGCCAAGTCAGTCTGTGAGTCGAGCATCAACTCGTGGGGGAGGGGGCCCTGCACGCAAGGCCGCCAAAGGGCCCTCCATCAGCCAGAAAGAGAGTCCCGGACAGGTCCTCCCGCCTCGCTGCCTATCCGCAGTGCTTATGGGGACGGAGGCGTCTGTTTTCTTTCCAGAAAAAGAGAAAAGCCTTCCATGAAGATCGTGGTAGCCAAAAATACCCTCCTGGGCTGGTGCAGGAGGAAGAACAGAGATGGCTCTCCCATAACTCCAATCCTGCATGTTCCACGGGCCCGGGGTGGGGGCCCCCTCCCGCTGTTCAAAGGGACACGATCCCCTGAAAGAGATGTGGAAGTTACTAAGGTGGCAACTGCCGAAGTCGGGCGCAGGGGACCATTTTAGGAGGTGGCACATGAACAGCTAAAAGCTGGGAAATGTTCTCTAGGGCTGAAGCCAGACCGCTTCCCGGGGCTCGGGCCAGTGACGCAGCAAGTGTCCAAAGCCACCTTCCCAGCTGCCGAATGCAGGACCACCCGAGACCTCCAGCCCCCCGGGGCCTCGCCATCCATCTGGGCCCTCCTGGTTTTCTCCAAATGGAGGTTCATTCTCTGTCCTATCATCTCTGGGCCCAAAGCCCCGATGCTGAATGAACCAACTGTCCCCCATGCCCTGCAGGGGACAGCAAGGACTGCCTGCTGGTTTGCACCAGCTTGAGCGTTTGGGTTCAGGGAAGAGGTTCTGGCAGCTTAACCACCTCATGGCCCCTTTCTGGATGCAGAACCAGGCTCATCCACTCCCTGGGATCACGAGGGGTGCCAGCAGGAGGCATATGGACTCTGGAGGCACCCATGTGGGACTGTGATTTCGGGGGGACCTGCCATTTGGTAAGGGGACCCCCAGAGAAAAGAAGAGTCGTATGCCTCTTTCCTTCCCCCCGGAGCTCTCACCCCTGGTTAAACAGACTCGCTCGTTCCAGTGCGGAACACCAGGCTGCCCTGAAAGGAGTGAATGAGAGCGGACGGGCAAGTCGGGAAACGGAAAAGGAACTCAACAACCTTGTAGCATGATTCGCTTTTGTGTGAAAAGAAGGTTTCTCTGTGCTTGCATCTGAACAGTATTTCTGTAAGGACTGACTCGACGGTGAACCAGGTTGCTGCTTCCACTGGGCCGGTGGGGAGGGGGCGCCAGGCAGGAGGAGGCTTTTAGGCTCCACCTTGGAGCTGTCCTCGTGGTGATTTTGGCCGTGACCTGTGTTGCTTTGATATCAAGCCTTCTGACAGACAGCAAACCAGAGGACTGCACTTGCCAGCCCAGGTCAACGCCCCAGGAGCATCACTCCCCCACACGTGTTAGAGTGGACGGTCGCTCATTCACATTCGCAGAACAATCACAGTGCATACATAGCACACGGTGCATAACAACCATTACGGTAGATGCTGGCATTGACATAATTATCATGGTACAGGGTTGCAGAACGGCTATGAAATCACGTTCTGTGGTCAGCAGGCCTGGACATGGGGCGCTCACAGTGACGGGGTGGGGACAAGGCCAGGCAGCACCTTTTGCTGGCCATGACCCCGGCTGTGAGCTGAGTGCCCGCTCCATGTCAGGCACTGGATCAGCCTTGTGGGACCCTCACAGTGACTATGGGAGTCTTTCTCTGGTTTACAAATGAGGAAACGGGGCATACACCCCGTCGTTGTCACAGAGCAGCTGACTGTTCAGTGACGCCCATGCTCTCCCCTCCACACCCTGAGCTCTCCTGCGCACATGTCTCCTGTCCTCCCGGCTCAGTGACACATGAGTGGAAGGGCAGGTGTCGCTCTGGGCAACTGTGATGGGGTGCCCAGTCCCTCACCGCCAAGGCCCTGGGGAACAGCAGAGGCACATATGGAAGGAACCTGGTCCCCAAATCACCAGCTGAGCGGGGGCACCCATGAACCTGAAGTGGGGTCTACATGTTACCCTCAGGGGCACAACGACCTGAGATGGCACCAGAAAACCATCAGGCTGAGGCGTGGGCCTAGGACACCAGGCCCTGAGCCCTCAGAGCCCCTGCCCTAACCACCACAACGAAAGCCCCCCGAACCACCGTGCATTACCTGGCTGCTCCAAGGCCTCACCCGCCACCAGCCCAGGTGGGGCTGGAACGAAGCTGAGTAGAGAAATGAGTATCATCAGTGCCGACAGCACCCCAGCCGGGCCACACTCCGCAGCCACTCTCCGGGCATCGATGATCTGGGCGGGGGGCTCCCGGGCGGGCTGTCACCGCCAGCAATTCATGAACAGTGCCACCTCCAGGGAAGTGTGTCCCAGCCCAGCTTCACCTCCAGTCCTGCTCCCTCACCCAGCTCTGCACAACCCGACACCAACCCCACCTTCATTCCTGCTGATCTGCCCCCAGGAGGCTGGGGCCCAGTCGCCAACAGCCTCCTTGCCTGACACGGCAGCTGAGCTGGCTTGGGCCCCTGCCCACACTGACTGACATACCCCGGCCCCTGTCCAGTGGTGCTGCATGTGGAGGGAGGAGTGAGCCCCGAGCAGCCAGGAGGAGGCTGTCTAGCCCAAGGGGGCTGGAGCTGCATGAACACCCTGTAGTCTGCATGTTCTCTCCCCACAAATAACCAACGTTTTGTAGATTTGACCTCGTCAGAGTGATCGGTAGAACTGGATATGACAACAATAGCAACAACCAAAACTTAGCCATGCCATGCACCACGCTCTGTCTTTGTCACTCTGTGAGCACAGGCCCACCTCTCCCTCCTCCTCTGGGTGTGGGCTGCCTGAGAGAGAACCGGAGCTGTGCCTGCCCGCCACCGCCCTGCAGGATCCTGGGACACTGCCTGGAACTGGGTGGGTGCCCCAGACAGCTCTGCTGGCCGGGGAGGGCCTCTCAACGAGCCGTGGGGCCTGCACAGCCGTGACCTTGGAGGAACATTGAATGTAGGCAGAGTCTTTGGCACGTGTGTCCAAACATGGTCCTCGCAAGTGAAAAAGGGGCATGTACTGGTGACCCTACAAATAGGAGACACTGTTCCAGAGGTCCCGAGGAGGGGGTGGGGGCGGGGTGCTCCTGGAGAACCCCGGGCTGTTCATTACCAGTGTGTGGCCAGACCGCACAACTTCCCAACACCCACGCTCTGGAGGACACGGCACTGCTGACAGACCTCACATCTGTGCAAGGCCCTGGAGGAACCAGTGAGAGCCGCATCACTGCCTCTGCCTGACTTCCATGAAGACAGGGTGGCTGTCCAGTGGTCAAAAACAGAAGTGAGGCCCGAGCCCCAGAGGCAAAGGAGGAACCAGCCAGATGAAACCCACCGTGGCCGGGGGTGAGACCAACGACTTATGTGGTAAGCCTGAAGAGCAGCTCTGTTCTAATATTTTTCAAAACCTAAGTTGTTGTTTTTTTATTTTCAAAATCCTACACAAGGAAATGTTACACAGAGGCCCCATTACAGCAATTGCTTCACAAAAATTGCATCAATGTTTAGTGGCAATATTACCATTTAATTTAACTCCACTGGAGACACAAGCATCTGAAAAATCAAGTAATTACTTTCCTCTTTCAATTCTAAGTATTGCATTGATGCATTTATGAGATTCCATGAAATTTGTTACAAAGAAAGGTAAACAGTCATGTTATTTTAAGATAAAACAACTAATTACATTTTCAAAAGAAAAAAACGACTTTTTTCTGTTCTAGTTGTTTAAAGAACTAGAGGAGTTGCGAATATTTCTTGATTACGTGGCATGAATGCATTTCTCAGTGGCGTCATTTTCTGGTTTCTAACAATATCGTTTTCTGCATGTTCCAAACGTCTGGACAAATAGCATCTCCTCCAGTGCATAGGCGACATTCATACTTCTGCCGGCTGACTTCCAGTCCCTGGGACGCAGCAGCGGTCCAGTCGTGGAGCTGTGCTCGGATGGAGTCAAGGGCGGGCCGCCAGGAGCAGGCTCCACTGCCCATGTCGACTCCCGCTCAGAGGACCGCCCTCACCGCAAAGCACAGTATTGAGCGCTGATCCAAGTCCCCCAGAATCACAGGTCAGGGGGCACACTTGATCCAGGCCTCCTCGTGACGCCAGGTCCCTCCCTCACCCCAGGGAAGCGAGCCAAAATGCTTGCACTCCCAACACAGCACAACCTCAAAGATAACACGAGACTCAAAAGCAGTCGGTGAGATGCTGCCCCTTTGGCGAGCGTCTGACCGGCTCCAGCGGAAAGATTCTAGACAGCCCAGCTCAGAGCACACATCTGGGGGCTCCCCCAGGGCCCAGGTTTCTGGCAGCATCTGGGCGGAGGGACTAGCAGGGCTCTCTGCGTGTTCACTTGTGAAGCACCGTGAACCATGCAGCCGGTGTGAGCCAGTGGGGCTTTCCAGAGCCGCGGCGCCGGCCCACCTGCAGGCTTCTTAGCTCACCTCGCTGCCACCCATGGAGGGAGGCTGCGAAGTGTCTCCAGCCTGTTCACTACCATCACCGTGTCAGTGACTGGAACTGGCTAACACCACAAAACTGCGACAGAGTCTTCAAAAAAAGATACTGCGACAACTGCGCTGGTATAGAGCTCAGGGCATCCAGAAGACTTGACCATCGGCCTGGCCGGTGTGGCTCTGCGGGCTGGGCACCGTCCTCGCAAAGCAAATGTCTCCGGTTTGATTCCCAATCAGGGCACACGCCTGGGTTGCGGGTTTGGTCCCCCATCAGGCACCTACGAGAAACAGCAGACCAATGTTTCTCTCTCACATCAGTGTTTCTCTTCCTCTCCTTCTCCCCCCTTCCCCTCTCTCTATAAATGTAAATTTTTTTTATTGACTATCTTACTGTGGGCCCAGCCAAGTGGCAAATCAGGAGCAAGACTGAGATTTTTGTTTCTATAAAGCACATTTCCTTCTATTAAAAGAGTAATGGATACGGCAGATACGAAAGGACAAACAGCGTATGATTCCACTTGCAGGAGGTACCCAAAACAGTCAAACTGAAACAGACAGAAAGTAGAAGGGCGGGTGCCAGGGGCTGGGGGTGGGGCACGGGGAGTAGTGTTTTATGTGACAGAGTTTCAGTTTGGGAAGCTGAAAAAATTCTAGAGAGAGATGGTGGGTGATGGTTGAACAATAATGTGAATGTACCTGGTGCCACCAAAGTAGTTCAAATCATCAGTTTTATGTTATGTATTCTTTATCACATGGAAAATTATGCGATAATTTTAAATGATAGTCGTGGCTCTCCGATGGGATCGGTGGAAGACGGTGTCTCATTGAGTGCTTGCTCCCTCGTGCGGGCCTCCCCGAGGGGCGCTAGACTCCGAGATCCCCAAGGGACCATCTACGATCGATTTATCATTTTAGCCTCCCAAGCACCCAGGGCAAAGCCCTAGCAGCAGGGCGCTGCACAAATCTTAATTTGAAAGAAAAAATCCATGAACACATGGACCCCAAATTTCCTCCTTGACCTCCTTGGTCACGCCAGGGCACCACGGTTATTTTCAGCATGGTCACAAAATAGTCACAACAATGAAAACAACAAACACTATGTGTGTACCACATTCAGAGCATATAAGATTTTCAATCCAAAATAGAAAAATTTAAGTACACATATCTAGTCACACACGGAAAGCCTCCTGCTCAAATGCCCCACGGGGCCCTCGTTCCCCTCTGAGGAGAAGGAGGAAGAAAGAGATGAACGGCTTTCCTTCCCGGCCTGCGGGGCTCGGCTTTCCCGGTCCGGACGTCTCAGCGTTTCCTGCTGTGGGCCTTTCGGGTCCCCGGAGAGGACAGGAGCCACGTTACCGCCTTCCAGCAGAGATTTCCCTTCCTGGTGGCTCCGCACTGAGGTGGGGGGGACAGGAAGTGATCACCAACTGCCCTCCCTGCTGACTCAGCCAGGCAAAACCTTTTACGGTAATCTGACTTCACTTTTCTGGTGCTTCTCTGGGTGAAGACTTTTTCATTTTCTGGTAAATCAGATCTTTCAGGGGCAGGAAATGCAACAGCAGAGAAAGGCGCGGTGGAGAGAAACCCTTGCCCTACCCGGAGCCCCGCCCCTGCACTCAGGGAACTTTCTCCCCCGTGTGCCTTTCGGTGCTGAGCCTCCCTCCCGGGCATCCTCGAATTCCTTAGATTTTTGAAAACATCTCACATTTTGGTACTAAATAAATCCAGCCTGTGCGCACTCCAGCCATCGTCAGCAAAGAGGACATTAGCTGTTTTCTTTGCACAAAAAACTGAAGTCTCACCCGAATAAAAGCTGCCTAGGAAAATAAGAGGCATTGCCCTGACTGGGTGGTTCATTGGTTAGAATGCCGTCCCGTACACCAGAAAGGTAGCGGGTTCGGTGCACATTCAGGGCATGTACATAAGTTTCTCTTCGATCCCCTACTGGGGCCTGTACAGAAGGCAGCCAGTCAATGTCTCTATCTCACACTGAGGCCATTTCTCTCTCTCTCCCTCCCTCTCTTTGTAAAATCAATAAAAACACATCCTCAGGGGAGGATTCAAAAATAATAATATCTAAATAAAAATAAGGGGTATTTTCTGACGAGCACAATAGCACAGCCGTGGGTTTGGTCAGGGCTCCTGAGCTGGTTCATAAGGTGTTTCTAACATCGAGGGAGATCATAAAATATATAATCATAGCGAGAAACCTTTTTCTGGCCTCAGAAATGCAGAGTGGCAGAAACTAGCTTTGGTGGCCATAATCATGGAGGAGAATCTGAAAAACCTCCGGCCACAAAGTACCTCGACATGCCACACAAAAATAGCAAACAAGGTTTTAAAAGCACCGCAGAGATCAGAGAAGGAAATCCCATGACGAGGACAGGCCGAGCCCGGGAGCAGGGGCTCACGCTTAGGCTGCCTATGTGGCTGGGCCTCTGGCAGGAAAAAGACACCGTGAGATTCATAACCACAGGCCACACTTCGCACAGGTGTGGGGTTTAAATTTGCTCACCTGTATGGTCTAGAAACCCCAAGCCAATTAAAGAATGTAAAAAGAGTTCCAATCAAGTAATATCACAGGAGCATTTGCTAAAGCAAATAAAAGACTCTCCATAGAAACAGAACCTCAACCTCCACCACAGAAGACATCCAGAGTAAACATTCTTTGAAACAGAAGCTCACAATCAAAAAACAAAGATGCTTTGGAAGCTGTGAGCAAGAGTCCACTAGGAACAGGTGTGACAGACCTGATAGGCAGCTTAGGTGACCACATCAGGAACTCCAAGAACTGCAGGTAATGAAATCATCAGGAAGAGGCTATGAATTGTGGTTAAAATAATTAAAATGTAAAAGGGGAAATCTAAATTGTGCAAAAATCATCAGACTGTACAAAATGGCTAAGGCCCTGACCAGTGTGGCTAGGTTGGTTGGAGCATTGTCCTGTAGACGGAAAGGCCGCAGGTTCAATTCCCAGTTAGGGCACATACCCAGGGCATGGGTTTGGTCCCTGGTCAGAATGCATATGAGACGTCAACAAATCAAATTAAAAATGACTAAGCACATTTTAAAAAGAACTAACTATAACATCTAGAAATGAAATATGAAAGCAAAAACATAATGAATGTGTTTAAAGCTCAGATTCGACAGCTAAGGAGAGAAACGGTGACCCAGGACATGGTCTGGAAATCACCTACAGTGCAGCACAGAGAGATGAAGAGATTTGTTAGATGAAAGGGAAGGTAAAGACATGAAATATAAGAAGCTCTAGCATGCGTCACATCGGAGCACCAGAAAGAAAGAATGGGGCAAGAGGCAATATTCTAAAAGACAGCGGCTGAAGATTTTCTAAGACAGGATGAAAATTGGATTCAAGAAGTAAAATTAGTTCAAAGCAAGATACACAAATTGCAACACATTGTAAAGAAAAACTTGGTCAACGTCAAAACTTCCAATGTCAAAATTAAGCAGGGGGAAAAATACTTTGAAAAAAATAACAGCTTGACAGCAGACTTTTTAATTGCAACACCAGAAGCCAGAAGTCAGTGGAATATTTTCAAAGCATAGAAAGATACAGGATGACCTTACTCAGTTCCCAAGCTAAAAATAGCAAAGAGAGAAACTTAGAGTAAGTCCCCGATCACGCCTAGGCCAAGTCATAAGAAGTTACTTATGTGGGAACAACAGGCTTCACGGGGGCGTGACCGGTGCTGCTGCTCTTGGTTCAGTGCTCTGTTGTCACCAACTTTAAATTCCTAACAACTGTTGACAATTAGTATTGTTAAGCAGGTCTGGTTTTCACTGGGCCCTACAAGTTTTGTATATTATCCCTGAAGACTGAGCACCACTCAGAAGGAAGCAAGCAGCATTCTGTACAATGTATGGTCAAGTTCAT
The DNA here is from genome assembly GCA_028533065.1 of Trachops cirrhosus. Lineage (NCBI taxonomy): Eukaryota > Metazoa > Chordata > Mammalia > Chiroptera > Phyllostomidae > Trachops > Trachops cirrhosus. The sequence continues at coordinate 75,004,738 of CM052546.1, read as the reverse complement.
TAAAACAAAGCAACACTATGCAGAGAAATCTAGGTCTGGTGGCTTGAAAGACAGAATGAAGAATGTATGCAAAAATATTGGACAGGGTTTTTTAACTACAAGTGCTCACATCCTTTGCACACAGGGAGGGGAAGCCCAGCACCATCAGGGATGGGACCAGGGCAGAGCAAGACTGTCACCCAAATGCAAACCTCTGTTAAGCCGGGTGACCCCACCGTGCACCAAGGAGATGAACAAAAACGAGGAGTGGGTAGAGACAGCTGACATCAGTGGAAAGAAAAATATCTTTCTCAAACATGTCGATAGAAAGTCATCAGCACCATTGTGAGGTCTGGATATGGGTACAACTCAGGCCAGAAACATAGGAATGCCAGTCAAAAGGAGAGGAGGAAGTCACTCCTCCAGTCCTTCAGATCAGACAAGGGCCTGGTAACAAGTGATGATGAGGGGAGGCCACGGGGAACGGTACCTTGGTGAGTCTCATTGCCATCCCTCTGTTGCTGGAAGATTCTGGGAATATTAGAAGGTGCCTTAAATGGCAGGAGAAACTAGCAGTTCTAGGATGAAACTATCTAATTCACTATTTTTTCAAAGACACAAGTTTATGGCCTTAAATGATAATGGGTTCTATCCATTAAAATAGTTTTTCACTATTATCTAGACTTTTGAAGAAATGCAGAGTTAATTGCCCTATTTGTATTCCATTTGCAGCCATTTTGGTCCATTAGACAAAAAAAGGTATCAAACATCTATTAGAAAGCACCATTTTAGGACTAAAAATTTAGAGTTGCAAAATAGATAACCTTGTAATAGCAGAGTTACAATGGAAACTTTTCATCTGCAGTTTCTGAGGTTTTGTGGGGTGAGATAGGGCAACGTAGTGTGTCAAGATGAAGAGACCAATGAGAGACAGAGACAGACAGGGGGACAGCGAGGGAATGATGTTTTAAGTCTGCACCGAGTCCTGAGGGTCGAGTTTGTCGTAGACCTGAATAGTGTTTCAGAAACTACCTCTGACTGTCCTGTTGACGTAGGAAGTAAAGATACCCTGAGAAATGAAATTCATGAGCGTTTGTAAAGAAACTCATTGGACGGAAGCAACAATTTCCTTTCAGTGAGTCACTCCTACACTGGAATGGGAGTGTGGAGTCTCCTTTGGAAGTCTTTCAAAATAGCTTACGGTAACTCTTCAGCAGCCCAAGACACTGCCTCCCAAGCTGGGAGTTCTACACTGTGTGGCCACAATACAAGGAAAGGAACTGGATGAGCTCAGAAAGGGCTCTCCAGCCTGCTGCGCCCGGCACCCCCAGAGGGCACGGCGTGCTGCTTTCCTCCTTCCTCCTGCCCTGTCCCTCCCTTTCCTGCAGCAGTCCCTGAAGTCAGCTGTCTTGACCAGTTTCTGTCCCTCGCAGGATTGCAGGACAACCTTTGGTGGGAGGTGGAGACGCCCGTGCACAGAATGTTTCAACAGGGGTGTTGAGGATCCAGCCTAAAGATGCGGAGAACGGTCTTCGAGTCACAGCCTCCACTGATTCTTAGATTCTTCCTCCTTCGAAGATTCCTCCTGAGTGGCTCTGAGGGCCGAACGTCCACTTCTTCCTCTTTCGGGCTTCGGACGGCATCTTGAGTCAACAATGACACTTCTATGCAGCACACGCTTCTCTTTTCTCGAGGATGTACATTTTGTGGAAATAAAAAAGGGAACCTGTTCCTTCTGCTTTCCCATGCGAGGGAGGCTGAGGTCTGGCCAGGGCTGCTGGTTGGTTTCCAGCCAGACATCTGCCCTGGATGAACCACGTGGGTGGTCGCACTTGCGTCAGGGAGGACACCACCTTCGCGAGTCCAATGACTGGAACTTAATTAAATCCAAGGTCAGCACATCGAGAAGTACAAAGGCAAATGATGGGTCGTTAAGACGATGGAGACAGAGGAAAGAAAGGACAGCAATGTCAGAGCGCTGGTGGCTGTTCTAAGAGTCGCTGGCTCGCATCCTTCTCCCACACGGGGCCCAGCAGGTGAGGACTGCAGCCCAGAGACCAGCGAGGGGCTTAGGACAAGCAGCCGCACTTTCAAAGTCAGGATCGTTAAGAGCTGCTGGGAGCTGCTGCCCACCGGGCCGAGAGGGGCGTCTCCCCGGATGAGGTGCAGGCCCAGAACGTCGCGGGGAGCACCAATCAGAAAGCAGTTTCCCCGCACGTGTCCTGCTCGTTCACGCTCCGCACGTTTGGTGGAGGTGCCTGTTGTAGAGCAGCCCGCGGGTGTGTTTGCAGGAGGAATGACAATTCTGAAAAAGGGAAGTCCTCGCTATTGGGACTTGAACACACAGACTGAAAACGCGTGGCCGTGCAAGCGGTGCCGGGTCCTTTCGCGCTCCTGCTCGCTTCCCTCCTATCAAAGTTTGCAGTCAGGGCTGCGCACAGGTGTCATCTGAGTCCTCAGTGACGGCGTCCACAGCCCGACACAGGACGGCGAACCTGGGGACACCAAACACCCACGTCTGGGCACATCTGTACAGTGAGAGAGGAGATGTGTTTACAGCACTGCACACGGCCTGCCAAGACACAAACACAGTGTAAATAGTTTTAAGCTTTAAAAAAAACTCTTTAATATGCAGTTTGAGGAGCTTAGTACAAAGATTCAAAGCCATAAGAACGACATTTTCTTTAAAATGCCCAGGAGATGACAAGGTAGAAAACTATACACATTTGGTGAGGAAACATTGAGGGCTCGGTAACCGAAAGGGAAGCTGAGTTGGCAGTTGGGCGCCACGCCAGCCACGCTGGGGTCATGGGTGGCCCGCCCAGCCCGAGTCACCGACCCCAGGAAGGAGGAGCACAGCCTCCTAGCCCCTGGCACATCGTGTAACCTTGATATCCTTCTCTCATTTCCTCTCTCATCTGTGACCAGAAGCAGCAGGCAAACAGAAGGGAAGGAGGAGCTGGGGGACCCTGGGGCTGGTGGTGGAAGTGAAGCCACCCTGTGACCTCTCAGGGGAACAGCGGTGAAGACAGGGGTTTGAATCCTGCCGCCCCGTGGGACGCTCGCCCCTCCAACAGCCATTACTGCGGCGATCTTTCAGAGCGCTGCCCGCCGGCCGTGAGAGCAGCGTGGCTTCCACACGAGGAATCAGAAATTACACGGCCAAGTTTCAGTGACAGCATTAGTGACAGGTCTGCTCTGCGGGTCAGCCTTGTTCAGAGGGAACTGTCTGTTTTGTTAGACCTGCCCTAGGACAAGGTCCAATGCTCCTCAGAACAATGTGGCACTAAGAGCCACTGTCCCGATTTTGTAAACACTGTTTTTTCCCTCTTGATTGGCTTCACAGGAAAGGTTGGTGTCACAGCTCTTTGGGGTGACTTACTACGGCCGGCGCCCTGCAGTCCCCTCTCACCGGCCTCTCGCAGACACCAGCAGAGCCCCTCAGAGGCACTGCTGTCCCTGGCAGTGCCCTCGCCTACTCCCCCACGTCACTGTGTCACCTAGTACCCACGCCGACACCCAGCAGTGGTTCCCGTGTCTTGCTCCCCTGATCAGAGGACTGGGAGAGGGCCCCTCCCCCACCCCTGCAGCTGCAAAGGGATGCGGGCCAACTCCTGGCTATGATGCCTCAGGAAAATGGCCCTGCGACAATAGGTTGGAGGCGCTGCACCCACATTCAGAGCTGTTGCAGGAGCCATCACCAGTGAGCAGCCAGTCCCGGCCCTGGCAGGAGGTTGGCATGTGTAATGCATTAGGACGGACCAGCCCCCACCCTGGAAGCAGGGACAGTACGCTGGTCGCTATGCTGCTCCCTTCCAGCCTGCCAGCCGCTGGGGTGCAGAGGTCCGTGCCCAGGACCAAGACCCAAATTTCTGAATTCCCAAGTTCAACGCATTGTTCCCACACCACAAGGACCACAGAAGTCGTGAGTGCACTGCAGAGGTTCTAGAGCTTTCCACACGTGGCAGACACCTTCGCTTTTGCTCTGACCACCCACCTGTGGAAGTCACTTGCCACTGAAGATGATTTTAGTGAGGCTCGTAACTGCAGTTGTTTCCCTGGTATTCGTCAGGGTTCTCCAGAGGAACAGGCCAACGGAACCCGTGTTTACACAGAGAAAGAGAATTATTTTAAGGAAGTGGCTCATAGAACTGTGGGCCCGGCGAGTCTGAAAGCTGCAGGGCAGGCCAGCGGGCTGGGGACCAGGGAAAAGTTGTTTTTGAAGTCTCAGGTCTGGAGACAGAATTCTGTCTTCCTTGGGAACCTCAGTCTTTTCTCTTAAGGCCTTCAACTGATTGGACAAGGCCCACCACATTATGAAGGGTAATCTGCTTTCCTTGAAGTCTATCAATTAAATGTTCATGACATTTTAAAAAACAACAAAACATAACAAAAACCTTGCTTTGGCCAGGTGGCTCAGTTTGCTAGAGTGTCATCCTATATACCAAAGGTTGTGGGTTCAATTCCTGGTCAGGGTACATACCTCGGTTGGGGTTTCAATTCCCAGTTAGGGCAAATACAGGAAGCAACTCATCTACGTCTCTCTCACATTTCTCTCTCTCCCTCCCTCCCTCCCCCCTCTCTCTTCTCCTCCCTTCCTCTCTCTTTAAAATCAATAAACATATCCTTGGGTGAGAATTAAAATTAAAAATAATAATTAAAAAAATTTTAATATCTTCACAGTGACATCTAAACTGGCATTTGACCAAAGCCTGTGTGCCATTGCCCATCCCAGCTGACGTATAAAATCACCCGTCACGGCCCAGCAATGTCCGTTGTGGCCCTTGCAGCTGAGTGAGGCTCGCGTAGCTGCAGAGAGGGAGGAAGTCCGGATGAGATACAGAATCTTCCAGGGCAACACTTCTTTCCAAGCTCCTCACTGGCTGTAAGCTCCTGGAGGGAAGGACCATGTTGGAGAAGACTCTGATCACCACTGCCAAGTCCAGGCCACGGCCAGGAGAGATGCTTCACAAACAGTAAGGGCATCATGAACTTTGGGTCCAGGCGACCTGGCCTCACGGCCCAGCTCTACAACACACTGGCTGTGTGACCTTGTTTATTACGTAACCTCTCTGTGCCTTGGGTTTCTCATGTGAAAATAGAAATAATAAAGTGGGAACAATAATTGTTACAATTAAATGAGTTAATATTTGTAAAATGCTTAGAGTGCTACCTAGGTGTTTGTTACATAGATAGAAAGAAAATCTTACCATGGATGATAGGTACATCATTGCTCATTCAGTAGTACCACTGTCCCCAAAGTTTAAGCCTGTCCCCACCGAGCCTGGTGGGAGGCCCTCCCACCCTCTACTCTATGACAGGCCTACAAGGATGGGAAGCGTGGACGCTGGGTTCTGCACACACCTGCCTGCCCACCCACAGGCAGGTGAAATTAAACTAAATAAACTGATTCTGAAGTTCACGTGGCAAGTGAAGTGAGCAAGAAGGGCCAGGAAACGGGGAAAGAAAAGCAAGAAGAAGGAAACAAAGAAAAAGGGAGAGAAAGACAGCCACCCCACCCCTCGAGGCACCGCAGAACGTCTCAGTGATGACAATAGCTTGGCCAGTGGACAGACGGACAGACAGCCAGTGGAATAAACTACAGAACACAGACACAGACCTAGTCCGAATCAGAAAGTCCATAAATCACGAAGGCGACACGCCTGATCTCTGGGCGTGGGTCGGTAAATAGTATGAAGCCAACCGAAAAAGAGCTAAGTGCTGATCCACACTTCCTATTTTGCCACAGCACCAGCTGCAGACGGCCCAAAGATGTAAACATTTAAAAAAAAATGAAACCACAAATGGATTAGAAGAAAATATGGAGAACATTAGAAAAATTCATATAGAAACTTGGAGTATGATAAGCCTTTCTTTACCCAGCATCCATATTTTAAAAACTGCTGTATTCTGCCTCCTAACTTTATGCACACACAGCATAAGCAAAATCCAGCGTGGGGGGTTGCAACCCCAGCACAGATAGCTGATTTTTTTCTTAACGTACAAAGAGCTCCTAGGTATCATTAAGAGAAAAGGTGAAGCCGACACCATTCGGTTTGGATGGGAGACGTCGTGCAGAGGCAGTTCACAGAAAGGGAAACGCAACCAGCTCTTAGAAGAGCGGGATGGTGCTCAGTCTCACTGCAGAAGAAGAAACGCACCTGGAGCTGTGGGCGGGGGGTGGGGCGGGGGGAGGGGGGCTGCCTGAACCCAAGGCTACAGAGAATGAGGGTCTCTAATGACCCTGGAGGCCGTGCATGCGGTGCAACCCCACCGAGGGTCTGGAAAACCTCATAAATATCACAAACAAACTTACCCTTTGACCCAGCAATCCTACTCGCCAGAATTAACTTACAGATGTACCCGCACACCCAGGAAATGGCCCCAGGCGGCACTGTTTGTAGGAGCAGGAGACCTGGGAGCAGCCCAGCCACCTGTCCACCAGAAACTGGGTGGGGACATTTACAGTGCACCCAACAACAGGATACTGTAAAGCTGTAAAAATGAATGAAGACGTTCTTTATGCACAGATTTGAAAGATCTCCAAGACATACAATTCGGTGAAAAGAACAAAGTTCCCATAAAATGCTAGCTGGTCAGGCTTGCCACGTGGGCATTTCATTGCAGTTTTAGTTCGCATTTCTCTTAACATAAGGGAGATTGCGGATCCTTCCATTACTTTGTGAGCCAACAGCGTTTCCTTTCCTGTGACGGAGGAAGAGAAGGGAAAAACACACACATGCACGTTTGCTGGTGTTTGATGGAGATGCCCAGGAAGCCGACACCCATGTGCAGTGGGCTGGGGTTGGTGGGAATGAGGGCAGCCGCCGGGTTCCCTGTGGTTTTGATTTCTAAACCAGGAAAATGAAGTATCCAGAAAGAAAAGGAAACCCAGTGAAGTTTTCCCCTACCCATTCCTTGGACTCCTGCTCATTCCACTGTTTTCTCATTTACCAAGTATTTTTTTTCCAGCTCAAAGTGTGACTTTTGAAGAATGGGGCAGTTTCAAGGCTAATGGGGTGGCCAGGGGTGTGCACAAGACCCATAAGGACTGCCCCTGGGGGTGAACTCTTGCCCACTGGTGGAAGATGAGGTCGACAGAGGAGTTGCTACTTTTTCAGGAAGAGCCACTGGCTGCTTTGGAGAGAAACTGACCCCTTCATCCACAGCAGGTTCCTGCAACCAGCTGAGGAAGAGAAGCCTCCCACGCCTGGAATATCCCTCTGGCCTTCAGTGCTGCAGCTGGACCCAGACCAGCTGACCGCCCCACCATTGTTAAAGCTTTGCTGGGATCGCAGACGTGCAACTGCTCTTATGTTTGTTCGCTCCTCTGCATTTCCCTTGGAGCGCCTGGGACCGCAGCCTGTCCCCCACCTCACCCCCCGCACTCCCCACCCCCGCTTTCCACATTTTCCCAGCCAACGGGCCCCCTGGCTGCAGCGAGGCTTTACCCTCCTTCGCAGAAGAGCAGGAGCCGGCCGCACATCTGACGCACGTGGAGAGAAGAAAGCAAATGGCGTCTCCAAAGCCGTGTCCCGGGGGCCGAGCGCTGGCAGCGTCTCCCTTTGATGCCTCTGAGTTTATGAGCTCAGAACACAATGTGTTGGAAGTTAGCAGAGCAGCTGCCCCGGAAAGATCGTGCTGTGTCCGCCGGCTGGGACTTCAAGGAGAAGCGCCGAAGGGTGTGGGGGCGCAGGGAGAGGGGAGACAGTCTCCACAAAACAGGCAGTTCCCACCAGCCTGCGCCCCTCCCTGCACAGGAGCTGATTGGGTTTGGCGTGTGGCAGGCTGGGGAAGAGGCAGTTGTTCTGTTCCTGGGACGGAGCAGACCTGTCCTCTGCCTGTGCTGCCTGCTGGGTCGCAGAGGCATGGACGCTGACCGCCTGGAGGCCAGAGGCCGGAGGCTGGACTTCGGCTCTCCTGGGCCCCAGTTAGCATTCCCTTCCCAGCCCCATGACGGAGTCCGGGGTTCCCTCCACGTCCAGAACCACAGAGCCCATCTCTGCAAGGCCACTTTTTTTCCCTAATGGAAAACTCAGTGACTGAGGAAAGGATGCCTGGTCCCCTGCAGTGATGAGTCATCCCCTCTTCAGAGGGACAGGGCACTGTGATGTGTTTCTCCTGTTCTTCATAATGTGCCAAAGGGACCCCCTCAGTCACGGCAAACACGCCACTGCCATCTGGAGTGGCCAGACCACACACCAAGAGGCCCTGAGCGCGTGCGAGGACAGGCCCTTCCTGCATCCAGGCCATGGCGTTCCACAGCGGGGACATGGCAAAGTGCGGGCCGCGGACCCGAGAACCGCACATCTCCGGGAGGGGGTCTGGTCCCCCCACCCCGTCCCAGCCATCTGGCTGGGGCCCAGCAACTGCTGGGGCAGGCAGCTCCTCTCCTGCCTGAGCACCACCCTGTGCCTTTGAGCGAGCAGCCACGACATCCCTCTTCACGACGTGCGTCTGCCCACGAGTCCCTCCCGCCATCGCAGGCCTCAGACCCCAAGAGGGATGCCCCGGGCACAGAGAGCCCTCCCCTGCAGGGTGCTAGTCCTGGGCTCCTCCACCCACGCCTCGCTGGTCATGATTCCAAAGCCCTTCCCCAACCTTGACCTTCGCCTCCGTGCTCCTGCTCCGTGCCATGAGCCCTCACTGGTTTCTCTGAGAGGAGCCGAGGGTGCGAAACCACTCGGCGGTTTACTTGTTCAGCCACCGTCTGTTCAGTGCCTGCTGTGCACCAAGCGCCACTCGGGAAGCTCTCCTTGTCGTCTTCCCCCCACAGGGCACACTGGCCCCGCCTTCTCAGGTCAGGAACCTCGGATGTGCCTGTGTGTCTCAGACGGCCCCTCCCAGCTGCGGAATGACCTTGGGCAGCAAAGCTCCAGGAGCAGCAGACGGGGAGCAGCTGGCTGCTCGGGAAACGCCGACCTGTGCGGGAGTCCAGACCGAGGCGGGGCCTCTGTGTGTTAGTCAGCTGTGGCTGTGTAACAAGTCAGCCCACACCCAGCAGCTCGCAACAACAACAGTGTCCTTATGTCACAGTCTCCATGGGTCGGAGCCCAGGGATGGCGGGGCTGGTGGCTCTGATGTGGGCCCTCCCGTGCAGTCATCACTGAGCAGAGGCTACTGCTCGGAATGCTTGACTGGGGTTGGGGTGTCTGCTTCTGAGATGGTGCCACTGTCACGTGGCCAGCAAGTCAACACGGCTGTGGGCGCCAGGCCTCAGTTACTCTGTCCACTGTCTCCTACAGGCCACACGGGCCACCCCCCAGGCTACCTGGGGCCTCCCCAGCGGCTGCGCACCACAGTAGCCGAGTCTGATCAGGGAGAAGTCCCTGAGCTACAGCTGACGTTTGTTCCACCAGAGCCGGTGCGGACTCTGTGCATCTCTACCCACCCCACCCCCCACCCCGGGGGCGCGGTCTGTAACAGCAGACCGGCAGGAGGTGTGTGTCAGGGGACACACGGACTGCTCGGCAGAGGGGCAGAGCATTCTGACTCGGTCGGGAGCAAGGCAGCAATGCTTGCTTCACAGCAGCACCGACAACCCAGAGACCAGGCAAAGGCCAAGTGCAACCCGTCCTCACCCCACCTTCCAGAGGGCACGTTGAGGTGCTTCGGCTTTACATAGACAGTGGCCAATGGTCAGGGGACAAGAAGTTGAGGGTGTCATGCTGGGTACTCTCCCACTATTGTCTTTCAGGATGACCTCTGGGACTTTGTCTGAAGTTCCTAGGGCACAGGGGACACTGAAAGAAAAGGACTATGTGGAACTTGGGGTATAGCCCTGAAGGAAGACTAAAACCACCTGTGTTTGGTAGCTGGGTCTGAGCTGCCAGATGGGGCGGAGGGGCTGCCCCTCACTGCCCATCAGAAGGCATTGGACCGTGAGGAGAGAAGGTCGACCCCAGGAAGACAGGAAGAGAGGCCTCGGTGTGGTGGTGGCAAATCTCCAGATCCCATCATGGCTGATCCACAGCAGCAGGACGGGCCCGCCGGAGCAGAGAAGGGACCTGGACAGGGACTCAAGTGGCAGCCACCTCGCAAACTCTATCCCCCAAGGAGAATCTGTGAGTCCTCGCAGGACCCAGCCTTCGGGGGACAGGAGGGCTTCCACCCAGTGCCTACTCTCATGGGAGTCCATTGTCACCCCCTGAGGACAGACAACTGTGAGAGCGGGGGCACCCGATGGCCACCGTCCCAACGGGCGTCAGACCCAGAAGCAGCAGCAGAGAGCTGATCTGAAGCCCCCTCAGTTTCCCCACCTGCAAATATCGAAAAAGGTGAAAACCAGCTGTTTCCACGCTGAAGAAGCCAATGCCCCGTGACCAGCCAGGGGTCCCGATTCAAACACCCCAAGGAGTCACACAAAAGTGTCCACACGACTCAAGCTACAATTTTTACTTTAATCCACTCACACTTGAAAGCAGTGCTGCAATGAAAAGAGGACCGAACTTGGCGGGCAGGCGTCTGGTCCGAACTCCAGCGCCGCCACCGGCCCCCTGCAGGAGCATCGTCGGGTTCTCGAGTTTCTCGACCACTTGAACACGACGATGATCACGTGCCAACACACGTGCACGTCGCCGCAGTCCGTTAGGGCTCCTGTGAAGTCAGTGATTCCCATCACTCCGGGCTTTTAGGGGTGGGACGCGGGGCTGCCGTCCTGACTCAGGTCTCGTGTGAAGGGCCTGGGCCGCGGAGGGCGCCCAGCACAGGAACGCAGTGCGGGCTCACGGGCCGAGAGGGCCCCGCCAGTCCACCCGCCCCCTTCACAGCTGGCGCTTGGGGGCCAGATGGCTCAAAGCCGCCAGGCCGGGGCCTCACCTCTGCTCTGCACCTCCTGTTTCCCAGCCGGGTCATGAAGGCAGCCCAGTGAGTTGCAGAATGTGGCTTCATAGCCGCCAGGCATGCTGGCCTTTTCCCCTAAGGGGAACACAGTGCCTTCTCATTTCTGACACCTGTAGAAATCGTAAAACTAAACCTCACTCCTGACTCATCCGGCATCCCAAGGGTTCCTTCCTGCTGCACCATTTTTCTCTGCCATTCCCCAGGCCTGTACCTGCACTGGCTGCCCAGGGGCTGACGAAACAATCCCCTTTTCCCCGCTCGCCCACTGCAGCACAGACTCCCCCCAGCACCCACCACCCCGACTCCCCTCAGCACACTTCCCCCCAGCATACCCCAGTGGGCCTCCCCCTCTGGGCACCATCTTCTCACTGTGCTCTTGGCCTTGCTTGCAATTTCCTCTTCCTCCTTTAGCTTTGGCAAATGTCCCCTCTGCCTGTCCTCCGTGTTCTATGCTTTCCCTCTCTCCTCATTCTCAAGAGCTGAGAAACCCCCACATCTCTGCAGACAGCCCCCAAATCCACATCCCCAGCCTTGGCCTACTGCCAAGGGCTGGGCTGGGAGCCTCAGCCACCATTTCCTCCCGGAGCCCGAAAACAAATACGCTGCCTTCCCTGCAAACCAATTTCTCTCCTGCTGGCGATTTTCCGTCAGTCGTCTCGCTCAAAGTCATCCCGACTGCCTCCTCCCCCACACCCCGTCAGCTGTGAGGCCCTGCGGGGGTTTCCGTCACAGTGGCCATCAAACGTGTTCATTTTCTGCCATCCACTGCCATAAAGATCCTCCAAAAATACTTCTTTCCCACTGTCGTTCCCCCTTGTGAGGTGTTCAGGTGCCATCCCCAGTGGCAGAGACCAAGGACGCGGTTTAAACCTGAAGCCTGGCCTTCAGACACCCCTACAGTCCCCCACCTGCTTTCCACACCCATAGCTGCTCCCAGAACCCCTCGCCTAGCCCGACTGTTCATTCTGCGCGTGTTTTATAAACGGCAGCTTCTCCTAGTCCCTTTCCTGGAGAGCTGATGCCCGGAGCTACCGTTTCCATGGTGACACCCACGTTTCAGGTTCTGTTCTAAACATTTCACACACACCATATCCTATAATCCTCTCTCCAACCTCAGGAAGCACGCATGTTAGCACCCAACGTCATAGATGAGGCAACTAAGACACAGAGAGGTCGAGTAAGTTGCCCAAGGCCACGCAGCCTGTGAGTGTGGAGTCAGCATCCAACCCTATGCCATCTGTCCCCAGGGTCACCGAACCGAGAGGCCCACGTTGGCAAGCAAGCCTGTTTGTGCAGAAGGGTACCCTGGCAGCCCAATGTGTTAGTATTAACCCAGGTTGCACGATGTTGTGACGATTTTGAAGTGTAAGTCCCGGAGAACAGAAAGTTCTCCCCTGACCTTCAGGCCTGGGAGAGGATGATGAAACAGTAAGTTATCCTGCCATTAAAATTATGTTCAATCACCCCTAATGGAATGTCACCTCCAAGACAGCCATTAAAGCCACCAGCCGAACAGGCTGACAGGGTTCCACATATATCACCATGACCTTGTCCCTCTAACAGTCATTTTTTCGCAGATGCTAAACGATGCTCAGACCTGCCCTGTAGATGTCACCAGGACCAGAGGGGCCTGCTGCCGACCCCACAATGGGGACATCTGTATGTCAGTGTGGTGGGGCCTTGATGGCGGGCAGCCCCCCAGTACGTGGAGACACAGACTTTGACCTGCGTGCAAAGTCCTCACTGCTGACAAGGTAAGAGCTGGCTCCGGCACAGGGTGGCCCTGCCCGGCCACTGGGCGGGGTGCCGGGCCCCGCCATTCACGGCCTCACAACAGCATGGCCCTTCTCCAAGGGCACTGGGCTCCCCAGGCTGTGATCGCTGTCCAGCACCCTGGAGAGTCCAGCTTCCTCCTGGGTCCCGGCCCCCAGGAGCACTTGCTCTGCCCCAGACTCAACACCGCCAACAGTTTTGGCACCGAGAACCTTCCCCTGCAGAGTGAGCCAAGGTGGTTGTTTTTGCCTCCATTTTACAGACGGGACAAACAAGATCGAAGGGGGTGAAATGAGGCAGAAATGGTGGGCTGCAGCCCCACACGCCATGCTGTCCCTCAGCACCTGCACAGACCTTGTTCCTTTCCTGTCTGTACTTTGCCCCGTTAATACAGCAGGCAGCATTGTCCCTGACTAATGATGGGAAGCTGCAACACCACTGGGCTGAAAGAAGTGGCCCTAGTGCACATCCCACAAGTGGCAGCGCAGGACCACTCCCCCGAGCCAGCAGCAGCGCCCCCCACTCTCTGGCCGGGCCCACATCCTCACCCTCCAGAGCGGGGAAACCTCTACCACCCCAGCGCCAGCCTCCTCTGCTGTGGCTGAGGCCCCGGCTTGTGTCCTGCACAGCCCTGTTTGCTCCTCCCCGCGTTGCCGAACTTCCTGGGAGTCCTCCCTGGGCCCAGGCATCTGTCCTCTGAGCCTTCAGAGTGCTGCCCATGGATGCTGCCTGTGGACACTGCCCGGCACTTTTAGCCGAGCCTGACTCTGGGTCCTGGTCTGTCCTCTGGGCAATGCCGGCGTCCCCACAGCCCAGGAGACAAGACACTGACCACTCTTGCTACCAGTGGCTGAACCAGCCGGACTTTGGCACAAGTCTTGCACATTCTGGGGTCTGTTTGGACTTGTCCGCAGGTGGGGGCTTCCCTGTGTGCTCAGCCCCCGGAGCCACCTTCAGGAACCTGAGGCGCCACTGATTTCAGAGAGGGCTTCAAGATATGCCAGCACACTGTCCCTGTCTTCCCCCGAATGAGACAGGCCAAGGCAAAGGCCACCTTGGTTTCAAGCAAAAGTCCCTACAGTAGTTGAATTCCTGGGGTGCCTACCGGTCAGCCAAGCAGTTTTGAGCACTTTACCAGGACTGACTCCTCGGAGACCTCCTGTGGGGAAGGTGTCACTATGACCTCGCTGATGACTGAGGGAGCTGAGGTAAAAGGAGCTGAGGAAGTTGTCCAGAGTAAATAATTCTTGGAGCTGGATTCAAACCCAGAGCCTGACTCGAGAGTGCGATCTTAGCCACCACCTACCATGCACAAAATAATCATGGTGCCAAGTGAAGAGCAGACTTTGGCATCAGAATTCGAGTTTTGTTCCTGATTCTGCAACACCAACAAGTTATTGAACCTCTCAGAACACTGGTTCCCTTATGAGCAAAAGCTGAGCTCACACTGAGTGTATCTTGAAGGTTAATGATAATCAAATAGAATTGTGTGCAAACGTGTTCTAGAACAGTTTCTAAAATGTATGGGTGTTGAGACTTCCAGTCAAGATGGCAGCACAGGTAAACACGGCTCACCTCTTCACACAACCACATCAAAATTACAACTAAAATATAGGACAACCATCACTCAGGACCATCAGAAATTGAGTTGAATGGAAGTCTGACAACTACAGAATTAAAGAAACCACATCCATCCAGACTGGTAAGAGGGGCACAGATATAGAATGAGCTGGTCCCACATCCACATGTGGTGGATAAAAATTCAGGAGGGATATCTGGGGAGTGAGGAGTCCCAGCCCCAGACCAGGCCACTCAGCTCAGAGTTCCAGTGCCAGGATAAGTCCCCATAACATCTGGCTGCAAAAATTAGCAGGGATTGAGTCAGTGGAAGAAACTTCTGGAGTCCCGAGCAGTTCCCCTTAAAGAAATCCATACACGGACTTACTCAGATTCACTCCCTCTGAGCTCCATCACTGGGGTAGCAGCTTGAAAAGAACCAGTGGCATACAGGGAGGAACTGAAGTGTCTGGCATCAAGGCAAAAGCTGGGGGACAGGTTTCTCCCAGACAGAAAGCTGGGCAGAGGCCATTGTCCTTTTTCTGAGCCCTCCCCGCACAGAGCCACAGAGCCATCAGGCAGGTGCCATATCAGAGACTCCATTAACCTGTTTGCCCCACCCTAGAGATGCCCTGAGACTCCATCCCACCCAACTTATGGGCCTATCAAAGCTTTTAATCATGACTTTCCCATATGACTGGCTGGTCTTGGCTCATGCTTCACAACTTCCTAAATCCTCTCAAATAAGCAACAGCCCAGCCTCAGTGAGTCCCCAGCCTCCATACCTCTTACTAAGTGGCCCCAGGCCCAGCACTAGCAGCAGCCAGCCTAGATTCACAGCTTAGCTTTACCTGGGAATCTGCAAGCCCCGCACAGGTAGCAGACATCTCAGATTGCCTTATAGCTCATTCAGGGTGGCCTTGGGAAAAACACAGGTAGGATCTGACCTTGGCCTGTGCCACCTGGGAATCCCCAGAGCCTGCATACCAGGGGACAGCTATAGACCATGTGAGAGCACCACCACCACCCTGCCCCTGCACAGCTGATCCTCCTCAGTGGGCAGAGGTTGGTGGTCAGTGGTTCCAGCCAATCTTTGTAGATGACTGGCATGGATAAATCCCTCCCACTGATCTGCCAAGAGCAACCAATGGTCAACTATAATTGAGTACCCAGCTTGGAGGATAGGGGAGGCTGTGCCACTGGACCCTACAGGACACCTACTACATTAGGTCATGCAACCAAGACAGGGACTCATAACAGCTCTACCTAATACATAGAAACAAACACAAGGAGGCTGCCAAAATGAGGAGACAAAGAAACATGGCCCAAATGAAAGAACAGCTCAAAACTCCAGAAAAAGAACTAAACAAAATGGAGATAAGCAATCTATCAGATACAGAGTTCAAAACACTGGTTATAAGGATGCTCAAGGAACTTAGCAAGAACCTCAACAGCATAAAAAAGATCCAGTCATAAATAAAGCATACACTAGTTGAAATAAAGAACCATTTACAGGGAAACAACAGTAGAGTGGATGAAGCTGAGAATCAAATAAATGATTTGGAACATAAGAAAGCAAAAAACCACCAATCAGTACAACAAGAAAAAAAAGAATCCAAAAAAACAAGGATAGTAAGCAGCCTCTGGGATAACTTCAAGAGGTCCAACTTTCAGGTCATAGGGGTACCAGAAGGAGAAGAGAAAGAACAAGAATTTGGAAAATCTGTTGGAAAAAAATAAAGAAAACTTCCCTAATTTGGTAAAGAAAATAGACACACAAGTCCAGGAAGCACAGAGAGTCCCAAACAAGCTGGATGCAGAGAGGCCCACTCCAAGACACATCATAATTAAAATGTCAATGGCTAAAGATAAAGAGAGAATCCTAAAAGCAGCAAGAGAAAAGAAGTTAATTCCCTACAGGGGAGTTCCCATAAGACTGTAAGCTGATTTCTCAAAAGAAACTTTGCAGGCTAGAAGGGATTGGCAAGAAATATTCAAAATCATGAAAAGCAAGGATCTACAGTCAAGCTTGCTCTACCCAGAAGATATCAGAGAAGATAAAGAGCTTCCCAGACAAGAAAAACCTAAAGGAGTTCATCACCACAAAACCATTATTATATGAAATGTTAAAGAGGCTTATTTAAGAAAAAGAAGATAAAACTATAAACAATAAATACATATCTATTATCAATGATTGAATCTAAAAAGCAAACTAAGGCAAACAAGAAGAACAGAGACAGGATCATGGATACGGAGAGCATTTTGATGGTTGCCAGATGGGAGGGGGATGTGGGGGAATGTGTGAAGAGGTGAGGACATTAAGAAGTACAAATAGGTAGTTACAGAATAGCCATGGGGCTGTCAAGTACAGTGTAGGAAATGGAGAAGCCAAAGAACTTATACACCTGATCCATGGCCACGAACAATGGTGTGGGGATTGCCAGATGGAGTGGGGGGTGATGGGTGGAGGCAGACAAAGGGGGGAAGATTGGGACAATAGTAACAGCATAATCAATAAAATATAATTTTAAAATAAAATAAACATAAAAAAATAAAATTAAATTAAATGCATGGGTGCTGAGTCACTGAGCGTTTCCTTATTTCCTCTAAGTAAGAAAGTCTTCAAATTGAACGAAGTGCCTGCTGCTATGGTGACCATTTTAGTGCCGAATACTTCAGGGCCAAGGGCTTTTAAAAGACCTCACAGAACCGTTCAAGAGGAGTACTTCTAATCTTTTTAGAGAGTTTTAAAAAATCATCTTACGTAGACAGGAGAAAAATATCGGCCTCCCTCAAGATTGTGGCTAGATTAACCATATTTAACAACATTTCCTGTATCTATAATAAACCATCAGAGTCCTTTTTGGTCAGGAGCCTGGTATTTCTAGCTTGTCAGTGAACAAACACGTAGCTGCTTGTACCTACTTCAGGAAGAGAACCTTCTGCGCTGGCTGAGGGCTTTGATGCCCTCAGTGTCCAGCCCCCAGGGGCACCATGGAGACGCTGAGAGGTCAGAGGGTACTTAGCTCATGTGCAGGCCTGGCCTACTCTTTCTTTCCCGAATCCATGTGCTCCCTGAACCAGGCCCAGTCCTTTCCTGACGTCACAAGGAGACTTTCTGGTTTCTTGATGGAGCGATGGGCATTGAGTGGGTGCTGGACTGCTTCTCAGAGAATCTGCGAGCATAACTCTGATTTCTCTTCCTCTCCTTGCACAAGTCATTCAACCCCCCCGAGACCTATTTTTTTTTAATCGAGTGTGAATTTCATTACAAGTATCTCTGAAAACACAGGGTAAATGCAATGTCCCTTTCACATGCCATTCCCTCTCTTTGGAATAGATGTGCGATGTTCTTCCCTCTTCCCTGACCCTTTCTCCCAGAAAATTCCTAGCGTATCCTTCAAGATTCAGCTTAAAAGCTCCCTCTTCCAAGAAGCCCTCCAATATTAGCAGTCTGAGATGGGTGCCCTGTTCATTCTCCCATAAGGCCCAGGCTTGTTTCCACCATGGCACTGATGGTCTGTCTCTTACACTGAACGGTGAACTCCAGCAATGGGGGTCTTGGCCATGTTTGGACCCCAGGACCTGTGCAGGCAGGGCCTGGCCCATGGTGGACTCTCGGTAAGAGCTTATTGAGCAAATGAATCATAACACTGAATTCCATAATCCAATCCACATTTTCTCATTTGCTCACAATATGGCATAGAGGTTATACCTCCAGAAATAAAAACATCAGAGGTTGTGAGATCAGAGAGTTGGGTCACAGAGCAGGGCACAGGGCAGGGGTGCTGCCACCCCGACATGTCAGGCCAACCTCACTGAATGACAGAGCCACATGGGGAGGGGAGGGCAACCTGGCTGCCCCGTGCCAGGCTTTTAAAAGGGACAGCAAGAATCCATGCACTAATTTGCCTCCTGAGACAATGACAGCTTGTGGAATTAAACCACAAGACTATTGACGAATCCCAGGACAGAGATGGAGGACAAAATCGATGCCCCATCAGCCTGATCCTGGATTCCAGAAGTGCAGAGTTGTGTGGGGTCCTCATGGTCACCTGCTCTACCTTCTACTCGGTGCAAAAATCCCTCTGGATCCAGCAGTCACTCCCCATCGTGAGGGGTTTCAAAATCTCAAGACTCGAAGTTACAAGTGGCAAAGAGAAAGTCCACTCTGACACGGGGATGTGTTCGAGAATCAGTGGAACACTTACTATGCATCACGCACGACCTCGGGAAACACAAGAAACAGACATGAAGAGGGCACGTCACGCCTGCTCAGAAAGCGGACGCTAGCACAGAGCAAAGAGGCCGGCCCAGCGGCGGGCATGACGGAGACGCCCAAAATAAGGGCTGTAAGGCGGGCAGAGATGGGCTGAGGGACGCGGAGCCACATGCGGGGGTCCTGCGGAGCAGCTGGCCCCACTCCTTCAAAACCAACCAACTCAGATGGTAGACTTGATTCCAGAGAACAGACTGTTAGAAAAAAAATGGGAGAACAGGAGAAATTTCAGTACGGATTGGGTATCAGATGGCAGCAAGGAGTTGCTGGTAATTTTTAGGCCTACCACATAGTACATCGGAACTGCCCATATTTTTTAGAGATGCGAAATCTAGCATGTAGATTTTGTAGAAGTGAAATGACATGATGCTTTTTTAAAATTCAGACAGAGAGCGAGAGAGGAAGCGCGTGTGGTGAAATCTTGATTCTGGGTGACTCATGGTTAGGTTGCTCTGCTGTCTACTTTGGGGAATGTTTGAAAGTTTGATAATCTAGAAAGATCAAAAATGAAAATAATGTGACCTGTGTCATACAAGACACTTTCAGCTGAGCCTTGATGGGTGAGCAGGATCCCACAGACGGAGATGGACGGGAAAGTCATCCCTCGGGGAGCCGCCCAGCAGAGGCCCGAGGCTGGAAGGGCTGGTGGTGGCTCCGGAGCCCGTTGGCCTCTGTGTGGGTCTGAGTTTCAAACTCTGTCCCAGGTGCTAGAGGGTCACCTGAGTTGACCCGTTCCTCAAGGATGTGGTGAGTGCTAATCAACAAATAAACTTTCCACAAACACTGGGCGCTGAATGCAGGCCAAGGGGAGGGTGCCAGACAACTTTCCAAAACAACCTGTTTGTTCTAACCGTGTGGACTCTTGCCACAAGGACAGTCCCCTGCACCCTTCTCGGATGGTGTGATTGCCCCTCCTGGAGGGTCCAGGTTCTGTCTAGACAGACCACCAGCCCCACATCCTCTTTGGGGAAACCCACAGTCTTCTTGAGAACAAACAAACCATCTCTCCTCTTCCTCTGGGTCCCCAGCATCTCCAGAGAGAGCAGGTCAGAGGGGCCCACACAGGAGCAGGCCCCAAGGATGTCTGCCTCTTCCCGTCCTCCCCACCCCCCAAAATCTGCAGGCTGCCCTTTCTCTCCCTCGAGACTCCGCCCCTGCTGGGGTGAGGTGGGTTTTCAGGACCCACCACAACGTCCTGACACCTCCTCCCTCCTCTCTGGGCCTGATTTGCTCCTGGATCATCCCGTTTCTCTGAGGTCATGGGAAAATGAACCTGGCCTCAGTGTTCCCCCTCGGGGTGATGGCATTTGACGGCCTGAGAGTCGCTCAGAAGGGATCCACAGCTTGCTCACCTGAGCTGGCAGGTTGCTCAGCTGAGCTGGCAGGTTCCTCTCCTGCGAGCTCATCTTCACCTTGCCACCCTCATCGCTAACCTCCGAGGGCTACATAATCAAAGGGAAAATATTTACAATGCAAGGTGACGTAAAAAGATTTAGACAGGGGTCAACAAACCTT
Organism: Trachops cirrhosus; assembly: GCA_028533065.1. Classification (NCBI taxonomy): domain Eukaryota; kingdom Metazoa; phylum Chordata; class Mammalia; order Chiroptera; family Phyllostomidae; genus Trachops; species Trachops cirrhosus. The sequence continues at coordinate 74,984,793 of CM052546.1, read as the reverse complement.
CAGCTTGCAGAGACTGCTTCCCCACGAAGGGCCTTGGAGGGAGGCAGGGGTGTGTGGTGCCAAGGGCATGGGGTTGCAGAGTCAGACAGAGAACGGAGTTCAAATCCTACCTCCCCGCTTACTAGTTTGGGCAACAGAGTTAATCACGGGTTATAGCGCCGATCCCACAGTTCTTTGCAGATTAAATTAGAGTCGTGCAAGTGAGATGCCTTGCACGAAGTAAGCGCACTTGGTCTGCCCCGCCCACTCAAGCTTCAGTTTCCTCATCTTTTAGTTAAGGGAGTTGGAGACACAATCAGCAAGGCCACCTTCGGCTCTGATTCTGCCATTTCGTGACGTTTCAGGGGCACTAAATCGCTTCTTGGAGGACTTGCTCCCTACACCCGGCCAGCGCCCACTGCTCGGCTCAGCCTGGTTGTAGGTACCTAAGGACTCAAGAGGCCCCTAGGCCCCGCCCACTGGGAAGGACTTCCTGATCCACGGCAGAGGGGCTTCTCCTTCCTCATTTTCCCGACTGTCTTGAAAGTCACCAGTTGGGTGGAAATACATTGTGAGCAACTCGGACTTAGCCGTTGCCCCGGTGGGCATAGTGGGTAGACTATTCCCTCCGCCAGAGCCAGGAAACACGTCCCCTCCACGCGGCTGACGGCTTCCAGGCACCCCTGCTGGCCAGGCTCCCCACCCGTGCTGCGTTCTGATGAAATCGCAGATCTGAGAAAGTGTTTTGAAGAATGAGGTCCTGGGAGAAGGTGTGGAATCTGATGACTCCAACTTGGGTCTCCAAACCAAACCTCCAGAAAGGACCCCCTTCACCAGTTGAGTGACCTCTTATTGAATGTCACCCCACTGGCCAGCCCCCCTCAGGCAGTAACTGGGGCTCCTCCTCCCTGGGCACCAAGCCCTGGGAGGTGGCCTGGCCACCTTCCATAGGGAACCCCGAGGGTGAGGGACCACATGGCCCCTTTACCCAGACCATCCCTGTTTATTCCGGTTCCCCAGAATAATTATTAATAGTACCTCCTTCCATCCTCAAGAAAGTATCCCAGCTTAGGCAAGAAAGTATATGGTCACCGTACCTCCCGGCCAAGTGACACTTTGAGAAACCTGCCCTCTAGCCCAGCTGGATGACCGCAGCAAGGAGGTCACGTCCAGGTGGTTCGGCCCCTTCAGTCACCGTCTCAGGCCAATGTTATTCCCTACTTTCTCACTGCAAAGGGCGAGGCGACTTTCAAGGTAACAGGAAAAATCAGGGGTCACCAGGCCCTCCTCGGTGAGGGACTGGCCCTGCTGGCAGTCCCGGTGGGACAGGCCCCTCCTCTCTGCAGTCCAGCTCTCCATGCGGAGGCGTGGGGAGGCACTGCCCACCCCTCACCCAGATCCGCCCACTGTGGCTCCCGAAGGCCTCGATGCGTCCCTGTCTTCAGGGGCACATGGGAGCCAAGGACATTCTGTGCGGAACAGATGGGAGCTCCTTCTCCCCGGGCTCATGGCTCTCAGCTGCTATCACGCTGCGACGAGGGAGACTCGAAAGGAGGCCTAGGGTGCCGCGGAGAGCTCAGCTGCTGACGTTCTGACATTTTTTTCCTCCTCAGCCAGCAATTCCATGGTTTTGCTCACTGGGCTGCAAAGGAAACAAATGCCTTCTGGAGAACTTGACGTTTGCAACAGTTAGTGATTACGCTGCCTCTGCCGCTGTGCAGCTTGGGAGTTCACCAAGGACACAGTGTGGGCCCATTTCACAGACGGGAACGCCAAGTTCAGCGAAGGAAAGAGGTTCTGGTCTTTCACTTCACCCGGCCAGCCAGGCTTCCTTCTAGAGCTAATCGAGGCTTTGACCAAACCGCTGACGAGCGCACATTCACACACACGCCACTGGTCCCCGGGGCCTCCATGGCTTCCCTGCTCTGGTGTTGCTCGGGATCCTTTCCGACTTCCTGGCTATAAATACACCAAGAACAAACGTGCCCCTTCGTTCCACTCCACCAGCCAAAGAAGCAGTCACTCGGAGGCGGGAGCAGGGAGCAGCCAGGAAAGGGCGAGGCGACAGATGGCTCAGTCCGGGACAGAGGGGGCGTTTTCTTTGCATTTTGACTTTTAGCTGCAGCCGCCAGCCTGCTGTTGGGGGAGGCCAAGCCCTCTCACACTCTCCTGGTGCCCCAAAGGCTGGGGCTGGGCAAACAAGGAACAAAAATTCCCCTTGTTTGGATTCCACCGACCCCGTGGGCTGGCCCCAGGCGAGGCCCCCTCGCTTCCAGCCCTCGGCCAGCCGTGAAAATCCACATCAGCCTTTCCAGGTGGTCACACGGCCACACCCTGCAGAAGCCATTCCTTCTCACGACCTCTGTCTTCCTCTTCTCCCACATTCCGAGTAAATTCTTCCTGCATTTCTCATGCAGTCGGGGTCCATGGTTCCTTTGTTGTTGCTGTGTTGCTTTTGATTAACACACGGCTAGAGCAGTCGTGTCATTACGTAGCAGTGATGTTGTGACGCAGCTGGCCTATCAGCGAGTCCTTCCTGGGTGCTCCCTGCCTGCCCAGGCCCTGCTTGCACGATCACATGTGGTCTTCCCAGCTGACCTACAGTGTAGGTCACACTAGGACTGCTGTCGTTATCGTCATACAGACGGGGAGACTGTGGCCCAGAGGGTCATCTGCCCAAAGTCTCACAGCCCCTGAGAGATGGAGCCGGGAGATGAACGCAGGTTCCCCGACTCCAAATCACTGTGTCCTTTGACATTGTCTCCCTCCTGCCCCCAACTGTCACCGAGCCCAACGCTCCCCGGCGGAACACCGCTGCTGAGAGACGCTGGTGGCTGCAGCCTGACCTAAAGGGCGTGCGGAGGCGGGTTCTGGGTCACGTAAATTTAAGGGACGCCGGGCTCCTGTGGTTCTCAAACTGCTTCGTCTCAGGAATGCTTGACGCCCTGCTTACCCAGGCGATAGCCATCAGCATTTACCATCTTAGAAGTTAAACTGAAAAAATTAATTATTCATTCATTTTCAAATGACAATACTAAACTGACTATTACATGCTGAGATTAACACCATATTTTTAAGATGACTTTTTCCCAAAAAACTAGTGAAAACTAGTGTTTCACATTTCCATAAATCGTTCTAGTGTCCAGCTGAAGAGCTACGTTCTCTTTCCTGCTTCTGAATTCAGTCTGTCGTGCCACCACGAGCCTCGGGAAACTCCGCTGCGCCCTCGTGAGAGCGAGGGAGTGAGAAGCAAAGCGTGACTCAGCACCGGGGTGAAAGTGGCCTTGGCCTCCCAGGGCCACCCCAGGAGCGGGGTCTTCTCTCACTGGGAAGCCACTGGAGGGGTTGAGTAGAGAGTTCGGAGTTACAGGTTAGGAAGTTCTCATGCAGAAGAAGGAGCACAAGGGCGAGGCTGGGCACGGGGAGACCTGTTAGCTGGGCCGCCGAGAACAGCCGTGTCCTGAGGACCTAGATGCACCACCGAGGCCCAAAGGGGAGGCTCGGGGAGACACACAGAGGAGAGGAGCAGGGAGCCTCCAGTGCCACACTCTGAGGGGCCCGGTGCTGACAAAGAACTTGAAGGGAAGGGCCACTGTGGATGCAGGGCGGCTGCACCCTGCCATGTCCTGACTGTGCCTGAGGGTCAGTCAGTGGGCCCCCCTGAGCCAGAGAGAGGGGCCTGCCCTCCCCTGAGTGGGAGCAGGACAAGGCAGGGCCCGCCTGCTCCCCTCCACACACATGCCAAGGGCCTAAAGCAGATGGTCTAGCTCGTCCCCATGCTCCTCTGGACACTGGAGTTGGGCTCACAGAGGCCCCAAAGCCCGGAACCAGTGCCTACACAGACCCTGCATGGAGAGCCTGCTTTCCCAGACCCTCAAATTGCTGTAACTAACTCCCACAGCGACCTGCGGCCTCCTGCTGTCCTGTGTGTGGGTCCGACCACTGCCACCCACAGGTCCTTCATGCTCCCTCCACATCTGTCCCGTGGTGGCCGCTGCGTGGTGGTGGCTGCACGGCCAGCCCTGTTCGCCCTCCCTCCACCCACAGCCAGCTTCAGGCATGGCCGTGTGACTTGTGTTGGCCACGGGTATGTGGACAGAGGGCCAGTATGCCAGTTCCAGGCCTCCACCTCGAGCAGTGGCAGGCTGTCATGCCCTCTTTTGAATGTCTGTCATCATCAGAAGGAGAATGCACTACCAGGTCATCGCTGCCCCTTAGCCTGGGACCCTGGAGGAACAATTGTGGGATAAAATCAGCCAGGCTGGCCCTCGTGGACATACAGCCCAAACCTGAGCCGCCCAGTTCCCAGTGGAAATCGCTGCTGATTGTCCTGTGCTCCTGAGGGTTTGCAGGTGTCTGTCACGCAGCCATAGCTATTCAACACACCTGTCTCCTTGCCCGGACCGTGCTCTCCATGAGGGTTGGGGCCACGTTTATTTTCATCCTGTTTCCCACCAACGTGGCATGCTGCAGTTAATCACAAAAGCATTTCTGCAGGTGAAGGAATGCACAGGTGCGCCCCTAGACCATTCCACCAACCAGACCAGCCTTCCAGGGACCTCTGATCCAAGGGTGATCACCAGACTAAAGACCACCTGTAGGAAACGCAAGGACAGACACACACGCAGGGCTCAGCCAGCACTCGGCCAGCCCTCAATGCCAGCCACCAGCCCAGCGCGCCCTCTGGGATGCAGCCACCCCTTGGCGGAGCCAGCATCCTCGCTCGCCTCTCAGGCTTCAGAGCAAACAGCGTCTTGGACTGGCGATCCCCAACGAGCCGTGGGCCCCAAACTGCCCTTGCTCTCTGAGGTATGGGGTTTCGGGGGGACTCCACACCCATGCCGGGTGAGGCCTCGGACTGAATGTCTGAGTCCCCACAAAGGTCACGTGTTGAAACTCTAACCCCAACATGAGGGCATCAGGAAGTGCGGACTTGGGAGATGATTAGGTCCTGAGGGTAGAGCCCCCATGAATGGGACTGGTGTCCTTATAAGAAAAGACCCAGAGCTTGCTTCGTGTCTCTGCCCTGTGAGGACACAGGAAGAAGACAGCCAACTACGAACCAGGAAGCGGGTCCACCCTGGACACCAAATCTGCTGGCATCTTGGTCTTGGACTTGCAGCCTCCACAACTGTGAGAAACAAATGTCCTTTGTTGGAGCCGCCCAGCCTACTCTAACTTGTGACAGTAGCTCGAGCTAAGACACATGGGTGGCCAGCATTCCAGCAGGAAGAGATGGGTTGCAGGCCAAAGGCAGTGCGAAGACCAGGCCCTGCTGAGGAGCGGAAGGAGGCCGGGCTAGTGGCCGGTCCAGTGTCCCCAGCTCTTCTACCTGGCATCTCTGGGCAGAGTGAGGGGCTCCAGCACCGTTCAGGGACTTGACAAGGGACCCCATAGCCCAGGGAGTCTGTGATATGGGACGTGGGGCCTCTGGAAGGGACAGGCTCATTGGGGTGTGGGTGGAAAGATGGAGCCTGCAGATGACTGACCTCCGTCACTAGCTCCGTGGCACGAGGACCCAAGGCCACCCACCTCGGCGGGTGCCAGGAGCCTCCTCCAAGGGTCACCAGCCCAGGCCGAGGGCAGGGCCAGGGTCCCTGGCTGAAGTAAGGGCCCTTTTCTCTCTCCCACTCACTGCCCGTAAACTCTTCGATGTCCACATCCACAGAGGGGCGCAGGGGGCGGGGAGCCCAGCTTAAGTGGAATGTTCAATGTTCTTCGTGTTCATGGAAACAAGGTCACCTCTGGTCCAGGTCCTGCTGCAGCCTGGGTGGCCCCAGACAGCATGGATGTTGCTCTGTCCCTCTTGGTGGGAGAAGCGCCATGTTCTGAACCTCAAGGGGACCTTAGAGGTAAGGTGACCTTGACCATGTCACAGCTGCACTATTTTTGGAAACTAGTTTAGGGGCAAAACTTATAAATTACCCCCCCACATCACTCCAGGGGCAGCTCCCGGTCTCCTGAAGGAGGCTGTGAAATCCCCCTTAGCTCCCTCCAGCTCGGGTGTGTGGTTCTACTGGGAGCAAATGAATGGCGCCATGTCTAACCTGGGTCTGTGACAGTGAAGGGTCTGTGACGACAAAGTGTCTGTGACAACAAATCAACTGTGACCGAGTCCAGCAGTTTGGTGCAAGGCAGTCACCAGGCACCGGGGGCCCAAGGCACCACCTGCTTAGCCCCCGCAGGCAGCGGGAGAACCAGACTGGCCCTCCCACGCAGACGGAGCGGAGAAACGCAGACGCCATCCCACGCTGGAACTAGGAACAGGGCCCTTTGCACTCCGTCTTGCCAAAAAGATGTTTCCTGCAGCCCTGGCATCTTGCCAGAAATGCTGTTGGTTTCGGCTTCAGCTAACGACCCAGCACGGCGAGGTTCCTGGATGTCGGGCTCTACACATTCACCAAGAGCCCAGACGCCATGCTGAGCTCACAACCCTCCCTCAAGTTCTGTCCATGCTTCGATGTTGAGTCGCAGAGGCCGGGAACCAAACGACATCCTGCAGGGATAGGGCCAGGCCCTTACTGCCCTGTGCCTGTCTCGGTGCCACAGAGGCTGCACAGGTGAAGTCGCCCACAGGAGACATATTAGGAAGTTCGTCCCCCACTGTAAAGTCGCCACATTCTGTCCCACAGGTGCCAGGGCAGTAAGCGGGACAGCAGAGAGGCTGACGTTTCCATCTGAGCGCCAGTGACTTGCAGGGGGAGACTGAGGTGGAAAGTCACTCCTTTGCCTCCATGCTACTTTGGCCTTGACTTTCTCTGCTACAAATAATGGCGAAGGGACTACCAAAACGTCAGGGGGGCCTGGGGAAGGGGCGTCCGTGCCCCACGTCCAAGGGCTAGGCCAGTCGCAGACAATTCACATGCAAGACCACATTGCAGGTAGAGCTATTGCTTCAGCTTCCATTAAATGAAGCAAATATTTATTAACTGCTCGATCTGCTCAAAAATAAATATTGACTCCCTGCGTGAGGCTTAGTCCAGCTCCTCGAAGAGCCCAAGACAAGCAAACTCACGAAAGCGAACGCGAGCAGAGACAGCAAGCTTACAGGCTCCTCTGAAGGTGGGTCGGAGACACACTGTCCAGCCACATCTGGCCACAGAACACCATGGCCCTAAATATCCCAGCTGGCCAGTGGCAATAAGAGCCCCTGTGTACATGTCACAAGCCCTGACACACAGGTGGCCTCCTGGGGCGGCCCCACAGTGGCGCCCAGGGGCAGCACCCCAGGCTGGACTGGAGGGGAGTTTCTGCAGAAGCGGGTAGAGGGGTCTCACCAGGCAGAAAGCACCCTACAGTAGGAGAGGTGAGGGGAGGGGGTGGGTGGAAAGAAGAGGGGAAGAAAAGACAGTGAGGGCAGCTGTGTGGAGACCTAAAAGAACATTCTAGAAGCACTGGGCTCTGATCAAATCAGGAATCAAAAATCTGAGCACATTTACCACCTGGCCGAACCCCTGCCCAAACCCAAGGTGTTTGCCCAACTACACAGAGATTGGCCGTAACAAGGTCTCTCCTCTGGGCCCTCATTAGGTGTGCACTGCAGCCCTGCAAGGCAGAGCGGAGATGAGCCGCCATAGTTTGGGTGGGAAGGCCTTTCCCGCAGCCCAGCAGCTGGCGCACCACCAGCACCGCTGTCCTATGGCTCACCTCCTCGCCACAGGCCCTGCGCCCCCGCTTTGAACTGAATCCAAAATTACAGACTTTTGAATCTACAGAGTATCTAATACTACTGAACCAACACATTGAAATGCTATCCAAACAGAAGATTCCTTTCTGGAAACTTCTATAAAGAGGACCACCAGTAACCCTCTGCCGTGGGGGCGGGAGGGGCACCTGAGGTCAGCTGGAGGGGGAGCCCCTTGCCAGCCAGCACTCGGGCAGCCATCCCCAGTGCGGCACCCCCGCTGCCCAGTGCCTTTTTCCAGTGCCCGGGTGTGACATAAATTAGGTCTGCAGGAAGGCAGGGCTTCAGGGTGGGACAGACACACACACTCAGCCGAGACTTGTCACCTGGGCAGCACACGGGCACAGAGGACACATCAAGGACCCGAGCAGGTCGACTCAGGGTCCCAGACTGGGGACCTAAAGGAGCGGCAAAAAGTATCTAATCCAAACGGCCCCTTCATTTCGGGAAGGAGAAAACTGAGGCCCAAGAAGGTGAAATGACTTTCTCAAGGTCACAGAGCTCATACTCAAGTTCATGGCCAGCCCACCTCTGTCACACTCCAGGCCAGTGCCTTCCCTTGCTGGAGGCGAGAAAAGCCAGCTCTCCCTGCTCTCCAGCATTCCTCTGAGGACGGGAGGAGCGTGCACCGCAGGGAGACCTGTCGCTGTCACTGCCCCCAGCAGCCGCAGCAGCAACGAGCTCTCCCTGGGGCCCTGGCACCCAGGGCCGCTGCTGCGTCCCACCATCAGATGAGCAAGGGCTGGTGGGTGCAGCAGGGAGCAGAGCCGGGGCGGGGGGATGTCAGGGAGGGGCTCCCTGGGCAGGTGTCTGAGGAAACGTACTGGGGCAGGGAAACCGCCTGTCCTGATCGGGGAGGTGGTCACACGGGCACGTGCAAGTGCGACAGCTTACTGAGCTGTGCATTTTGTATTTGCACGTTTTACCGCGTGTAAGCCGTGCCTCAGATAAATCCGATGGAAAGCAGAGAACAGGTCGAACAGGAGCTGGTGGCTCTCCTGGCCCTACAAGTGCCAGGCAGAGGCTCTCTGGGTGTCAGCACCTCCCTTTTTTAGTGTCCTAGCAATTTCTTATTTTACTGTATTTTTTCCCATTACCAGTTAGTCTCCTTATACCCCCCACCCCCAGCAGTCACCGCACTGTCGTCCACGTCCCGGAGTCCTTTTTCATTTTTGCTCAGTCCCTCCACCCTCTAACCACCCCCACTAGCTGTCATCTGCTCTCCATCCACGAGTCTGTCTCCGTTTTCCTTGTTAGTTCAGTGTGGTCATTAGACACCACATATGAGTGAGATGCTATGGTACTTGTCTTTCTCTGACTGGCTTATTTCACTCAGCATGATGTTCTCCAGGTCCCTCCATGCTGTCGCAAAGGGTAAAAGTTCCTTCTTTTTTACAGCCGAGCAGTACTCCATTGTGTAAACGGCCCATAGCTGTTCTATCCGCTCTTCTACAGTGTCAGGCCCTTTAAAAGGGGATCTGAGCCTCGGGAGCAGAGGGGCCACACTACTCCCAAGGATCCCTCAGCCGGGCCCTCACAGGGTCCTGCCAACTTCGACATTGGCAGAGCTGGGTCTCTCCCTCCGCCTCCAGGGGACTCTGCCGTCCTGGACAGAAGCCTCCATCCCTGCCCGCATCAAGTCACACCCCCCAGGCTCCTCTCTGGCCCTCGAGCAGCCTCTTTCCCAGACCTTCCCTGGACCCACAGTCAGACCACGCCTCCTCTCAGCATCGCAGAAGCCCCCTTGTTCCGTGGCCCACCCTCGCCCAGCGGAAGGACAGTGGTTCCCCGCTGCGGACCCTGCAGCACCGGCCAGCCCACCCCGGCCCCCACCGCAGCCCCTCCCCTGGCCTCCTGGGCTCCCAAGTCCCCAGCTCATCCCCAAAGGCCCTGTGCCTTCTGAGACAAGGCTGCACCAGGCCGGACTGACACTTCTGCAGGGACCTCGGGTCTGTCCTGATACCCAGGAGTTCAGATACCCAGTCCCTGCTGACAGGACCAATGCTCTGTCGACTGAAACATGGAATGACATGCCCCTCACCCTCCCAAATTCAGTATCTGACCAACTGGCCAAATGTCCTCGTCCCAGAAAGGAAAGCCATGCCCCATCACTCAATTTGGTAACATAAGTAAATACGGGTTCAAAGTATTGAGCCCCAAGGTTGCTCGATCTGAGCACGTCACCATGGTCAAGGACGTGCCAGGATGCAGCTCGAGCAGAAGGACTTGGGGAGGACAAACATGGCAAAAGAGATAAGTCAGGGGTTAGAGAAGTGACATCCAACACAGCAAGGTCAGTCCCTTTAGGAAACTGTCCTCACAGACTGGACAAGCCAAGACCCCAGGACCCTGCCAACACTGAGCGCTCCCGGGTGAGGGCGACTTACATCCCCATTCGCCAGCTAGGAAGACTGAGGTCACACAGCTAGAGAGCCACTGAGCGGGGATGCTGAGAATGAGCAGTGCTCGGGGGACCGGTGACTCAGTGGGCATCACTGTGGACACCTGCCCTTGTGAAGCCTGCGTCTTTTAAATGAGCAATCCCAACCCCATGTGGTCAGTGTGGGAGACCAGATGCAGGCGCTTAGGGAAGACTGCCTGGAGGTGACCTTTGAGCCAGGATGAGCGGAGTGAGTGAGTTATGGGAACCCTTGTCCAAGATTCATCTCAGCTCCTCTTCCTAATGCCCCTGGGCCTTCCCCAGCAGGCCTCCCCACTTCTGCAGTCACTTCTGTCATTGGTCAGGGCCCTCCTGGGAAATGACAATGTATGTAGGAGACAAGTCACAGCCAGCGCGCTGAGGGGTTGGACACCCCACATGTGCCCCTAATGGCCGGTCCCCTGCAGTGCCAGGCGGCACAGGGCCCGCCACAGCTCCCTTGGACAGCGCTCTGAGTCACTGTCACATGTTCTCTCATTGAGTCTCACAACCAGAGCAGTCGTCCTTAGTCCCGTTTTATTGGTGGGGGGAAATAAATGAGACTTGACCCAGCAGTGCCCGAGGTGAGTCAGCACCAAGGCAGGTGAGCGGGTCTGTGCCACGGCGCTGAGCACCCAGAACAGGGCGACCTGCGCGACACCAAGCTCACCGAGAGGAGCACTGGTGATGTGGGGGTGCCACCCTTCCTGGGGAAAACCCTGCAGTCCTCTTAAATGCCCCCGACTCCGCCCACCTGCCCACATCGATGGTTTCCCACTGAAATGCGTACACTGGCTGCCACTGCCCCTGGGATTCTGAGGAAGCCTGTGAACATTCCTGGCAATGAACAGTTTGCTTTTCCTCCGAACAGCACCAGCCCAGTGCACGGAGCAGTCGGCAGCTCGGGAAGACTCGGTGACACAGCCAAGGAGCGTTGGACCCACGAGTGGAAGCCAGATTCAGGATCCACACCAGCTGCAACAACAGCCCCAGGGAAGGAGGCCGGCTGGCCAGGAGGCTCTGGCTGCGGGGCGCAGGTAGGCCCGGCCAGCTCTGGAAGGAAGCCGCTTCCAATGTGCGTGTTGAAACAATGCCGCAGCATTTCTTTGTCTCTACTGAGGTTTGCACTGGATAACAGCTGTCAACAACTCAGGAAGACGGTGGTTTGTTCCAAGCCTTTCTTCTTTGCGAGCGTTCTTTTATAAACACGGGCTGCTCTTTCCAGCAAGGGCGAGAGAAAGGCACGCACAATTGCTCCAGGGGGCAAAACATTTCCGCATTCTGTCCAAGCCTTTGTTTCCTGCCTGCCTCTGAGGTCCCACGTTAAGGCGACAGAGTTCCGAAATACACTGTTGGAGGAGGGAGTTATTTAAAACACCTTCTAGTATCTTCTCGAAGGCTCCTTTGGTCTTTACAAAAGTTTCAGTAGAATAAATGGTGCTCGCCAGGGGTTGGGAGGAGGGAGAAGGGGGGAGTAACTAATGGGGACCGAGCTTCCGTTTGGAGAGAGAAGTTCTGGAGATGGCGGTAGGGGTGGTTGCACAACAGTGCGAATGTGCTTTGTGCCACTGACCTGGACCCTGAAGCACGGCTGAAAGGGTACATTTGATGTGAAGTATACTCTCCCACGTGAAAGCCATGCAAAAAAAATGCGTCTATGGTCAATGTCATGTCCTCATGCTGAAAAGAATCTAAACAGTTTCACAGGTTTATTCTGATGTGCTGCTAACTATTTAAAATAGCCCTTTGCATGCTGCCTATGTACTGACCCTGCACGCCAGGCGCCCGATCAGCCGAGCGCCCTCGGGCGGTGTCCCAGCCACCCTCACGCAGCCACGCTCCGTCCCACTGCCTCTCTCCTGCAAAGCCCTCGGAACTCTCGAGGCGTCGTCTCATCTGTCCTCTCATCTGGACAACGCTATCCATCCCAAAGGGCTCCAGGGACCTGACCTATGAGATCACAGGGAAGAGTCGCACGCCAGTTCGTAGATCTCTCCGCTCAGCTGGCCAAAGCTTCTGGGGTTGTCCGTCAAACTGCTCCAGGCGAATGTCCTAGATGAACACGGGCTGCCAAGCCCGGCGTCTGGACTCAGCTCCACCATCGGCTGCGGCTGGATGGTGCCCGAGGGGTGGGCGCGCTCCTCTCACCTGGTCCCCAGAGGGGACCCACAGGCCTCACCAGCCTCACCAGCCAGGTGTGCTGGGGTCCACAATGAAACAAGAAACACAAACGCTGCTAGAAGGACCTCCACTTTCCAGTTCTGAGAGCTTTTCATCTTTCCCCACGAGCATTTTGAAACACTTACTTCAGAGTTATCTTTCCATAGGTTGAGCTATATTGTCTTTCCAATGCTTTGCCCAGAAACAAACCCCAAAATGATAATAACTGCAGCTTATGGTGCCTATCGTGTGCCAGGCACCTTACTATAGGTCTCTTATAAATACCCCAGCAACCCGGAAGGATTCTTGTCTCTATCGGAGAAGATAGGAAGCTGGGGCTCCGAGATGTTAAGCAACTTTCCCCAGGTCAAACAGCTCAGGAGTGGCAGAGCCAGAATCAAAGCCAGATCTGCCTCTCTCCAAAGCCACACAGCCTCCGAAAAGAGGTGAGACAGGAGGACTCCCACCAAGGCCGAGATCACTGGGACACCCGTGTCTGGATATGTGAAGCGCTCTGGAAAGCTGTCTGAAACACTCCATTCCTGGAACAGAGGCCAGCCCAGACTCTAATGCTTCATGGCCCCTGCAGAGAGACTGGCACCCAGGGACCCTCAGCAATGGCAGCCAATGACAGAACTCACAGTCAGGTGCTGGTTGTGTTCGTTGGCTGGGTGTGCCCATTCACCAATTCTGTGAGCAGGGTGGGGAACCACAGGAAAGAAATCAGCTCATCCTCTGGAAAACTTTGTGGCGGAACACGGCGGCACCAAGGCATCAGGTTTCCCCTAAAATTAGAGCCCCCGCTTGGCACTAATCACACTGTCTGGGCTCAGGCGGAGTGCTGGTCGGGCTCCCTTCCTGGCGGCCATTCCCACGGCCTGCTGGGAGCCACGGGCCCATCTGACCGCAAGGCTCCACGGGAAGTCGGGCCGGAGGACAAAGATCGGCACACGCCTGCACACGCCTGCTGCCCAGTGAAGGAAACGGGGACAGGGCAGAGGGTGAAAAGCAAGGTGGGGCCGGGGGGTCCCGGAGCCCTTCTGCTGAATTCAAGGCAGCTCACAGGTGTCCGTCCCACTGACGGCCTTGGAAGATGAGGTTTTGGAAATAGTTCCCATGTAGAGGTTCTCCGCCTTTGTTTTGCATCGGAAGCCCCAGAGGGCGTGTGAGGACAGGATGCTGAGCCTCGCCCCAAGGGTCCTGGTTTAGGGGCCCGGGAGGGGCCTGAGACTGTGCATCTCTGACAAGTTCTTGCTGCTGCTGCCGCTGCCGCCACCGGCCCAGGGGCCACACTTTGAGAACCACTGGTCTAGTTATTCAAAGTACGTGATTTAGGGTATGAGAACATTGCTCTGAATGACAAGGGTATTATCATCCATGCCTCCCATGTGCCAGCTACTTCACTGCCTTTGTGTGTGTGTGTGTGAAGTGTGGTGCGTACAATACTCCTGCCAAGAAGAAATTAATGTCCGTACATTACAGGCGAGAATTCTGGGGCCCCGGCGTCCGGGGACGTGCCCCACATTGCACAGCTCATAACCGGCAGAGCCAGGGTTTTAACTGAGATCAGTGAGGCTGGAATCCCCCTTCTTCCCACCTTCCTTCTCATCTCCCCTGGCGACCCCGGGCAGCCACCGGTGGGACACGCAAAGCTGGGGCATCAGACAAGATGCTGGTACTGACAAAGCCAGGTGCCACCTGAGTGACAGAAAACGCAGCCCACAGACAAGCCAGCCCCCTTTGAGGGTGTGAGGGTCACGGGCTCTTCATGTCCCTAAGCACCGACAGAGGCCACCGACTCTGAGCGGGCCTGGCCGAGAGATCACAAGTGGACTCCTGAGTCACACCTGTCCTCAAAGAGAGACGGTGCCTCCCGTTTGAATCCCACTCTGGCTGAAGGGCCGCATCTCCTGGGGACTCAGGTCTGCAGGAGAAGGGGAGCCCGCCTGCACTCAGGTGATGGCAGGGTTGTGCAGCCCACTGGCCTGGGCCACGTTGAAGAAGGCAACCACCCTTCACGCTGCACCTGCCGTGAGCCAGACCACTTCTCACGCCAGCTGTCCACCTTAGGGACAAGGAAACGGAGGTGCAGGCACGTTGCGAGGGCTCTCCTGCCTCCCACTCCTCCCTCCCTGGCTGAGCAGGAGCGAGGGCTTTTCTGTGTCTCACCTGAGTCACAGCTTAACCGTGGCCGCAGGTGAACGCTCAGCTCTACAGATCCGTGACAGGAGGGAGCCCCCAAGTCACAAAGCAGCACTTCAGGAAGAGTGACAGCGCGAAGTCCCATCTGACACCCAACACGACTGTGTGACGGGTCAGCAGGGCCCCACTGGACGCAGACTTGGGAGTTGGGACAGCGGCCGCCAGGCTCTGCTGAGACACCCCTGGAGCCTCTGTGGCACTGTCTCAGCCACATCTTTCCACAGAGCGGTCTCAGCACTGCCTCTGCCCAGACTGTGGCCTTAGCCCTGGAGGACAAACTGGACCGGGCCTGCAGGGATCACCCCGCCAGACAGCGGAAGGCCGGATCTGCCCTGCTTTGGGTGCGGAGAGGGCCCCCTCACATTCTGAAAGAGCCCACCAGTCCACAACACAGGCATTGACACACGTCCCGGCGATGACCTTCTGGTCTGAATTTCCACCAGACCGGACACCCAGCAGGAGCAGGAGACAGAGACGGCACGCACTGTGGCTACTCTCTCCTGCCGCTGCACTGTGTCTTGCCTTGTTTGGTGCCAAGATGTGGAGTGTCTCGGTGTGAATACAATCTCAGGCAGCACACAGCTCACAAGACACCATTTACAACCTCACCGTGGTGCCCGCTGCCCACAGCGCCGCCGTGGGGCCCACCTTCCCCCGGCCCCAGTCTATCGGCTGGCCCCACTGACATGGAAGGGAGGGGGGCATGCGCGCCCCGGGGAGAACAGCATGGGCCACTAAATGGAGTCGAGCATTTGTCCACAGTGAAATATTGACTTGAAATGAACCTGCTGTTTCTGCGAGAAGAGGTGTTTGGCTGAGGCTGTTTAAAAATAAGATCCCACCGAAATAATCTGTGAAAGAGAAACGGGCTGTTCTTGAGAACACCGTGTCACAGTAACTTAACTGCTTTCCGAACGTGCTGTCAAGCAGACCGGATTCCACCGGGCATGGAGCTTGGTGTGTGGAGGCACAAACACACAGCCGGAGTCACTACCGTCCCTGGTTTCCGCTGTGACCGCTTGGAGCCTGGTCGAGTTGTAAGACCGGAGCCAAGCCTCTCCTGGCCGGGCTGGCCCCAGCCCCACCACCCCTCCCCGGGGGACCCTCTGCTACGTGGACTCCCCCCAAACCTGTGTAGGCCTCACCACTACTCACACTGACTTGTTAAAATCCTTACTGTGTGCTTATTCTAGATGGTAACGTTGGCCTCAATCTGTCAGATCCTCAGGGGCAAGAAGTTCAAGCCTCTTCTCTGTATCTTTTGCCCACGTCCTTGTGGGTTGGCGGGGAGGGGGACAGCCATCACCAGCCAGGAGAGGAACTAGGAGTGCAGGTGACATGATCGTGTGGGGGGTGAATGGTAGAGATCAGTGACAGTGCAGGGAGAACACACAGCAAATACGGAGTGAGGTCAGGAACACAGAGGGCAAAGTCAAGGTCAGATGTCCTCAGAAGTCAGGATGGAGGGCCACTGAGCAGGTTCCTGGGTGGGACCGAGGGAGGGGCTGAGAGCAAGGAAGGGGGCTGTGCCTGGCCGGCCCCTGGCCCTGCGGTCCTGGCTGACAGGTGGACTCGGCATGTCTTCTTCCCTGCAGGACCTGCAGTGACGTAAAGACACCTGAAAATGCTGTCGGCTGTGACCGCTGTTCCCACCATTGTCTCCCTGCATTTTCATGAGACACAAGTGCCCTGCCACTTGCATTGCAGAACATTCCAGTTCAGCTTTGAAATCAACAGGAAGACGGACAAAAACGCAGCACAGAGCAGTCACCGTAGCTGTGCATCACAGAAGCACTGCACACCCCGTCTGATGCTGCTCGGCTCCCAGAACTGCCCAGGACACCGACACACCCTGCACCGAGGCCACCTGTCCTGTCTGGAGCCTCACCCCGGGGTGGGCTGGGCAGAATGGGGTCCAGGCTGCCACCGGAAGCTGAGAAGGGTGACCCCGGAAGGGAAATGTTTTCTGGGGTCTTGCTCTGCATGGATGGCCGGCACCACCAGGGGACTCCAGGCAAAGGGACCTGCCCTGATCCCACACTCACAAACACAAAAGCTGCGGCTTTCCTGCTGCTCCCCCAACCCCCCAGGCACTTGGGCTCCAGTGTGCTGGGCTGGCAGACCTCACCCACGACCCTGAGCACACGAGTACACCCAGGACAGACACTGCCCCCGCCCAGGAAACACTCCTCGGAGAGGAGACCCGCCTGCTCCAGGAGCCGTGACGACGTGGGCTGTGCTGTGGTGGCCGACCGGAGACAGGACAGCGTTTCTGAGTGGGGGGGCACGTGAGCGGCAGGTGCACGCAGATGACAGAGAAGGCGAACAAATCAGCACGTCACCCTTTCCCCTGAGACGACGCGGCGTGGATGGACAGGCTCTCGCACGGCAAACCGTCGTTTCCCAGGAGGCCTGCTCCCCATTCCTGGCTTCTCTTCCTGCTGCAAGTCCTGCTCCTGGACGTCCTCAGCAATTGCACGTGGCGGCCGCAGCCTGATGCCTCACGACCCCTGTCCCTCCACGACCGGTGTCGGCGAAGATCCGGCACCAACGGACTGTGCCCGTCTGGATCCTCAGTGGGCGGCGGATGCTGGACATGTCAAGCATTTTTGTTCAATTTAATAAGATTTTATTTAATGTTCCGAAAATTAAAATTCAATGTCAGTTAAATAATTTTGTTTAACATTTTTTACATGTATTCATTTTAACTTGTATTTTTGCCTTTCAAATGTTAATTTTTATATTTTATAAGAAAAAATCATTTTCTTTCAAATTATATACAAAAGAATTAATTTTATGTTTACATATACTTTTACATGTTCGATTAAAACACATTCAAATTTTACATATTTTAATACATTTCCATTTTTTAAATTCTTTAGCTTATTGCTATCACTAGAATAAAATTATGTGAAAATGTTCACGATAATAA
The DNA here is from genome assembly GCA_028533065.1 of Trachops cirrhosus. Taxonomy (NCBI): domain Eukaryota; kingdom Metazoa; phylum Chordata; class Mammalia; order Chiroptera; family Phyllostomidae; genus Trachops; species Trachops cirrhosus. Next base: position 74,967,417 of record CM052546.1, on the reverse strand, counting down.
CAGAATGTACGATCATCCTGAAACGAAAGCAAAAATTCACTTAAGCAAATAAATATAAAATAATTATAGATTATGTATGTCTTCATTTTGTTCATCCTTCGACCAGAACAAGAGAACATTTAAACATGTGCAGTAATAACTAATTCAGTCATCTCAGTATCTACCACCTTTTGGTCACGTAGAAATTACAGCTTTACACATTTTTCCGCTTTGTCTTTGTGAATACTTTTCAGAGAACAGAGCGTATTTGTGTCCACCGTTCTGAGGCTTGCTTCACATTCCTAAGTGTTTGAACAAATGATGCTTCCATTTGCATCCCTGCCTGGGCCCCGCACATTTTGAAGGCCGACCCACAGTTGAGAGAGGATTCGGCCACCCGGACTTACAAACAAGCGAGACAGAGGCCACTGTCCATTTTCCCTTAAATGACCGTCCTGAGTGACCGTCACACCCTTTCTGCTTTCATCTACCGGACTTCCTTTTGCCTTCCTATCGCCATCTTGCTGTGGTCTGCGTGCTCTGCGTCTGACACTCGGAGAGTCCATGAGTGTTTACAGACCGACTGCGCCTTACCGACTGGGGACTGTGCTCCCACGCCGCCCCCCTCCACTGCCCGGCCTTCGTCCACCTTTCGTGGGAGGAGCCCAGAAAGTTCAGCAGACTGTGGGTGAAGCCTGGATGGTTTAGCCAAGAGCCATAAGTCCCTCAAAAGGGACGATCGACAGGTCTGTCACTCCTCTGTCACAATTCGACAGCTACTGGTGGCACCAGCAGTGCTGTCTCTCCAGAATCAGGGCCCGCACTGTCTCCCCATGACCTCTGTGGGTTGGCGTGCATCACGGGACTAGGAGCTGCAGCCTGGCCTCTGCTGTAGAAAGAGAAGGGCCTGCCGTGCGTGGAGCAGCGCTGGCCTCTCACTCCTTCCGCCGAGACGGTGCGGTGGACACAGAAAACCAGAGGACAGCCCAGGCTGGGCACAAGAGCTGAGCTTCCCATCACAGGGGGAATGCATTGTCTTCAAGCCACGAGCTCCCCACAGGTTGCCAAACTGCAAAACACTCAAATTAATCTGGGAGCCACAGCCCCGCCAGATAATTCCCACCACGTAACAAAACAGGTCAAACCACCTTTTTCTTATCTGCGTAGAACAGATTCATTTCTCCCCAGTAGCCGAGAATAGCATTGTCTTTGTCTCTGCACACACGGCAAACATACAAAACAGAGTTTGTGCAGCCCCGGGGGGAAGCAGGAGGCTGCTGCCCATAGGAGGAGCCTGGCCAGGCCCCGGCTGCCCGCTCCCTCCTGGCCCCCGCTATCTCATGCCTCAGTCCATCAGTTAGAAAGCTGTGCTGCAGGACACCTCCACTCACAAGTCCCAGAGAGTAGGTGGGGAGGGGTCCTTTCTAGTTCGCCAAGGGGAGGGAGGGGCTGCAGAAGGACCACCGGGAACCAGTGAAGTAGTTCTGCTTCCCTGTGCAACCTCAGGGTCAAGGGCAGCCCCACCCATTTGCAAGAAAACAGCGTTCATGTAGGAAAACAGGAGGGAGGCCCGCAAAGCCTTTATTCCCAGTCTCCAGTTTTCATGCTTTTTTCCCACCAGGAAGTTGCTTGGAGCCCTACATCAAGTTCTCAAGTCTCCACCGAGCTCTGCAAATTCTCCCTCTGTGTAAGCAGCGAAGGCCCCGTCCACAGTCTCCCTTCTCGGGGACACCACCATCCTGAGATGCTGCCTCAACAGCACACACTCGACAGCCTTTCATCCCTGGAGAAAATGGATTTTTTTCCTGGGAATCTGTCTCGGGAGGAGGAAGCTGTTGCTCTTGTTGTTAGGAAGGAGTGAGTGGAAGATGGGGCCTGAGAATCGTGGGTGTTCCCCACCTTTTGGGGCAGCCCCAAAGGGGACCAACGGACAAGTGTGGATTAAATTGCTCCTCTGGCCAAACCATGTGAGGATAAAATAAAAATAGTGCCTGAAACACACCTTTAAGTTCTGGTTAAAAGTCAGTGCACTCAGCGCATCGGACACCGTTTGAAACCCCCTCTCTGCGCCGCAGAATTGTTCATATGCGGGTCGCCTGATCACAGTAACTCCTGGTACCCTCTTCTGTGAGTGCTAGCATCACTGGGAACAATTAGCAATTCAGAAAGAAAAATAAATGCCATCGTTCAAAACGTTGCTTAGATTCCATAAACCGTTTCCTCATGAACTAAAACTTGCACTTACCAAACAAAAATACTGCACCTCACCTCTCACACTCCGCTTCGCTGTGTGAACTTTTTACCACGAACGAAACCCCCAGTGAGTGACACGGAACGACAGACCGAAGCGGCGCAGGCACGTGTCTCTGTCTTCACAGTCGCCGAGCTGCCGTCCCTCCCGGTACGTCCACAGCACTTCTCATCTGTCCTTGCAGAGACGGTTGACTTGTGCATGAACACACACGTTAATGCGTGTAGACACGTCGCCTCTTACAACATTTTCAAATGCTCCAGTACTGCTCCATCCGTTTGACACTGTATGTTGGAGGAATATCAGCATACACAGGTGTACCATCTTCTGGGTGATACTTGCTTACTACTCCATCAAATTAGCATGCCACAGGGGCTGGGAAGTGAGTGAGGATGGTTCCAGATCATGTATTTACCCTGGAAATGAACGGTGTAGCTGAGTAAGTACGTGTTGTGGGTCCAGCTGTGTAGCAGGCAGATCTCTAAATCACCTTCCACAGAGGATGCAATGTTGTATTAAAGGATAAGTAACAAAAGTACGCTACAAAGTTTACATACATTTTATTAAAACCCAACGGTAATTGCTTAGAACTTAGAACAACATGGTATTTCTGGGGAGAGGACTTTTATCACAGATAATGTTACAAACTGCCTGTGCACAGCAACAATACACTGTAGACTCAGTTCGGGGTTCATTTTACTCTCGTTGTAATTCTCTGCAGAAAATGCACCGTGTTCTGCCTGGGCCGGAGGAAGACGACCCCGCAGCACCACTGCACCCTCCCCGACACTAAGGCCGTGTCTTTGGAAGGCTTCTCCTTGGCCTCTGAATCTAGGACAGCTGGCCAGTCAGCTCCCTCCTGTGAAGTGGGGGTCACTGAGACGCAGCAGAGCCCACTGTCCCCTCGCTCCCCCTACCCAGCCAATTTACGTGCAGGCGATACACTCTGGAGGCAAAAGAGAAAATCACGTGTTGCTTCCAGTTCTCCTGCTGGAAACGTGCCCCGGAGTGCTGCGGAGAGCCCACCTCTGTGCCAAGTCCGTGCTCCACTTAATCCTGTGGACCCAGGGGCAGCTCTGAGAGCTACCAGCACCCCTGCCTCTCGGGTGGAAAACAGGCTCAGAGAGATGCGTGAATTGCCTGCAGCCTCACAGCTGACCAGGGGCAGGTCTCCGAGGCCCGGCAGCTGGTGTAGCTCTGAATCTCCAGCCCAGGCACTGGGAGTGAAGCGGCAAACTTCTAACCCTCGAGAAAGACTGTGCTCACCAAGTTTACTGGGTGCTCTCCCACACAGGAGAGATAGCAGCAGCAAAAGAGAACTAAGGCCAGTGCCTGTGCCTCCAGGACGAAGAACGACAGGGAAAGGGGGTGTGGGCAGTGCCACGGCATCCTTCTCACACACACCCGCTGAGCACCCTGCTTGCCCCAGACCCCCTGGTTTCTGCTCGCTGCCACAGCAGAAACCTTCTTCCTCCGTCCCAGACGGGTCATCCAAGGAAAACATCACTGGGAGGACGCTGGGGCACACGTGGCCCGGGCTGGGCCTCGGAGGACCATCTGGGAGGCAGAATAGAACCCGTCCAGTGTCAGGCTTCCTCCTTGAGAATCCATCTCCATCGGGGATGCAGTCGGCTCCGCGGTTGGCCGGCCCCTGACTCATGGCGCTGGCCTAGCGGTTTTGCATCAGGCTGCGGTCCTGATCTAACTTACTTCCTCAGCTGCTCTCGCCCCAAAGCACAGCCACTTCCAGAAACACTGGCAGCTGCTCAAGTACAGAGTCATGAACTTCTAAGATTCTCTGATGCATCAGGCTGTCAGAGTTCCCAGACCATCCTCGTGACCATGAGGTCCACGGCCCCTGGACCCACACCTGCCAGCAATTGGAACCTTGAGCTTTGGGAGGTCAGACCTGTTCCCACTCGTAAGGTCAAGTCCAGGTTGGCCTCTAGCACAGCCTCCTCCCACAACGGCCTTGGCAGGAAGGCTCTCAGTCCTTCGTGACCAGGTCTGTGCATGGAAAGGCATGCAGAAAACCGAGGCTGTTGCCTGGGTGAATGACGGAGAGAATAACTCACAGGGGTTCTTGGGATTTTTTGCTCCCCTTTCAAATAAGCCGACTGGTAACCATGATTCCATCTCCCTTACAGAGACCCAGCCTGGGCTGCTGAGGGATTTTACGTCCCCGCCGCTCAAAACTCCTTGTAGACACCAGGGCCCCATGAAGGGACTTCCATGGGAAAGAGAAAGGGCCCCACCTGTCCCCTGCCTTCTGTGTCCCACAAGTGCCCATGCCCACCACACTCCATGGCAGCAGCCCCCCGCCGTGATTGGCCCTAGTTTTCACTTTCTGTAAAATCAGCCCTTCCTTGGCTAGAGCCCTTGGCAACCTCCTGTTGCACCCATGACCCAGGAAAAAGTCCTTCCCATGGACTATCTGTGCAGCCCATCGTGGAGGCTGGCCCTAGAGGTGGACAGGGACAGTCCATGGAGCATCTCCTCGTCCTGTCACTGGGAATCCAGCTCCTCTGAAGAGATTGCTTTGCACCCACCAGTGTGCTGCTGCCAGTGGACTTCCTGGGGAAACTGAGGCTCAGGGAGTAGAAATGGCTTGTCCAGGGTCACTCAAACCACAAGGCTGAAAAACCCAGCCCCATGCCACCATGTCTGCCAGCCACATCTGTGTCCTCGGTTCAACCCATCATTAGATGTGCCCAGAGTGTAGCTTCTACCTGCAGCCTTGATGGCCCCGGAGCTCCTCCTAACACCCCTCTCCCCTGACTTCCTCTCTCCTCTAGTCTTGTCAGTGGCTCTTGGTCTTCCCACGGTACTCTTTCCATATCCCAGTCACTCAATGGTTACTGAGCCTCACCGAGTGCCCCAGTGCCGCAGAGCCCTTGCCAGGCAACGCCTCACTTCTGCCTCACCGCGTTTCCCTGACCCGTCTGCCCATCCAAATCTCCCCACCCTTCCAGGCTGGCGTGGGGTCCCCCAGAGTTGTGCTGCCCAGCATGGTAGCCACTCCCCACAGGTGACCATGATGTGCTAAGATGCACAAGTCACACCAGATTCCAAACGTACAACAATTCTAGTAACAAGTTTTATAGTGATTACTTACAAAGATAACATTTGAGTAGATAGGGTTAAATGAGACACATAAAATTAATTCCCCTCGTTTCCTTTTCCTTTTTTTAACGTGGCTACTGGAAAATTTGAATGCGGCTTGTGTTACATTTCTATTGGACACAGATGCTTTAGAAAGGGAAAGTATTTTTAGTCCAGGAGAGAAGCAGAGACTCATTCTTCATTCACCAAAAATGTATTGAGCAGACGTCCATGAAGCACATGGAGAACAAGGCGAGTGCTTGTGGCTGGTTATTGTGAGAGGTACACACTTATTAAGACGGGTGCCTGCTCCACAGGGGCTGCCTCGCCCAGGACCAGAAGCTCATTCAAATCTCTGGGCTCCAAAGCAGAGCCGAAGGACGGCTTTGACTGTGGCAAAAATCGCACAGTTCGGGGATGTATAGGAAGAGGCATGTAGGAGGATTCCACAGAGGAGGGCGCGTGGTTAGGAGATCGACTAGGTTCTCTAACAAAACCCAAAATCACAGTAGCTTAAAAAAGAGAGGGAGGACGGTGGTGTTCTCTCGGATCTTTGCTTGAACATCAGAGTCCGGGGCCGATGGGCCAGCGGCACCTTGTCAAGGACCCGGGTGCCTTGCACCTTACTGCTCTGCCAAGACACCAAGTTCACGTGCCCACCAGTTCCTGGCCACCCAGGCACTTAAATGCAAGGAAGGCTGGGAGACATTTTGCTGTCAGCCATGTGCCCAGCTCTGCTTCAGGGGTTCTGTGACCACCAGAATGACAGGCGAGTGGACACGGGGACAGCTCTCATTCTCAGCCACAGGCTGACCATCTGAGCCTAACCTGGATGAATGGCTGAGGAGGTGGAGGAGACAGGAGGCTGAAGAAGCAGCGTGAACACCACAGCGTGAAAGCATCTGACAAGTGTGAGGATGACTCAGGGAGACAGGAGGCAGATGCCCGGGTCTGGCACGGAGCCGCAGAACTCGCTGGAACATCCTCCCTACAGCCAGAAGCGCCAGCTCATTTCCTGGGTGGTTTCTCAAGAGAAGCTGGATGTTTCTATAGAAGTGCCAGGAACATCTTTCGCCCGGAAGAGGAGCACAGCAGAGGCTGGGGCGCCAGAGCCGTCGAGCTCACTAGGCTGGGCGGGCACGGGCCCAGCTAGAAGAGAGGACCCAAGCAAGGGCCTCGAGCGTGGGCACCAGCGGTCATCCAGCTAGGAAAACTCGGACCGGGACGATGAGTGTCGATTTCCTACGTCACCGGCTCCCTCAGCTTGGCGAGGTCCACTTCTGACTCCCCACGATGAACCTGCCGTTGACCACCTGTACAGGGAGTTTGTGCCCGCCACCTGTCTGCCGTCTCCTCTCACAAGAAGATGAGACTCTCCAGGGCAAGAGCTTCGTTTACTGTGTCACCTTCAGCACGTGGGACAGAGCAGGTACCCAACTGGCGTTTGTCAGAAGAATGAATGAAGAAGTAAATCTTCATTCTGCACCTGCGGTAAAGCAATTTGGTAACACCAGGAGAGACCCGAGAGTACGGTGCCCTAGTGACTTGTTCCCAGAAGCACAGCGGTCATGGTCACAGCAATTGCTGCTTGAGAGTTTACCATTACCCAGGCTTCTTGCTCGGTCTTCCCAACAGCCCTCCGAGAAAGGCACCGATCCCTTTTACAAGCAAAGACCCTGAGACTCGGCAAACCTCAGCATCCTGCCAGAGGCCCCTGGGGTAGGAAGAGGCAAAGCTAGGATTCCAACTGAAGTCTTCCAGCTTCGAGACTGCCGTGTTTTCTAGCTGGTTCTCTCCCAGCACAGCATTCTCGAGACTCTCAATCAATTTCTCAATGACCGATTAGCCCACGGGAAGGCGCCGGAGGGACCACCTGAGGACGGGGACAACAGTGGCGCTCCTGGGGCGTGCCAGGTGCTCTGCTGGCCACTTTCTACCCCACGTCTTCTTTGAGCTCGCTACTGCCCCCTGAGATCGAGGCTACCGTTTACTTCCTTCAGGGGAATTAGTAGGATTCTGGAATTGCCTTCACTTTTTCTCTGGGCTCAGAATCCCTGAGCCGCTGAATGGGAAATAAGGTAATTTTGATATTTCAAGCCGGTGAGAAGTTTGCCGAAGCGTGTCTGAGCAACTGGAAAAAGTGTTAGGAGACATGCATACCAGCCAAGGAAAATCTCCTGTGGTTGGTAAATAATGCAGGATCTTTACAGCGGGTTCCAAGGGGAGACTTCGTTTCGCCTCATGCATCTCTCTTCTTTTAAATAAGAGACGTTTCAGTGCAGAGTGCCCCCATCACAGCATCACGCCATACACATTGTGCTGACTTCTGAAAGGGTTTAGCAGCTCTACACACAGTTAAGGAGTGCGCCCAAATCATTGAAAGCAAATGTGGGGCTCCCCCAGACTCCCAGCAGCGCCCAAAGGTCCTAACTATGCTGCCTCCTTCGTAGCCAAAACCGACGAGGCGGGTTCGGGTGGCTGGCCCTGCAAAGGACCGGGCACCCTGGTGTCCAGCCCGTTTCCCAAGGACAGGCTCCATGGGATCCGGCAGAAACCAGGCTCTAGGACTGAAGAGACAGGGCAGGGGCCAGGACAGGCTGGCAGAAGCTCGGTCCAGGGTTCAAAGGCAAATGCTGGATGAATGGGGTGGAGCTCAGCAGAGGTCAGAACTGAACAGGCAGCACCAAGGACCAGGCCTGAGGGGCAGGGGCCAAGCCATGACCTGGACTCAGCGTGAGCTTGGTGGCTGAGCAGTCAGGCACAGCTACACACAGTCAGGTCCCTGGCCTGGCTGCAGCGCTGGGGTAGGGTCCCTTGCCCACACAGGTGCTTATGGAGTGGTCTGGACAGACCCACTGCCTTAATGCCCAGACGGGGCTAGACATGCCCACACGCACACCTTTGCCACAGCCCACTGGCCCTTCTTCCCTGCTGGGCTGGACCAGCCCCATCCCCTACGTTTGCAAAACCAGTCTGCTGCCCTCTGGCCTCGGGAGGCCCAAGCTTCATTCCAAGCATCATTTGCTCCCTGCTCCTGCCAACCCGATGTGGCTCACCCACTATCCACGTTTGTACATGAGGGTGTCAGAGTCTTGGGAACACTCCGGTGGCCTGGGATCACCGAAAAGTCCCACCAAAGAGCACATGTCCCCATGCGAGGTGGAAAGCCCTCCTCTTCCAGTCCTCTCTCCCTGGCATTCGCTCTGCGGTTTCATAGAAAAGTGTTGGGTCCCTGGACACATATGTGCATGTCCCCTAACTGCAGAACTAAACACACACTCCTCCCCAAACTCACTCTTCTTTCTGTGTTGTTCCTGACTCAGGGCTTAACTTGCTTCACTCAAAGCCAGAAGCCCAGGGTCATCCGGCTCCTCCTCCCCACCTGTCCCCCCAAATCAAACAAACCCCAAGTCCAGTGGCTTTTTTATCCTAAGAACTTCTTGCAGCTGGCCCTCCTACCTTTATACCTCTACCTTCTCTCAAATAATTATTACAATAGCCTCCACGTTGGACCTCTAGTCTCTAATACTTCTGGAACGATCTTCCTGAAACATGAGTTGGATCGTGAGCTTCTCCTTGGACGCCTTCTCGGACTTCCCGTGGGTGATGGATGATCTTCTCTCCTCATTAGGAATACACAGACCTGGGAAGCATAGGCCCCAGCATCCCCCCAGCCTCGCTCCCCCCCTCCCTCCTGGCTTTAACCCCCAGCTGGAAAGGATCTAACCAAGCTGTGCGGCGCGGCTGCAAAGCCCAAGAACCACCAGGATGAAATGAAAGCGCCAGGCGTGTGTACGTTTTCCAGAGAGACGCCCAGTAGCTCTCAAATGCTCAAGGGTCCCTGACTCAACCGCAAGTTCAGAAGCCCTGCTCCCCAGGCGGCACTCCGTCACAAGCTAGCCTCCACTCGCCGTGCACATCACCTGTCAGAAGCACTCTAACACCTACGGCCACGACCATGGCGGCGAGGATGTTACACTTACATGCACCACAGAACCAGATTTTTACAAAGCAACTCTTACTCTTACTACATCGTATGCACTCTAGTCTTCACTGCTGTAGTTATTTCTTTTTTATTTAATGACTTTTTACTTTATTTTTGATATATTTTTTTAGTTAAATCTATTGGGGTAGCATTGGTTAATAAAATTACATAGGTTTCAAATGTACAATTCTGTGATACATCACCTGCATATTGCGTTGTGAGTTTACCACCCAAAGTCAGATCTTCTTCTGTCCTGATGCATTTGACCCCCTTCACCCTTTACTACCCCACCCCCTCCCCTCTGGTGACCGCCACACTGTGGTCCGTGTCTGTAAACTTTTGTTTGTTTGTTTTTCTTGTTTGTTCATTGTTGCTCCCAGTCTTGTATCCCACATATGAGTGAAATCACAAGGTTCTTGACTTCTTCTCTAACCTACTTCACTTAGCATGGCATTCTCAAGATCCGTCCTTGTTGTCCCGTGTTAATCTTTTCTTCCGCCTGAGCAGCATTCGACAGCATGTACGCGCCACATCTTTACCCATCATCCATCAGAGGACACTTCGGTTGTTTGTGTCTTGGCCACCTCGAATAATGCTGCGATGAACATAGGGGTGCTCACATCTTTGCGGATAAATGTTTTCAAACTGTTCAGGTAGATGCCCAGAAGAGGGATCGCTGGGTCATGTGGTAACTCTATTCTTTATTTTTCCAGGAATCGCCACACGTTTTCCATAGTGGCGGGACCGGTTTACATTCCCACCAGCAGTGAATGAGGTTCCTTCCCCTCCACGACCTCTCCGACACTTGTTACTACCTGTTGTGTTGATGACAGCCAGGTGTGAGGTGGTGTCTCATTGCAGCTCTGATTTGCATTTCCCCAATAGCTAGTGAAGTCGAGCATCTTTTCATCTATCTGTTGGCCGTGTGTATGTCTTCTTGAGAAAAATGTCTGTTCAGGTTCTCTGCCCAGTTTTTAATTGGATTGTTTGGTGCTAGGTTGTAATTTGTTTCCTTTTTTAATACTGATTGTGACCGATTAAACTAATTTTACAACCAATCACCAGTGGATTCCAACCTGCAGGTTGAAACTTAGGTCTTAATGCTGTGTGGTCTTTGTAGTTCTCCGTTGGTCTCTGTCTTAACTCCCAACTGGAGTGCAAGCTCCTTGGGGACAGGGACGATGACTCACACAGTTTGGTGTGGCCCATGGCACAGAGTCAGTGCCTTAGAGGCCTGAGAGAGCGGCTGGAGCAAATGAGGGAAAACACTAGAGAAATTGCCAACTACTCCCAGCACGGAGATGGGAAGATAATGACTTGATGGGAGAGGATTCCCTGGGTCACACATGGGGGTTACTGGGGTCCCCCATAAAAGGGGGCTGGGTCAGTGCAGTCACTGCTCACACAAGACCAGCCTTAGAATGGGAGATACACGGACTTGGGCAGCAGGAAATACATTGGCCCACGAATAGCACAGCAGAACAATGAACCTGAATGCTTTCAGGTCTCCCAGTTGATATAAGAGAAAAAAAATGTTATTAGTGGGGAAAAAATGCTGCTTTGCAAAAGACACGAGCAAGGTGAGGAAGTACCTTCTTTTGTTATTAACTCTATCAATCGGTCTCTGAGACTGTGTTGTTTTCTGCGTTAGCGCCGCACCAGGAGCGCCTCCCCTCCAGAGCATGAGAAACCGGTTGACGTGCGGAAACCAGCAAGCAGGTGGCAATGGTGCAGGGTCAGACTGCGGCGTGAACGCAGAGGGAAAAGTCAAGGGAGGGAGATCTCATGCTCGAAGGAGGTCAGCCCTTCAGTCTAACTTCCCAAGGCTCAAGTGCTATTGTCCTGGCACAAACAATGTCACAGGAAACCAGGGGCCAGATAAGCTTGGGGGCCTTTGTCAACCACAGTGGCTGCTCCTAATGGCAAAGAGGCTGGAGGCAAGTTACTCAACCGATACAACCTCCTTCTCCTCATCAATGAGGAAAGCACCCCAAGCACTCCTGTCTTTCACGTGTGTTGGCAATGGGGCATCAGGAGACCTTGCATGCTCAGGACCCAGGACGCAGTATGTGCTCAATAAATGGCAGTGGCTGTGGCTTCGTATTCTGTCCAGGATGTCGACTGACTCACAGTATGTATATTCCTGCGTTTGGCTCTCTGGCAGCCTGAACAGTGTAAGGGCTCAGAGGGAAACTGATGCTACGACGTGAATAACCCCAGCCCTGAGTGCCCAGCACAGCGCCACACCCTCTGTGAGCCTGAGCCCATGGAGAGGCAGCCACGGCTGAGACAGGAATAGTCCCAGCACCAGGACAGAGGGCATGGGACAGCGACGTGAACCAGCGCCAGCAGTTCAGATTCAAGGGTGATTTGGCTGAGACAAGGGCACAGTGAACTTCTCTACTAGAAGCTCTCGCTTCACCCCACCCCTCCCGCCCCCCACCAACCACTCAGAATTGGGGAGATTCACCCTCTACCAGAATGGTCCAACCGTTTGTCATCTCTGGGCCACACTGGAAGAAAAAGAGTTATCTTGGGCCACACGTTAAATATACAAACACCAACGAGAACTGACAAGCAAAAAAGAGATTTTAAGTAAATTTACAATTTTGTGTTGGGCCGCATTCACAGCCATCCTGAGCCACATTGGGCCTGCAGGCCGCAGGTTGGACATGCCTGGGAGACACAGCAAGGCTTGTCCTTTGGCCACACCCCACTGGTTATGCTGCTGAGAGGCAAATTTCCGTTCTGTGTTCTCAAGTCCAAAAGCATGAAAAGAGGGGAAGTGTTCAGCTGGGCAGACGTGAATACGACCAAAAACACTCAGCATCAAGTAGTTTCTGCGCTGGGCTCCAGGGGACGGCACCCCCGGACACACCCCCATGAGAATCGTGCTTTGAAAAGGAGACCCCCGCCTTTAAACGCACTCCTTCCATCACACACAGGAGAAAGGGCCGGATGTCTGCTGTGAGGAGCCCGGCCCGCCGCAGGGACGGCACCGCTCCCCGCCGCTCTCAGAGGCCCGGAGGAAGACCAGGGTCCAGCCTGCTCGGGAGTTCCAGGTGGTGGAACAGAGCAGAAGTGCCCTGGGGGCTGCACTGTTCATCTCTCTTTTGTCCCCTTGCCCTTCCTGCTGCCTGAAATGTGACCATCTGGGACCATGAGGACAGGGGGTGGTGAGCTGGGGGAGCCTGGGCCACCAAGAACTCTGTGAATCACTTCTTTCCGGACTCGGTTCATACGAGGGAGGAACACAGTTCTCGGCTTCTGCGTGTGCGGGGACTAAATGGAAATGCCGACAGGGCACACTGCGCAAGGGCAGAGTCACTGCCCCACCCCAGGGCGTGGCTTGGGGGGCCTTGGGGGATGGTGCCCTGGGTGGTCCATAGGGTCCATATACCCCCGAGACTTCCTGGTCTCTGTTGTCCTTCTGATTTGTCATTGGAGGATACCTTAGTCGGCTCAGGCCACCATAACAAAACACCCCAAACTTGGGGACTTAAAGAGCCGACATGGATTCTCACAGGTCTGGGTCGAGAACGAGGTGCTGGCCCTTCGGGTTCCCAGTGAGGCCTCTCTGCCGGCTTGCAGACCGAGCCTTCTCTCTGTGGCCCCACATGGCGGGGGTGGGGTGAGTGGAGAGGAGAGACAGAGTCCTCTGTGAGGTGATGTCTCTTCTCATAGGGACACTAATCCCATCAGGTCAGTGCCCCACCCTTGGGCCCCCTTCAACTTGAATTACCCGCTAAAGGCCGTCTCTCCAAGTACAGCCACATTGGGGTTGGGGTTCAACACATGAACTTGGGGGACACATTCAGTCCACAGCCGGTGAGGGGACTACTCTCACTGCGATCCCCTGCCCACTCTTTGGTGGAACTGAGGACTGCCTCCTCCTCTCGCCTGCCTTTGGCCCCTGACTCCCATCTCCTCCTTGGAGCCAGATGACATCCTTGATGCCACCAGTTTCTGCTGGCAAAGAGTCTCCCTGGGGCTGAGGAGACTGAGGTCTGAGGCAGGCGGGTGTGGCTGGCGGGAGAGGCCCAGGTCACTGGGTACAGGCAGCGGCGGGGTGGGGGGTGCAGACTGATGAGCACCAAGCCCCTGCCCGGTTCCGACCCTTCTGGACCCGGGACAGCGCCTCCAGCGGCTGCTGTGGGAAGGCCATTCGGGGACCCTAGACCAGGCACTGAGCGCCCAGAGCACAACAGCTGTCACACGGGAACGCCACTCAGCGTCGGTCGCATTGCGTGCCCACAATGGGGAGTGTTTGACTTGGCTCCGTGCGTGGTTTCACCAGCCGCACTTCCTTTGTACCGAGCAAGTGTTATTCAGTGGGGCCGCTGGATTGTTCGGAGCATAAGCACATATTTGGAAAGAGGAGGGGTTTGTGTGAGCTGATTACATTGGCCAGCTTCCTTTACTTTTTCTGGGAGGCCCTTCTTCCCGTGTGTCTCAGCGACAGGTCTCACAGAACCAACCACACACAAGGTGCATGGCGTGTGAGACCCTCACCCTGGGCAGCTTCAGGGGTCCTGTCCAGGGGCCCCAGGAGGCCACAGAGCAGGGGCGGGAGCTGAATCAGCGGCACCTCGAAAAGTCGCACTCAGAGAAAGCCATTGGCATGAGCTGGCCTGTCTCCTTTCGTACCGGAGACCGGGAACTTGGATATCAAGTTCCAAGTGCAGTTCCGAAGGCTTGGGTCACTGCCATCGGCCAGCGTCTGGAACCCTCCCTCCCTTCCTTATGTTGCCCCTGCCCTCCTCCGGGAGGCCTTTCCTCTCTCCCTGAAGGGCGGCCTTCAGTGGAAGAATGGCCATTGTTCCTTCTGGGAAAGCGAGGCCTCCATCCCCTCTGTCCTTTCTCACATCCTGTTCCTGGTTCCTAAGTCCCACTTCAGCCACCAAGGCATCTGCCCACCCGAGCGCCTGCCCTCCTCCTGCAGACAACTCCCCCCACTGCCACTCCCCGTGCTGCCCGCCCCTCCCCTCTCCCCGTCCCGGAGCCCGCTAGCCCCGGCCTTCTCCTCTCCCGCCCCTGGCCCTGTGTGGCCCTCCCTTCCATCTCCCCACTTTCACGCTCTGTCCCTCATGCGACACATTGGCCCAGGACCTAGTGTGGAAGGACATCGGCAGCCTCTGCTCGTCTCAGCCGCCTCACCTGGCCTGCAGACTGCAGAGAGCTCGGTGGCCTGACTGGGTGGGAGGTGACCGTTCCCCATGTCTTCATGGCAGAACCAGGTGGGGAGGCCATGTTCTGTCTCAGACTGACGAGGTCACCTGCTGGCTCACCAGACCCCACTTCCTGAGCAGCCATTTCTTTTGGCAGATTAACACCTAAGGATGGGCCCAAGGGACACCTGGGGACAGGCCGGTGTCCTGTCCCACCCTCAGGCCCCAGGGGAGCAGTGCTGGCTGGTTGGAAGTCACATCCTTTGTGACTTTCACAGCCACGTGTTCTATTGACCGTCTGGAAGCTCGGTTCCTTCCGAACCCTGAGGGTGGTTAAGACGATCCTTCCCTGCACTGGGACGTGTGTGACCACAGGCACTGAACCCAGGAGCCTTGACCTGCGAACAGCACCACTGCAGACCACCCTGGGACCGCGGCCCTGCCCCCCTACCCTCCACCCGAGCAGCTCTCTGCCCTGGGCCGGCAGGGAGGGCCAGAGGGTGATGGGAACGCAGCCTTTGCACGTGGCCTCCTGGTCTCCAACTCTCGTGTCCCCATCCTCTTTGCCAAGAGAGGGAGAGAAATGTGCTTTGCGGGTTTTGTCATTGAGTTTTCCAGGCATTATGAAATACCCTAATGAGCCCACACTTTGCCCAACTTCAAAGGAAAGTCGGTGCCTGTGTACCTGCTGCAGGGGGTGGGGCTCCCGGCTCAGGTCCCCGGACCCCGGCTGCCACCTTGCTCTCTAGCCTAGCCAGTTGGTCTCACCCCCAGCTGTTCTGATTTTGGCTGGGCTCGGCCCACCTGCCCCGCCGGAGGGTCCCTGTCCTAACACATGCAGCTCTTTCCTGCTCAGCCCCCATCTGGTTTCTTGCCACCACTGCAGTCACTGCTCACGCCAGCTCCTACGCCCTCCCAGAGTGCGCCCAGAGCCAGTCTGCTCCAGCTTCTCAAAGGGACGTCCAGGGCAGCCATGTCTGCCTTGGCCAGGGGATAGCCCCCACCTCCTCCTGTCCCCGTACCTGCCACAGCTCATGGGGGATCCTGTTGTCATGGGGGCCCCTCCACAGACTGGGACCTGGTGAGGTGATACCATCTCCCCAAGACAGGGCCACACTGGGCAGCAGGGACACAAGGCAGTGGCCATGCAGTCTGCCTGAGGTCCCCCCTTACGCCTTCAGGGACGATATGTCAATTTGTATCAGGAGGCCACTGGGTCCCTTTCACCAACACTGGGACACACACATGCATGCGCACAGGAACCTGAGCCTCACTCCTACAGTGAGTCATCAGGGTGACACTCCAGTGACATGGTCTTCCTGTGTTCCAGTGTCCAAGGCACCTGTGTCCGGGCCAGTCCCCTGGACTGGTGCACGTCAGCAGCTCCACCCAGAACCTGCCGCACGTGGAGCCCACACCAGTAAATGGATGCTCGCCATCGCTCCTGTCCAGCCTCTGGTGTGACAGCAGCCTCTACCTGTCGGGGCGGTTGAGAGGACTAGATACGAGAGGATGGGTGGGAAATGCCAGAGCCCCGAGGGCTCACGGGTGTGCACTATTTGTGGTTGCCACCCTGGCCCTCCAGGCTGACGCGGGTGCAGATGTGAGGGCTGACCACCCAGCCCATGACAGCCCCTGAACGCTCAGTCCTGTGACTCAGGCCACGGCCAGCCTGAGCTGCAGAGGAGGCCCAGAGAGGTTTGGCGGGCCCTCACCTCTGAACGAACGTCCACATCTGGCTGAATTCCTGAATCTACCTTTCTAGGCGAGGCCTTCCTCCTAAAGGCAGACTCCCAAGTCAGACGGTCAGCGGTCAGCTCATTTTTTAGGTTTACCTGTATGTATTACCTGTGTCCTCTGCGTTCTGACCCTCCTGGCCCGAGAAGACTTGAAGAGCTAATTGTCTGGCTCTTCCTCCAGATCTGGACCCCTGAGGGCCGCCTCTCCCCAGCCGCCTCTGTCCTGTCCATCTCCCTTCCTCCCCAGGGGACCCAGCCCAGCCCTGACCTACACAAGACAGAGACTCTCAGGTTTACTGAAGCCAGGGGCCTTGGCATCAAGCCGCAGGTCAGAAACTGCACTGGCCAGAATATTTCTTAGACCCAGAAGAGCTGGTGGCCTCTCTGTGATATAAGGGTCAGCAGGGAGCAGCATGCAGATTCACGGGCTATGTGTCAGAGGTCACCCCATCGACAGGGGCGAATGACTGGCTGGGAGATATGCTGTGTGGGTGCTGGGCAAGGGTACAGGATCCAAGGATCAGGATCTGCTGGTGACATTCTGAAGGTGGAGCCTGGAGAGGGGGGTGATGCCTAAGGGGCAGGGGACCAGTGCGAGGCTGCAAGGTCCACAGTCACTCGGCACTGACTTGTCCTAGTGATTCGGTTCCTCAGTAAGATTTGCATAAACAAACAAAGGTTACCTCTGCATTATGTTTTCCAGAATTGTCTGATCCAGTCTCCTTGGGCTCCATTCCTTTCATTTTAAATTTGTCTGTTTAGCCTAGTTTTCTGACCCCCAGATGAGGATGTCCCTGTTCATTTCCTTCAAAATGTCCACGGCCACTTAGATGTTGATCATCAAGCTCATAGAAACAGCAGACACGTCTCTGCCTCCGCACCGTAAACAGCCACCCAGGACTGTGCCCTTGCAGCTGGTTTTCAAACGTGATCTGCAGCCCTCAGGCAGAGATGACTCCAGTTTGCCCCTCGCTCAGTACAGAGTGGGCAGGAACGCCCACATGCCAGAGCGCCGACGTTCCCAGGTGAGCCAGGGCATTCTGAGGCTTTCCAGTCCCTATGGGGGCTGTGACACTAAAAACCCACCTTAGTCTGACATCGGCAAAACAGTGGCCCTACTTCCTTATTGCTTAAGGGAGCGAGAGGCCTGGAGAGAAGCCCAGGGTTAACCCAACCAGGAGTCACGGCTTAAAGAGAGAGACACCTGGAATTGATCAGCCGGTCTTCCCTCCTGTCTGAACCCACCACCACGGCACATCGGGGACAATGCTATAACCACCCGAGCTACCCAGCCAGGGCCGTTTTATTTTATGTTTTATTTTTATCTTCACTCTTTTTTTTTACAATCCTCACCCAAGGACTTTTTTTTTTACATTGATTTTAAAGAGAGAGGAAGGGAGAGAAACATCGATGCCAGAGCAAAGGATGGATGGGTTGCCTCCCGTACATGCCCAGACTGGGGATCGTACACACCTGGACTAAAAATCAAACCCACAACATAGGTATGTGCCCTGACAGGGACTTGAACCTGTCAGGTACAAGTCCCTGAACCCACAGCCTTTCGGTTTACAGGACGACACTCCAACCAACTGAGCGGCACCAGCCAGGGCTCATCTTCGCTCTTGAAGGGTATTTTTGTTGAGCAGAAAATTCCCAGTTGACAATTATTTACTTTTATCATGTTAAGGCTGTTCCATTATCTCCTGACTTTCATTGTCTCTGTTGAGAAGACTGCTGTAACTCTCATTTTCGCTCCTTTGACAGAAACCATTCTTATTTTCTGGCCTCCTGCGATATGTTTCTCTTTGCTTTGATTTTCCACAATTTTGTTATGATATACATAGGTGTGGACATTTTTATATTTCTCATGGTTGAGGTCCTTAAGGTCTTGAATCTGTAGCTTTAGCTTTCTCATCAGTTTTGGAAAATTCTTAGTCTTTTCTTCTTCAAATATTGCTTCTTTCCTCACTTTTCAGGATTCCAACATGTACATTACACTTTCTCTCTCATTATTTTTCTCTCTCACTCTCCTTTGGCTTTTCCATTCTTTTGTTCCTCCATATTCTTCTGACCCAACATGCAAACTTCAGCTTTGTCTAGTGCACTGTGAAACTCAGCCATGACTTCTTAAACTTGGTTGTTAGATGCTTTTAGTTCAAGAATTTCTGTTCAGTTCTTTTTCATGGTTTCCAATTCTCTTCTGAAATGTCCAGTTTTGGCTTTTGTCTCCTTGAACATGGGAAGCAGACTTACCTTGACGTCCATGTCTGACAACGTCACTCTCTGGAGACCATGAGTTTGTTTCTATTGTCCATTGTTCTCCTGGTTTTTAGCTTTGTTATCTATTCTTCTTATTTAGTTATTTTTACTTTTTTGGACATATTTTCAACATTAATTGTGCAAATAAGTTGAGGCCTAGGAAGATGTCACCTTTCTCTAGGGAGGATTTACTTCCTGTCTCAGGGGCCTGGGGACACTAGCACTCTGGGATTACCTTAGTCCAGTTTCATGAATTCAAAGGATTTGAAGGTGAGCTACAATGCCTGCAAAGGCCTGGCTACTTCTGGTTCACGTTTTCTCCTCTGGTGCAGTCCTTCAGGGTCCCATGTCAAGGTAGGGGTTTTCCTGGAACGCCCACCTTGGCCAGCCCAGGACCCCAACCCCTGATTCTCTAGCCATATGTGCCATCAGAAGGGCTGTCCACCTCTCCAGCCTCTGCTGCCTGACCTGTACTTGGCCAACAGTTCAGAGGGAGAGCAGCTTTAGATTCTAGGTTTATCTCCTGGGCCTCCACTTCCCCAAGTTCTCGGCTTGCTAAATCTTTGCCCATGTGTTAACCATCTGAGGCCGCCAGGCAGGTGATTTTTATATTTAGCCAGCTTATATGTTTGTCTTCGTTGGAAAGGTTAATATGGATGACCTAGTCTTCCATAGTCCTCTACCTCATTGCCAGCTGTCTTGCTTTTGTGGTTTCGCATCTCTTTAAAGCAAGCCCTTACTTGTGTGACTTGGTCTCCTTTCTCTGTATACTCATCTAGAATCGAGAAGAATCTGCTCTCTCTCCCTTGATAGTGGGTGTTCCCCTACAGACAAGTTCAACAGTCCTGTCTACCAACAAAACCACGCTAAACCTGGACCCTGTGATTCTTGCCCATCACCAGCATGTGTAGCAGCGTTTTTGATGATCATTCTTGCCAGAACAGTTTATCAACTCCTTTTTTCTCAGAATAACACTAACAAGTCTGCTCAAATTAGTGTTCCCATCGTGATTGACTCACTTGGCCAGAACAAGTTTACCAGTCAGTGGAGAATAGTGGAGGAGGGTCAGAAAAAAGGAGAGAAGCAAGAGGAAATTTATAACATTTGATATTATGCAGCCTGGCATGTAATATTCTATAAGAATTCTTTCTCCCTTGCTCCTACTTTTTCTCTCTCTCCTTCTTAGTGTTGGTTCAAGGGTAATCCATTCCTGCTGTTTCTGGGACCCAAACATACATTCTTATTTATAAGTCACCAGAAACATTCTAGTGGCCTATTCAGTGGCCTTTTCTCAGTTCTCATTCTCCTTGATCTTTTTGCAGAGCTTGTGGTGGTTTCACCCACTCTGTTATGTTCTCTCCTCCTTCAGGTTCTGCAGTGCTTGACTTTTTATTTCCATGATGACTCATTCTTTTTCAACTTCCATTCCGGTCTTCTACTTCCTAAAGGTATAGCTTTCTAAATGTTCTTGGTCCCCTTCTCTTCTTCCCTCTTGTCATCTCCTCTCTTCCTAGAATCTTTGCCTTTGTAAATTCACGGCTTCCACCATTCTTTTTGTGTGATCTAAATATCTGGCCCGAGCTTCTGTGCAGAGCTCCAATTTTGCATGTTGGAATAGCTGCTAATGTTTCCTATCTGCATGTCCTAGAGGCCCCTCATAAATATTTGAACAAATGATCTCATAATTTCTACCAATAAACTTCCTCTTCCTTCTGATTCCCCCATTCATTGGTCATATATCGTGACTACCTCCTTATACCCATTTTTTCCTCTACATTATTTGCCCTTCCCTTCACCTCAACTTGTTCAAACCCATATAGCTTTGAAGGACTAGTTCCATGTCTCCTCTTTCAAGAAGCCATTGAGTCATATCCAAAAAGTATGGGTTTCAGCATTCAGAGATCTTGTTCAAATCCAAGCTCCATCACTGTGTGACTCTGTGTAAGGTTTTAACTGCTGTGAACTTGAGTTTTCTCATCCATAAAAATGGGAGTAAGAGTGACTAACTCACAAGTTATTAAAGAGATTAGGTGAGTTATTTATGAATGTATGTTATTTCTTTTACTTACTCCTGAAGAGTGAGATTCATTTCTAATTAGTATATCCCAGGTACTTATTAAATAGTTATCAAATGAGTGAATATTGCACAGTTTGCCAGACAACATGGTAGCCATGTCAGCATTTTATTCACCAATTAAAAAGATCAAACCCACTTCATTTTGCTCAATTGAATATTTCTTGATTAGATGCAATCACTACTGGGACAAGCTTGTTCATTTTCCGTCCACTTGAATGGCTTGATTTAACGTCAAACGCCTGCTCAGATGGGTGAAGTGATCATGAGCATCTAGAGCCACTGAAGCCTCTGGCTGGCGTTGCCCTCACAGGTGCAGGGACGCTGGGTGATTTCTAGTGGGCTGAATTATGCAGGCAACCGGCCTTGCTGGAAAGGTCCCCACATCCCATCACCTCGTTTTATTTGTGCTTAATTTATCCAGATAACTGCTTGAATTCTTCACTTCTCCTGATCTTTGTTGAAAAGGCTTTTGAGTCTGGGAAGCCATCTGTTCCTACTCCCCTATTCTCATTTCTCTCTGACTTTCTTTCCTCCTCTGTGGCCTTAAAGTCGGGCAAGGCTGGGTGTAGCTGTCCTGGAAAACCAGCCCTTGGTTGGGAAGTGGCCTTTTTCCAAGGGTTCGTCAGGCCCAATATACCTGTCTGCCAGGCGGGCATGCCAAGCACTTGTCTCTCTCTCAGTCCATCACGTACAGCTGGACGTGTTTGGCTGAAGCTCCAGCAATTTGGTGACTCATTTTTGCTCTTAGCTGAGTGTAGGCCATCTGGACAGAGCGTGGCTCACCCACCTCCTGGTTCCCTTGGCTGGTGGTGTCTGGCAGCCATAGGAACAGCTCCTTTCCTCTCTCTGCACACCCCCATTAGGTGAGTCCTTCGAGGGAAGAGTACATGGAGGTGAGGTGCCACGAGGTAGGACACACAGAGTGGAATTCCCATGGAGTAACTGGGGAGGTTCTCAGGACAGAGATCTCTGGTCACGGCCAGTGCAGTAGGCTGAAAAATGACCCCAAAGACATCAGGCCCATCCCTGTAACCTGTGTATGCTAATTATTTGGGGAAAAGAACTCTGCAGATATGACTAAATTAAGGGTCTTCAGATAGAGTATTTGGGATCATCTGGGTGGTCCCTAAATGTCATCATAAGTATTCTTATAACAGCGGTGCAGCAGGAGACTCACACACGGATGCACAAACGAGAAGGTGGTGTGGAAATGGAGGTAAAGAGCAGAATGATGAGCGCTGGCATCCACCAGAAGCCGGAAGAGGCCAGGAAGGAATTCTCCCCTAGAGCCTCCACCAGGAGGCTGGTCCTGTTGACACCCCGATTCTGGGCCAGTGACGCTGACTCTGGACATCTGGACTCCAGAATTGTGAGACAATAAATGTAATTGTTTTAAGCTACCAAGTGTGTGGTGATCTGTTAGCGCCGCCTCGGGAACCTAATGCAGCATCACAACGAGGGCAGAGGTAATCACTGAGAGATCATTTCTGGGCGCAAAGCCCCCACCCACAAGCCCGCGTCTGGGGTGCTCCAAATGCTACATCACATAAGTCGCAAATAGGCATTGAACCATGTTCTGATCGGTGTTCTGCAGAGCACAGGGCCACCCTCGTTGGCTGAACCAGGAACTTGAGCTTGACTCCTCACTGTGGGGGAAGGGATCCTGCCACTGAAGCCATGGGGAGCCTCAGCAGGTCACCACCTCTGGGATGGGTAGGTTGGTACCAGCAGTCCTAGGGGCCAGCGTTTGTCATAGACTTTGTCAGTGTCTTGTAGCTACTGTGGTGATCATCTAAGAGGTAGAGTTTTGAAGAAGGGGAACTTCTTCTGAATTTGAAAATGAACTGGCAGGGACCTTGATTATGGGTCCAGGAAAGTACAGGAAACAGCAATCTCCTAAAGCCTTAAACTACGTACTGTCCCCTGTAGTAATGCAAAGTGATGACAGCCCAGGCAGTAAGAGCGACAGGATGTAGGCCAGAGGAGAGATGGTGGTGGGCGGGCCAGGAGAGGTTACCGCCGGGAGAGGGGCTTGGGCTGGCTCTGACCAGGAGCTGACTGGCAGGTCAGAGTGAGAGGAAAGTCGCAGTGGGATTACGATGGGAGCCAAGGTGAGAGAGAAGGCACGTCCACAGAGCGGTGGGGACAGCAATGGCGTCTCTTCTGGTGGCACTGAGGCTTTTGAGTTAGACAGAAGAAAAGGTTGGAAAGGTCATCTGGGTGGCTTTGGAAAGGCCAGGCCACACAAGGTCCAGAGGGTGGTGGAGGAGGGCCCACTTCGGGAGAGGGCAGCCGAATGGGGGACCTTCTGGAGGGAGCTCACGTCAATGCAGTCCCTGCACAGCGGATGGCCGTGGGGTGCGAGGGAGGAGATCTGGCCCAGGACACATTCTGCAGGGGAACACACAGGACCCGAGGGCTGTGGAGACAGTGAGGCTCTGTGCATCAAAGGTGGAAATGCCAGGAATGGGGAGCTGGCTCAGGCCCCGGAGGACAGCAGAACAGTCAGGACCGTGGGGGCACGTCCAGGGTCATCTGCACCTCGGTCACCCTGTCCCCAGGTGCCGTTTCAAGTGCAGCTTCTCTGGGGAAGGAGGCTCCTGGGGGGGAGGCAGGAGAGGCCAGGGAAGCCGCAGTGGGAGGCTGCAGGCGCACAAACCATGTTCACAGGGTGAAGCAGTCTGATGCCCAACTCTCAGCCTGCGGGGCAGGCTGGGGGTTTCTCCTCGTCCTGTGATGTCGGTTTCAGTTTTGTAATGAGTGTTCCCGAAAATAAGTAGCAACATGAAAACCAAAAGTCCTCTTGAAGTGGCAGGATGGAAAATGAGCTCTGAAGAACCGGCGTGCTTTCCATCCGGGGGGCCGAGTCTTTCTCTCAGGGCTGCAGACCAAACTGGAAGTCCATGCACCCCCACCTGCCCCACAGCCCGCAGCAGGGCCTCCCTGACATCTAGGAGGGCGGCTCGCCTGGGTGGAGATTTTCCAGGCGACTCCAGCGACTGGCAAGTCTGTTAGCGCAGACTTTTTCACAGGTGCTATAGGGACGGTGATTTCTCAGGGTGCACCCCCCGCAGCAGTTGTGTTTCCGGGCTGGTGACTCAAGATGACTGGGCAGGTGAAGGACACATGATGACTTTTCTGGGGCATGAGGTCTCTTCCAAGTAAACGGCTACTTTGAAAAATGGGGGAGGACAAAGAGGGGGAAACCGGAACAACTGCAACAGCATAAACAACAAAATAGAATTTAAATCGAATAAAAATAAAATGACCTTGGAAAAAAAAGAAGAAGAAAAACCGTGCAGGGGGCGGTCACCAGCACGAGGTTTTGCTCTGAGCACTGCGGCCCTTCTGCGTCCCCGCGGCCCTTTCTGGGTCTCCCTGCTGCACAGTCGCCTTCCTCCAGCGTGCCCCCAGCTGATTGAGAGAACAATGGGAAGCTCGGCCTTGGACCCGCCACACTTCCTCCCCGGAGCTCTGCGGCCGCCAGAGTCAGGACATCAGGATAAAGAAAAAGGCGCTCCTTTGTCTGGCTGGCCAGCCAGCACCCCGCGCTCCTCGGCATTGAATGGAAATTCTGCTTCCGTCCCCCCAAACACACAGCCTGCGTTTCCTGCTTTCCTGTTAGTGCTCACTCTCACCCGACGGCTCTGACACTTTGACTGATTGATCCACTGATTTTTTTAAAACCACATCTTTTAAAAAGTTAAACACACAGACATACACAGGGGAAAAAACATACCAAAAAAAAAACAAAACAAAACCAAGCCTGCGTAAAGCTGACTAAGCACTAAGGTTTGCCCCTTAAGAGCAAGGGCCAGGACAAAACGCTCACTTGAGCTGACTACTGACACACACAGCTCAGCTCCGCACAAGCTGTCAGCACTTCGTCGTCTTAGGGGTGAACACCTCCCACAGCGCTTCCGTGGAGACGCGCCCTCAGCGTTTCCGAGGAAGGCACAGGGGAGAGCTGCAGGAAAGACAGTTCAGTGGCCAATGAGTCCGTGCCTACACCGCACAGCCCCAGCCCCGCATCCTGGTGAGGCCTGTCCTGCCCCAACTTTGTCCCACCTTACTCTTCACCTGGGTGGTACTAAGTGTCCAGAGCAAAATAATGAAACATCTTGGAGGTCGTCTTGGACACAAATTCCAAGACTATTCTTAACCCAACGCTGGCGGAAGGGTGAAGTTTTCTTCCAGTGGAATTTTCCATCTAAGATCAGGCAGTGGGGTGTGAACACTCACTTCTCCAGGGGAACCCGGGTTTCTGCTCCTGGGTCTCAAGATCTGCTCGACTCGAGCCACGCCCCTTGGGGGGCTTCCTCAGTAAGGGGCGATTCCCGGAGGGGTCCACGCGGCTCTGCAGAGGAGGAAGATGCCTGCTGGATACTGTGCCTCATTGGCTTGGAGGAAGAGGTGCGTACTTGTTAGATAACGAGGAATGATTTCCACCCACCAGTGAGCCCCACTCCGGGGAGCCTCTGGGGCCTCGAGAGGGACTGCTGGGCGTCCACAAGCGGGCCGGCACCGAGCTGTCTGCAGCAGACAAAGCCAGGGCCTGCCCTCCCAGGCCTACTCTCCAGGCCAGGGCCCTAGGCGTTTTCTGCGAAGGGCCAGGGAGTGAGTGTTTCTTGCTCTGTGAGCCATATGTCTCTGTCACACCTATTCCACTTGGTCACTGTGGTGGGAAAGTAGCCACAGGTGAATGGCATGGCTGCATTTCAATAAAACTTTATTTACAAAACAGCCGTTGGCAGAATCTGGCTCACATATCTCCTGCCCAGATTTTGCCTCTGCGCTTCTAAGGGGCAGAAATGAGTTCTTATTCATGTTTGTCTCCTTAGTGCCAACTGCAGGACCTGACGCATGCTGTGTGCTGACTAATCTTCCGTGAAGATCTTCCAAGGAAAATGCTGTGTCTCCACGTATATTTACAATTTGCACCTGGAGCTGCACTTGGAGTCACGACACCAGATTGTTTAAATCAAAGGACCCTCGTATATCATGCACACACACAGATATCACATACATGCACATTTGTTGCATGTACGATATGACATTCGCCTTCAAGGAGTTTATAGTACAGTAGCTGAACCCACAGGAGAAGAAAAGAAAGATAAATGCAAACTTTGATGAACTAAAAAACAAACATAAAACAAGAAATACAGTAAAATCAAAAGTTGGATTCTTTGGAAAGTGACTGAAAAAAAACAAAACCCTGCAAGACTGAGCAAGGGGGAAAAAGAGAAATAAAGAGGGACAACAATCAGTGTCAGCCGTGATAAGGAGACACCCTAACAGAGCCCGCCTTCCCTGAGGATCATAAGAAGCTACTATAAAGAATACACTGGAAAATAATTTCCATTATACTGGAAACTTTAGATAAATGTATCAAAATTGACACAACTCAAAATACAAATCGTAAGTAGTCCAATAACTATAAATAAACTGAATCCACCGCTTAAAACCTTTCCACCAACAAACACAACCAGGCCCGCCCGTGCACAAGCGCGTGATCCCCACGCTCTGTCAGAACCAGCCCGGACGGGGAGCAGCCCGCTGTCCTTCAAGAGCAGGACAGACAAACCTGTGTCACCTTAACAAAAGGCGGCATGGGCCGCGATGCGAATGTGCAGACGACAGCGACTCACGACAGCACTGGTGAGCGTCACAAGGATGACGTGGCGGGGCGGGAGCCGTGTGTGGACGAACACGCCCTGTGTCTTTTTTTTTTAATTTATTTTTTAATCATTATTCAAGTACTGTTTCTATCCTTTTCTCCCATTCCAGCCAACCCACTCATCCCTCCCCACCTCCCTCCTATTTCCAACCCCCCTAGTTTTTGTCCATGTGTCCTTTGTATTTGTTCCTGTAAACCCTTCCCATTCTCCCCTGAAGTTCCCCTGAAATTCCCTCCCCTCTCCCCTCTGGGCCCTGACAACCTGTCCTCTATTTCAGTGTCTTTCGCTATGTTTTGCTTATTTCTTTGTTTTGTTGTTTAGGTTCCTGTTAAAGGTGAGATCATATGGTATTTGTCTTTCACTGCCTGGCTTATTTCGCTTAGCATAATGCTTTCCAGCTCCATCCAATGCTGTTGCAAAGGGTAGGAGCTCCTTCTTTCTTTCTGCTGCATAGAATTCCATTGTGTAAATGTACCATAGCTTTTTGATCCATTCATTTACTGATGGGCACCTAGGTTGTTTCCAGCACTTAGCTATTGTAAATTGTGCTGCTATGAACATTTACACTTATACAAAGGTACAAAATAGGCAAGCCGAAACGTCGGCATCTAAGGACACGTATTTTGATGATAAAACTTGCAGAAAATCAAGGGCATTTCAGCAGGAATGTCAGACAGTGGTTAACAGTGGCGGGGAGGCGGGGTGGAGGCGGGAAGGGGGTTGGGGGTGCTTCTCAAGGGCAGCAGGCCTGGCTGGTAAGAACACTCGTGTTGACTTTGAGATAAATCATTGAGCTATACAGGTCTTTGCTGTGAGCACTTTTCCATAGGTACGCTTTATTTTATAGTTTTAAAAGTGATAAATGAGAGAGAGAGGACAGAAGGAAGGGGGAAGGAGGAGGACAGAGGGAGAGAAGGAAGGAAGAAAGAAGACTAGCGGTCCATTTGAGACAAGGGACAGGATTTCTGGAAAAACTGCTGCAAGCATGGAGAGCAAACTCAATGCCCAGAAGAATCAGAAAGCTCTTCAAGAACGAGCTAGGCAGAGGAGGGTGGGGGGTGGCAGGGAGAGCAGACCACCATCACCAGCATCTGATACTCGGTGCTCGTGTCCAGGAAGACAGTCGTCAGTATTGCGGAGACGACTGTGGCCTGTGGACGGCACACGTCACGTGTCAGGGTGGCTGTCTCTCAGGTCCAGAGTGAGCAAAGGCCCAGTCTGGCCAGCTCCTGTTTCTTAAATGTTGATAACTAAATCAAATTATTTTCAATATTATTCAGGCCAAACAAAAGCCATCCATGCCTGTGGGTGAGCCACTCAGCACGTCTCAGGAGGCATCCAGCGAGCCCATGGCAGACTTGGGGCGTAAGAAGGCTGCCAGGCAAGAGAACGAGAGAGGCAGGAAATCCAGGGGGGCCCTCACTGGGAGGGTTCACTGCGCCATCCAGAAAGTCAGCAGGCCCCCTGGACCGAGGGCAAGGGAGGGGACAGCGCCCTAGAGCCCAGGGGACAGCCGAGTTAGCAGAAGTGGCAGAGTCAGGGGTTTCAGAATTCAAGAGCTCCAAAAATAAACCTTTCCCTTGTATCACTTTTCTCTTTTTACTTTAGTTGCTCTCAACTTGCTTTATTCTTTTTAATTCTAGCAATTCTCCAGGCAACCCAAAATGTGAAGAAACTAAAGCAACGGTAGGAATGACTGCTCTGCTCATTCCGCTTTCAGCCCACAGGTCCCAAAAGCAGGAGCACACACACTGCCTCCCAACGACCCCATTGTGGCTTCACACTGCAAGCCAGGCCACGGCAACTGCGCCTGCGCCCCATCTGCTCGGCCCAGGGTGCCTGCCAAGAAGGGCGGGGACCGCCGAAGCAGCTAGCAGCACATAAGAAGTGGTCAGCAGTTGAGGACAGCTGGAGGGAGGAGGGCCAGTGAGCCAATATCAGAGTTTGGGAAATAGGGCTTTGGCTGAACAAAGTTCACTGTTGTTTTCCAAGAAAGCAGAGCCTCGTTGAGCCACCCCAGAAAACAGGGCAAGGAGCAAGGTACCGAACGCTGGCTCTCAACCCCTGAGGCACAGCGCACTTGGCCACCCAACAGTGACCGGACCCTCTGCTGCTCCCTGGAGGCAGGGGGCAGGTGGCGGCTCCGTGTGAAAGGGGAAAGGTGGACAGGCAGTCAGAGCAAGCCCAAGACTGCGGCGGACAGCAAGATGAAAGGAAACCACAGAAAGGCCTTCTGAGCTTCCCACGAGCTATGCAAATTCCCTGAAATTAATCTCCCTCTAATAATTCCATCTCGAACATTCAGAGCTGCTTCACCCGGCATGACCCTACCTCTTAAAGTAGTGCGCTCTCGCCCTGGCCGGTGTGGCTCAGTTGGTTGGAGCATTGTCTCATACACCAAAAGGTTGTGGGTTCGAATTCCCATCAAGGGACACACCTAGGTTGTGGGTTTGGTCCCCAGTAGGGAGGCATGCACAACCAATCCATATCAATGTCTCTCTCTGTCTCTCTCTCTCTCTCATTCCCTCCCTTCTGCTCTCTCTAAAAGCAGTGACTATGTCCTCAGATGAGGATAAAAAATAATTTTTTTAATAAAGTAATGAGCTCTTCAGTGCTAGCAGAGTTTGAGTATTAGCTCAACTATTACCTATCAAAATTCTTTTACATGAACAAAAGGTTGGACTATCTAACTTCTAATTGCTAGAAGCATAATTGGACAGAACTGGATAATCCCTTCGAGTATCCAGGTGTAGGAATTTGAAGGACACTTCGGCAAACCAGGTTGTTGGCAAATAGGTCTGATTATCTGCAAATTAGCTAATTAAGGTTCTCAGGTACGAAGCAGAACTTATTTTAAGAAATTAAGTCTATTTATATAATAGTTTTATTAAAAGCAGTGAATTCAAAAACAACTAGAAATAAGACAGCTTCCTCTTTAACTCTGTACTGTTTTCAAATTGTTTCTAGCAGACCATCTGTTAGAGATGCTCTTCTAAATTAAATATTCTTGGAAGTCATTTTTATCTTTTAACTTAATAGAAGTATTTTTACTAATTTAATAGCCTATCAATGCCCACGCTTTGCACTTGTTTACCCCCGTCACTCCCAGCCCTGCACCTGGAACATAACAGCAATTAATGGATGTTTGTTGAATGAATTAGTTGCAAAGACAAAACACGTAAATTCTTCATTTCTGCTTGTTGGCAATAATAACAGGATTTTGAAGGATTGCTCTGTCGTTGATATGATTGTCCCCATTTTACAGATGACTCACTGAGGCTGGGGAGAGGCTGAGCCAGGTCAAGGCCAGGTCTGTCCCACTCCTGAGCTGAAGTCTCAGCCATCGGGTTAAACGGAATTTCTCCTCTGCTCCGTGCACACGTGTTAGGTGCCACAGGTGGTGTGTTTGGCAGATGTAAACTCCCGCGTCACCCGGCTGCAGACCGCCCGCTCCCCCTGGTGTACCTGCCCCCCCAGCTGCTTCTGCGCCCCGGCAGCCTCCCCTCCCCCAGGCCCTAAATCACTCCCAGGCCCTTTGTTTTCCCCACAGCTGCTCGGCACATTCCTCGATTTGAAATTATGATCACAGGTTGGAGTGCTCCTTAAAATAATTCTGCCAAATGTTCCATCTCTTTGCGTCAATGAATATAAAGGGTGAAAATTTAAAGAGTAAAACAAAAAAATTTAAGAATTCGCTTTGTTGAAGACAAAAAACATCATGGCCGCCCCCACAGCCCTGGCTTGGACCTGAAGGATTCTATCGTCCTGCAGGCTGGCCAACTGCTGGACCTCTCTGAGGCCTCAGCTGGGGCGGGCGAGTGTGGGCTTGGAGCCGGCCAGCCACAGATGGAGGGGGCAAAGGTCAGGCGGGTGTTGGTTTGTTTAAGCAAGTGGAGGCAGAGCGGGGGTAGACCCTGGTTTCCAATTTCCAATTTCCTGTGCTAGGCCCTGATTGGCACTCCTGCCCACCCGCCAGCCTTTCATGCATGCCGCTCCCTCCACAGAACAAAGGCGGATGTGGGGACACATAAATAAGCTGGACAGACAGGTCTTCCCTCCCTAAGGTAGAGTTCTCTCTCGAATTCGGGAGAGTTCCAGCTCTGAGTTTGGCAGGGCACAGGGCAGACCACTGTCTCTGGCTCCCGGCTCCCTCCCCTTGGACATGGCCCTGAGCCCTGAGTGCAGCCTGCCCCCAGGTTGGCCCGCTGCCCAGAGTCCCATAAGCAGGTGGCTCTCTGGGTGCCCGAGGCTCCAGGGTCTTTGGAGGTGGGCCTCGATCAGTCAGAACAAGAGGGTCTTTATCACCCCAGATTCTGTCCCATCAAGTGGAGTCCATTTAAGCCATTCCCCCCGTTTCCTGAGGCTTTCCCTCTGCCTGAGAAGTAGGTGCAGAGAGATGAGCAAACCCCTCCGGGCAAGGAGGCCTCGGCCGGCAGGACCCTGGCAGACCGGCCTCTGAGCCAGGGTTCCAGGAACCCGGGGAGAACTTGTGCCTCCCGGGCAGCTGCACAGCCACCTGGGAGTCTTGCCAACATGGAAAACCAGCCCCTCTGGAACCAGGCCCTGCTTCTGGGATCTGTTTGCCTGGCCCTGGCCCTGCCCCTTCAAGGCCTCTCAAAGGTCATCACTGGCCCTACCGAGCCTGGGGGGACCTCCACGCATTCCTCTAAGAATGAAGGAGGCCCCCTTCTTACTCTCGGAGAGTTGCCCCTCAAGGGCCCCCTCAGCCTGAGAGCAGGGAGGCCATGGGGGTGGAAGACCCATCTCTTCCCAACTGGGTGATATTGGGGAGGTTCCTGCCCCTTTCTAAGCCTCCGTTCCCTCATCTGTTAAATGGGCACAATCCTGTGCACTTCACCAGGTGGTTGTGCTGGTTAAATGAACCCACCCTGTCAGTAAGCAGGAGGCTTTAGAGCTATTTCCACCAAATGACCCCCAGCCCAGCCCAGCCTCATCGTGGGCCCTGCCTCCTGAACTAGTGGGACAAGGAGAGCCAGCAGGGCCCATGCCACTGCGCCCCGGACCTTCACTGTCTCCCTCTCTAGTGTCATTCTTTTGGCCCCAGAAAATGCCTAAGCCCCTGGCTCCTCCAGATTCTTTGGGAGAAAAGCAACGTTTTGGGCTCCTGTGGGGCTTCGGGCCACACTATCCCCTTTGCACCCTACCCCCCGGTGCACAACCAAAGGGGAGCAGAAGTGGCTGTCCAGTAGAAGGAGAATTTCCTTGATGGTATTGATCAGAACTGCTGGTGCATGGGGATTAAAAATTTAAAAAGCGGTAAGCTCGCTAAAGACCAGGCACCCCTTGTGGCCACCCCCGAGGCACCGCACCCTTGCACCCTGGCCTCCAGGGGGCCCTCCCTCCCCTTATCACCAAAGGTGACCTGCACCTTGGCTCCCATCTCCACTGTGGGAGCAGTTCGGAGCGTTTCGGAACTCCAAAGGGGGTGCGCTGCCCCCTAGAAGTTGTCTTGGGCCTTTGGGGTGAACAAAGTGGCCTTCGTCCCCAGAGGCCACCTTGGGCCCAGAAGAAGTCCTCAGGGCCTCCTTTTTCTTCTTGTTCTTGTTCTTTTTTTTTCTTTCCTTTTTTGCAGATGGCTGCATTTAATGAGGAAGTTCCCTCAGCACAAAGGAAAGGAAACCTTCACCACCCCACTCCCAGGACCCTATCAGCAGTGAGGCAAGAACACCCTTCTGCTCAAGCCCCTGGAGGGTAGCTCCATCCACCAGGTAGCAATCAATGGTTGGGAAGGCAGAGAGGAGGGGTCATGGCTTCTACCTCGCTCGCACAGGTGCATTCCTGTAGACACTTCCAGAAAGAGAAAACAGAAGTTATACTCCACACAGTAAAAAATAAAATGGAGATGACTTAAGGAATACATAATCCTGAAACTACATAAGTCTTCATATCAAAACCTTCAGAGACAGATACTTTTTATCCCCATTTAACAGATGAGGAAACTGAGGCCGAAGAAGTGAGGGATTCCCCAGGTGGTGCAGTACTAGGGCCGAGACCTAGACCGGGCTGGAGCCCAGGTCAGTCTTGATCTGGTCACACAGCCCCTCCAGGGTTTCGACAGCGCCATGGCCACCCTGTCATCATGCCTTGCAGCTGGGGATGTCACAATTCATCATCCATGGAGAATTGTCACCTCCTTGAAAACTCGGGAACTGACACTTCTCAAAGCAAATATGTTTCCAAACTTGGGGTTAATGATAAAGCTGGGAAAACGCAAGAGACTCCCTGTTCCCTCGCCTACGTTATCAATATGTGACTTAGATTTGGGTGCCAAGTCAAATTTCTCCAGAACTATATCCTTAGTGGTGACTTATTAAAGAGAAAATCAAACTTTGCTCTAAGAGAAAAGTAAATATACCCACTTTCCATGCGATGCTGGACCCTGAGTCCACTTCCTGGTTCCACTGTTGACTCAGGTTGTAGCCGAGATAAGTGACCGTACATGCACTCACTGTGCCCCCCGGGGGGGTGGTTAGCCCCAGCGGGCCCCCAGGAATGCTGGGAGCTGGAAGTGCCGTCTGCAGTGGCACTTGCGGCTTTGGAGAGGGACAGCAGACAGAAGGTGATGACACGGGTGGAGGTAGTAGCTGCTTGTCCTGCTTCTCTCCTTTCTAGAAAAGGGGTCACTTATTTGTCACATTGCCCATGAAACCCTCTTTGCCGTTTTTTGGCTCTGATCTCACCCACAATGACTGGGACCGAGATGGGCAGGGCTGCACTTTTGGACTCAGATGGCAGGGAGGATAAGAGCAGAGCTGGCAAGAGTCGCCTCTAATCGCACAGCCAGCATTTTCAAGGAAACAAATAAAAATAGCCAGAAGTGGGTCAGCCCCGCACACGAGGTTAGAGACAGGAAACTGGGGCAGAGTCCTGGGTAGAAGGATAAAAGTTTGCTTTACAAATACAGATTCATACTACCTTTCTGCCCTGACTCCATTTTCCCTTTTTTCTTCACCTCTCGGTCTTTTGGACACACACACACACACGGCAAAACAGAAGTGTGATGTCCAGTCATTGGCCCGTCTTCTCAAGCCCAAGCTCTCCCCTTTTCGCTGAGGCTGAACAAAAAGATACTTTAAAAGAACCCACCTGAGAGGCAGGCAGTGAGGAGGCAGGGAACAGGCGCTGGACCCATCCCGAGGGCTTCGGCACCCTCTGGGCCAGGGGCCGAAGAGGCGAGGGCAGCCAACCAGGAGGAAAAGGCTTGGTCCTGAAGGGACTGACCCCTCACTGCAGCGCCCTCCTGGTCCCCACCCCCTTGACCTGCGACCTTCCGTGCGTCTCACTCACAGCATACATGCATACGTGCACTCAGATGCACGGACGATACACACGCACACCTACACATGTGCCCGGCGCTCACATGCACACACAGCACATACAATGTACACAGTTCCCATTTGCACACACAGCATTCGTGCACACACACCAGAGATGCACGCACACAGTTCCTGTGCACACACAGTACACGTGCACACACGGTAGACGTGCACAACCCGGAGAGGGGTGGCTGTTCTCCCTGTAAACTTAAGGTTCTGGCGGTGTTGTGCGCGCTCCCACACTCGGCAGGATTTCATTTCCTTGTGGCCTCAGTGACGTGATGGGGGAGGATTTATCGGTCTCACCAAGAAGAGAGACAGCGGGAGAGGGCAGTGAAGTCTGATGTGCATTGACCCCAGGCCGACATCAGGCCAAGACAGAAATCGGCAAGGTGGGCTTGTCTGGTGAGAATCAGCAAACCAGACTGCGCTAAAATATACACTTCTTCCGATGTTATTTTCCTAGAACTCACTGAGAAATTAAAACAGCTCTCAGACTGGGCAAACCAGTGTGGATGACACGCAGACATGCAGACACGCATGTGCAGATATGTATCTTCACACATACTTAACATGTGCAACAGTGAACAGGGGACCCTGGCATTCTGGGAGGGGCTGGGTGTGGAAGCGGGTCCCCTGTGCGCCCTCCCTCTCAGCCGCCTGCAGGCACATGCACCCCCTTCGGCAACCCACCCCCACCCTGATCTCCCCCAGGGCTGGCAGGAGCGCAGGCCTGGTCCTGAGGTTCAGTTCTAACGCAGACTGTTTTGGGGGCCTGGGACAGCCCCACCCCACACATGTGGCCACAGCCCTCGCTACGCTGTGGCCCGTGTGCCTGTGACACGGAATGGCGTCCACTTTCACTCGTCTCAGCACCAGCATGGCTGCTGTGCACATCGGCCTCAGGAGCTCCCTGGCCCACCAGGTCAGGTTTCCAGAAGGACGTCACCTTTGCCTGGGCTTGAAGCTCCCAGAAGGCCAAGGGCATGGGGAGCAGTTTTCGAAAACCATACAATTTTTAAAGATCTGCTTGTTATAAACCCAGCCCCCAGGCAGATTAATCAAACACAGACCCACTGAAAAATCTGCACAAATAGATGATTTTTTTTTTTTAGCTTGGGGTTTTCAGGGTGGGATTTTGGGGGAATGGGAGGGAAGCTGCCCTGTCAAGATAAACTCCGTAAGAGCATGGGCAAAATTCCCTTTTTGATCACTAGTTGTTTTTTTTTAAATGACAAAGTCACACAAGAGAGGAAATGAAAAGGGAAATTTTTAGACTTCTCATCCGTCCAGAAAGCCCCGGCGGTTTCGGACCCCGCGGGGGTAACTGCCAGGCCTGTGGCCTAGCAGAACTCCCAGGAGGCCTTGCGTCACAGCCGTCAGCTCAGTAAGGAAGTACAGTCACCAAACCACAAGCCAGCTCCCTCCCGAGCCCACATGCTGCTGCAGAGGGTTTTCAAACAGGAGACTTTCCTGTTTTTGAAACCTGTGAATCCACAGGTCTCACAGGTTACTCAAATTAACTGATCACTCGCAGCAGCCATGGGCGTGAATTTCAAAACTGCTTACTTGAGCCTTGCCCTCCCTCGCTGCAGACATCCATTTGCTCACCAGAGACGGGTGCCAACTGCTGACACAGGAGGAAAACATACTAGTTATACATTAAGCTTTACAGTTAGAGTATCTGTGCCAGACCCCGTCCAAACGACATCGACTCAGATAACCACACGGAAGAAACCTCCACAGAAACCAACATGCAGGCGGACCGGTGTTCCTTCCACAGTGGGATTATTTTCCGTGCACACACACACACAAGCGTGCCAATGTAGTGTACAAAATCATCACAATTCATAGGAAACTATCACATTCATCATAGGATGTGTGGCAAATCTATTGGAAAAATGTAAATGCAGCCAAAGGCATCCCAAACCACTAATGAGGCTGCTGGGAAATAAATGCATTATACAAAAGCATGGGGCATGGGTGAAAGACGTAAACTATCTGATCCAAACCTTCCACAGTGTACAAGGCGGGCTTGTTTTTCCTCTTGAATGAATAGGAATCCAGTTAAAGAGGGCAATACAAAACTGATGACCTAAATCCACCAACTTCCCTCCTCCCTGCCCAGGACAGCAGCTCAGGAGACAGGCCAAACCTAGCGACCACATGTGACAGCCGTGTCCTGGTTCAGCTTCCACCCTGGCTAGGGGCGACGTGGCATGGCTCGAGCAATGCCTGCAGAATTGATCCTGGGCGCCCTTGCTGGCAGCATCCGCCCCCCACAGCACAGAGCTGAAGTTGGCAAAGGGCTGAAGTTGGGGCAGCTTCCATTTTCAGGAACCGCCCAATCAGAGCACGGATGAACACCTGTGGACCTGATTCTTGTAGTCACCGCCAGCGACCTCTACGCTGACTTCACAGAATCCGCATGGCAAAAGGAATCTAGCGGACACTTATCTTACCTCACACTTTTTGGTCTTTTGGGGTCAGAGTCGACGCTTAGCTCACCCAAAAAACACTCACATCTTCCAAAAGCACCCTGCTCTCAGCTGGAGCATGGTGGTATTCTGTTGGACTAGCCTTATTGTTCTGCATTCCAATAAATCCGCTAGCTCTGGCACATTGCAATGGACACCAGAAAGTCACTGTGCTGTGATTTTTATGTTTGCGGGGGTGGGGGGCTCCTCCACATAGTCAAACTTCTCTCTCATGTGAAATGTGAG
This sequence comes from Trachops cirrhosus, assembly GCA_028533065.1. NCBI lineage: Eukaryota > Metazoa > Chordata > Mammalia > Chiroptera > Phyllostomidae > Trachops > Trachops cirrhosus. The sequence continues at coordinate 74,931,119 of CM052546.1, read as the reverse complement.
AGTGTGATGGTGCAACACTGAAAAGTGTCGGAAGCAGATCTCGCAAAGATTGTGACCGGCCTACTGCAGCATAGCACAGTGAGTCCTAGGGGGGGAGCACAATAAAATAAAAGAATTCCAGAGAATTCCAGCCTTCCCACACAGGCCAAGTAGAGAGTTTTAATTGTAACACTCATTGGCAAGGCCTCATGCTGTACGGAAAGCATCCTATTCTTCAAAAACATTTTTAAAAATGTATCTTTTCCACTCTTCCTTTGGAAAAGCCATTGCTACAAAACTAACAGGATTGAGAGCCGTTTCCTGACCTCTGCGGACTGTGGTAATTCAGGAATCTCGGGCCTACCCTCTGCTGCCCGACTTAGACGGAGCTGGCGGGACAATTGCCCAACCGCCTCACATTGGCCAGGCCGACCACGGCTCTGTGCCCTCTCTCCAGGGGAGAAGCGTTGCCCAATGAGAAACGCCGCCTCTCCGGTTGCACACCACCACCAACACGGCCCCCACGCCCGTGCCACCAGGCGTGCTTCCAGAACTGCGTGTTCCCTGCTACCCTGGGCCTTGCAGCCGAGATGCCAACGAGGGCACTAAGTAATAGACACTTTTGACAAAGGACACTGCAGTAGGTCTTCCCACCACTTACGGGAAGTTCTCCACGTGGGGTCATTACTGTCCCAGACCCTCAGACCAACCAAACATAGAGGAGAATAGCACGTATGGCCAAATACGTGGCCTCATATTTGCATCTGTTAAAAGTCCCTCATAATACAGAGGGCTCACTCAGCTTCTTTATTTTGAATAACAAAATACCCTGAAAGGAATTCAGTTAATGCTATCTAGGATGTTTATAGAAGTTGCCTGAAAAGATAGTGTTTTTTAATCAGAAATTTTTGAAAATCTCGTAGTTATTCTTGAAGAGATGATCTCCAAAGGCAACTATTAGGTATAGTAAGCAGGTCTTCTAAAGTTTTTTAATTCTTATGAAAATCTTCAAATTACGCAAAGGAAAAGCATAGATAGAGTAAGAAGAAGGTGCTTATTCCCATCACCCAGATCAGTGATTATTCCGACTTCTCTGCATTTTCTTCCCTTGTCATTGGGCTGCGCCTTTTCCCTTCCGCTCCTCGCTGAGCTCCCTGGGAGGAAACCCCAGCCTCCTGACGTGCCGCCCTCTCTACTGTAGCGTGCACTGTCGAAACGCGCGGACGCCTCCTTACGCGGTCACAACCCCATCGACATCACGTGAAAAGGCAGTACAAGAAGGAATCCGCTTTATGGAAATCACAAACGGTACGTGGACTTCGCTCTTAAAGTAGCATTTCCGGCGACCATGACCTACAAACTCCAAAAGTACTAAATCTCAGAGACACTCGGGCAGAAGCAAGAGGGTGTGTTCCAGAAGGCTGAGTGACATCACTCAACAAGGGCTTCAGTGATGACAAAGCATCTGAGCGAGCGAAAATAGGGCAACCTTTCTAAATACGTGTATTTATGCATGCAATTTTAAATGTGCACGTGATTAAATCAATAGGTTAATTTTACAACTATTTCACTTGCATCATTAAAAGTGTACATAGCCAAGCTGGCCAAGGAAAGAGACACACAAGGCTTTGGTAACCTGCTCATTGGGAAATGGGGTGTTGCTTCAGATCTGCAGTGGCATTGTGGTCTCTTTGACCCATTGCCTGCCAGCCCCTGCCAAGCCTGCTCTTCCTAGTGAGAGCATTTGTGTGTCTACTAGGTGCCAAGCCCTTTTGTGCATGCCAGCCTTCTGAAGGGAGGCCTGCCATCCCCTCATTGTTGCGGGGGAGAAAATGGAGGCTTCGAGAAAGTGAGTTCATCTCTGGAGGAGAGAGAGACAGAAGAGAGGCCTGACTTATGCCCTGCTCTACGCCGCCACCTCAGCAAGCTTTTTCCCCTCCCTTTCCCCAAGCAGCCACTTTAGGTCCACCCTGGACATGTGGCAACAACAAGGTCTCAATCACAGCCTCAAATGGAGGAGAACGGGGAGGCTGGGAAGGTTCGGGGCCTGCGTGAGTGACTGTGGGGCCCCTTGCTTCATTTCGTCCTTGAGAATTGCTGCTCTGGCTACAGTGGGCTGGTGATGATGGATGGGTGACCCCACCAGATGGCCTCTCGAGTTCCGCTAAGACAGCAGCGCAAGTCACAGCTTCCACCGGAAGGCTGGGTGGTGCGGCAGCTGGGTGGCCGGGGGCTTCCACCACCTTCTTTACGTGTCCCCCTGACTCCTGTCGGCTGGTGTGGCAGCTGCCATTCAGAGTTCCTGCTCCGTCTGACAGCTCTGCTTGGCCACCTCCACTGGTGTTAACTCCCACTAAAGGAGGAAGAGAAACTCCCCAAAGGCAGCGGTGCTGGGCATGTGGCTGGCACACACAGGTTAGTGCTGCACAGGAACACAAAACAAAACAAAACAAAACAAAACAAAAACTCAGGGACTCTGTTTACCACCATGCTGAGCTGCCGGGGAATCCCCAACAAGTGGCTAAGCTTTCTTCACTGCAGAACCTTTACCATTAAAATGCGATATTGGAGGATCATGGCTGAAAAAATAGCCAAGTAGTATTATCCAATTAAGGTAAAAAGCGTCATATAAGCGCTACTGAGGCTGGGCCTTAAACAGTCACATATGGTTTCAGGAAAAGCACCCCAGTGCATCAGCTAACAGTAAAAACATGCAGGAGGGAAACGATCTGGCTGCAAATGAACTGCAAATTGATAAACATTTAGTTGCTAACGCCGTGTTTATTATTTTTTACTAGGATAAAAATTAACTGGTGTGGCCTTGGCCAGAAAGCAGATTGAACTCTGCCACGTGGGTGGTGAAATCGGTATTTCTTTAGCCTCGAGTTACACACGCCAGCTCCGATCTGACTTGTAAACAAGCCCTGGGGTCTAGACCACAGAGCTGGGGGTGCTTCTGGGAAGCGGGGTCACGGTTTCAAAAAGGGCAGCCTTGGGCGGCCAAAGCACCAAAAGGGTGGCTGTCTTGCAGAAGTTTAGGAGATAGGGCCGCCCCATCCTTGAGATGCTATTTCCCAAGAAAGAAGTTACTGCGCGCCAGAGAATTGTTGTCACCCCGCAGAGCCAGCGCGGGCTGCAGGGAAGCGGCCTTGGGGCAGAGGAGGGGCCGCGGGGACACGGTGAACTCCGGCCTGACGGGTCGGGTGCGGGGCGCCGCAGGGGGCGCGTGGACGCGCGGGGCTGCCAGGCAGAGGGCGGGACCGAGCCGCCCGCCCGGGGCGCCGCTGGCCACGTGACCTCCTGTCCCGCGCCCTTGTCCGGGCCAGCAGCGCCTGGAAGGTTCCTGCTGCGCCCCGCCCCGCCCCAGCGGGGGGTGAGTTATGAGTCATGGAAATCCCCTCTGTTTCAGGGAATCAGGTAGCTTTCAAACGCCCCACAATTAATGGCCCTTTGGTCCAGGGAGGACGGCCCAAAACAAAACAACAGGCTGCAGGGTACAGGTTTCAAAACGGGCTGCTGGGTGGCTGTTACCCCGGGGCGGGGGCCCGGCCTGACGTCAGCAAGATGTGGCTCTCCCTCTGCAGGGGCCCCTCCTGCTCCCTCTCCGCCCACACTCGCCTCTTGTTCCTCCCGCCTTTCCCCTCCGTCAAGGAGACAGAGGATACGGGGTAGCCCTGGGAAATGGCTCGTTGTCTTACAGACTCCGAAGCTCACAGACTCTGAAAATTCGGAGGACCCTCAGCCACCACGGTCTAAACTGGCAAGCCAGCAACACATGTGACTCCGGAGGAGGGGAGAGGCAGCTGGAAAGCAAACAGGAGTCACCGGGGCGCATTCTTCCTTGTCTGGCGGTGGCACAGCCCGAAATAGACTCCCGGAGCGGCCTTGTCCCACTCCATCCGGCCCCTTCCCTGGTCCCCTCACCTGTGCCTCCTCCACCCCCACTCCGCAGAGGCCGCACCAGCTGCCCCCGTGTGAATGTAGAATGATCTAGAACAGCGATTTTCAACGGGTGTGCCCCAAGGATTTTCAAAACATGCAATACCTGACTAGTTAGTCAGCCACACTGACCTCCTTTCCCTTAGCTTGTCAAATAAAGAATGACAACAGCCAACCCGACCATAGCTGTCTGGTGTGAATGAATCAAAATTATACCTGGTTCTTTTTTGGTCAGATCTGCAAAATAGATACACATGTTTTTTGTGTGCTGCAGAATGTTGGTCGTGTGTTAACGTGTGCCGTGAGATGAGAAAGGTTGCGAGTCGCTGCTCTGGAGCGAGGGTTCCAAGGCCAGGTCGGCGGTTCCAGCCTGACCCTGCGATATTTGTGTTTCCCCTCCAGCTTGTTTTCACTGGCGCCGGGTTCAGCAGAGCCAGGGCGAACACCCCCTGGCAGGGCCGCCGGCAGTGGTCACGGGGTGAGCGCTGGTGGAGAGGGCAATGCCCCTGTGGCTCTTAATTGCCATGCAGCCTCAGCAAGACCTCTTGGGGTGGAGAGTAACCTGACCCTGTCCTGCTTTGTCCAGGGAAGCGCTTTAAAAGCAGAAACCTGCCCCAGACCTCGTGTCAGGAAGCTTGCTTCCAGGCAGGGGGGCAGGGGAGCAGACCCAGGGCCAGGCCCAGGCGTGTGGTGGCTCCTCCCTCATCCCTTCTCCGACTGGGACAGCAGGGCAGCAGAGGACCTTGGGACAGGGAGCACTTGGTAAATTGGAGCCTCCAAATGCTCTCCACAGCATGAGGTTCCTGTGAAAAGCATACTGGCGATGAACACAAACACGCACCAAACACGGAGTGAGTTCACACGAATCTGTTCAGAAATGAGCCCTGGAACCTGAAAGAGAGCCCTAGTGTGCATGGGTGGGCGGGGTGGGGGCTGTGCGTGGACTGTCGTCAGTGGGTGGCTGCGCTTCAGCCGTGGCACAGGCCGAGCACACACAGCAGGCCCTCAGCAGATGTCAGAAGGATGGCTGAACAAGCAAGCGAATGAATGAAAGGAACAAATTTGTTTAAACACAAAGGAAGCAAAAATGAGCCCAGACTTTCTGGGAGGTGAGGAGGATGGAGGGGAGCATGTCTGGGATAAAAACTATTTGGTTTGAAAGGGAACAGACTTCTGAAGTGTAAACGCAAACCAGGAGTCTGACGTAAGACTCAGTGACAACAACAACATTCGATGACATGAATTAAACACGTTCCACGTACCAGATACGGAGAGTATCTGCACGGCATCCTCGTGTCTAGTTCTCATGGCTGCCTCAGGAGGCAGGCACTAGCTGGAAGGTATGTCGGCCCTTTGGAGCAACGAAGAAGAGAGCCCTGGACCCCGAGGATTTCGGAGGACTCGGAGCAGGTCTGCAGTGGGAACGACCCAGGCGTGTCTCCAGACTCGGTCACAGCGGGCTTTATTATGGCCCTGCCTGCCCCATCTCGCCATCCGGTCATTCCTGCCTCCACTGGTCATTGCTGAGAGGGACCCTTGCTCTCCTGCTGACTTATGGGCAGAGACCCCTCAGGCGAGATGGAGCTCTGCTGTCCCGGCAGCGTCACTGGCCCCCGCCCGCCGCTCTGCTGCTCCTCCCCCGTCAGAAGCTCCAGACCTCGGAGGAAGCCCCGTGAGCCTCGTGTCTGCTCTGCCGGAACCACCCCCAACCAGCCTTGCTGGGCCTTCTCTGAGCTGTCTGGGAGCGTGGTCCGAACTTCTAAGACATTAAGGGACTTGGATGATCAGAAGTGACACCAAGGGGCCTGTCCTCAGGGGGCCTGTGGACCTCACCTTTAAGAGAGGAACAAGGAGCAAATGTTTCACCTGATCGAAGTGTCTGTGCTTCCGGAATGCCCCTGCACCTCACGTTTCCTCTCGGGGGACACACCTTACTCATTTTGGCCACCTCAAAGGACCTCTCTGTCCTTCAAGATCTGTACGTGGCTCTGCTGAATTTGTCTCCTTTATTTCAAATGTCCACACAGCCCTGACACCACAGATGTGCATTAGTAATGTGTCCCTTGTGGGCACGCGTGCAAATCCTGTCGGCTCGTGTGAAAGTCTCCCCGGAGAGAGGTGGGCAGGCTCTGCTGGGCCGGGCCCTGGGGGAGGAGCTCTTGCTTGAACATAGCCTGTGTCCTGCCAGGCACCAGCACCTAGCAGGGTGACTGTCCACCTGAGCTGCCTTCCCACTCAGGCACCCTGGCCCCACCCTCACACATCCCAGCAGACTGGATTCCCATCACCCACCCACTGACATTCCATTAAAAATCAGGACTGTGGACAGGTCCCGGACCACCACTCTGCACCCCAGCAGGTGTGTGATCTACCTGGACAAAAGGGCAGAACACGCAGCCTCTGCCAGCTGCTTGGGCAAGGGCTCTGTGAGCTGTCTGGCTAACAGCACGCAGACCAGCCTGTGCCCGTGTCATTGGTGCAGAGACAAAGCAGATGCCCCCGTGTCCTCTGGACACAGCAAGGTGCCAGCCTCCGCTAAACACCTCCGTGCCCCTGGAAGGTGGCACAGGTCTTGGCCGGCGCATGCTCTCCACGGCCAGAGACACCTGGTTCCACTCCCAGCTGGCTGGACTCCTGAGCCTCGGTCTCATCCTCTGTAAAATGAGGATTCCTAAGGGGGCTGATGCAATGCATATAGACCCTCAGACTTACCATAGATCCTTCATAACTTGAATCCACACCATCCCAAATTGTTAGCAGCATCCATTTTCACAGTGGCTTGGTACTAAAGACAATACCAGCTACAACTGACTAAGCAGTTTTTATGATTCATGTGTGTTAAATGCTTTATTCTGATCCACACTAGCCCAGCAAGGTAGGAATTGTTATCCTCATTCAACAAATAAGGAATCGGAGGCTCAGAGCACTTAAGTAACTTGCCCAGATTCACACAGCCAGGTCGTGGCAGAGATGGCTCCTGTGGAGGTCACGCCTGCTTCCGTGCACGCTCGCCCCGATGATGCTTCCGTCTCAGGCTGCTCGGCCTCCTGGCATATCGGTACCAGCAGGGCTCAAGACGGGAACACAGTAAATGCCAAGAGATTCTGCAGAGGGCTAGAGACGTGCGCACACCCCCTCGACCAAGGGCAACGCTGTCAGCCAGCATACCAGTCTGCCAAAGACTCAAGTTCAAAACCCGTCAGCTGAAAAGCTCTGATTTAGCCAGATGGACCCTCAGCCTAGAGCCATGAAGGAAATAGACAAGGGCCATTCAAAAGGACTGTGACTCAGATGGGAAGTTCCTGCCCAAAAATAACACTCAATAAACCAAACAGCCAACCCGTCAGAAGGCATCTGTGTACATTTGGGTAATGATACACTTATTCTAAGTAGTTGGAAAGGGAAGGCGAGAGACAAAACCCATTTCTGCAGGAGCAGAGATGCACCCTGCCCCTCCTTGGAGAATGGCGCCCGCAAGCCCAAGGGTGATGACAGACTGGAGAGGCTGCCACTGGTGGATGTGAGCCCATAGGTGAGCTATAACACAAATGTGCCCACTGGACAGGCAGGTGTGAAAACGTCGACTCGGAATGGCGGGAAGCACTGTTCTGCGCCTTAGCCCTCCGAGCTAAGCCTTCTTCAGCTTTGGAGAGATTCCTCGTTGGCAAAGCCGCACTTGTTAAGAAGCCGGGAACCTGGAGCCTGAAGGGGCCTGGGAAGCCGTTTGTTCTCTGTCGCAGCAGACCAGACTGTCCTTGCCGAATCAGACCCCGTCACCTACCAACCGTGAGTCACACAGCAGTCAAGCCGCTGTTGGGAAGAGAGATAATGGGGTGATATTAATCAGGGGCCGCATCTTAGCAAAGGAGGAGCATTGCCTAATCGCCGCTCGTATTCATACACATTACCTTCCAGATCATTGCCTAGTAGCTCTTGGGATGGTTTCTAACTGTCAATATTTACAGAACCAGGCACTTAACAACAGCCAGGCAAGTTCAGTGTCTCCAAGGATGATTCATGCCCCGTGAAGCCTTTTATCTGAGTATCACAGCTCCGACTCCATTGGCTGGAGCTGCCGGAAGTCACCAGGTCATGGAAAACACATGCATGGTAACCAATATTTATGAAATCAAGTATGGGGGGAGAGGACATGGGTTTGGAAGCATACAGAGCTACCTTTTCTTATCTGCTAGCTGATCAATATAGTTCTGGGGCTGGAGGGAGCGGCGGGGAGATAGCACCAGGAGCCAGAGTCAGGCTCCACTGGCAGCAAGATACATCATGGCTATGCTGAGTGACACTGTGGCCTTGGTGGAGAAGGAGAGGGCACCTGCCTCACGCCACACACACCAAGGAAGGAAGACTTAGAGACACTGGACTCAGAGCAGGCTGACCCCCGGCCTGGTTCTCTGAGCAAGCAAAGGAGACCTGTCTGTCCAGGCAGAAACCCTCAGCAGTAGTCAACCGCTGGAAGACCGTTTCTTTGGGTTTTGAAACCCTAGTTGTTCAGCAGTCACTCATGTAAAAAGCAGACAACCCCCAGGCGGGGCACACCTCCAGTCTCATCAAGTGGGGGACCCTGTGTGGCAATACACGGGGAGCAAAGAGGAAGAGGGCAGGGACAAGGATCAACCGAGGGAGGCTCTGCAGGAGGAAGCGGGCAGGAGGGGCCCCGCACGTGGCAGCTTTGTGACACTCTCACTGTGCAAGCCCTCGGACCCTCCCTGGAATGTGGTCATTTGTCTGTAGAAAAGAAAGGAAGCTTGTTTTCACATCAACATTAAATGAAGAAATGCCACCACACTTCAGAAAATGCCACTATCCGTACAAGTGACCGTATGCAAACTTCCCTCCGCAGTATGCACACAGAATTGGTTGCGACCATGTGGACGGTCATATCTTTGCCAAAGTCCTTTAGGGACCCTGTACTATGCAACAGGGGCCAGTTGGTCAACACCGAGCTCCGGACTCCCCATTCCCTCTGAAATCAATGAGCTAAGCTTGGCTTGTGAAAAGGAGCTTGTGGGGGGACAGGATTACTGTTCAGTTGTGTGGTGGAAAATGTCTTTGATCGGAAATGATAGGAGAATGAGAAATATAAAAACCTACATACTGGGCCCTGGCTGGTGTGGCTCAGTGAATTGAGTGCTGGCTTGTGAACCAAAAGGTCACCGGTTTGATTCCCAGTCAGGGCACATGCCTGGGTTGTGGGCCAGGTCCCCAGTAGGAGGCACGCAAGAGGCAACCAATCACTGTTTCTCTCACTCATTGATGTTTCTCTCCCTCTCTTTCTCCTTCCCATCCCCTCTCTCTGAAAGTAAATAAATAAAATCTCTTTTTAAAAAACTTTCATACTGGGTACTTGAAAGTGGCTCTGGCTTCTTACTAGGTCCGCTTACTAGGTCTGAAGGCTCAGAGATGTTCCCAGACATTTCCAGATTATTCCGTGATAAAATGAGCTCATGGTTCCCACAGACAAAGAGATCCCAGCCCCACAGCCCGCGCCAGGCCCACAGATCAAAGGCCGGCCCTCCTGCAGCAGCTGCGTGGAAACACAATGTTGGCATCATCTTTAGTCACAAAGAGCAACAGGGATGTACTTCATGGTCCAGCGACTGGCTTCATCCTGGCCCCTTCCAGCCACTGTGCACCAGGACGCCGGGGCTGGGGACACATGGTGAACGTGCCACCAGCTGTGGACCCCGGCCATCCTCGGACGCACACACGTGGGCCATGTGTGTGCACGCACAGGCACTGAGTAAGAATCTGTGGGGCAAAGAGGCAGCCGGTGGGGAGAGTGGAGCTTCTGAATCTCCCTGAAAGCTTCCATCAGTACCAGAGCTTCTGTGGGCTGGCGGCTGCTGGGGTGCCTTCTGTCTCATTTCCCCCTAAGTTCCTGCTTTCCTTCGGGGGTAGAGGTAAGGAGAGGCTGAGCAGTGAGGGGCTTCTGAGAAGTGTGGCGAGGGGGTGGGCCCATCACTATTTCTCTTTCCCTGTATTCTCGAGAACAGTCTGCAGACCCCCTAGAACGCTACACGCGGTCACATGCTCCATGGTTGTGCAGAAATGTCGGCTTAGGCCGCCATGGCTTCCACAGCAAAGCGCCTCCAACTAAGTGGCTTAAACAACAGAAATATATTTCGTCACAGCTCTGGGGGTTGGAAGTCCAAGACCAAGGTTTTGGCGAGGTTGGTTCCTTCCGAGGTTTCTGGCCTCTCCTCTTAATTTATCTGTGGCTGTCTTCTCCCTGTGGGTCTTCACATCATCTTCACTCTGTGTGTCTGTATCTTCATCTCCTTTTTTTATAGGGACACCAGTCGGATGAGATTAGGACCTCATTTTAACTTAATTACCTCTTCGAAGTCCCTGTGTTTGATTATAGTCCATTCTGAGGCCCTGGGGGTCAGGACTTCAAGTGTAACAAGGGGGAAGGAGGAAGAGGAGTCAGCAAAGTTCCCAGAACCCCTGCTCCGGGCTTGGCTCTGTGCCAGACAGTAGAGCTCAGAGATGAGAAGACAATCTGGCTGTGACTGAATGACTCAGTGGCAGCCCCAGTGAATGGGTAGGTGGACGGATCAACAATGAATGAACTGATGGACAAACATCAGAACTGGTGCCGGAGCCCAGAGGGCTGAACAAGGAACCACACTGAGTGCAGACGTGTAGGTGAGCCCGGAGCTGGCCGCTCCTGCCCACGGCCACCTACGACAGGGTGTCAGAGGCAATTAGGGAAGTTCAGCGGTGAAGGGCCACTACTCCAGGTGCCGCAGTGAAGCCTGGCCAGCTCTTGTCCAGTTGACCAAAACCGAGAGCAGGAGCCCCATGTATAGAGGTGCGACACTCCCAGATGGAAAGCAGACTCTCCTTTATGCTCACCCCGCCAGGGGGCAGGGGGATACGCTCCACTGTGGGTCACAGCAGCCCAAGGCCACAAACCAAGTGGAAAACCCCCTCGAGCAGCACCTAAGGTTCACTGGGTGAGGCTACCTGCCACAGGCCACCGCCAGCTGCTGTGTGGCGACAGGGTGATGCTCTGTTCCTGAGATCTTGTCAGACCCGTGAAATGAGAGTGAAAGTGTCCACATCCTCAACTCCATCCCCTTAAAACACTGTCTGAGCCCGACACTGCGGCCATAGCAAGGAAGCCGAGTGAGAGGAACAGAAAGAACAGAAAGACAGCAGGCCTGCCGGCTGCATCATCAGCGCATTCTTCCACTTCCTGCGAACGCTTCAGCTGTCACTCGGTTGTTATTATTATCTGAGCGGGGAGTGTTTACTTAGTCAATCTTCAAAGACATTTCCAAACGGGTATTTTTGTGACTGCATGGAGGCCAGCGTTCCTCCCACCGCCACTCAGAGCTGGCAGGGGCAGGCCAGATGACTGTCATCTGACCCCGCTGTGCGTGCAAACTTTGAACCGGTTCCTGTCCCATCTTCCAGGCTCCCCGTGAACCCCGGTCAGCTCTGGATTGAGCAGCAAACATGCAAACACACAAGTACCCGCACGTACGGACCTCCCTCCAGCTGGCTGCCAGCACACCCCCTCGGTGCGGGCGCAGCGGCCTCCGGACGGCCTGCCCTTGAATCTCTGCTTTGCAAACAAGCATGGGGCTCAGAGCTGTGAGCTGGTATTTCCTCTGCCCTCGGAGGGATTTTTATGGGGTTTTCATTCGGTTTCATTTTTGCCACCGCGCTTCTGAGAATGGCTCCTTTGTTCTTCCTTCCCTTGTTGCTTAGATCCTCCAAGGCAGTCTGCTCAGAAAGTCACACAGCTGCAGCCTCAGACATGATCCCCCCCAAAGATGTAGCTGAGAAAAAGCCCATCTTTCAGGGATTCTCAAGCACTGGGCTTTGGGACAGAGGAGGCATGTCCCCGGGTATGTCCCACCTCACCGTCCCAGCAGAGGCAGTGGAGGGCTGGTGGCCTGATGTCTGTCTGCCTGGGACAGGAGTCCCTTCTTCTGGAAAGTCCTTCTTCTCACACTAATCATGGGGTCCAGATGTGAGCTGCCATCTGCTCAGAGACCCTCCCCCAGGCACAGTGATTGAGCCAGTGACGGTCACCTGACCCCAGGGAGGGCTGTCACAGCCTCACCCTGGGCCTCGCTCGCACTCTTGGTCCCTCTGGTGAGGGAGCAGTGAGGAGTGATGAGCAGAAGCTGCCATCAGGCACACTCTGTGCCGTGTGGAGAAGGCACAGCCAAGACTCTAAAATCGGCAGCTGGCGGAAGGTGATGCGAGACGCACGGGAGCACGGAGCAAGGCCGGGTCCCAGCGGCAGGTGCCCTCGCAGCCCCTGCCCCCTCGCAGTTGTCACACGGAGGCCCTCTGGAAGCCCCAGCTGGTCCGAGCTGCATTTCTCTGGCATGTGGTTAATAATAGAGTCTCATTAAAACCCTGATGATTGGATACAACCATCCTGCTTGAGCTGGACCAGCTGACCACTGCCCTGGCCATGGAAACAGGAGGGGGCAGAGGGGCAGGAAGGACGCGAGACAGAACTGACCTGGAAGAAGACCAGTGTGCCAGGTTACTAGGGCACGGAACACAGAAGCCCTGTCACAGTTTTGAGACGTCAGTCTTCACCAAGTCAGCCCTTTACTAACCATGTTCTCAGGGGCAGAGGCAATTATCTGCATAATCAAAGCGTTTCTTAGAACAGATTTCAGGTAACAGCCATTTGGCAGCACACTGACAACAGCCCCTTGGAAAACCCCACACTCTGGACTAAGAAGCCGGCCACGACTCCTGGCGGGAAGGTGGCAGCTGCCCCTCCCATCATATTCTTGGCTAAGTGGACAAATGGACTCCAGGAGAGCCAGCTCAGCTGTCTCCTCCATCATCTCAAATCTGCACATCGGAGCCCCTCAAGACCCAGCACTGGCCTGAATATGACTCCCAGATAGGAGGGAGCCCCTGAGGTGGACATAGACCCAGGAGGAACCTCAGGTCCCAAGTCCCTGCTCCCTGCAGCTGAGACACCGGAAGGCCTAAGTCAGAGGGTCCACCCAACGTGCAGAGAGACCGCAGAATCCAGCTTAATCCCCTCGCTCACCCGAAAGGGTCAAAGGAGGGCCAGCAACCACAGGGGTCAGAGCCTCCGTTTTGACTCCAAGTTCAAAGAAGCTAGCTAAAGCCACATGGGCCCCTGGCACCACCCTAAGAAACGGATTCAACCCTGAGTCAGAGAGGAAGCCGACACTCACTGAATCACCCGTCTACTTCCTCCGCCCGCAGCAGCTCAGCCAAGACCCGCCGCCACTTCCGAGGGGCGACTCAGTGACTGCCACTCGGAAAAGCTGATGCCCAAAAGAAGAGCGGGCAGGGCCACTCACGCGGCGTCGCCCACCACCACCGCCTTCACTGTGGCTTCCCAGCCCCCTGCATTTTCCAGAGTGAGGCTTCCCATCTTGTGACAGCCCCTGACCTGCCAGCACTGCCCTTGGCCGTGCTATTTCTCACTTCCCTGTTCAGAATGCAGACACCCTTTCCAAATGCCATGAATCATCACCACGGAGCAACGGCCACTCAGCGAGGCCGGAAACCACTGCACACCAGACCGAAAAGGAGCAGCTCACCGCAGAAGCCCTCTCTGCCCCACTGGTCATCGTGGCACGAGGCCACAGCCAAGGCTGCCGGACAGAGCTGCCGGGCCGGGCACTCAGCTATCCCACACCTACTCTCCGAGCCCCTCTCACACTAGGTCACCGGCAGCACCGGGCATCTCCGACTCCTCTAGCGGCTTCCGTGGTTACCCTGGCTAAAGCGATGCTGTCATCTTCCAGTCCTTGGAGGGAGAGAAATGGCAGGTCCCTTCAGGACCAAGGGCGCTGAGGTCAGGTGCACGCGGCCCAGAGCAGGGCTGCCGCCGGGTCAGGGCAGTCGGCTCTCTGCCTGCAAGTAGCCTTGCAGTCATGATGTAAATGTCATCCCCTTTATGACCAGGACCACGTGGCCTTCTAGTCACCATTCATCAAGTGCCCCGGCGCAGTGGCCAGTGAGTCTGTGAATGAAAAATCAGTGAAGGAGCTTCGGTCTCGCCTGTGCCTGGCCCCTCGTGGGAGGAGAGCCTCGGGTGACGCCATCGTTTCTGCCCCTGTGTAATCGTAGACAGCGCCGTCCAAAAGAAAAATGATCTAGGAAATGCAAATCCACACAGCAATATCGCATCCGTTTCGGCCTATCAGACCGACCAGAGCGTTAAATATCGACGGCGGCAGCGGCCGGTGCCGGCCAGAGGGTGGGAAACAGCCGGCCTGCACTGCTGGGACAGGAGAGCTACGCGGGCCCGGGCGGCAGTCGGACCCTCTGCATTACCGTTACTCAGTAACGTCTGACTCCTTGATTTCAAGACTGGAAATTTATCCTTGGCAGTTCAACCAGAAAAAGGCACAAAGTACAAAGAGCATCACAGGGTGATAAATAAATACAAACGAGAAACTGAAATAGTCAGATGTGATTGAGCAGTAATTATAGTACATTTGGTAAAATACTATGCAGCCATTAAAAATAATCTTGGAAATCTATATTCCCAGCCAGAGAAGAGTATTTACATGGATCATGAAGAAATATTTAGGCTTTTTAAAAAAATATTTTATTTATTTATTTTCAGAGAGGGGAAGGGAGGGAGAAAGCGATGGAGAGAAACATCAATGTGTGGTGGCTTCTCACACTCTCCCCACTGGGGACCTGGCCCACAAGCCAGGCAAGTGCCGTGACTGGGAATCAAACCGGCAACCCTTTGGTTTTCAGCCTGGCACTCAATTCACTCAGCCATACCAGCCAAGGTGGAAATATTTAGGCTTTTCAAGCTATATGGTCTCAACTCTGCCCTTGTACCAGGGAAAGCAGCCATAGATAGTACACAAACAAATGGGTGCACTGTGTGCCAATAAAACTTTACTTATAAAAACGGGCTGGGGGCCAGACTTGGTCCCGGCAGTAGTTTGCCAGCCCCCAAACCAGAAGATCTGATCAACCACCGTTGCCGTACATCAGATTCTACTTCTGGTCCTGAAACTGCTGCCCACACCCCGCCCCTCCTCTCAGGGGAGCTGACTGACAGTGATATTCCTGCCAGTGCATCCAGCTCTTAGCCAGGGACCACCAAGGAAGTGAAGAAACACAAAAAAGGAATTCGTTTCACTTTTTCACTATACAACAAGCTCTTTGAATTCTTAATTGGAAACTTTCACACATGAGTTAAGGTTGCTGCAACTCATTTCCTGCGGTCCCGCTTGCCTGTTTAAGCAAAATAATTGTTGACTGTGGAGGGTGACCTTTGACCTCTGGCGGCTGCCTGCAAAATACTTTACTGGCTCATTTGCATACACTGTGTTAGAAACACGCTGACACATTCTTCTCTTTTCACGTAAAATTCTGACTTCCTTGATGGAGTAGGTACTAAAACAAGATCTCAAAGCAGAACATGGCCAGGAAGAAACGGGAGATTTTGATTCCCTCCTGCTGCTGACAAACAGCCTCTCGGACTGAAGGCGGGAAGCTAAGCCTCCCGCATGCCCAGAGCGGGGCCCTGCGGGGAAGGTGGGCCACAGCACAGAGCAGAACATCCGCCTCTGCTCCTGGATGAAAGCTGAGATTTACAGGCAGCAACAAGGAATCTTTCCTCGGCTGGACCCCCAGCCAGGACCCCTCCCTCCCTGCCCGAGACTCTCACACATCACCCCTGAGAAGGCAGACACAGAGAGAGACAGCCATGTCCTAGAGCAGACTGCCCCCGTCCTGATTACAACAGGGGCAGCCCCCCTCAGCCTCACCCAGCCCCGTCTCTGGCCTCGCCCCTTCCAAATTCTGGTAGCAAAACGTCCTAAAACTGAGAGGTAGGTGGAACATGTGTTTTCCCATTTGTGCTAAGCACCCTGTGTCCATATACGTGAAATCCTTAGAGGTTGGATGTGTTTTTTGGGTTATTCAGACCTCTTTGCATGCTTCAGCATTAGGACCCATGCGAACACACTTCTCTAAGGGACACGGAGGTGACAAACTCTCCTTCCGAGAGAGGGAGGCAGTGGGAAATCTGCTGGCGTGCCGAGGACGAGCCGGTGCTAGGTCGGGACCCGGGGGTCCCACCTGGGGAGCCTGGTCCTCCACACCTCCCCCAGCGGGATCCAGCTGGGACCCCACTCCCCAGCATCTCAAGCGGCTTCCAGAAGATTCAGAGGGTCCCTTTTTTCTTCCTTGTCCTCCTATATCTGGACATGTTTCCCAGCCTTCCCACGGAAAATCCCGGAGTTGGCCACTTCCTGTTTTTGTTTTGCTTTGCTCCCCCATGGTGTCCCCTTTGACCTTTTGTCCTTTGTCATGAACTTCCACTCAAACTGGGAAGCATGTCACCGATCCCAAGCAGTGCTCTGACAACCGGAGATCCTGTCTCAGCTCCCTCACTCCCTGTGCGCGCTCAGCAAATCCTTCCTCTTAAGGCCCCAGCTGCTCCCTTGCCCCAAAAGGGGAAACTAAAATGACTGAGAGATTTGCTTTTGAAGATCTTTGCTCAACATATACTAGTCCAAAGGCAAATGTTAGTAATGATTGTTTTTGCTTTCTGATCCACTTTTGTTTGGGGCCAAGGGCATTATCCTTTTGCTTCGTTCCGACAGCAGACTGGCGAGGAGTGCACCCTTGCGCTGGTGACCCGCAGTTCTTTCCCCTGCGTTCCTCTGTCTGTCCCTCCTCTGGGCCCAGCATTCCTGGCGTTCCCGGAAAGCATATGCGCCAGCTCCAGGCCACTTTTCTGAGTCTCTTCTCAGCTCCACACTGCTGTTTCTAACACAGTCTCTCTGTCTCTTCTCTGCTTCCCCACTCCTGGGCAAGCACCCGGTGGCAGGGGCAGGCCCAAGGAGACCACCTCCCCATGACCTGCCGGAGCACCAAGCCACGGGCCGTGGCTCAGGTCACACAGGTTGGAAACTCCAGGGGCCACCAGCTGCAAAGGGGGAACATGCGACCCAGTCCAACAAAGGAGGTGTTAACCACGCGCCCGTTCTCATGGGGAATTCCCCCAAACCCGCATGGCACAGACGAAGGAAAAAGGAAGAAAGATACCAAACAATAAACCCCCACAGCCTTTGAGGACGGCCTGTTCCGAACAGCTGTCCAGCGCAGCAGGATGAAGGGCTCTGGGTTGAGCACCGCCTCCCCGCGTGACCTTCGCTGACACGCAGAACCTGCCCGGGTTCCGCTCTGCTCTCGCTGGGGGTGGCGCTTGGAGACCTGCTGACAGCCGCTCCATCGCTGTCTGTGCGGCCTGACTGGGTCTCCCCTAAATCTTACCTCGAGGAAAGGTCAGCGGAATTCACATCACAGGAAAATCTAAAGTTTACTCTGTTCTCTAAATTGTTTTCAGTTTCCCCGGGGGGAAAGAGATTGATTCATCTTGTTAATAAGCAAAGGCCTTCTTTTTCCACCTTCAGTCGTATAAACGTCAAAGAAAAAAAACCTTTGCGTTCAATCAAAAAAACGGTTCCAGCATTTTTGAAAAGTCAAGGGGAGATAAAACAGACGATCCTCTAGTAAAAACAAAACAAAACAAAAAAAGTGGCCTAACTCCAAAACCATAACACCCTGAGTTGTTGAACGCCTCGCTCCCTCAGCAGAGGCCTCACGGAGATGCTGACGAACAGACGCAGGCGCAGGCTGTGCCGGAGCCCACGTGATGCCAGGCTCCTCGGACGCCGAGGTGAACAAACCACCGACTGAGAAAGCCAAGGTCAAAGACAGGATGCATGTAAGTGAACCCAGAATATAAAATGCAGAGTTCTGCCTACATCCTCATGCCGCAGCTGCACTGTTCACATTAGCCGAAGGGTGCAAGCCGCCCAAGTGTCCATCGATGGGGGGACGGAGAAATGCGGTCCGTCCGCTCAATGGAATGTCATTCGGCCTGAAAAAGGAGGCAGATTCTGGCACGTGGATGCAACATGGAGGAATCCTGCGGACGTTATGCTGAGTGAAGGGAGCCAGTCACAGAAGGGAAATACTATGTGAACTGTGAATCATGTGGAATAGGCAAATCCGCAGAAACGGAAAGTAGAACAGTGGGTGCCAGGGGCTTGGGGCGGGAGGAGGGGCGGGGAGTTTAATGAGAGCGCAGTTTCCGTATGGGAGGACGGAAGGTTCTGGAGACAGATGATGGCGATGGCTGCTCAGCAATGTGGATGAGGCTAATACCACTTCGAAACAGCGAAGATGGTAGATTTTGTGTTATGTGTGTTTTGCCACCATTAAAATGTTTTCAATTCAGAGTTCAGAATAAGTCATATCGAGACTGAACCCGCCTCCTCCCTGCACACACACACACCAGCTCTTCTTGGAGAAAGCCCTTCACTGTGACTTTCATGCGCAGCCCACACACAGTCACGCATCCCCCACCCGTGTTTCTGTCTGAGCACTGAGCTGGGGCTACTGCCTCCTCCACCACGAGGCCTTGTGTGACTAATGGAAAAACCAAGGGTGGTGGAGGTTAAGTAGCTTGCTCAAGGTTACGCAGTTCACAGGGTCTGCCCCAGTTTAAAGTTTCTGGTGGAGCGTCTCCAGATTTATAGCCCCTGAAGCACTGGATACACACGGAATAAACCCAGCTGGTCTGTGGAGACCGGAGTGTGCCCGCACCGATTTTCCAAAACAACCTCTAAAACCAGTGCCCTGTGCACACAAACAGTCCAGAAGGACTTCACGTTCATTTGTTCGAATCATGTTCCCGAGTCCCCTCCCATGGCTGGGCTCACGTCCCGCGTCCTGGCCCCTCGCAGAGCGCCGGGCAGCGGGGGACGAGGATGCAGGTGTTCCACGTGAGCGATGGCCAACCGTCGTGCCCAGAGCAGAGGTGCAGAGTGCAGCTGGGGCTGCGGGGAGAGCTCCTGAGCCCTTTAGAGAGGCGGCCCCCAGCCCCAGCCTGGGCCGTGGGCGGGGTCTGGGGGTCGGAGGGGGCCTCGCCTATGAAGGCCCAAGACCCAGAGACCCTGGTCTTTCCGGGAACTCGTTCTCACACATCCCCCTATTTTACCCTCAACCCTGGATCCCTCTCGTTTTCTTACAAACGCGACGTTCCATCTCCCCTCTTAGAAGACCTCCAGTGAATCCCACATCTACCCCCTGCCTGCCTGGGCTGCCCTAACAGGGCACCACAGACCAGGTCACGTAAAACAACAGAAGTGAATCGCCTCACTTCCGGAGGCCAGAAGTCCGAGACCAAGGCATCAGCCGGGCTGGTTGCTTCCAAGGCCTTGAGTGAGGACCTGCTCCAGGCCCTCTGTTGGCTTGCAGGTGGCTGTCCTCTCCCTGCGTCTCTTCACATCATCTGTGCTCTGTGTGTGTCTGCCTCTGGGTCCAAACTTTCTCTTGTTGTGAGGACACCAGTCACACTGGAGTAGGGTCCACCCTAATGACCTCATCTTAACTTAATCATCTGCAAAGACCTATATCCAAGTAAGGTCACATCCACAGGTACTGGGGTGAAGACTTCAACATCTTTGGGGGGAACACAATTCAACCCACAACTCTCTCCATTCGTCTGCCTTCATCTACAGCAAGAAGCCCTCAAAAGTGTCATCAAGATTCAGAACCAATGCTGGGCTCTCACTCTGTGGCCTTAAATGTCATCTGTTCCCGGTGACCCTCAAATATGTGTCTCTAGCCTCAATCTCACCCCAGAGCATCAGACTCAGTTTAGTAAATGGCATTTCTGCCTCAAGGAAGCACACCAGCCCCCCAACTTTCCCCTTACCCCTTACTCTCTTGTCCTCAGCAAGGCTGGCTTTAGCTTCGAAATCCGTCACCAATGCCCTGCTTCTGGCCACCTCCCTGCCATCACCTCCCCTGAGCACTGAAGGAGCCTCCTAACTGCATTCTCCACTGGCCATGTCCTCACCCCCCACGTGGTGGCCCAGGAGCATGAGAATAAGTACTGAACTCACCCCAGAGGAAGCTGTCTGTGATGTCCACAGAGCTGGGCTCTCCAACGGCCACCACCTCCAGAACATGGCCCTGTGTCTGCTTCCTCTGGCTTCCTGAGAGGGGCCCCGTAGACACACAGATCTGTTCCAGACTGAATCGCTGCCCCTCAGTCCCGATGCCTCATTCTGAGGGCTCCCCTGGAAATGGGCTCCTGCCTGTCTCTGAAACCCTGTGGCCCGCTCATGGCCAGCTCAAGCTTAGCACCTTTCCAAGACCAGAGCCTGCACTCACCCGAACATCAGTCCTGCCTCTCTCCACCTCATCCCCACCCCACCCAGCACCTCCCTCCAGACTACAAGCCAGGGTACCTGCTCCTCTCTGTCAACGCACTGTCAGACCAGCCTGCCTTTCTCCCTCCTCCACTCTCCCCTCTGCCACCACTCCCAATCCCTCTTCAGGACTCAGACTGAATGGAGGTACTGGCTGCTCCCCTGCCTGGGTGAGCTGACTGGCCCGTTTCTTACCCTAATTACTCAGAGGTTTCTTAGTCCAGCTGGGCTGCTGTAATGAAATACCAGACTGGATGACTTGTCAACAGCAGACATGACTTTCTTACAACTTTGGAGGCTGGAAGGCTGAGATGAGGGTGCCAGCATGGCCTGGTCCAGGTGAGAGCCCTCCTCTGGGCTGCAGACAGCTGACTTCTCACTGCGCCCTCCCAGGGCACATGGTGGGCGGGGCAAGGGAGCTTTCTGGGGTCCCTTTTATAAGAGCACTAATTCCATTCGCGAGGGCTCCACCCTTTTCAATCAAAGTACCTTCCAGGGGCCCCACCCCCTAAGGCCATCTCACTGGGCATGAGGATTTCAGTGTATGGATTTGGAGGACACCAAATAATAGTCAGGGAGATGCAAATGAGAACCACAGAGATATCACCTCACACCTGTCAGAACGACTTATTTTTATTTTTATTTTTTAAAGACAACAAGTGCTGGCAAGGTTGTGGAGAAAAGGGAACCCTCGTGCACTGCTGGTGGGAACGCAGGCTGCCACAGCCCCTGTGGAGAACAGTGCGGTGGGTCCTCAAAGAATTGAAACTAGAATTAGCACAGGATCCAGCAATCCTACTTCTGGGTATTTATCCAAAAGAATTGAAATCAAGATCTCAGAGAGATATCTGGACCCCTGTGTTCATTGCAGCACCACTGACAACAGCCAAGACTCGGAGGTGACCCGAATGTCCTTCGATGCAGGACTAGAGGAAGGAGGTGTGGTCCATACATGCAAAGGGACATCACGCAGCCTTGAAGGACAGGGAGCCGCCCCGGCTGGTGAGGTTCAGCAGGTTAGGTGTTGTCCTACCAAGCAAAATGTCACTGGTTCAACTCCAGGTCGGGGCACATGAAAGAAAGCCTTGCGGTATGGGACAGGGCTGAACTGGAGGACATTCATAAATTGTCCTCGATGACAGCTGAGAACTAGTAGCCGTTGCAAAAAGCCTCCTGCCACCTAGTGAAGCATTGAGTTAGATGCTGGTCCCCACATAACAGGACAACGGGACAGGCCCCAGGAAACTTCTTCCCTTTCCAGAGCTGAAAGCCAGACGACCGACTGGCAGGCAAGGGGGCGCACAACCCGGCCAGCCGTCGGGATGAGGAGGACATAGGTGTGGGAGAAGCCTTCGAGTCTGGGGGGGTGGGTCAGAACCCGCACCCCACCAGGCCTGGCCCCCACCACTCCATGGAGGTTTCACTGTGAATCTCCAGATCCTCCGAGACGTTGTCTTCCCACCCCTCAAAGGGCAAAGGTCACACCAGCTGCTCTGAGTCTTCGAAGGCTTCTCAAATGTTCAGACCGAGCAATGTGTCTCCCTCCTGGGACCAAGAGGTCTACTTGGAGGGGGCCCTGGAGGCCTTGTCGCTGAGCCTGGAGGGCCCCGGGGTGAACCAAACTGCATGCAAAGACTCCCACCCCCGGCCCGACAGAGGTCAGGCATGGCACAGACGTAGGAGGACTGGCACATGCACCTCGTGCTGGTTGGTTGTGAATGGAAAGGACTCTGTTTCTGCTACATACATGTGCTCATGGGCATGTGTGCACATGTGTGCGTGCCTGCATGTGTTTCTGCCTTCATGTTTTACTCACAGACCCCTCCTCGGGGCCCCTTCATTACAGATGAGGACATGGAGGCCCGAGAAGCTCAGTGACCCACAACTGTCCCTGGCGTGATCTCTCTTCCTGCTCAGCAACCCCCCGAACGTCTCCTGCTCCTTGTCTTTGGCCAGCACGTGCTCGTCTGCACCCCTCCGGAGCACTCGGCTGCCTTCCACCAGCACCAGCCCTCGGGGCCAGCCCACACTCACTCCAGGCAGGCCGCTCAGAGTGAGCCCCGTGGGACAAGGCCAAGCTCCTGCTGGAAATGTCAATGGAGCAGGGGACCCCCTCGCACCAGGTCCCTGTGTCACTGCTTGTCAGAGCTGCAGAGTCACGCTTTGCAAGGGCGGCTCTGCTTCTCGTCCTACAGAGAAAACTCCTGGAGGTCAGATGCTGTCCTCCATCTTTTTGGCCTGGTCCCCACCTCCCCTGGGTGTTCTGTATAAACCGTGTGCCCTCACAGGTCTCTCGCAGAGTGGCAGGCTGGCTCTACCAGGGCCCCAGGCCTGGCTCCGGCCTGGGCCAGGAACCCCACGAGAGCGCTGTGTCCTGGAGGGAGGGACTCCCTGCACTCCTCTTCTCAGAAGCCAGGGGACGGCTGGCAGAACAAGAGTTCCCACCAGGCTCCTTGCGGTGGGTGGGGGTCCTCTGACAGAAACTCAGTGTTTGCAGGGGAGACCTGAAGAAGTCACGTTTCAAAGTCCAGTTTTTGGTCAAGACCTGGTCGAAACATAGTCGTTAGCAGAGTCCGAGATGGAAGCTCATGAGAGCAAAGAGAACCCACACCTGGGTTACAATCTTCCCTCCGGAATCCCAGGAAAAAATGCATCCTCTAACTTACCCTCTGTGTGCATGTGTGAGTGGGTACTCACGCACATGAATACCGGCCCACACGTGGCCTGTCTGTATAAATAAAGGTGAGCTGGAACGTAGCCACACCTGTTCATTTTCATCTCTCACAGATTATCCTGGACCACGTGGGGGCCGTAACTGCAGAGATGAGTAGCTGCAGCAGAGACCGTCTGGCTGCAAACCGAAAACGCTGGCTGCGCAGGCTGGCCCCAGAGTCGGCCGGCCCTGGGTGAGATCAGGAGGCCTCTCCACCAGCCGCACTACGAAGTAAGAAAATCAGCCCCCAGAAAGTGTCGACCTAGTCCCATTCTTAGTCTGAATGTTTTCTATAAAAAGAAAATACATTCAACCAAACATGCACATTTGTGTATGAAATACATCTATGCCCTCTAGAAAAGTTTGGGAGAAGGGAGATAAAGGAGATTTCTTAATTTCTTCCTCATATGTTTGATTTTTCTTAAAAGATAATGAATACTTCACTTTTCCATTTAAAAATAATAATAACTTTAATTTTGGAATGAGACTGCTCACAGTGCCCGCCCGCCCCGACAGCTGGTGCACAGTGTCAGCATTCGGAGGCGCCAGGGGCCCGCTGGCCTCTGTGAGGGGAGCAGCCCTGGGGGAGCAGCCCCACCAACGCCCGGAGGGGCCCCAGCCTGCGAGGCTCCTTCTCCTGCAAGCCCTGCTCTGGGCCGAGCCCCCGGGTGCCGGTGGGGAGACTCACCACCCGGCCAGGCTTCCTCTGCAGCCTCTCTGGCAGAAAAAGTCAAGGAAATGTCTCCTTCCAGAGCATGTCCCTGGCCTTGACCCAGAGGGTGTCACAGGAGCCAGCCTGGCGCGAACTGCCCAGTCTCCGAGGACACGGAGCATGGTGTCCAAACATGAATGGCGTATTTTTAGCAAAGTCCACCCTCGTGCCCTGGCCCAACTCCAGGATGAGAAGTGGCATTCCCTCTGAGTCACTCCCCTCACAGACTCAGTTTCAGGGACCTGGGTGGTGTCCCCTCACCGATGTGCACCTCGGGCTTTGCCCGTCCTTCAGAAAGGGCCCCACGGAAGCTCCCAGGCCCAAGGGCCACCTGCCCTCCAGAAAGAGCACGGCTGTTGCCTCCACAGTCTCCACCTCAGGGCAGAGTGCAGGGCCTTCCACGCCGAGCTCCTGAGCCCCCGTGTTCACAGCAAACGTGTGAGGGACCCCCCAGCCTTCCTCTGGTTGGTCAGCCCGGAGCTCCAACCAACCGACAGCAGTGACTCCAGACCCGCTGGCTTCATGGGGGTGGGTGGACAATGGGAGAGAGTGGAAGATTATCATCCTTCCTGAAGCGGAGTTTCTGACATTCCAGAGGCAGCAAGGACACAGCTGTCCCTGCCCAGTTGTCCCCATGTGACTGGCGTTGCTGGCGTCAGTTGTCGACAAACACGGAGACCCAGGGCCTGCGTGCACACAGGTCTCTGCAGAGAAGAGGCCTCTGTCCCCTGGGCCAGCACGTGGGTTCCAATTTGGGGCTTGCTGTCTGCCACATCCACCTCCCCACTGGACAAGCGAGGGCCTCACTGAGTAAGGTCAAGAGCTTCTGCTGCCCTCACACTGTTCGCAGGCATCCGGCATCAGCCTTTGTTCCTGCCCTATGAAGTCGTGGCCTTTAAGATTGGTCTCATCCACACTTGTAAGTCTCCACCAGAGCCATTGGCCATGGAGAGAGGCCTCCGGCAGACAGAGCCCATGAGGCATGGCTTCCTCGGGGCCCCGCCCACCCACGGGGGGTAGGGGGGCACCATTAGCAGGCACGTTTGGTCCTCAGGCTGCTCTGGGACATGGGAGAGCTGACCAAGACATACCTGTGCTCACAGGGCCAGGGACTCTCCACAGGGAGTGGGAGCAGCGGAACCCTCCGGGTCCTGCCCTTAGTCCACACCCTTGGTCTACGTCCTTGGCCTTCATTCCTCACGAGGGCTCCCATCTCTTAGCTCCACCATCTGTCTTCCAGGTTGTCAGTTCTGCTTTTCCAATGGGCAAGACTCTGCATCCCCTGGCCTGGCGAGGTGCTCCTCGTCTGGGGGTGGTCAGGAGTCCTCGAGCCCCAGCATCGCCCTGAGTGGGATGTGGCCCCACAGTGAAGGACAGCCTCCCCAAGGCCCTTCCCAGGCCGTTCCAGGGGCCCCAGCCCACCCTTCAAGCGACTCCACTTCTCCTGGACTCAGTCCCGTATCTGTGCGAGGGGAGGGCTGGAGTACATACTTGCCGCGTTTCTGTCCACCTCCAGCATATGGAAGTCTACGAGCGACTCTGGGTTTCCACACCTCCAGGCAAGGCCTGGCCCGCTCAGCTGTCAGGTGAGCCACCCTCTAAAGCTACAGATCCTCCCGATCACCTTGCTGGGGGGAACCTCACCATACCTCGATGACGTGGACAGCGCCTGTGGTACAACCCCCAGCTGGAGATGAGGAACAGCTTGCCCACGGCCACAGAGCTCAGACTGGCAGAGCCGGGCTGCTCTCCCGACACCAAGCCCAGGGCCCCTTGCAGCAGCTCCGCACCTCCCTGGTGCGTGTCCACACAGCGGGACACAGCACCGCCCAGGGCGGCACCCCACCTACTGCCACCAGCAGACGCTCAAGCATACCTGTCGGACTGGAGAACAAAAATTAGCAAAGCAGGAAGGCCTGTTTCTTCCCCATTTTGGCAAAGAGGGGGTCAGCCAGATTTCACTAACTCCCAACCACCTGATGACTCCCAGTTAAGTTCAGTTCTCTTGTGCTTTTCCCCTCACTCAGACTCAGGGACCCGATGGCTGGGGGGTCCTGTTCTGGGGATACTTACAGGCTGTCCACTTGGGTCAGACACACAGAGTTTAAAATAACGAGGGAGCCTGAGGCCATCTCCCACACTTCCGTCCCCACCCATAAAAAAGGGTACAGTGATGATGTAAACCGTTGTTTGGATTTGAACTGGGGGTCTCCTCTAGCTCCTCAGCCCCGTGTCGAAATGGGCCACAGTCAGGAAGAAGGGGACATCAGCTCCATGGCCCTATAAACCAGGTATCTGCTGAAGGCGACGGGACACGTGGGGCGGGGGAGATCTGTGTCTCGTCAGAGTTAGAAATTTCCCAGAACATCCACACACCCCACCCACCCTTCCCCCACTGGTCCCCCAGCCTCTGCAGTGGCTCAGACTCACGAAGACACAGCCTTCCCAAAACATTTACATTTCTGTCAGGCAAAGATGCATGTGACTGAATCCCAAAGTACACAGGCTTTCATGGGAAGATTAAAAGAGGATCCTGGTCACTTCGTGACAAATTAACCAGTCTCGCCAAATGTCACTTGAAGAATAGAAGAATCCTTGCTTTGCCTGTGTGGTTTTTCTTTCTGGAATCCTACATATATCCGTTTCATAACTTCACTGACAACTTTTGATAGGAGCTTAATTAAGAGGAAACAGGGAGAATGTCAGCCATCCTCCCTGGTTTCTGCAGAGAGTGCGGAAAGAGGTCACCAAGGCCTTGAAACAGACCTGCAAGACTTGGTAACGGGACCGAGGCTCATGCGCGGTTGCCGAGGCACCTGCGCGACTCCGTGGGCTCTGCAGGTGCTGAGCAGGATGTCCTCTCGCGAGAGTCCGGCCTCCACGCTCTCTTGCAGTCTGTGCCGATGACACACCCACCACCCTAGGCCCCGCCCCCAGCACATGGCTCCTTCTGTCCTTCACGCGCCTGAGGACAGTCCTCAGCATGTCCGCCCATTAAATAAATACTGTCGCCAGAAGCCTGAATCCATGAAAAGTGTATTTAACTGTTCACAGTTCTATCCATTTTGTTAAGTTTGAGTCAGAATGAAACACGCACCTTCTATATACGTGCATACATTACTGAGTACAATTCTTTTGTATCATTGGCCTTGACCAACAGATATTACTAGAATCTTTTTTTAACCAGGGGGGAGATCTAAGAAATTCTATCTGGCTTTTGATTATTGTTGCCCACAGAGGCCATCATGATGAGGGTAGGAATGGTCTCCCTGACTGATGGGTGAGGGAGAGGAGGTGGGAACTGCAGAGGACGCTGGGAGTGTGATGGAGGGAACCAGACACCGGAACCAGCTGCACCAGGTAGCAACCTGCAGCTCCACCCCTACAGCTGGAATCATTGTTTGGGTGGGGCTGGGGGGAGTGTTAAGGATTCTATTCATTTCTTTTTAGAGAGGGGAAGGGAGGGAGAAAGAGAGGGAGAGAAACATCGATGTGAGAGAGAATCATCCATCAGTTGCCTCTCCCACACGCCCCCACCAGGAACCAAATCCACAAGCCAGGCAGGTGCCATGACTGGGAATCAAACCCAAGGTCTTTCGCTTTGTGGGACAATGCCCAACCAACTGAGCCACACTGCTCAGGGCTGGAGTCATTGTTAGCGAAGGTTCTCTGTGGCAGCGTGTAAATTCAGGACTGGGAACTCTTATTTAGCCCTGAACTGGAACATGCTGCCAGTACTTCTCAAGACCTACCAGGCATTGGCTCACTACCACTAATGTGAATGATGACTCTCCGCAGGGCCCTGTGAAGAGGAAAGAGGTATCTCAACAGACTTGGGGGGCCTGGGCCACAGCCCCACACTGCAACCCCACTCTGCCCACCAAGGGAGACATGGCCCCTGCAGTTCTGAGTTCAGGAGCTTCTTGCTGAATGATCTCAATGATGAAATTAAGAATATATACTTATTCTTGCCCTGGCCAGTATGGCTCAGTCAGTTGGGTATCGTCCAGCAAACCAAAAGATTCCGGATTTGATTCCTCGTTGGGACACATTCCTGGTTTGTGGCTCTGTCCCTGGTTGGGGCACATGAGAGAGGTAATCAATCAATGTTTCTCTCTCACATCGATGTTTCTCTCCCTCTCTTTCTCCCTTCCTTCCCCTCCCAAAAATCAAAAATAAATTTTTTTAAAGCAGCAAGCTAGCAATTTGCTTGCTAAAAGAATAAATACTTATGCATTAATGGTGGATGTGAAGGCAGTAGATTGTAGAGGTCAAAGACATAGTGTCTTACTGGATCATGGCCAGCTCCACCTGGGTAAAGTCGTCCCAAGGACCCTGCCATCTGCAGAAGGCAGTGTCACCTCCTCTCCTATACTGAGGGTGAAAGCTGGTCAGGGCTCCCCACAACTGAGGCACGAGCTGTGCACCAGGGAAGGAGAGAACCGATATTCACGAGCACAAGCAAAGCAGCGGCCCGCCCTGCCAACTGCACCTGCCCTCTCAGTGAGCCCCTCGGGCGGGGTGGGGCGGGGAAGCACCCTGGCGCTTCCCTAGTGAGCCGTCCACGTTGGCACAGATTATCCAGGGTGTGGGGAGGCAAGGGGGGAGCAGCAAGCCTGCAGGACCCTGGGTGTGTCAAACCTCCGTGCTCGGAGGTATATTTATCCAAACACCAAGCCTCCCTGTCACTTTTGTGCCCTCTGTGGGGCCTGCCCAGAATTCTACTCCAGATCTCCCTAGGGGGTACAGGCCACTGCCCCCCAGACAGTCCTACCAGTGCCTCTGTGATGGTAACTGCCTTTGCCGAATGGCGGTTGCCAGGGCTGGAGCAGGGACCGGGGAGAACAGGGAGTTCCATGGAGACACGGTTCCAGTTTTCCAGATGCCTCTGTGGATGGCGGTGGTCGTAGCACAACAACGTGAATGCACTTAATGCCACTGAGCCGTACACCGAAAAAAATGGTTAAAATGGCAAATGTTCAGTAGTGTATTCTACCACAACTTCATTTTTTTTAATCCTTAATCACATGTGCAAAAACTTTCCCATAAAAGGTGGCATGACAGATGCTGTGGGCTGGGGCCTGCCTTCAGGGGCCACTACGTCCGTGAGGACACTGCGGAAGTGGTCCGGAGAGGGAATCGCAGTGGCACGGACTAGATGACAGGCCATGGGGGTCAGTTCTAGAGCTGCCAGGAGGCATCGCTGGCGGGACCCCGAGTCGACGTGAGGGAGGAGTCAAGCTGGGCACCCCGCTTCTGCCTGGGCGCCTCACACAACTGCAAAACCAAGAGCTGGGCCCCGGGTGGAGATCTGCCGTGGTTAAAACTGTACACACGTGGACACAAGAGCCTGGGTCACGTCCTAGGTCGCCGGCTTTGAGGCCCCCGCAGGAAGAGGGGCTGGGAAGGTCCCTGGCCCAGCGCCATGCTGCCAACTCACTGTCCTCCCCGGGTCTGTCAGCACCTCGTGCAAGTGAAGGAAACACGGTGAACCAGGCCACGTCACACTACGCACCCAGCGGTGTTCCTTGTGCTTCCAAGATTTTAACTAATTAATCCCCAGTAAACTCTCAGACATTGGCAACACTATTGTCTTGCCCATTTTATGGGTAAAAAAAAAAATACAGACTTCCAGCCAAGATGGAGGCATAGGTAGACACACTGTGCCTCCTCGCACGACCAAGATAGGGACAACAACAATTTAGAAACAGAATAACAACCAGAACTGACAGAAAATTGAACTGTGTGGAAGTCGGACAACCAAGGAGTTAAAATATTCACATTCATCCAGACCGGTAGGCGGGGCGGAGTCGGGTAGCCAGGCAGAGAGGGGTCAAGCGAGGCACAAAGAGCATTGGGACCAGGAATGCAAAGCATCCCAGGTGCTCAAGACCGCAGCGGGCGGACCATGGGCATGCAAGCGGTAGCTGGCAGACCCCGGCCAAGAAGTGGCAATCGGCAGACCCAGCGATTGTGAAGCAAGGTGCTGTGTGTAAACCAGGATCCCAGCGCTGGGAAATAGAGCCTTGGGGCGCTGACTGAAAACACCTGTGGCAGTTGAGGCACAGGGAGAGACTCCCAGCCTCACAAGAGAGGTTGTTGGAAACACCCATGGGGTGCACAGGCCCACCCACACAGGAATTGGCACCAGAAGGGCCCAGTTTGCTTGGGGGAAGCAGCAGAAGGGACTGAAGTCCCATGGAGAGCTGAGCAAGCGCCATTGTTCCCTCTTAGACCCCGCCCCCACATACAGTGTCACAACCCAGCAGCTGGGGTGCCCCACCCTGGTGAACACCTAGGGCTCCACCCCTCATACGTAAAAGGTGAGACAAGACCAAAATAGAAAAAAAAAAGAAAAAGATGACTCAAACAGAAGAACAAATGAAAGCCCCAAAACTCATCCTTTTAAGCGACCAAGAGATAGCCAACCTATCAGATGCACAATTCAAAACACTGGTGATCAGGATACTCACAGAATTGGTTGATTTTGGTTGCAAATTAGATGAAAAAAGTGCAGGCTACAATAAGTGAAATGAAGAAAAGTGCACAGGGAACCAATAGTGATGGAATGAAAGCTGGGTCTCACATCAATGGAGTGGACCAGAAGGAAGAAAAAAACATACAATCAGAAAAGAATGAAGAAACAAGAATTCAAAAAAATGAGGAAGCTTTGGAACCTCCAGGACATCTTGAAACGTTCCAACATCTGAATTATAGGGGTACCAGAAGGAGAAGAGGAAGAACAAGTGGAAAAGATATTTGAACAAATAATAAAGGAGAAATTCCCCAATCTGGCAAAGGAAATAGACTTCTAGGAAGTCCAGGA
>CM052546.1:74810353-74900609 GCA_028533065.1 Trachops cirrhosus | reverse complement strand
TCAAGTTAAAGGAGTTCATCATCACTAAGACCTTATTTTATGAAATGCTAAAGGTACTTATCTAAGAAAAAGAAGATAAAAAACATGTACAGTAAAATGACAGCAAACTCACAATTATTAACAACCACACCTAAAACAAAAACAAAAACAAACTAAGCAAACAACTAGAACAGGAACAGAACCACAGAAATGGAGATCACATGGAGGGTTAGCAACAGGGGAGTGGGAGGAGGAGAGAGGGGGGAAAACGTATGGAGAATAAGTAGCATAGAAAATAGGTAGGTAGAAAATAGACAGGGGAGGGCAAGAATAGTAGGGGAAATGTACAAGCTAAAGAACTTATGACACATGGACATGAATTGAAGGGGGGAATGTGGGTGGGAAAGGGTGTGCAGGGTGGAGGGGAATGAAGGGGGAAAATAGGACAACTCTAATAGCATAATCAATAAAATATATTTTTAAAAAAGTACAGAGAGAGGAAGTCACCTGCCCAAGTTCACACAGCCACACAAGGCAGAGCCTGCATTTGAACCCAAGCACATGGGGTCCAGATTCGGACTTTTAGCCAAATTCTCTATGTTGCTTCTCCTTTCTTACCAAATCCCCTCCCCAAAGCAACTCCAAAGTCAACAGCAAAGCCCCAATAATCAGTTCAGCTGAAGTACGTTTCTTACTGATAAGCACTGAGAAACAGGCCCCAGGTGAGACCCTCCCCTAACCTGTGGCCATTTGCCTCAAGATGCAGCTGACCAATGAGGAGCGGAGAGTGAGGGCCAGGAAGGGTGAGATCCCTTCCTCAGCACCGGGGTTCCACTCCAACGCTCGGTGGGGTTCCGCTCCAACACTCAGTGGCCTTCCAGGAGAGCGGGAAACGCAGCACAAATGGCAGCCGCGTGAGCTGATGCTGGGGAAGCGTCCTGGAGGTCCCCTGCTGTGGAAGTACCATATTGTTGCCGTGTATAAGGCACACCCACGTTTCTGTGTATATTATACACAGAGTTATTATACCCATAGTATGTAATCATTATACTCATGTATAATGTACATCCTTATTTTCCCCTCAAAAATTTGGGCAAAAGGTGCACATTATACGTGGCAAAATGTGGTAATTAGAGTGGGCCAAACCCCGCAGAGCATAGCAGCTGAGGAGGAGCAAGTTCAGGCCACAGGCTGCAGCAGGTACGGGCACTGCGCAGACAGCTCGGGCCTGGGTGGGGGCAGTGCAGGGGGCAAACAGGGAGGCCAGAAGGTGAGGACTGCAGCAGGACCCCGTCAGGGTCTGAGGGTTCCAGCAGTGGGGCCAGGTCAGGGTAGAGACGCAGGACAGCGAAGCCCCCCACCACTGGCATCAGGGCCCCCGGGATGAAGCATCCCCCTTCCACTCGGAGCCTCCCTCCCAGACCTCACACCCCATCATTTCCTATCAGCCTGGGCACCAAGAGCTCTTGGTGAGAGAGCCCACCGAGGAGGGGGTGATGGCAAAGGTGACCCACACAGGTCAGATCACACGCCCCCCTGGGCTTGGGGGACATCAGCATGAAATGAAACTTCAGGACACAGCAACACAAACTGGAGAAGAAAGTTGCAAAAGGTTGAAATTAAATGGCGGCCCCCAGTCTGCTGTCCCCTGCAGCAGGGTGCGTGAAACTTTCCTCCAGGTCAGACTCAACCAGACCTTGTGGCTCTCCCACCCATGTTCCCGGCGTCACTACAGATGACAGCGTAGGGGAGCCAGGACTTACCCTGCGCACACCTGAAACCAGTCTGCATGGGTTTTCTCACCAGGGAGGTAGGGGATGCCCGAGTTTTGGTCCCCAAACCATAAAGAGTGTGGGTGCCTCACGTACAACAGGGGATTTCAGTGCGGTGCCCCGGGCGCTCTGGGGCCCACTTCGCCCTTGGGGCTGCTGCCCCCTCCCTGCCCCCACATTTTCCTCTCTCCCTCCTACAGACTCTCAGTCTGGCAGCCCTGCCTGCCTCTGCCCTGCATCCAGAGAGGGTCTGCCCCCTGACCCAGGGCCGAGGCTCTCAACTTGACTTGCCTGAAATTCTCCTGAGGAATTTGTCCAGGCCCCACCCCGGGGTGCGGGGTGAGGCTCAGGACACCGCATTTTTCACAAGCATCCCGGGTGACACGGATGCTTCCGGATTTGTGTGCAAGCCAGGGTCTCCCAGGGCAGAGATGTGGTCCGTCACCTGTGTTCATGCGTCACCACGCACACTCCCACGGGCTCCCACTGACCGAGAACACTCGTCGTTCAGGAGGCTGTGGGACACGCAGCGGGAAGCTGCCCCCTTTGCTGGAGCGCCCCTGAGTGCCCGGAGTCCCTGAAGGCACGTGAGATGGTGTCAAGCCCCCCCAGAGAGTGCCTGCCATCTGACAGCTTCCCGTCCAGAAACCACACAGCACAGTAAAAAACAGAAAAAAGAAAGCCGTTAGCCCCCAGTGAATGTTATTTTTAATGAAAGTGGTGCGTTTTGACTCACAATGTTGAAACCAGGTTATAAATGAGTCATCAGCAAATCGACCACAGAGGATCTTCGTGAAGGTGATTTGCGGGCGGGCTCTGACGTCTGCCGTCCTTCACATGCTCCGCAGAGGAGCCGTCAGGCCTGCAGTCGGTCTGGGGCATCTGCTGCCGCGTCAGCGCGAAAGGATGCTGTGTTGTCACCAATGGGATTCCCCGGGCAGCCCGCACGCCGACCCACCCACGGAGCACAGGCAGCTGTCACTGCGCAGACTGCGGTCACATCAGAGCTGCTGGCTTCCAGGTAGCACTGAGGAGATCCCAGAGAGAGATACAGGCCATCTGTTAGCCCCTTGCTCCCAGGCTCCTCCCCAAAGCTCACACCCTGATTTTGGGAGGTAGCCCAGGGCAGGGACAGAAAAGGGAAACTTGAAGCTGGACAGAGCCGGGTTTGAGCCCCCAGTCTAACGGGGTGGCTGCAAAAACTCATCCTCGTGCCTGAAATGTGAGCACAGCGACGCCCCCTGCCCACCTCGCAGGGGTGGTGCAGGGTTATCGGGGGACCATGCACGTGACAGTGTTCCGAGGCCGCCACGGGCTGTGCCAGGGTACGTGGTCAGCAGGGGATAGAAAACCTGCCTCTATCTGAATGTGCTTTCACCCATCATAGCCTCTGCCTGGATGGAACCGGAAGCAGAGACCAGCATGGCAGACAGAGCCAGTGGGCTTAAACGGTCCTTGTCTCCTCCCCAGAGAAAAGACACCCTTACTCACCTTTCCCCCCAGGAAACAGGAAATGGAGGCGGCGGGGGGGGGGGTGGGGGTGGGCGGGGGCGCAAATCCACCCACAGACTGACCGCCACAGGGAGGCTGCCGGGCAGGTGAACTGCAGCCCCATGCTTCTCAGGACACTCCCTGGTGGCACCATTCAAAGGTCAGGACAGCTCCACTGGGCAGGGACCTGCAGCAAAGAGAACCCCTGACAAAGACACCAGGGACAGGAGGTCAGTCTCGCAGGACAGAGAATGTCGGCCAGGCCAGCGCCTCGGAGCAGCCGTGTCCAGGGAGCAGGGCTCACTGTGAGCAGGCCTGCGGCCCCTGTACAGTGACCTGCAGTGCTCGGTGCTCATTGGACAAAACGGTCCCCAGAGAAAGCGCAGAACTTGTTCATCTGCAAAGGAGAGAAAGCGGGCCGGTGAGAAGGCAAATTGGCCTGGCAGAGCCAGCAGAGTCCCTGTCTGTTCAGCACCAACACGGGACTGGTGTCAGTGCTGGAGGGAGAGAGGGCCCGCGGCTGCAGGGTCAGACTTCGGCACTTGAACGCCTGCCTCCTGCTTCAGGTCCGAGTGCTCGGGGAGGCCCTGCGTCGTCCGGGGCCTCCGTTTGTCCAGCGGCCTTCCTTCCAGGCTTGCTGGGGGGATTCAGCATACTCATGCATGTGCCATACCTGCACATGCCTGGAACATGGTTAACACTCAGTAAATGTTGGTTTCTTTCCGTGGCAGATTGCAAACTATGGCCACAGATTCTCCCCATCTTGGTAGATGTATCCCTCAGCGATGACTTAGCTGCTGCTCCCACTGAGAACCGCCTCGATTTCCTTCCTCTTGTGACACCAGGCTGGCCTGGGACTTGCTCTGACCAACAGAAGCCAGCAGAAGTAACAGTGTGTGACGTCCAAGGCAAGTCCTCGAGGCTTCCACTTTTGCCCTTCTGGGACCTCCACATACAGTAGCGGGCCTAGCCCACCAGAAGGAGAGAGGCCGCACGGAGGGGAAGTGAGCTTCCCCCAGTGAGACCGCCAACCCCAGCTGCCAGGCACGTGAGAGACGCCATCCTGAGATGACCTCCCAGCCCAGCTGAGCCTCTGGCTGCGTGAAGCCGCATGGGAGAGCCCAGGCAAAATCACCAGAGAAACTGTAGCCAACACATAAAGTCACAGACAAAACATGTTTACTGTGTTGGGTCACTACGCCTTAGGCTGATTTATTATGTAGCAAATTCTTACTGAAACACCTTCCCTAACCCCACCTCCGAAATGTCTTCACCTTGGGGACTCTTGGATTTCCCCTTGCCACACCTGGCGAATTATTCCATGAAAATCTAACAGTTTCTAGGGATCAGGAGCTGTGACCAGCCTGTCGTGAAGTCATTTTCATGCCCTCATGGTACAATAGCTCATCCCATCACCCAATCAAGCAGCTCTTACCAACCTCAGTCAATAATCAGCAAGTCTGCCTGTCCTACCTTTAAGAAAGATCCTAAAGTCGACTCCTGGTTCCCTGCACAGCTTCCTGCCAGGGAACTGCAGGAGCCTCCTGCTTGGTCTCTCCCGTCCAGTTCTGCCGCCATTCTCCACGGTGAAACCAGAGGACTTGTAAAGTGTATTCACTCATTTAATAAAGGTTTAGTTTTGACCAGAAATAGCTACCTCAATGGAATTTACATTCCAGCTGCTGTTTTGAAAATTAACAAATAAAATACATGGTGATAAGTGCTAAGAAAAAGATGAGGCAGGAAAGGTGGAGGGAAATAGGTAGTGCTGGAAGGGTTTGCCATTTTAGAGAGGGTGGCCGGGGAGGTGACAGTGTGATGGTGACTTTGGAATGAGAGCCACGGGAAGAGCAAGTGTCAAGGCCCGGAGGCAGAGCCACCCCTGGCATCCTTCCGGAACGGGGCAGAGGCCGGCATGGCCGCAGTGTAATGAGCAAGGCGAGCATCGCAGGAGATCAGCTCAGGGAGGTGACAGGGAAGAGCGGTGGAGAAAGTCGGGTCACACAGCACCTTAAAAGCCAACGTAAGGCTTAGGCTTCCGCCGTAGTGATGTGGACGGCCAGGAAGCGGGGACATGGGCTGGTGTGCAGTTTAGTGGTGCCACTCTGGGTAACGGATTGATCATACATTGGGCCGATGCCCATAGCATAATTGTTGAATCTTTCCAAGTTTCAACATGGAAAATAGAGAGCAAAACCAAAATCCATGGGAAATATGTAACATAAAACTAACAAGGTATCCCTAGGATCCCCAAAATATAAGAGGACGAGGACAAACCACTACAGATGCAAGACCTGAGTAGTATTAACATCTGTACAAAAGGAAGCAAAGGAGAGAATCAGGGATCTGGCAAGCCTGAAAATCCCAAAATACCCAACAGGTTACTCTATGGAAAGTCCAGAGAGCCGATCAGACAATAGCCAAACTGGAAGGTTTTGCTCACTCAAGCAGTGGGCAAGTTCAAGGGGGTTGCAGACAAGGTCTGAAGGGGCTAGAGCTGTCTGCAACAAATGTAAAGGTGAGGAGGGCTGAGTCTAGGGTCCTTGGGAAAAAGCCACCATACCCTTGAACACAACACGGAACAACAGACGAGGAAACTCTAGAGCAGCGATCTCCAACCGATGTGCCGCAAGAATGTTTAAAACACGCAATTCCTGACGATTTAGTCAGGGGCACCGGCCTCTTTTCCCTTAGAATGTCAAATTTAAAAAATGACAACAGCCAACACATCAATAGCATCTGGCGTGGATGAATAAAAATTATACCTATTGTTTTGTCAGATCAGCAAAAAGTATATTTTTGGTGTGCTGCAGAACTTTAGTAATTAGTTTATGTGTGCCGAGAGATGAAAAAGGCTGAAAATTACTGCCCCAGAGCAGTGAGTTAGACTTGTTTTAAAATAGAGTAATGAGTTAGAGAAGCCAAGTGGAAATACATCATCTAGAGACAAAAAAAACTAATTTCATGTAAAAAATTTTAACACATGAAAATAACAATCAAAGTTATTTAGGAAAAAAGATAAAAGGCAGAATCTCATCCCTACATGCCACAAAACATGCCAAAAAGACATTCCCACAAAACAAATGAAATCTATAACTTACTTCAAAAAAAAAAAGCTAAAAGAACAACATAAACCAGAGCAAAAACAAAACTCCAAAGTAAAATAATAGATTCAGGAAAACGTTAGGAATTTTATAATCATATCAGAAATTAGATTAAATTAAAACAGGACAAGATTATTGACATTGTGATATGATAAGAAGTACATGTTTGATCTTCATCTCCAGTCCCTGGCACACAGCTCCTAAAACCTCCCTAATTTTCTGAGTAACAGGGGTGAGAGGAGCATCTTTTGTTATTCTTAATGAGCCTCTTTCAACCACACCGGAGTTTTTGCTGATGAGAAGACACTTGGGGAACTCCAGACAGCCTCAGGTGGGGCCGGCTGCCAGAGGAACCAGCCATGTGACTGGAGCTTCAGAGCTTTCAGCCTTACTCCCCAGCCTGCAAAGAGGGAAGAAGGACTAGGGATTGAGTCAATCACCAATAGCCAATGATTCAATCAATCGTGCCTATGTCATAGAACTGCCATAAAAAACCTAGATAATAGAGGTCAGAGTTTCCAAATTGTGGAACATATACATATTCCAGAAGGGTGATGGATCCCACACCCCTGAGCTAGAGACTCTTCCATACCTTGCCCTATGTACCTTTTCATGTAGCTGTTAAGTGTTTCCCTTGGTTTCATGGGCTATTTATAGCAAACTATAGAACCTATGGAGGGGCTCATGGGATCCCCAATTTGTAGCCCAGTCAGAGAGAATTGTGGGTAAACTGGGGACCCACTACATGTGATTGGCAGTCTTACAGGACTGAGCCTTTAACCTGTGATGTCCGCACTAACTCCAGGTAGTTAGTGTCCGAATTTAGTTAAATTATAGAGAATTGGAGAATCATTTGGTACAGAAAACCCATACGTTTGGTGTCAGAAGTGTTCTGAGTAGAAACAGATCACAGCAGTAGCAAGAATGCATAAATCCAGCAGATAATGCCTTAAGAGAAATAGAACATGTAAAGGAAAAAAGCAAATGCAAAAAATGAAGAAAGAGTGAAAAGGGATTTGAAAGCAACAAATATAGAAGACAGGCAAAGAAGATCCAACATTTGTATAATGGGAGCCTCTGAAACAAAACACCCAAAGCAAAAAAGAGAACAAGAACTAACAACTACAATCCAAGAAAAAATTCTCAAATTAATCAGAAAATTGAAACTGAATATATAAAGTCAAAATAAACTCAGAATGAGCAATAGCAAACTATATTCTGGTACAATTTCTAGACTTTAAAGAAAAATACAAAATCCATTGGACATTCAGGCAATAAGACATAAGGGAAAATCAGATTGTCATCAGCCTTTTCAGCAGCCGCACTTATGCCAGGAGAACAAGTGGGAAGAAGGGGAGAATGGAAGCAGGGAGAGCTGGCAGGAAGCAGAACCAATAGGACTTCCTGATGGGTCAGACAGGGATGTGAGGGGAGGAGCCAAAGATGACCAAAGTGACCAGGAGATGGAGCTGCCAGTGAGCGACATAGGGTAGAATGTGGGAGGAGGAGGTTTAATACAGAGGGGAAAGTAATAGTATGTGCACATTACATTCTAAGTATCTATTAATAATCCATGGGGAGAGCTGACTAGGCAGCTGTATAAAGAACCTGGAATTCAGAGCTGCGGTCTAGATTAGACACATACATATTCAGAAATCATTAGCACGTAGAAGCTATTTGAGGTCATGAGGCTGGATAAACTTAGTGAGGGAGCGAGGGCAGAGAACAGTGCCCTGTTCAAACCCTCACATGGCTTACAATCAAGTACAGCCCTTCGTCATGGTCCACAAAGCCGTGCACGTGGCTCCCTCTCACTTCCTGTCACTCCCCACCTCACCCTCTCAGTTCTGGGCAATGGGACATCTTGCTGTCCCTGCATTCACTGTTCCCTATGACCAAGGTCTGTCCCCCCGGATACACGTGCTCCCATCATTCAACCCTCTGCTTAAAATGTTAGCCCCTCAGAGAAGCCTGCTGACACCCTGTCCGAAATATCCGCCCCTTAATCTGGTCTGTTTTTCCACTACTCACAGGTTGCCTGTTAGGGTTTCTACTGCTGCATTAACAAGTTACCCAAAAACCTAGCAGCTTAATAAAACCATCTTATTATGCACATGGGTTCTGTGGGTCAGAATTATGGGCAGGGCGCAGAGAGGGGGCGTCTCTGCTCTACAGCATCTGGGAAGACAGAGGCTCAGGGCGACTCACAGTTAGGGTCTGGGGTCATCTGCATGCTGCTCATTCAGGTACCTGGCATCTGGGCTCAGCAAACTCAAACACTAGGAGTGTGGACCCAAGGTCTCCATGGGGCCCCTCCCCGCAACCAGGCCCCCTCACAGCATGGTGGCCACAGCACAGTCAGACCTATTATTGGTCACAGCGACATAAGGGCATTGTCCCAGCAAATAAGACAGCTGCATTGCCTTTTCTGACCCAGTGTCACAAGCTTACAATGTCATCTCCTCCATACTTCACTGGTCAAAGTGGCCTCAAGTCTGTCAAGAGGAGGGACATAAACTCTTATCACTCAAGGGAAAAAAGAATCAAAGGATTTGGGGGCCACAGACTGCCATGTTGCCTGAGACACTCTCAGTGTTGAGCAATTCTTCCCAAGCCTGTTACCAGCTGCCTGGTAGAAGAATTGATTGTCTCCTAATGTCCCTCTGCGGACATGTGAATGCCTTGCTCCATCTCCCCCTGCCCCTGCCTGAATTCTCAGCTGCTCCACTATATATCAAGAAGTCTTCACTTAATATAAGATCCTGATTCCACCACATGGAGAACAGTGCCTCCCTCTTCACAGCCAGGCTTCACAATCTGTCAACGGCCCCTCCTCCATGACGGATGGTCCATCCCCAGTTTACAACCTGGTCCCTGTTAACCCTCTGTAACTTCTTGCCAGGACCCCTTAACAGGATGAAATTTTTCTGAACATTGTGGGGAGAAAAACAAAACAGGGGATTATTAAGCAAGCTCACACTGGCTTCTTCACAATGCTGCTTGATTGAAAATAACTGGACCAAGAAAGTTAATTCCAGGCTGAACTGAGTAGTTGTTTTCCTAAATGGAAAGAATTGCTTGCCCTTCACCATCAAAGCCCCTGAAAAATGCTACCAAGATTGTTGACTAATACTGACTGGAGACAGGAAACCGAACGACGGGAAACGCAGCTGCCCCTGTTGTTCACACTTAGGCCCACAGATCACCCTTTGGCCCGAGCGCCTGACTCCGGAGAAGAGTTACATGTGCCTGAGCAC
This sequence comes from Trachops cirrhosus, assembly GCA_028533065.1. NCBI lineage: Eukaryota > Metazoa > Chordata > Mammalia > Chiroptera > Phyllostomidae > Trachops > Trachops cirrhosus. Next base: position 74,891,006 of record CM052546.1, on the reverse strand, counting down.
CTCGCACTGCATTTCCAGCGCCTCACGTCACACTGACCGACAAGAATTTCTCTTGGCATAAATCTAAGCCTGGGCATGGGACTGTGCGAAATAAGGGGACAGAAAAAGGCAGAGACCACATCCCAGAGGGAGATCAAGTGAAGCAAAACAAAGAAAGAAGAGGACCAGCCCCACACCCAGACCCCACACACAGGCCAGGACAGGCTGGGGTTGTCTGGAAGCAGTTCCCAGGCGGAAACCTCAGTGTGATGAATCAGTTTCCTTGGACATCGAGGGGATAAAGTCTGCCGTAGAGACAGAGCATATTTATTCAAGGAATGGCTGTGAGAACAGCATGGGCAGAGGTGGCGGGGGTGGGGCGTGTGGAGCATGTGGAAAAGCCACCAGGAATCCCCCGTCTAGACAGCAGGCCCATCACACCCAGGCAGACGCGAACTGCCCAAAGGAAAGGGCGTGTGCGGGAGAGGCCAGATGGACCTGGCTCTCGTGTGACCGGCTATGATACCGGAGTCACACATTGCAGACAAACCTTTAAAAATCACAAAGAGGAGATAGAGATGATTTTAAGACAAATGTTAATAGAAGCACGAGTCTTCTCTTCTACAAGTCAAATGTCATGGTAAACAACACCATAAAGAATGTCTGCACCTTTGCCCTGGCTGGTGTGGCTCAGTGGACTGAGTGCCAGCCTGCGAATCAAAGGGTCGCTGGTTCGATTCCCAGTCAGGGCACATGCCTGGGTTGTGGGCCAGGTCCCCAGTAGGGGGCATGCAAGAGACAACCACACATCGATGTTTCTCTCCCTCTATTTCTCCCTCCCTTCCTCCTTCCCTTCCCCTCTCCAAAAAATAAATAAATAAAATCTAAAAAAAAAACAATGTCTTCACCTCTGAATGTAAAGATTTCCAAGTGTAGAAGAGTGTAGAAGAAGACACCTTTATGGAGCAATGCAGTGACCTTGAACATGACCGCACGGAAACAGCCTCGTATTACCCAGGATTGCCATCCCTTGTAAGAATGTTGAGGCTGAGGACATGCATCCCATGATGATATTTTCCCCTTTAACTACCCCCCCACCCCTCAAAGGCAGGTCCCAAGTCTTCTCTGGTGACCAGCCTACGGATGCTTGACAAAAGTTTTGGTCCTAAGGACTGGGGCACTTGGCTACTTTCCTATGAAGTGTTTTCATACTGAGGAAATAACAACTTATATTTTTATCACATTTTTAGGTTTCAGAGGCATTTTTACCAATATTGTCTCAACTGATTGTCACAAAAACCACGTGAGGTCAGTGTGGTGCAACGCGGTCTGACTCACATCTGCCGGCCTTAGCCACGCCCTTCTGTCTCTCCCTGCAGAAGGAATGACAGCACTGTCCCCCTCAGCCTTGCTGAGGGCCAGGGCCTCCTCATCCTCCAAGAAGATGAACAAGCCTTCGTGGCCCTGGGGGCATAGTGTCACATGGTGGGCAGGAGGAACCACACAGCAGGGCTGTTGTGGGGGCCTCCGAAGAGGAAAGGAGATAGGATAGAGAGAAAGGGCTCAGTTTCCAGGACTGGGGGCTCATAGACAGTTGGGGGCCCCAGGAGTTCTGAAGGCAGTGCCAGGGGACAAGGGGCAGTGTGAGGGGAATGGAGGGGCAGGACCAGGGAGCCAAGCCTTGCTCTGAGAAAGGAAGGCAGCTTACCCCAGTAAGAGCCCGCCCAGCTGGGATGAGATCTCTCAGCCATCCCCGGAGTGGAATCAAGCTGTGCCCCCACCTGCATGCCAGGACTCAGCCACCCAAACATCACAGATGCTCATGAGCCCTGGCAGGGCCCTGGACCCACAGCAATGAGAACAGGAAGAGCTCCCACTCCTGTTCTGTGGGGTCAGATGGGCACCCTGAAGACACCAGAGGCGGAACAGACCAGAATAGATGCCAGCTTCCCACCATCACTGTCATCATCACCATCACCACCGTCATCTCCACCATCAACATCAGCAACAGCAGCATCTTCATCTCTGTCATCTTCATCACCATCATCACCATTATCACCTTCATCACCATCATCCCTTCATCATCGTCTTCATCACCACCACCATCATCATCATCATTACAGGTCTGCCCCTGTTTTCCAATAGTTTGTATTGAGCCACTTCACTTTATGAAAAGCCTACGTTAGCACCTGTTTTCACTAACCGAAGAAATCCAAAGAGAATTCTCGCTTTTATGAAAAACGGCAGAAAGCAAAGGCAGTGCTCGGCGTTTGTTGTGCACGCGCCATTATGGAGACAGTGTGCACCCCAGCAGCCAAGGAGCCCTGCGGAGCCCCTCCCCACCCCCACCCCACACCTCGCTCAGCATCTCCTCATCCGGCCGCCTGCACTTTGACCTGGCTGAGAGTGTCTGGGCTTTATCGCCATTTATTTTGCACATTCCTGCTTGTACTATTTTTAGTGTTATTTTAGGTTTCATGTGTTATTTGGTGTGATTGTTAGGCTGTTTTAGGGGTCTGGGAAGGCTCAAAATTTTCCATGTAAATTCATGGGAATGGCTCCTTCTCTTTACATCATTTCAGCTTATGGCAGTTTTCGCAGGAACACGCTAGTTTCAGATCGCAGGGAAGCCTGTCAGCACTGTCATCGTCATCACCCTCACCCTCACCATCAGCTGCTGGGCCCAGAGGAGTTAAAGGACCTGCCAGGATCTCCCCGGTGGTGAGTGGCAGCTCCAGCTCTCTGACTCTGAGGGCCTGAGAGTTTTGTGTTCACCATTCTGTCCCTGGTCCCCCCCACCCTGGCCCCCAGTCCCAGTCCGGGGCCCTGGCCGGGCAGAGGTCAGCGTGTTCGCTGCATGTCTCCTGCAGAGTGAGCACCGTCCCTCTGGACGCCCCTGGCCTCCTCTCAACAGTGTTTTCTTTGTCCCTGCCCCCGGCACGGCCACTTTACAAGGTGAGAGACCTCCTTCCCTTAACAAACCCCTTTAATACTGAAAAAATGTAAACCTTTTGCTTGAAAAGAGTCCCAGACAGACCCACAGACATAGCGTCCCCGGAAGCTGACGGCATTTCCGGGCCACCCAGGTGCAGTCTCCCGGGACCGGCTTTGGAGGAGAGGGACCATTGTGTGAGCAGACACAGAGCCCTCTTCTCTGCTCCGCCTGGGAAAGTAGCAGCTGTTCTGTGCTCCTCTGTCCAGGAAACTCGTGAGCCACTCCGAGAAAATTCAGAGGAAAGCAGCAGAGATGATTAATGAGCTAGAACAGCCCGTGGCGGGCGGCCTTGGGGGAGCACCCTGGCAGAGCCAGACAGGCATCGCCCCGCGGGGGCGGGGCCGCCACGGACACAGAAAGTCCTGTCCGGCGGGGCCCCGGGGGTATTAGTGCTCTGGGAGTAACGGAATGAAATGGAAAAAGGGAGGTGTCAGCTGAGTATCAGGAACAATTCGTCACGGGGAGCAGAGGTGGGAAGTGTGCTGCTCTAGCTGTGTCCTGGAAGGCCAGAGCTTAGAGCATGGAGTTTCAAACAAGCTGGTGGAGCCCATGGAGCTGGGCAGAGCCCCCGGGACCCCAGGAGCACGGCCCCTGAGGGCTTCGATCTCTGCGCAGGCAAAGCAACGAAAGCACCTGAGCTTCTCCTGAGCCACTTCCTTCCAGGGTCCAGGGCTCCTGCAGGCCCCGCCCCCGGGATGGTCCCTGTGATTTGTGTCCTAACAGCCCTCCCCACATGGACCAGGGCCTTGGGAACAAGTCTTCCTTTCTTGGTCCAGTGAAGTCACTGGAACCCCTCAGTGAGGTTCCACCCCATCTGTAGATTGCTGCCTTAGTCATGCAGCCGAGCACTCCAACAAGGGAGGGGGTCTGTCTTGAGCCCCGCGCCCCTCCAGACCCTGAAGTGGGTGTGCCAACACTGGCCCGAATCGAAGCAGCTGTGCTCCTGTCCTTCTCACACGCACACTCTCGGATCTGCGCTGTCCTGCGCTCAGCTGCCACCAGAACAGGGCTCCTGGGTGCGGTCTAGTCCAAGGGACAGGAGGGGTGGCCAGGCAGCTACAGCCGGGGGACGGGGGGAGCTGCTGTGAACACTGGAGGCTGAGGGGACCACCCGATCTGGTTTTGCAGCAACCTCTGACCCCAGGCACCCTGGCCTCTCCTCTTCCATACTCCCACCTGTCGCCTTTCCATCACTGTCAGCCTTGGCAGAGGCTGCCCTGTGCACCTTCCACACCACGGTGCCTCCCTGTCAGCTGCCTCAGAAAGGCAGCACCATGAGGAATGGATTTCTCTCTCAACCTATACCCAACTCTCACATTGGACAGTGTTCTTGGGGGAGTCCCGTCAAACCCTAGGGGCGGCCTCTTGGTGACAGGCTCACAGCACCCCACTGGGTACTCGGGCTGGCCGTGGACGCCGTGCCCAGAGAAATGGGGCTCCTCCTTCTAGGCTACTCTCTAGAACTTTGCTCCACTCGGAGAAGCCACGTAACCTCTCCAGAGGCCATCTTCCTTGTGGGACATCACAGCTACCGCAGTTCTGTGCAGAAGACTCCATAATTTTGCATGAAGAAAACATGCACATATTTCCAGCTTCCTTACATTCAACGAAGACTTCTGTTGTTGTGAGTTCATGTTCTATTAACCCATGTGCTGTTACTTGTCTTCCAGTTTCTGAAGCAATAGGTCAGACGACATTTGCCACAAAATGCCTATCACAGTGGCCGGCCACAGAAAGCCCAGCGCTCCCGACGAAGGTGACCGATGTCGCCATTCTCCTCCACTTTGCAGCATTTCAGGACAGCCAGCTTTCGCCTTCCTTCTCCTACGCCCATTCTCCTGGGAGTGGCGCCAGGCGCCCTCCTCTCCTTAGCTCCGCCACGGAGTCTCAGCACCGGGTGGAGAGTGGACTCCTTTGGAATGTCGCAGCCGGGCACGCATGCCCGTCGTCCGGGTGCGTGCCCGCAAAGATCAGTCTTTGCTGATCAGGAGGAGCTGCTCCTCACCCTGGATCCCGGCCTTCACATTTTCCACTGCATCCGAGGGTTCAGCCTCGAAAGTGATGGTGCTCTGCATAAGGGTTTTCACAAAAATCTGCATCTTGGCGGCGATTCCGCCGCAGATGGCGGGTCAGGAGAAAAGCTCAGTGGAGGTTTATTCAATAGACATTTGTTGGCGGCAACCCTAGCCCGGCTCACAGTGGGCTGTCATCAATAGCTTGCTTGCCTGTGTCCCCGTGAGACTGAGGGTCCCATGGGTGAGACCGTGTCACAGTCCCACACACAGTGTGGCTCCACACATCAGTCTAAGGAAAACAGACCTGTGGGGAAATCAATAGGGGTCAAGTCCATTGCTTATTTTAGTATGAACGTTTTGAATCCTTACCCAAGGATCTGTTTATTGATTTTTAGAGGGAAAGGAAAGAGGAAGAGAGAGAGAGAGAAACATGGGTGTGAGAGAGAAACATAAACTGGTTGCCTCCTGCATGCACTCTGACTGGGGATTGAACCCGCACCCTAGGTATGTGCCCTGACGGGATCGAGCCCTCAGTTCTCTGGTGTCCAGGACAATGTTCCAATCAACTGAGCCACCCGGCCAGGGCTTTAGTGTGAATTATTAAAAAATAAGTTATGGGAAATGAACATCTAACTTGAGTTTTAAAACATTTTTTCAGTATAAATCTGCTTATAATAACCAACACAAAGGACTATTCCAGAGCCCGTTGAAACTGCAGCTCTGATACATGATTTCTCTCACTTCTTATTCAACTGGCACCTTTAAAAAATAACAGCAATACTTTGTAATGGGTGTACTAGGGATGCAATGGACCATATCAAGTTTTACCCTATCTTGATGGGATGTCTTCAGCAGTTATTTTTAAAGGTAGGCAAATGAAAACATGTTTTAGGAGGGGTCTCCAAACAACAGACCCTGTGGGGGTGGGGGGTCCCCACAAGCTAGGCGACTCAGCTCTACCATGTGAGCTGGGGAGAAACCACACCCCACACGTGCACACTCACCCCACCACCATCCCTTTATAGTCGTGATTCTAAACCAACAAATATTGTTCACAAGCGTCTTAGCCATCTAGCCCTGGGCCTGGATTTGCAGATGGGGTCTTAAAAGAGGTAACCGAGGTAAAATGAGGATACGAGGTGGACCCCAGCCCAGCCTGACAGGGGTTCTTACAAGAAGAGGAGAGAGGACACAGACACACACGGGGGGACCATGCGAGGACACAGGGAGGAGACAGCCGCCTGCACGCCAAGGAGAGAGGCCCCACAAGGAACCAACGCTGCCGACACCTTGACTTCGGACTTCTGGCTCCAAACTGTGAGAAGATCATTTCTGTTGGTTCGGCCTCTGGGCTGTGGTGCTTTGCCGCAGCAGCCGAGCGGACTCACACAGATGTGCTCCCCGAGACAGGGTAGCCAGTCTGTGGGCACCTGGGATCGGGGCCGATGGGGAAGCCCTCCTCTGGCTCGGAATGCCCGCCCACCTGTCAGCTGGGGCTCCTGTGGCCGAACACCGCAGACCGGGGGGCTAGACAGGACACTCACTTCTCACAGTTCTGGAGGCCCGGTGTCCAAGTCCAGGTGTCAGCGGATCGGTTCTGGTTAGGACTCTCCTCTGGCTTGCAGATGGCCATCTTCTCACTGTATCCCTAAGGATGCTAATGCCATCGTGGGGTTCCACCCCCATGACCTAATTACCTCCCAAGAGCCCCACCTCCTAACATGACCACACTGAAAGTCGGGTTTTAATATATGAACTTCGAGGACATGAACACGTGGTCTAGAGCACAGCTGACCTCTGAGACTTGAAGTTCATTTACAAAGAAGCCAGCCTTTCATTTCAAGGTTAAACATAAGGCCTAAATGCAAATGAATATGCAAAAAGTAATGACTGTCTCTGAATATTAAGGAGCAAAACCCCTCGGGGAGGGCTCACTGTGGAGAGACTCATAGAAGGAAGAAGGCTGGACTCCAGGCAGTGGGGGCCGCGGTGCAGAGAGCGGGGAGCACAGACTTGGCAGGGCCCGAAGGGCAGAGTGACGATCTGCCAGCTGTACGGTCACCTCCACCCCACTCCGAGAAGGGGACCCAGTGACACGGGATCAGCAGAGGGACATCAACGCCTCATCCCAGTTCTAAGAATGTCTACTCAAGGCCAGCCCCTCAGGGTGGGCAGCAGAACCCATCGGAGGTTCTTCTGGGGGGGTCCTCACTGTCAGGGCTTGAGCAGGGGCCACGAGGATGGCGCCTGCACCGCAGTCAGAAGAACCAAACCGGCCCCGGCAGCTCCGGAGCCCACAGGTTTCTCCGAGCCCAGGGAGAGGGTGACTACTGCTGACGTCCCTCAGGGAAGTGCCGCCCCCCTGAGCGCGGGGACCAGTTTCAGAGGGAAGCAGAGGGACATAGCTCGGGCATGTGAGAGCCAGAGGAGCAGGAGACCCTTAAAGTGTGGGGCCCGGGCACAGGCTCAGGACAGCGCTGCTGCAGCCCCTCATTTCACAGCGGGGAGCTGAGGCCCCAGTGCAGAGCGGACGCCCACCGTCACACCTCCTGGGCACTGCTGGGCCCCTCTCCGGGCCCAGGCCCAAGGTCCTGCTCTGCCCCTCCAACCCCCGCATCCTTTCTGTTTGCCCCCAGATGGCTCTCACGTCCATCTGCTCCTCCTCACGGCGGCCCAGAGCCGAGCTTCTGCCGCCTGTCTCTCTGAGGTGCAGCAACAGCCCGCTTCTTCCTCCCCGAGGCCAGAGTGATCTTAGTAACTGTGTCCCAAGGTCTCCGCACGCGAACCTCTCCTGCCTCCCCACCGGCCTCCTCGCCCTCCTTCCTCAGCCTCCATGGCCTTCCTCCACTTCCTCCTGCACCTCAGGGCCCTTGCACGCAGTAGGCTTCCCCGCCTCCATCAGGCTAAAGCCATGCAGCCCCTGAAGGGCAGCTGTGCCCCGGGTTGTCCCCACAAGACCCGCACGGCAGGGCAAGCAAAACGGGTGGCGGAGGGTGCTCCTGCAGAAACCCGGGCATCTTCTCGGGCCTGGCACTCCCACCCTCCTGCCCCCAGGGGCCTCAGCCTTGCTGCACATTGGCCCCCCCACACTCCGAGATTCTTCCGAACAACTGGAGCGGGTCCCCAGGCAGGTCTGCCCACGAAGCCCACATTCCAGATCATTCCTGACTGTGTGCCCTCTGGATTTCAGCCAGGCGCCCTGGGAATGCCACACTTCATGGCCATCTCAGACATGGAGTGATGACACGCCACCACCAAGGAGCCGACGAGAACAGGGCCCTAGGGCGCAGGGGCAGGTTCGGTTCCTGACGCCAGGCCCTGCAAGCGCAGCCCACAGTGCAGGAGCGGGCCCTCCATCCCTGCAGAGACCCTCACATGCCTCGAGGCCCTCGAGGCAGACCACAGTCACCGCACACAGACCAAGGTCGGCAGCGAGCGTCCCGAGGGGCACACTGCTTAACTGACTCCCTCTGCTTACTCCATAAGGAAGTCTGGTTCAAATTCCCATGCAGAAGGTTCTAGAAACTTGTAAAAGGCAGGTGTGGTGTCAGGTGCACAGCTGGTCTTCATCAGCCTGGGGGATTCCACTCAGGTATTTATTATGAATTTTCTGTTTCATTCAGGCCTCACTGGTAACTGACGACCTAATTAGATCAAAAGAAAATTTAAATTATTTAATAATATTTTACAGTCATACAGTGTTTCCCAACTTCAGAGTGTTTCCACGTATTTTATTTCACTTTTATATCAGTCTGCATTTTTACTGATAAATATACTGACTGCTTGATTAAAGCCTTAAAAATGCTGTTTATTCCATTATCACCTTCAAACACCGTTTTCAATGACAAATTAAATAAATGCATAGAAACAGGAAGTCCCTTAAGGAAAATAGCTCACATGCCTGAAGTTACCTTTTACAAGATCAGCAAAGCAGTGGCATAATTAGGAGCTCAAAACCTGTTTCTACTTAAACTTCACATCCGGCCGCACAGCAGACACATAACCTGACCAACACAACTGCTGAAAACAACTCAACTATGTAACAAAATATTTTGAAAATAATAAGCTTTAAGAGACTCGAGAAAGGAGGGAACACTCAGGAGGCAGCGGGAAGAGCTCTAAGTTAATCACCTAGAACTCCAAAGCCGGTTTCTTCCCGGAGGCCCCTGGCCAGGCTCAGCAGCTTGAGCTCCTCTTCCCCGGGTCTGGAGAAGTGCGGGAAGCAGGAGACCAGGCAGAGAGCCCCATGAACAGTTCCTGCACAGCGGCGCCTCCTCCGGGTCGGGGTGAACTCGACCGGGCACTGCAGGAGTCGCCCACCTCAAAACTTGCCACGCGTGGACGGGAAGACATTTACCCTGAAAACTGCGACCACAAGCAAGCCCTACTCTGAAAAGTTAAGAATAGCAAACAAATTGGGTAAGAAAACCAAAATTCCAATCCCCACTGACCTGGGGAGAAGGTGGCCGCTTCCCCACCCGGCTGCCCACACTGTGTGGCTCCAGCCACCAGCGCGCCGCCAGGAGAGCTGCGGCAGCCTGGGGAGGAAAGCCGAGGTCTCCGGAGCCCCAGGGAGCGGGAGAGTAGCGGAGTCACCCTGGCAAGGCAGGACGTGGCTAAGTGACACCGTAACGCCGTACACAAAGGGACGACAAACAGGGCGGAAATGCGTGCCCTGGCCGAGTCACTCAGTTGGTTGGAAGTCGTCCCTGTACACCAAGGCTGAGGGTTCCATGCCTGGTCAGCGCACATACAAGAATCAACCCATGAATGGATGAGTAAGTGGGACAGCGAATAGATGTTTCTCTCTCTCTCTCCAAGATCAATTAAAAAAAAGAAAAGAAAACTCTACAAAATGGAAATTTGTGTGGGTGAATCTACATAAAACGAGATGGTATAAAACAATAATCATTACATTCGACTTGTGGGGTTAAATAAAACGAGTCAGAACCAGGGCGCCCGACAGTGACGGCGCAGCCATCAGGAGCCAGTGACGGGAGCCCGGGTGCCCCAAGGTCTCTGCACTGCTCAGGAGCATAAAGGCGGTACTTAACTTTGCATGTTAGAAGTTCAAGGTTAACCTTAAAATAATAAAAAGAATAAATATAAATAGAACATCTCAACTTGTGGAGGGAAATAAGTAAAAATACTTATTCAATTTCAAAAAAAGTCAAGAAGGATGAAAAAATTAAAGAAAAAATGCAGGACAAAGAAGAATCACAAAGGATGGTCAAAACAAATCCAAAAATTATAATCGGTATTTTACAAACAATAAATGCAAACAAATTAAACCCTCCAATTGAAAGACATAGATTGTCAGATTTCAGGTGAGAAATTAATCCATCCATGTGCTGCTTATAAGAGATACAACTTAAATATAGGAATCAACCCTGGCTGGTGTGGCTCAGTGGATTGAGTGACAGCCTGCGAACCAAAGGGTCGCTGGTTCGATTCCTAGTCAGGGCACATGCCTGGGTTGCAGGCCAGGTCTTCCCAGTTGGGGGCATGCAAGAGGCAACCACACATTGATGTTTCTCTCTCTCCCTTTCTAAAATTACATAAATAAAATCTGTAAAATATGCATATATGTATAAGAATCAGAAAGAATTAAAACTAGAAAGATAGAAAGCAACATGCCAGGTATGCCTAAAAAAGTCTGAGACTGGCTGCGCGATCATGTGAACTGTGGGCTTTAAAATGGTTGAGGCGGCAAATTTCATGTACAGTAAATTTTCAGTTAAGATAGTAAATTGTTTATTCATATGTCAGTAATTAATATACATTAAAATAACTGTAAGGGAAAAATAATGGTTAGAGATAAGAGTCAGTACGTGATGATAAAAGATATAATTCTGAACTTGTACCTACCTGACAACAGAGACTGAAAACACACAAAGGAAACATCGAATGGACCACACGAAGGGACAAAACGACGAGACAGCAGGCGATTCTAGCACCTCCGCTCGCAGAATGAGCAGCTGCGAAGTCCGAACACGGTGTACTCTAACATCACAATCGACAAGCCTGCCCACGGGCTCTGCACAGAAACCCCACCTCACACTGCACGGTACACGTGTGTGCGGGAACATTGACAAAAACCCACCGCAAACCCGCCAACAGGGACAGTTCCCACACATTTCAAAAGATCGGTATTTTACAAATTACATTTTTTAACTAGAATGCAATGAAGTTAGAAATCAATAATAAAAAGATAAATTTAAAAATCTGAAATGTTTAGAAATTAAGAAATCCAATTCCAAAAGCATGAAGAAATAAAATGCTTAGAAATACAAAATAACAAAAGATGTGCCAGTTTGTAGGGAAGAGAATTATAAGCGTTTGTTGAAAGATATGAAGGAACTAAACGAATGGAGAGAGATGCCTTGTTCTGGGACTAGGAGACTCAGTATTTACTGCAGAGCAGTCGATCCCCCCAAACTAGTGCTCAGGACTGGGCGGGAGTGACTCAGAGGCTCAACAGCAGCCCCCAGAGAAGGGTGGGGACCGGGGCTCAGCGGGGAACTTCAGAGAAACACAAAAAAGTGATCCTGCCTGAGAACGCACTTCCGTCATTTTTAGGGGACCAATTTCCAGGTGATTTTTAGGTGCTTGTTGTTTTTCTAACGTGTCTTTTGTTTTCCTTTGTGCTGTGTCTTGTTCTGTGTGTAGCCTTCCCCCGTGTGTTTGCAAACTGTCCCGGAAGAGCGGACTGTAGGGCCAGTCCCGGCTGTTGTGGGGGCGAGGGGCCAGGAGAAAGGAAGCAAGCTGCTTATACGCCAGGTGTATTCCCAGGTGCATTTGTTTGCTCCGCTGCCATAACAAAGCACCACAGCTGGGCAGCTAAAGCAGAAGTTTATTTCCTCCCAGTGCTGGAGGCTAGAGGTCTGGGATCAAGGTGTGGCAGGGCCGGTACCTGCTGCATCTCTCTCCTTGGCGTGTCCACGGCTGTCTTCTCCCTGAGTCCTCACACGGTCCCCCTCCCTGTGCCCCAATCTCCTGTTCTCAGGAGGCCCCCAGGCATGGCGGATTAGGGCCCACAATGAATGACCTCATTTTACCTCGACTGCCTCTTTGAAGACCCCAGTCTCCAAATAGTCATATTCTGAGGTCCTGGGGGTTAGCACTTCAACTACGAGTTTTGGGGGACACGATTCGGTGAGCACAAAACACCAGATGGCAGGCACCTTGCAGGCATGACTTCAAGGAACCCTCCCAGCGACACCGTGGAGTAAACAGCACTGTTCCCACGTCCCTGTGATGAAACCGAGGCCGAGACCATGAGGTCACCGGGCTGCGGCCACACACCTGGCAAATAGCAGACACATGAGTCACACCAGGGCTTCCTGGGCTGGGGAGCAAAGGGGAGAAGGTGGCCTGTCACATGCTGGCACCAAGAATAATTCACTGAGGGTCACATGTGCAGAGCTGTCGGCCAAGCCTTCCTTTTCCACCCTGTCCATCACCTGCCATGCCTCCTTGTCCCCGCGTCGGCTCTGGACGTCTGCTCCGGCGGGACCTGGAGAGGTGCCCTGTTCCTAGGAAGACAGAGGGTGTGAAGGAGCCGGACGCTCAGATCGGTGGCCGGTGCTGCTCTGACTCGGGGCTGGAGAGGGGAGCGGCCGGAGGCTGGGTCAGCACCCCAGAGGGAAGAAGCTTGGGGGACTCCGCGGAGTGGGGCCGGGGCTGTGAGCAGGGAAGAGTGGGCACAGCCACTTCTCCCCTGGAATTCGGTCCCCGCCTGGCTGATCAGGATTCCCATGTGCTAGGAGCTGTCTTGTGCCCCAAAATGTATATGCTGAAGCCCTGATCCCCAGGACTTCGGTGTGAGACCCTATTTGGAGACAGGACCTTTACAGAGGTCGTTAGGGTGGAGTGCTAATCCATTGTGCCGGGGGTCCTGCTGACAACAGGAGACAAGACAGGCACAGAGGGGGCCAGGAGAAGACACAGGGAGGAGACAGCCAACTGCACCCCGAGGAGAGAGGCCGAAGGAGGGACCGGCCCTGCCCACACCTGGCCTCAGACTTCAGGCCCCAGAACTGGGGCGGATCAAAGTCTCTGGGCTGAGCCTGTGCTCCTTGTTCGGCTGGCCCAGGCAGACTGACACGCAGGTAGCAGGTTCAGGCTGATCCCACTGGAGGAAACCTGGCTGCGGAGGCTGCCCCCAAATCTTCCTCAGGTCCCCCCAGAATTTTCTGGACAAGAGAGACAGGCCCGCTCAGAAGCCGCCCGACCCAGCGGCGGGGCCTCTGCGAGTGGAGGACGAGGTGGGTTAGAGAGATACGCGAGGAGTGGAACCCAGCGCTTCGGTCCCTGGGCAGCCTCCGCCGTGGCCACTGCGTCACTCGAACGATGTTCTTGCTGATAATTGTCGGTTTCTTCTTTGAGCTGCAGGTTCACAGGTGACTGTGAACTAATGAATGGGTTTTGCATTGGCCAGCACAGCCCCGTCTCCCCATCTACAGGGATTCAGCCCCGTCTTCGCAGTCTCCGTTCCCTGGTCTCGCAGCCAAGTCACCAGCCACTTGTTTTTGCGAATGAACATTCCAGAACCTTCCAAACCAATCTGTCCTGTTTTTTCCCCTAAAGCCCGGACCTACATTGGAGAGCTGAGGAGATCATTTTCCTTGCCAGACCAGCCCGTCCACACCGACGATGAACCCTTATCAAAGGGCAGTCTGCGAACCCCGGAATAAGAGCTGCTAGGTCAGCACACCGGCTGCACGCTGGAAACCCAGTGACTGAGGTGGGTCTGCGTCGGGTGTCCCTGGGGCCCTGCGGTCGCGCTGCAGCCTGCAGCTCTGCGGCTCCCACTGGAAGTCCCTTCCCTGCGTGAGGACCGGGCACGGCGCGCCCCCCGGGGAAGGGCGCAGACAGAAGCACAGGGGCCCCTCCGGTTGTGGTGTGAACTCACAGAAGGAGCCCCACGCTCCCACAGAAGGGGAGGTCAGGTGGAGCATGGCTGCTCCGTGGGCAACCTACACAGGCCACGGCCCTGCAGGACCTTGAAGGCCACGTCCTGGCAACATCAACCACCTACAAACAAAGGCAGCTGCATGTTGAGGGCGACACTCTGGGCGCCAACCTCCTTTTCAGTGTGAAATTCAAAATCAAAAAGAGTGTTCACAGGAAGCGGTCGAGACCCTCCACCCTGGAGCCCCCTCCCAGAAGGGACAGAGCCAGCTTGTTGAGAGACAGGGTTTCGAAGAGGACTTTCTCAGAGAAGTGTCTCCGGAGACAGCCGTGCTTCGTGCAGGGCAGGTGGAAACTGCCCCCCAAACAGGACAGGTTTCCAGGACGCTACTGGACAGCTGCCCACGTGAGCCCCTCCAGCTGTGGGCGGGTGAGGCTGGGTCCCACTCCCAGCGCAGAGGAGGGCGCTGGGCTGCAGCGGGCTGCATCAACGCCCCGTGGTGTCGGGTCTGAGCCCTGGGTTCTGCAGACCTGACCTGGTTTGGAAGGAGGTCTTTGCCCGTGAGATTAGGTTAAGGACCTCAAGGTGGGGAAATGCCCGTGGTTTGCTCAGGCGAGCCCTGAACACAGCGGAAGGTGCCCTCCGGAGGGCGAGGCCCAGGGGCGTCTCAGCACACTCACAGGAGAAGGCAACGTGACCAGAGGCAGAGACAGTGACGCAGCCACAGCCAGCGGTGGCCAGCAGCCTCAGGAGCCCGACAGGTGAAGAGTGAGCCATCCTCGAGCCTCAGGGAGCCCCGCTTTCCCGATCTGGTCTGGCTGACCCAACACACTGGTTTCAGACCTCGGTCCTCGGAAATGTGGGGGAGCACACTTCTTTTCTTCCAAGCCCTCGAGTCTGCGGTAATTCGTTCCAGCTTCCTCCGGGAACTAACGAGCAGGGAGGCAGGGCCAGCACGGAGCGCCTGGGCGGGGGTCACCCTCTGCCCCGGAGTGTGTCAGAGCAAGTGATGCGTGAAGATTGGAGTCAGATGTGGGCCACACGGGGACATCCAGTGGGGTGACATCTAGGGGGCTGACCACCAGGACCTTTGGGAGGGGCAAGACCCCAGCAGCAGGAAGCTAGAAATAAACTCCAGAGGAAAAAGTCACAAGTGACCACCCAGCAGAGGGACACCTCCAGCCGGTCAAAGAAGTGTGGGGACTTGGAAAACCCCACCCAGGGGTAGGGTCAACCTGAAAGCTCAGGCCGGCTCAAGGGATGGCCCAGTCGGCTCTCGCAGCCCCTGCCCTCCCCCCTCCACCCTGGAGAGCAGCGGGGAGGCAGGGGCACAGCGACCCCCCCACACACACAGCCGGCCTCCAGCCCGAAGCCGCTGAGCTGGCCGGGAGCAGAGCAGATGTCGGAGTGTAGAGTTTTGACTAATATCTTGGCCTGGACATTCAAATTCCAAGTTAAAACTGGTTTCCATTTAAAGTGACCTCAGGACACACTCTTTCCTATGAGGGGCGCCAGCCTGGTCATCTGGGGCCAGGGAGCGTGACCGCCGCCAACCACATGTCGGAGGGGCAGCATCGCGCAGGGTGCGGGGTGGAAACGTCCCAGTGCACGTGAGAGCGGCCGCGCTGCGTGAAAGGAAAAGACACCAAGTTGCTTCCCGTGTCCCTTTGAAGCTCCCTGAGCGAGCCCAGCCCGGCTGGCTTGCACTGACGTCAGCCCGGAGCAGCGTCTCGGGGCAGCTGCGGGCTTCCTCCTGCGGCCACAGCCCCAGCCCCGGAAACGCTGCTTTGGTTTCACGGGAGATTAAAAACACTTGCTGCCCATCCATAACTCACAGCCCTGTTACCACCGGGACCAGGAACACTGAGCGAGGAACCCTTAACCCTGCCTCACAACGGGGGCCTGGGGGAACCCACAGAGAGGGGCCAGAGACAGGACGGTGCCCCCATGACACCCGTCCCATTCTCCTGGGACGCAGGCGCCCTTGTGAAAGCCGTTTTGTGATGGACACAGGGCAGGGGTCACAGAGGCCCAGACAGACGCCCCTTGTCACTGTTCTCACAGCAAAGTCCAGGAAAGCAAGACAAGGAAACAGGCTCCCTGGCTCCCCCGGAGGTTCCCGGGCTGGTGACCGCGGTGGCCTGCAGACTGTCGTCTGGCCCTCCCTGGACCCGCGCAGCGACCGGCACCCGACCCCGGGCTTTCCAGCCCCTTTCTGCCTTCAAGGGGGGCCCCTGGCGTTCCAGTCTGGCTGAGGCGACCCCCACAGCACGGAGCAGACCCTCCTCCAGGAAGCCTGCTGGGACCGATCACTTACCGGGCCGCAGATGGCGCCACACCTGCCCACAGTGCCGCTGGGACACGGCCCTTAGGTTGACCTGTTTGGAACACCCATTAAAATGCAAGGGGACGGGAACGAGTGGATTCCTTGGTTTGGTCCCAGGAGAGAATGACCCTCCCTGAGCCATGACTTGGGTGGAAGAGGAGGAATTCGAGGGCTGGGGAATGGGCTGGAGCGCCCTCCCTGGTTCCTGTCCCCCCACCACACCAATGGGACACTTTCTTGGGTCCTTACCCTACGACCAGGGTCGCAGGCATTGCTAAGTGACCTGAAGGTGACAGTGAGCTCCCCTGACTTAGGCTCTAGAGACCACCAGGATAACAAGGACTTGTTCCGCAGTGAGAACTGCTCTGCCCGGACCACTGCGTGTTTTAGCCATCAATCAATCAATCACTCTGATGCGGGAGGGAATTCAGCAAGCCTGTGGTGCAGGGCCATGCCCTGCAGACGCCAGGGCATGGAGGCTGGATCCCCGTGGACAGCACCTGGTAGGTGAGACACTCCCACTCCCCCGTCACCTGAACGGGAATCACGGCTTCACCGGTCCGGCTGTGTGCAGTGTCTGAAAGTCACATTTTCTGTTACCTAATCTACACGGTGAAGAACTTCACCTACTCGGCAGTGCGATTTCTGGTGCTCAGAGGGTCCTGGGCTCGGGGCCAGCTTCCTGGAGCCGCCTTTGAGAAAGCCATGCTGGTGGGTTGGCTCCGGGGGTCAGGCTGGTAGTCCTGGGGGCGGGGTAACCAGCAACCCACAGGGACATCAGCGCATCGAGGGAGGGGGCAGGACAATGAAATGGGAGAAATGGGCACTGGAAATTCTTGGCACCTTTCAGTGCATGAGGGAGATTTCCTGGCACACGGCGTCGATCGGGAGCCCGAATCTCATGTCTGCAGGCTGCACAGTAGGAGTGAGTCGAGTGGACAGGAGGTGACTATGGCAGTGGCTGCGAAGGCGCGCCCCGCCTCAGGTGACCGCTGCCCTGTCGTCTTAAGGGCTTGCAGATGGATTGTTTTTTAAGAATGTCAAATTTAGATTCATATGTGAAATCTCCTGATTGTTTTGACTACTCGGAGTCTTTTATTATAGTACATGGGCTGGGACTGATGGGATGGGGTGGAAGTGGTCCGCCATTGCCTTGACTAGCACCGATGCCCACCCCGATAGCCATGAATGTGCCAGAGATGCCGCCACTCTGCATCACGGTTTTCCCAATGCCGCCCGTCGGCTCCCGACCCTGCATTCCAATCCTGAGACAGGAAAAACTTCGGAAGAGCACAGGCCGCCACGCCCATGGTGCCACCCATCACAAGGCCATGTTTGTGCAGTTGGAGCACCTTGGCTGGGGCTGCCCATGGGGACCCATGGCCACCGGCATCTCGCTCGCTGCCTTGGGAGCTCAGCTCTCAAAATCTCCTGATTTCCAAAAAATGGACTATTTTTATTTTTTAAGATTTTATTTATTTATTTTTAGAGAGGGGGAAGGAAGGAAGAGAGAGAGGTAGAGAAACATCGATTGGCTGCCTCTTCTCGTCCACACCCTGACCAGGGACTGACCCACAACCCAGGCACGTGCCCTGACCGGAAACGGAGCAGGCGACCTCTCCCTTTGCAGGACAACAACCAACCAACTGAGCCGCACCGGTCAGGGCCTGACCGCTTTTAGCTAACATTGTGGCTGGTTAGATTCAGCCCAGGTTGCCAGTTCGCAACCCTGAGTGTTGATGGTGAGGCTGGTTTCAGAAAGAACGTTCGAGAGCCTGCAGAGCAAATGGGCAAAGCTGCGTCAGCCAGGCCTCGGGCAAACCGGCTCCTTCAGCATTAGCCCAGCCACAAGCTTCCCCTGGAGCTGGGGGGCCCAGTTCCAGTTCCAGGATGCCCGTTAAATTTGGGTTTTAGACAAACGGGGAATGCTTTTCAGCATAAATATATCCCAAACATGCAACACAGTGATGTTGAAAAGAACACATGGTTAACCTGAGATCCAGTTTGAGTTTACCTGGGCGCCTTGCACTTTTCCCTGCAAAAACTGGCCACTCTCCCTGGACCACCACCCTGGTCCCGGCTCAGTGGGGGGAGCGGCAGCCTCCGGCCCCAAGGACGCAGAGACACTGTCCACGGTGCAGACTTCAAAGGAAAGGGAAGCAAATCAGGGGCTCGGGTGCCGGGACGTGACAGTAACAGACTCAGCGACCTCCTGTCACCTGCTCGTCCAGCTGGGTGTTCGTTGTCCCTCTGAGCCTCAGTTTCCTCGTCTCCTCAATGGAGGTGGGAGTCCTTGCCCTGCAGCATCGTCACGAGGAGCAAATGGAATGAGTGTGTCAGGGTGTCACAGGCCGCCTGACACGAGGCGCACACGCAACGAGTGCCTCAGAGTGCGTGTGTTCTGACCGCTCCTGTCCCCAACCAGGCCCGGCGGCTGAGGGTCGCAGGAGGCCGGGGCGAGGCAACAGGAGAGCCACTGCGGCCCAGACATCTCTGGGGAAGTGGTGACAGTCAAGACACTGGACTCTTGGTGACCATGGGGACACAGCTTGGGGGAGAATAACAGCCCTGGCTTTCCACCCTTTGGGGCTGGAAGTCAAGCATGCAGAATCCTTCTTTCTGTTTTTAATTTTGTAACTGAAATAAATTTGACATGTAACACTGTGTAAGTTTAAGATATACAACATACTGATTTGACGATTTATGCCAGTACATTAGGTAGTCGGCACCTCTGTCGGCTCACACACTGCCATTTCTTTTTTGTGGCGGGAACCGCGAAGACCTGGTCTCCCGGCAGGTTTGGTGAATGCAGCACCATAGTGTTGCCCATCCTCACTACACTGTGCGCGGGGTCCCAGGGCCCACTTATCTGCTCGGTGCAAGTTTGCACCGTGAACAGCCTCTCTCCTACCCCCGCCTCCCAGCTCCCACTCACCGCCATTCTGGTCCGCTGTTGTGAGTGCGGCTTTTTTAGATTCCACGTAAAAGTGAGAACGTCTCCGTCTGACTTACCTCTGCACAGTGGCCTCGGGGTCCAGCCACGTTGTCACAAACGGCAGAACTTCGTTCTTTCTTGGGGCTGAATAACATGCTGTGCATCTCCATCCGCTGATCAGGTGACAGCCACTCAGGTCGTTTCTACTGCAAGCGTCTTCGCTGTTCTGGAAAATGCTGCAATAAACACGGAAAGCGAGTATCTCTTTGATATTCTGCTTTTACAGCCTTTGGGCGTACCCCCAAAAGTGACCTTGCTGGATCGTGAGGTAGTTCTATTTTTAACTTTTTAATGGCTCTCCATACTGTTTCCCACAGTGGCCGCGCCAATGGACATTCCCGCCGACACTGCGCGAGGGTTCCCTTTCCTCCACATTATTCCGTCTTGATGACAATAGACGTTCCGACGGAGGTGAGGTGATATCACGGTTTTGATTTGCGTTTTCCTGATGGAGAGTGATGCTGAGCACCATTTCATGTGTCCACTGAGCACCTGTTGGCCATTCTGATGTCTTCTTTGAAAAAATGTCTATTTAGTTCCTCTGCCTATGTTTTTATTGTTTTTTCTTCTTACTGGGTTGCAGGAGTTCTTTATGAATTTTGGATATTAATCCTTTACCAGATAGATGGTTTGCAAATATTTTCTCCTATTCTGTAGGTTGTCTTTTCATTTTGTTGTTTCTTTTGCTAACGTGCAGAAGCTTTTAAGTTTGATGTGCTCCCACTTGTTAATTTTTGCTTTTGTTTTTTGTGCTTTTGATGTTAAATCCAAAAACTCATTGCCAAGACCAATGTCAAGGAGCTGCTTCCTTATGTTTTCTTCCTGAAGTTTTACTGTTTCAGGTCTTTTGTTTAAGTCATTGGTCCATTTCAAGTTCCCTTCTGTGAGTGGTGTAACATACGGGTCCAATTCTATTTCCCTGCAGGCGGATATTCAGTTTCCCCCGAGCCTTTTCTTGAAAAGACTACTCTTTCCCGCTTCGCTGTTCTTGGCTCCCTCGTGCAGTGTGCGGTGCCCGTATTACTTCTGGGCTCAGCCTCTGCTATAATTCCTGCTTTGTGCCCGCCCTTCAGCAGCGGCGACTGCTGCAGGTGGGGCACAGAGGGTCCCTCCTGCCCTCCAGGGCCCTCGGAGGGGCTCAGAGAACCCAGGAGCTGTGCCCTCGGCCCTCCACTGCGTGACAGCCAGGCCCAAACACAGAACGTGAACCCTTCCGTATCAAACAATCTGGAGCTTGAAGTTCTTCCTTTTATCTGGTTCCTTCCCCAGACTTAGGGGATGCCAAAGGACATGCACTGTTGACACTCAGCTGCCTCTGCCGACATTCATCTCTCTGTCTCTCTCTCTCTCTCTCTCTCTCTCTCTCACACACACACACACACACACACACACACACACACCCAAGGGAGTTCATTTAAATCTGCTTCCCTTGGAATAAATTTATCACATGAGTTTGTTAGGGCTTTGTCTTAGTCCACTCAGGCTGCTGTAACAAAAACACCATAAACCGGGGGCTTATAATCGCCAGGTGCTGCTTCTCTTGGTTCTGGAGGCTGGAAACACAGCAGATTCGGTGGCTGGCGAGGGCTTCCTGGTTCGCAGATGGCTGTCTTCTCACTGTGTCCCCACCGGTCGGAGGGGCTGAGGGGGCTCTCGGGGTCTCCTTCATAAAGGCAACATAATCCCATCAGGAGGGCTCCACGCCCTTGACCTAATCACCTCCCAAAGGCCCCACCTCCTAACGCCATTACATTGGGAGTTAGGGTTTCAACCCGGGGGTTTGGGGGACAGAGACATGCAGTCCCAGCCACAGCTGACCTCTAAGGTTTGAAATTCCTGTAAAGGGAAACCAGTCTTTCATTCCACAGTTACTCATAGGGCTTAAAGCAAATGAGATATGTTAATACTCTTTTCCAGTGAAACTCAACGTCAAGATGGCTATAAGATAAGAATGATTATACTTGGCGTCTGTCCTTGTGAGTTTAGGCACCTTGGTACAGTCATGCCACCACACTCAGCCCTGGAACAACCCCAGTGGAATCAACCTCCATGTGTAAGTAAAGGAAATGCAAACTCATCATTCTGGAGTCCAGGGTCACTTCTAGATTTCTAGAAGCCTGACTGGGGCCTCTGGGCCCCTCAGGACCAGCCTCGCTGACCCCTTCCAAGCACACGCTCCAGGAAGGGGAAGGCACAGGCGCTCGAGGGGCACGTGGGCGGCCACACTCCCGGCAGGGACCCCAGCTCCACCGACACAGGCCTTCCCTGCCCCGGGCCCGGATGGCCTGACCCCTCACAGACAGACGATGGACTTGACTTCTCTCATGATGCTCTTTGAGGGGTGTTAGAACCAATTAAAGACATGTCCAAGTGCTCGGTGGAAATAAGAGTAAGACATCAAGAACGTGGTGAGCTGAGGCAGGCAGGGTTTGCCCCAGTTATAAAGAAGGGTGTCTGGGGCCCTGGCTGGTGTGGCTCAGTGGACTGAGTGCCAGCTTGCAAACCAAACAGTTGCCAGTTCGATTCCCAGTCAGGGCACATGCCTGGGTTGCAGGCCAGGTCCCAAGTAGGGGGGTGTGAGAGAAGCAACCACACGTTGCTGTTTTTCTCTTTCTCCGTCCCTTCTCCTCTCTCTAAAAATAACAATCTTTAAAAAAATAAAAAGGGGTTTCTGGGAAAGGTTTCTTCCCTCTTTCTCTCCTTCCTCTTCCCACAAAAGGTTCCTGGGTCTTGAGGACCTTGTGCCAGTTGCCGGGATCAAAATGGTGAAAGCAGGCCCAAGTACTCCGAGAGCACTGGGTTCACTGGGCCACACAGTCCCCCAGAACGGCCCCGCCACCTGTGATCGCACACAGAGGGCCGGGGGAGGCCGTCCTGTCCTCCAAGCAGCTGGACACGAGAGTCGCACGTCGCCCGAAGGCCACAGCTCAGGCCTCTGATTCATGAGGGTGAATGGCAGTACCTTCTGGGAAGCAGCCCCCCACCCTCTGCCCCACCCACTTCCATTTTCCCGGCCTAGCGATTCAATTCACGAGGTTTTTGATGGGAACGAGTCGGAACTGAGTGTGCGCTGAAATTCGGAGCAGACCACGGGGGAGCCGAGAAAACGCTGGTCTGCCTTCTGCAACGCCAGGCCGCTCGCCTCAAACACACGCCAGCACGGTTCCTGCGGCTTAATTATTGCTGCGGAGGAAACTGCACTGATGTGCGTCCACTGTCATCAGCTAGATCCCGCCAGTGTCGGCCGGCAGGAACAGGCCTGGGTTGACCTGCGGGCCCCGCTGCTGACGGGCAGCAGGGCACGGCCTCCCTTGGGCACCTGCGACGACCAGGTCACCTGTCCACCTGCTCTCTGCACACGACACTCCCAGGGCCTCCCCGCTGCTCCCCACATCCGTGGCGGCAGTGTGAGGCCCCAAGGTCAGGGCCTGGCATTCAATGCAGCCGGTCCGAAAGGCTCCCTGGGTACCTGCTGAGCTGGTCGATAGCCACCAAAGCCTTTCTTCCCCTCCGAGGCCCAGGCTTTTTGTAACAACTGGCTCCAAACGAGATTTTGAAACCTGGCAGGAGCCAGCCCAGCCTCTCAGACCGGAAGGCTGGGCGAGTTACAAAACAGAACAGGCCGCTCTCCCACAGGCGTGAGGGAGAGCAGCCCGCAGGCTGGCCTGGGGCTCCGAGCACCCAGGGCCTCTCCTCTATTCACAGTGTTTGAAGGCTCGGGGCTGTTTGTCCGACTGTGTGTAACAGGGCACCTCCCACTTCTGAGAAAGTTGGGGATCCATACATCGATATATAAATGTGTGTTTACCCAGGTGAGGGGTATTTGGGAGATGCCCCAGGCCAGGGCCCCAGCCTGCATGCCACCCTCACCCCAGTCTCCCCCCTCACGGGCTGCCAAGGAGGGTGTACAAAGTCCTCCTTACACACCGTGACTGGTCCACAAACCTCCTCCACTGAGCCACGTTTTAACCAAAGAAAAAAGAGAGAGTAGTATTACATTTGCACTGATGGGTGTGGACTGTTTTGGGTGCTTTTGATGATAATATCAACGCCAAGAGTTCCCACACCTCGGTGTCACCTGTCCCGGGAGACCCTCGGTGACACTCAGTATATGCAGAAGTGTGGCGTTTCATAGCTAATGATGACAGACCAGATGTCATCGAGAGTCTCGCTCTGTTCACTATGGAGTGGGCTGATCCGCTGTGCTGACAGCCCCAGACACACCCTTTCTCAGCTCTTCGCCCCTCCCTGCCGTGGTCCCCACCAGCTCTCCAGGCTGGGGCCAGAGCTCGGCGTCTGTCTGCACACCCGGGCTCAGCAGAGCATCGGGCTGGGGCGTGCCTGGCACACCAGGGCACGAGTGAGTGAGTAAAGGTGGATACGGACGAACAGAAGAGCAGAGTCTCTCCTGGAGACGAAGCCGGGTCAGGGACAAGGCTGCAGCCACCCGTGAAAGCCAACGACGGGGGGACAGTCAGAGGGTGATGGCTGCCTGAGAGCCACCTAAACATGCAGAAGGGAGTCATGCGTCCGCAGAGGACTTTGGCACAAAACTTAGAGCATGCTGGACAGCCAGTTCAGAGGGGTCTCCCAGGGGAAATATGAACGTTGAGGACCCAGGGAGCGGCAGGAGTTGCGAGCAGGGGCAGCTATTGACACAGTCCCACACACAGTGGCTGCAGGGTGGAGTCCCTGCAGGCCTTGTCCTATGTCCCGAGGGCTGTGGTGGAGGCCAGCGGCAGCCCTGGACCCGAGTCCCCCACTGACACCACCCCCACTGGACAAACCTGGGGTGAGCACTGGGTGAGGGTTTTGCAGGATGAACAGGAGTTTGTCAGGCAGCTGAGCAATCGGGAGTTATCCCTGGCAAAGGAGGCCACACTCGTCAAGGCAAAAGGCAGGACCAGTGGGCAGATGATGGAGATGCCAAGTCGCTCAGTTCTTCTAGGTCACCGAGTGGCAAGACACACGTCCAGTGACGTGAACTGGGGCCGGGTCAGGGACCAGCACTGCCCACCATGCTCAGAGCTCAGACGGCGCCCGTGACCAGTCGGGGATGCGGAAGCCCTTCACCAGAGGGCGGCAGGTGGGATTCCCTCTTCCGGGGGTCAGTCTCCTCGGGTCTGCCGAGGGTTTCAAAGGGGACCAATACATCAGCGGCTTCGACAGTCCAGCCAGAGACATGTGGGCCCGAGAGGGGCCACCGAGCTGTTGAGAGAAGGCCAGGTGGGAGGTGACCCAGCCTCGTCATCGATGGAACACAGAGGCGAGGCCGAGTGAAACACTGCCCAGGCGCCCCGTCTGGGGAGATGAGCAGACTCGTGGAGCGAGGCAGTGCGGTGTCCTCGCTGTCTGGACTTGGAGGTCGTGCAGGACAGCCCTGCGGAGGCGTGCACACGGCTGCGGGCAGGTGTCTGTCGCACGCCTGGAACCATGAGTGTGGGAAAGAGAGCGAGCGTGGGCCCCTCGAACTTCACTCATCAGCTGTGAAGGAGAGGAAGGGCCGGGTCCGGCAGGGTCACGGAGCGGGCTACCTTGGGGTGTGACAGCCACGGCGGGCGGGGGGCAGTGACAGGGCTCCTCCATCACCGTGAGCCCCAGATACAGTCGAGAGCAGGAAAGGCAGCTTGCTCTCGGTTCCCGGAGCAAACGAGAGACAAAGCATGGGGACAGAGGTGGCTTGGTCAGCTGAGACAAAGGGGGACAAGAGCCGAGAACTGTGCTTTGTACTCCTTTATGGAAAGAGCACTTAACAAACGTTATCCAGGCGACCTGGTTACGTTTGTGAAAATGGGCAGGAGAGAGGCTCTTTAGGAAGGTAGAGTGACTCTCCGTGGGGCAGGCCCGCCCCTCCGTGCTGGGCTCACACACCAGGTGCTGTGGGTGGGACCCTCCCCCTCCCAGACCCGCCCCCATGGAACCACGTCACTAAGATGCCCGCAAACCATAAAAACAAGGGGTTCCAGCTGATGAAACCTCTGAACATCACGTGGCATGCAGACTTGGCCCCCTCCCACACTTAAAATAATCAAAACCTAGGAAAATGGCACATGCGTTGCAGGTGCCCTGACAAAAAGGCCATCCGTCTTGGCGTCTGCTCTGACAAACACTGCCCAGCTCAAGAACCACACACAAATGCCACCCTCCCAAAGCAGAGGCACCCCCTGCCCCCGCCCTGTGCAGAGGGGAGTAAATGCCTTTGGAGACAGAAGTTTGAGGGCGTTTTGAAGACTTTTCAAAAGGTGCTGAGAAATTTGAAGCTTGGAAGAACAAGGAGAAATCAACATAAACAGTATTTTCAAGAATCGAGGCGTCGAGCGCTCGTTTGACCAAGGGGAGACTTGCGGCAGCGTTGGCGTGCGGGGGGAGCAGGGTGGCCGCAGCCAGGCTGCTCGGCTGCCCCTCTGACAGTAGCGTCCCTGCAGACGGGTACAGTGGCCCGTCCACCCGGCGCCCCCTCTGCATGGTGCGGTGCCCTGGCCTCACGCTCCAGGACAAATTACTGGGTCGTGACTCCACCCACCGCACGGGCACAGGCGGGACCAATGTCTGCAAAATGCCGACACCTGGTCCAGAGTGCAGCAAGGCAGCCACCCCACTGTGGAGAAAAGGCGGCCATAGCTGCCACCAGCTCACGTGGGCAAGAGAGAGAACGGAGGGGAGGGGCAAGCATGTCACCTGGCTCCACCCCACCAAGAGCCCCTTGAGTCACCCCGTCATCACCCTGAGGCTGTGCTTCTGGGCTCCCGCTCCCTGCACCTGAAGGGTCTCCCGGGCAAGGCGGGTGTCTGGGCTGGTGGGACTGCGGGCGCAGACCCCTGCTGGCTTGTTGTGGCAGGAGAGCTGGGGGTGGGGCAGGGAGGTAAGGAGACTGCGGCTGACTGCAGGCAGGAGGCAGCCTTGGGTGTGTGCCTCTGGCCGGGAGCTGAGGGACGGGGCGCTGTGTGGGCACCAGAGGGTCAAGGGACAGACACTCTCTGGGCAGGACTGATGGCTGGGTGTCCAGGTGAGACACAGTCTCCTCCTCCCCACCCCGTGACTTCCTCTGCGAAGGTTCTTTGTGCGTCTCGAATTCAAAGGACGGGTTTGGACAAAGGAGAGGCTGTTGCGTCCCAAAGGCGAGTTCTTGTCAGAACAGGTCACTTGCCGGAGCGCTGACAGGAAGGGCAAGCTGCCATGGGAGAGCTCGCCTGCGGTCCTCAGGCGGCGGCGGGCCCAGCACCTCCCGCTCTGAATCAGAGGAAGGGCAGGCTGCCACCAGGACCAGCTCCGCGGCTGCCACCGCCAGCCGGGCCTCTCTTTCCCACGTTCCTGGGTCGGCAAGCAGGTGTGGTCCATTGCAGCAGGTTTACATCAACGAAAAACACATTCCTGGCTCTTTGAGCCTTTGACACGTGCAGTTTCTGAGACCAAATTACACCTGACCTCCAGAAGGTCCCTGTGTGGTCACCCACACAGCCCACTCATCCACCAGGTTGCGGCCCCGGACACATCTCCTGCTCAGCCCTGGGGAGGCTGAAGGGGCCCGGAGCCCACAGGGGGCCCGTGCTGGTGGTGGCTCCCAGGAGCATCTGCTCATCTACCCTGCCCCTCCTGGCACCCTCCTCCGTGCCAGCTACTTGTTTCATTCATTCGTTCATTCGTTCGTTCGTTCGTTCATTCAGGGATAGACATGGCATGTCCCTAGCACCAGGCTCTCTGCCGGGTGTCGAGGACCAGCCCTCATGGCACTAACCCTGGTGAGAGGAGGGGTCAGGGGCAAGTGAACAAACATATGAACTGGCTCTGGTCGTGCAAAGTGCCATGGAGAACAAGACTGGCAGGCGGGCTCATGTGTATCAGGGAGGACATCCCGGAGGAAGAGACACCTGAGTGAGGCCTGAGTGGCAGAGGCTGGTGTTGCCAGAGTGAGATGGAAGGCCTAGCATTGGACATGGCATTCACAGCCC
This sequence comes from Trachops cirrhosus, assembly GCA_028533065.1. NCBI lineage: Eukaryota > Metazoa > Chordata > Mammalia > Chiroptera > Phyllostomidae > Trachops > Trachops cirrhosus. The sequence goes on along the minus strand of CM052546.1, from coordinate 74,863,833 downwards.
AGAGCACGGGCCACGGTGTCCTGGCCTCCACACCAGGAGGGCCCCGGGCCCGGCCCCCACCGGGAGCACTTCCCACTCTGAGGCACAGTGCCATCACGGACGGTGTTGTAAGTGGAATGCTCCAGACGCCCTCGCCAAAAAGAAAGCAAGCCAGCCCAGTAAACTAGGACATCTCCGTGACAGCCTCAGGTGACAGCACAGGGTCAGGAGTTGCTGATCCTCAGCCCACCTGCCACAGTATCCAAAAGACCCCGACCAGGGATGGCAGTGAACCAGCTCCTGCCGACCCCTCCTGTGGCCTGGCTCCCTCACCCCAGCTCGTGGGGGTGACCCTCACAGAGCGTCTGGGTTTTTTCCCAAAGAGGGGCGGGGTCAGGTGTGGCCAGGGTCCCCTGGGCTCCAGGCTCTGGGCTCCGGGGCCTGGTCTCCTCGCATGCCCTCGTCTCCCAAAGCGTCTCCTCCCTGCCACATGGGGACGGTGCCAGGCCACACGGCGGGCTTGGCTCAGGAGCAGCATGTCTCCCGCCTGAGTGTCCCAGCCCTGAGCGCTTCCGGAGGGGACGCCTGGCCTCAGCTCCCAGGGGTGAAGTCATTGCTTCAGTCTCCGCCCCTCCCCCACTGGTCAGGTTGCAACACGGGCCCTGTGAGCTGGTTCCCCGGGGCCAACTCAGGGAATTCGGCCGCCTCCCAGGCTGTGCCACTGTCAGCCCAGGTGCCCGGGCCCGCCCTGGCCCACTGCCACCAAACCCACAGTGACAGGGACGTGGGAAAGTGGGGGAGGAGAGGCCAGAGGACCGGGGAGCTCCCCTCCTGCTGCGTGGCTGTGGACAGAGAACTCGACCCCTCTTGGCTGCTGCCTCTGCCCCTGAAGGCCGCCAGTGGTCAAGCGAGAACATGGCGGGGAAGCAGCGCTGTCCGGTCAGAAACGGGCCCTGATGGGTGAACTTTTGCGTCGTTACCCATGGAGCTCAGGGTCTGAGACCTGACGTGCCTGCGTCCACTCCCGCGACAGGGAGGAAGCCTCATAAGAAACCATTTCTAGGACATGGGCACCTAAGCTTCCCCTGTGCGTGGGGGGAGGTGAGCCCCACACCACACTGCGAAGCCTTGCAGATGCCAGGGAGCCCCCATAGAGGTAGATGTCAGAGTGCAGCCTGGGCCCCAGCGTCACGCCTGGGAGATCCTCGGCTGCCCCCCGCCTGGCTCTTGTGGCTCCAGCAGACCCTGCAGTGACGCAGGTGGCCCCCCAGGGCTCAGACTGTCTGTGCTGCAAAGCTTCCTGCTGCTCCCAGTTGCCACAGCAGGAAGAATGAGCCACCAGCCGAGTCAGGGGCCACCAAGCTCCCGCCCTCATGCCCGGCGGCCCAACACTGGTCAAGGGCCCGTGCTTTTCCAGCACAAACTGCAAACTGTCTCTGTTCCAGGTTATCAGCCAGAAGAGAGACGGATGCGGGTCCTTCCTTCCCTGCAGGTGGTAAGACCAGCCTCATTATGGCGGCCCTGGACAAGTGAGTGGTGACAGGCTGGATGGGAAGGCTGCTGGCCACATCACACACCCCCGCCTCGGCCCACCTCCCGGCGCCCACCCCCTGCCCCCCTGCAGTAAGCCAGCAGTCACAGAGGCCCGCCACAGGGAGCGCAGAGGGCAGGATTCTGACCCCCCTTGAAAACACAAGTCCAAGCACTGGCAAGTGCTGGACAGCCCTCTGTCCTTCTCCTGGACCTGAGAGGGTGGTTTTAAGAAGCACTGATGTCCCAGCCCCACCACAACCACCTGCACCAGGCCCCTAGCCTCCCCGTGCCCCAGCCACACTCTCTGTTTCCCCTCTGCACCCCCTCTGCAGCCCTCTCCATGGTGATCCACAGCTCTGTCTCCAGCTCAGACAGAGCCCGGCGGTCCTCCTGAATCCCCCTTCCCCTGCACCACAGCAGCCATCAGGCAGGGGGGTCCATGCTACCTCTGCCACACTGCTCAGCGCCGCCCCCATGCCCACGATCACACCTGGCCCTCACCCACCCCCGCCAAAGGCCAGGCCCCTGCCAGTCTCCTGCCACCACCCAGGAGCAGTGGCCCCCCCAACCTTTGAGCAGGCCACTGTCATTCCTCTCTTGGTGCCTTTGCACAGCTGTCCCCTCTCTCAGGAACACTTGTCCCCAGGTCCCCAGGTCTGGATCCTTCTCATCATTTGGGATTAGCTGTGCTCCTGCAGCTAAAGTTTGCTCCCCCTGGCCTGCCCCTCTGGCCAGTCACTGTCACATGATTGTTTTACTTTGCTCGTAGCACGTGGCACTCTCCAAAATGACTTCATCTTAATGTCACAGTGTGATCATCAATCTGTGTGCTGTGAGCTCCCTAAGACCAGGGGCCATGTCTGCCTCGTTCCCTGATGCACCCCCGGTGCTGGGAACAAAGGCCTCGTGGCCACCCCCTCACCCTCCCACCCCCGAGAGTCTGATAACTTCGAGCAAACTGTGCTTGGACGAGTCCTGGCACCTCCCAGGGCCTCAGCGCCCGTGCCGACACCTCAGACTCCGGGCGTGACCCACTTTCTGGCTTGCGTCAGAGGCCCCCGGGGCTGAGGGGGCAGCCTGAGTCTCCCCGGCCGCCCTCTGCCCCCAGGAGCTGGGGCCAGACTGAGTGTGCAGCCTCAGGCCCCAGAGCCCTGGGTGGAGAGCGCCCTGCTCCCTTGCCTGGCCTCGCTGCCCCGCCGGGCCAGCTTCTCAACGTGCCCATCTGGAAGACGGGGACAAAGAACGCTCTGTCACCCCACCTACTTCTCACGGGCGTTATGAAACCACTGTTTGCTCGGAAAACACTTTGAGCAACTCGGGTGAAGGTGCCCGTGGCTCCGATGACGCCAGCCGCACTCAATCCAGGCCAGGGGACTGTGCCAAGCAGTCACCCGGTCACCGCCTTGCCCGCCAGCGGGGCAGGAGGTGCATGGCCTCTTCTGTATCGCCGAGCCCGTGCCACCAAGTCTGCTGGCCGTGCTGTGTGTGACTGTGACCACGAGGTGTGTGTGGATTCCTGGCGCTGCCTGACCCACTGGTTTCGGCGGAATAAAAGCTCTCCGTGGGCCAGACAGGGGCCCTGCGGGCCAGCCTGCCCTGTGCCCTGACATGGGTCACCTGGGATAGCCCGCCTGAGCTCCCGTGTGTGGGCGGGGAACACGGGCATGCTGCCCTGGCTCCCGGCCTGGGGAGGGCAAGTCTTGACCTGTGGGCACTCAGGTGCCCCCACCAGTAGCACTGGCAGCAGCCACCCATTACCATGACAACCACACTGGCCACCAGCACTCTGCCCCCAGCAGACTGTGCCTGAGGCAGGGGAAGTCCAGACACCAGCAGTGGAGGGGACAAGGGGCACGTCTGCCCTTCAGTTGACAGCCTGGACCCACTTCCGAGTGGGCACCGCGCTCTGAGCCTCAGCAGGGCTCCCTGAAGCCTCGGCCCAGGCGCCATGCCCAGGGTGGGGGCCCGGCCCTGAGCAGGCCCGGGGCAGCAGCCCGCATACACAGTCAATTGTCGCTCTCCTGGCCGGGAAGGCCTGGCCACGTACAGTGTGTCTGCCTGTGACTAATTACATTGGTTTTCCCACGAGGGGTCTGCTGCAGACGACTCCGAAACAGCCCTGCGTTGTTCCGGAAAGCAGAGGAGTGTCTCTGAAGGGCATCTGCTGCACCGCGTCACCACCCGGCCACGGAGACCTCCGCGCCCGGCGACCAGGGCGCACACCTCAGGTGGCTTTCCTGGCACAGAGTCCCTTCCGGTCGCGCCTGAACTGTGCGCCAAAGCACGGCCACGGCGCAAGGCCCTCCTGGGCGCGCCCGCCCGGCGGAGCCTGGCTGAGCCCCCGGGCCTGCCATCCCCGGAATCAGGAGGAAACCTTCCAGCTGCAACATCAAAGGAAGAGCCTCCTGACCAGATGGCCACACTGCAAAGGCCCGTCCTCAACCCCCAGGCAGCCAACGGTGTCGTTCGTCCCACGAGAACACCTCAAACCCAAGACAGTCCCACAGGCACAGCCGGGCAGCTAGATGGGCACGCTGTCGAAGTGCAGCCTCACGCAGGCCTCACACCCGTGTCTGTGCTGGACGCCTGCGTGTGCTGGGTGCACACGCTTGTTTCAGGGGCCCTGTTCACGGGCCGCTCCGCCCCGCAGCTCCCCCGCCCTCTGGCCGCACAATGCCCTGCCCCCTCCCGTGGGGTGAGCGAGGGAAATGCTGGTGACATCCGCCCAGCAGAGCCAAATCAGTGTTCAGAACGCCCGTTTTCCAATAATTTTTTAAACAGTTACACTTGTTTTGTTTGCTTTCTTCCAGGAAGGCTGCACTGTTTTGGAAAAGGAGAGGGAGGGGGAAAAATGTGAGTTCATTTCCTGAGTCTCTGAACTGTTTCCCTGCGGACGGAGAGCAGGGGAGCCGTGGCCAGAGGGTCAGGCGTGCAGCTCGCAAGGAGCCCAGCCGGAGCCTGTCCCCACCAGGCTCCTCACAGCCACCGTCGGGGGCCACAGTGAGGCCCCGAGACGGCATGGAGGGCCTCCGCCCACCACCTCCCTCCCCAGAAAGGGTTTTCAGGCCAGTGGTCTCAGGAATGGGTTTCCCTGTTTGTCCAGGGGAGGGTGGCTCATTCAATCAGCTTGTCCGCAAGAGAAGCAGAACAAGCAACTGGTGACTGACGGTTAGGGACCCAGGAGAGCGAGGGAGCCACCGACACTCCACGTGCCTTTTCACACGCGGTTTCACCCGCTTGGCGTGGCCACGCCATGAAGTGAGGCAGCGTGCCCATTCCACAGGCTGGCTGTCCCTGTCCCCACAGACCGGCTGTCCCTGTCCCCACAGACCAGCTGTCCTGTCACACGCTCTCGGACATCTGGCCCTCTCCTGCACTGTGCCGTCACATCACACACAGGAGGTGTCCATCTGTCTGTCTTCCCTGACTAGGAGGGAGACGCGGTGGAGACAGGCCGTCCCTGCTCACAGACAGGGCTGTGGCGGGCACGGAGCCTGCGGCAGGCATCTGTGCAGGGAGGGGGAAGGAGGGAGGGAGGGAGGCCGGAAAGAGGAGCATGGCGCCTGAAGCACGCCAGCTGAGGCGCAGCAGGTTCGTGCTGAAACGGGGGACGAGCTGGGCAGCCCGAGCAAACACCCTGGCCTGGAGCGCCTGGCCACCGGGCAGCGACGCGGCCTCTTCGAGTGCTGCCCAGGGACAGTGCAGTGCTCCAGGGACCGTCCCGGGGAGCAGATGGGGTCTGAGCCCCCTGCAGACCATGGCGCTCGGGAGCAAAGATGCCCCCACTCCAGCCCGGCAGCCACAGGGCAGAGTGTGGGACCAAGCCTGTCGGTCGCCCTAAGTCCTTGGTGTGGCTTTCAGAGCAACGGCCCTGATTCTCCTTTTAGATGGCAGCCAGCCTCCAAGTTTAGGAGCCTGGCCACCGAGAAAGTCTCCCTTGTCCCTACCCTGGCTTTCCCTGGCTCTCCTCCAAGACCCCAAGGTGGTTCCAGTGACAGTGAGACTGAGGCAGAGAAGACGGACAGAAGGACGCACAGAGGTGCGGACAGAAGAGGGCAGGGGTCTTCCCGCCCACCTTGCCACCCTGAAGGTGGATGGTGATCTAGACGAGCTGTTTGGTGTGGTATTTGGCCTTTTGTCCTGGTTCTAAGCACAGACATTTGTAAGTGCTGATGGCGTTCACGGCATGGCCCTCAGCCCAGGACGGACGGGGAACCATGGGACGCCCCCAAAGGCTCCCACGCAACAGTGACCCTGGGCCACGCAGCCCCACCCACGCCCCACCCCGCCCGAGGCCCAGGCACAGAGGCACCGTCCCGCCTCCAACACAGCCAAGTCCTCCCTTTGGCCTCAATTGCTGATTCTGCTGGGTTGAGGTTTATGAGAAAGTGGATCCAGTTTCCAGGAGAAAGAAAAGCCAGGAACTTGTAATGAATCCCCTTTAGTGGGCCCACATTCTGCTCCTGGGTCACCAAAGCAAATGCTGAAATCTGGACTCCTCGCACCTGCTTTCTGGGACAGGTGGCCCTTGCACTGTGGCATAGGTGACGACTCTGGGCCAGGAGGGCACCCGGCATGGCACCCAGCACAGGCCAGCGATGGCATGCCCTCCCCCACAGCCTCTCCCCAGAAGGCCACTGGGCTCCGACATGTCATATGACTTGTTCTTAGAGTTACATTTTAACTGACAAAGTTTAACAACAACTATGATCTAAAATTGGCAACAGAAAAATGAACTAAGGAAGTCATGGAAAAAACCACAAGTGAACTCTGCATTATGTATGCACCAGTCCTGTTGTGTTTTTCTCCTTCCAAGCTTGTGTGTGTGTGTGTGTGTGTGTGCGCACGCGCGCGTGTTCGAAGGGCAGAAAATATTTTCCAGATACACTGCCCAGGCGTTCCCGAGCACGTGTTCATGCCAAGTTTATAAAAAGCAGCTGCAGACAGGGCTGACTGAAGGGATCGCTCTGCTGTCTGGCTCCCCAGGGGCCCTTGGTCCTCAGTGCCACCAGGACACAGGGTTACCTCCTAAGACCCCGAGGGCATCACGCACCCGAGAGAAGGCCAGCCCTCAGCATGAGTGACCTGGACAGTCCTTGGGCTCTGCTCCTCAAAGCCGCCTCATCCCAGTTGTGCCCTGCAAAGGGCTCTAGCGACATGTGCTTCATCATCCTCAGTCCTTTGAAATCCTCCCACAGATACAAAAAAAATAAGTGTTCCAAGGCTCATCTCACACATGTCTGGATGGCTGGAGGGGCAGCGTCATCGGAGCAAAAGCCAGGCGGCTCCCACGGGTCCGCAGCGCCTGGCACCCTGCCCCTGGGTCAAAGCCTTTCCACCCCCTGGCCTGGGTCCCCCGGACACCGCTCCACTGGCTCGAGCCTCGATGGCCCCTCACCCCTCCGTGCGCCCCGCCCTGCTCCAGCCTCTTCCGCGTGTTCTGGGTTCATCACCCCCTCCCACCCTCACGCCAAGGGTCTGAGCAGCTGCTCACCTGCACCCAAGTCCAGACTCTCCCTGTCCTGGGTGGGGACCGTGCTTACTTCCCTCCCCGACCTGGGCTGAAAGGAGACAGCAATGACCGGCTAGCAACTTTCCCCCGTGACTAACCGGTTCATGGTGGCAAGGCCCTTTGAAGATGAAAAGCCGGCTTTGCTCGCAGGTGGGCGGCAGCACCTGCCGCTGCGCCTGACTCAGCAGAGGATGACCGCCCGCCCGCCCGCGAGCCGGCAGGTGAGCCCGGGCCCCGCCCGAGGTCACGGTGGCCCAGGAGGGTGTGGAGAACACCTCTAGCCGCAACCAGGGGACACCAGGAGGCCTCGCGCCTGTGCTGGGCAGGTCGCTCCTGCAGGCATCTCCTCTCAGCCATTCACACGGTTTGACGCTCTGCCACAAAACTGCCAGGAGGGCAGAGTGTCCGTGAGGACAGTATTCCCCGGTCACTGCTTGGGGAAGACACTTTGCTGAAGCTAAGTCCTCTGAAGCAAAGGCCTTTTCTCCTCCCTCTGTGGGCCCTGTGGGCCCTGTAGGAGCTTGGGATCTGCTCGAGTGTCCCCAACTCCCAGCTCCAAGGAAGAGGAAGTGGCAGCAAGAGCCAGAGGCCAAAACCAGTGGCTGAAGGCAGGGTCCTCTGTGGCCAGGCTCCCACCCCGCCCTCGACTCCATCCTGGGCGTTGACCCTGTGGCAGCCGGAGCCGGGCAAGGAAGGCCCTGAGGCTGCAGGACCTCAGGCCCAGACTCCCAGCACCTTCTCCCCGCAGCAGCGGCCAGGAGCTCAGGCACTCAGCTCTCTCTCAGTCCCCAGGTTTCCGTGCCCTTTCTCTTGCAGATGACTGGGAAGCCTAGGGCTCCCCAGACACAGAGAAGGATGGAGGTCCAAGAAAGAGGATGTGGAGATGGGAGCAGGACCGCGGGCAGAGGGGCTGCTGCGTCTTTGCCCCCAGCAGGGTCGGGACGCAAGGCCGGGGAAGCAAAACTGCAGGAAATGGCTCTGTTCTGCTCTGTTTGGAAGGAGGTGGGTGGAAATGACAGTTTTGAGAATCCGAGCTGGACCTTGCCTGGAAGCAGCCTCTCTTCTCCAGTTCTTACAGCGCCACCCAGTGGCTGTGAGGGTACACACAGGGCAGAGCCCCAGAGTCCAGCTGACCCCGCGCAGAGGGCCCGGGCTGGGTGGAGGGCACCCTGCTCTCCGCCAGCGGCCAGCGGCCAGCCTGTCACCCCTCAGGCACGCACACAGCCAAACACCTTCCCTAGGACCGCCGGCAGGAGGTGGGGACGATGCCCCCAAGTGGATGCACAGTAATTCCGATGGGTCCAGGCGATCCAGCGCAGCACTGCCCGCCTCTAACCTCTCTGCACACACACACAGCCATCACTGGGGCGTTAGGACAAAGAACCCAGACTTTCCCAGCAGTTGCACATCTGGGGAGCCGGGAGCAAGGAGCAAGAACTTCCACACGGAGTCACTGACCTGCGGTGCATGTCCCAGAGGGTGGCCACCCTCTCCGGGCTCCTTTTTCTGTAAAAGCAAGGGCAGGCCTAGACCCGTGGTTCTCAAAACCACTGCGGATGAAAAGGGGCCACACACTAACCCGGACCCGCTCAGGGGAGGCCTGCTTGGCAGCCTTACCAACTCAGACGCCGAAAGTAACCACACAGGAGGCTCCGAAATTACAACTTTCTAACCACAAGCAGGTCAGGCAGGTAGTCATGTCCTAGGCACTCTTCACCTTAACTAAGGTTGTCTGTTGTCTTTTTGCCTCTACGATAACACATCTTTGGGATGTCACATTTCCTTTTCCTAGACCCCTCACAGTGCAAGCACCCAGCAGAAGGAGAGGACAGATCCCCTCCCGGTCGTTGTTACCACGGTCGCTGCTGACCGCTCACCGTCCTGTACCCGCTGTGTGAAGTACGCGCCTGTCATCTTACTTCTCATCCCGTCCCAGAGGTTGCCCTGCTCTGCCTTCTCCCGCCTCCCTACTCTATCGCTGATGGATTTCATGTAAGCCCCTTACACTTCCTCCTTTAAAAAATTTTTTTTATTTTTTTATTTTTAGAGAGAGGGAAAGGAAGAGAGAAAGGGAGAGAAAGATTGATGTGAGGGAGAAACATCCATCAGTTGCCTCACACGCCCCCCACCCAACGGGGGACCTGGCCCACAATGTAGGCGTGTGCCCTGACCAGGAATCGAACCAGTGACCTTTCGCTTTGCAATGACACTCAACCAACCAAGCCACACCCGTCAGGTTGTAATGTATAAAATAAGGGGCAAACTGCCATTTTCTGGAGCATTTTCTCAATCCATTGGGTTTCGCTTCCCGGCAATTGTCAGTTTGGCTCAAATAAACTCATAAAACTCTTACAGGGTTGGACATCCTTACACTGACACTGTGCTCCTCAGCCCCAGGGGAGGGGTGGTGACTCGGTGGGACTGGCCTCCATCCCCTTTACCGGAACCGCTCTGCCCGTCTGTCACGTGAACAAAGGGCTCCACGGCGTCACGGCCACCTCTGAGGTGTCCGCCCAGACCACCTCTCAGAACTGCCCACCGTGCCGGCAGAGCTGACGCCCTAACACCATGGTGGCCCTTCGTGACCCAAGACCCGGACCGCCACTCACTGTAGCAGAGACGGACACCTGCCCCAGGCGAGCCCATCGGATCCTCCCTCCCTTGAATTTGAAATGGGGCCGGAGCGGGTCTGAGTCAGGCTGGTGGCCACTGGGGCAGCCACTTGGATCCCGGGATGGAGGAGCCCAGGCTCCTGCTGGAAGGCCCCCTGTGCAGAGCTTGGAAAGCTCTTCCCAGCTCTGAGGAGCAAGGCTGCTCAGTGCAGTGCAGCTCACCTCCCAGAGCCACATTCTGTCCTTGAAAATAAAGGGCAGTTTCAAAATAGACTGAGAAACCGTGCGCACCGAAATGTTTCCTACAGCAGGCATACGTCTCAGTAGACTGCTGTAACTTTTAATTTCGGAAGCATTTAGTTGTTCGCATCTGCTTGGACTATGCCTACCATAACACTTTTTAAAATGTACTTGTCCCGAAACCCTCCAACCAAGGACCTCGGTGCCCGTAAACATGCTCGCTGATGCGTTCCCGGGCTCACCCACCACTGGCCCGTTTCCTTGAATGCTGCGAGGTGCACCAAATACACAGGTGCAACCCCCTCACCTAGCATCTTGCAGGCTGCAGTCTGAGGAAGCCGTAATTTTCGGTTTTCGTACATCAGAGGAGACTGTGCCTTACTCCTCAATAGACCAAAGAACCACATATTCTCACTCTGAGTGAAGGCTGTCAAAGTCCTGAGTATTGGTCAAACTCCGGGTCACCACCCAAGAGTGGGCCCTGAAATCAGTGTAGTGAATCGGAACCAGCATTTTAGGGTTTCTTCCTTAAACTGGAGTGTGTCACACGCAGTCGGGCTGTGTTGTGACATGAAACCCGACCTCAGTTACCTCAGCGCGTGTGCACCGGGGAGGGTGAGGGACGCACAGGCTGTGGGCTGGGTCACAGCCGTCTGTCAGGGCTGCAGCCCCACGGTGCCACCTCCCCTCCACCCAACCCCACATGCGTGCCCAGGACACAGCACCAGGGCCACCTGCACATCATTCCACTTGTCCCAGCGCCAGCAGAGCCGCAGGAACTTCCCAGACCAACGCAGTCGCAGTGGCCTGCCCCAGAGCGCCACCACCCCCACCGCTGGGCAGGCCAGCCACCTTTGATCCCCAGCGCACAGCCCTTTGGCTTTCCTTTAGGCTTTGATTTGGGGCTTGGGGGGTGAGGAACAGGTGGCTGGGGCATCAGCAGAGCCAGGAAGCGGGGCTTGAAGGCCCCGATCAGTGGTCGAGCTGGTGCTGGGTTCAGACGGGGGCGGTGAGCAGGGGGAGCTGCCTAGGAGCCTTACAGCAGAGAATCCAGTTGAAAGGAGATGTTTTTGTTTGCGTGACACAAAATAACCATTTTGCCTGTTGTTCACTGGTAGGATGGAGCACAGGATTGCTCTCGGCATCGAGCAGAGCAGACTTGCTACCCAGACCATGGGCCTGGGGGCTGGCCTACGTTGCAAGGAATGAGAATCTGCATTTTAACAAGACCCAGAGTTCGCGGAGCCGCACCCAGAAACGCTGGTCCACTGGCTGTTACCGCAGGGAAGCGGCGCCGTGAGGGCCATCCGTGCCTGGCAAGCAGCGGCTTTCGCTCTCATTCCCATCCCTTTGCAGTGCTTGCATGGCAGGAAGTGTGCTCTCCTTCAGGGAGTGGGTGTGTGTGTGGGAGGAGTTTTGTTTTGTGCCCTGCCTTCCACAGGCAAAATGAAGCGTGGTTACCCATGCCGACCGTGAACCCAGAAGCCTGGGAACGGCTAGGAAACACGAAGCCAGAAGTGCATCTCGCTGATTTCTGTGCCATCTGAGCAGAAGTGGGCGGTGGTTCCACGGTAAGACTTGGGGCGCAGCAGTGCGGAAACTCCAGGGGTGCCCATTCAGCAGGGAGAGTGTGCATTGTTCAGAAATCGAGCCAGAAAGACGCAGGCCAGTGGCACGAGGTGCCCAGAGCCCGCAGATGCAGCCGCGGCAGCAGCTGAGGTGTGCCTGCCCCGGCGCCCCGCCCTCCTGCTCCGCCGCACACACCACACCGGCAGGTGGCCATCAGGGCGTCCGTGCCTGCCGAAACAACACCTTTGGCCAGAGGTAAATGGACATGAAATGTTATAACACATGGTCCCAGCATTTGGGCCCTTTAAGAACCATCAGAAGACAGCGTCTCTGGCTGGAGCCCCAAACGTGTGTTTGTTTTCCTTGACATCCTCTGCTGAAAACCGGAGGTCCTGTTATGAGCGGACACCAAGTAGACGGGGAAGAAATCAAGCAGAAGGTGCGTAGGAGTGACTTCCTGGGTCAGCGGGGTGCTTGGGCTGACCCTGTGAGCTTGGGCTGACCCTGCAAGACACGGGAAGGGCACGGCGGGGCCTGGCTTGGTGAGGCGGAGGCCCGGAGCCGGAGCCCGGCGTGGCCTGGCAGAGGGAGGGGCAGCCTGCGTCCCTCCACAGGCGCTGGCTCGCCACTGCCAGCATCCTGGGGTCCTCGGCAATCCAAACCTGGCAAGTGACAAAGGTGGTGTTTGTGGCATTTCAGGATAGACTCGGAAGCTGGAATGTCAAAATGAATGACGTAGAGAGACTAGCAGGAGAGGCGAAGTGGCAGGAGCTGAGCTGCGGAAATGGAAAGGCTCGGGCACCAGAGGTACAGCCAGGGCACATCGCTGGGGCGCAGACGCTTGGGATGAAAGGGATGCTCAGAAGCAGGACGACCTCCTGATCGGTCACAAGAAGCAGGGATGTGGCAAAATGTGAAGATGAGCGTGGTCCCAGCGGCGAAAGCTGGGTGCATGTTATCGATTTTATCAGGATCCACGTCTGAGGTGGAAGTGGCTGATCTGCACAAGGATGTCACGGAGCAGGAGCGCTGTGTCCCCAGCAGACCCAGACCGAGGCCCGGAGTCTGAGGACGCACAAACCTCTGTCCCACCCAGAGCAGGAGGCCCCAGGCCTGGGAAGCCTCTCACTGGAGGCCAGATGTCTCACCAGGCTTGCACGGTCCACCTGGGCCCCTGGGGCAGAGCAGGGACACCCGGCCTCCCTCGAACTTTCCCACCTGGCCCCGCACCTCCAGGCAGACACCAGGGAGGACAGCCACGTCCCCTCACCTGGGGATGACAGGCCTGGGCTGGAGAATGGGAACACCCCCTCTGGACAGTGAGATTCTGTAAGTCTCAGAAATAAACACCCTAAAGTTTAATCTGAGCAGGAAGGCGGCCCTTATATTTCCACAAGGGGTCCCAACCTCCAGAGCCCTTTCTCAGATGCCCTCTAACCCCACAAGACAACCCTGCAAATCCAAAGCTCCGTTTGACAGATGAGGGAACTGAGGCCAGGAAGAGTGGAAAGTTACCAGAACCCAAGTCTTCAATCAGGGCTTGTACGGTCAGTGGTCCTGCTACAGCCGCAGCTGCCAGGCGGGAATGTCAGCCAGGAGGGAGGTGGGCCCACAAGGAGGCCCTGGCCAGGGCTGAGGACATAAAATGGGGCCACTCCCTCACGTGACATTGCTCGGCGGTGCTCCCCTGAGGAAGCCCCACTTTTGTCCAGGCCTCTGGGGATGTTCCGCTCCGCCACCTGGGGCCGGGAGGGAAGGACCTGGCCTGTCTTCTCCATGAGGTGGCCAGTGCCTGACATGCCGGTGTTGAATGAAGACCACTGAAGGAAGTGGTCAAGGGGAAGGCCGGGGCCGGCCACACGCCCCTTCCTCAGAGCCCCCAGCCTGGGCCTGCCCCTCCCCCTGGACCACTTCCTTCAGTCCTACCTTTCCCATGGACCCCTCCCTGCCCACCAGATCCCCACCCTGGCCCCAGCCTCACCCTCGCTGGATCTGGGACGTCCCCCAACCCCGCTAACCACCTACCCACCCAGCCCAGAGCCCAGGTGCCCACCTTGATGAGAGCAGGGAGGAGGGTGAGGAACTACCCTCAGTCATACGTCACATCGCAGCCAGGCCAACAGTCGGGAGTAGAAACCGACAGCTGCAGTGCCCCCACCCCGCCCCCCACCCCCGCAGAAGGCGCTGTGGCAGGGCTGGCTGAGCACCTCATAACTCATCCTGTCCCCCTCCAGCTCCCTCCCTCCCTCGGCCCACCGATGACCTCTGAGAACTCACCCACGGCCTCCACGCCTCCCATGCCCATCTCCCCAGCCTCTCAGTGGGAAAGCACCTTAGCGTGGTCATCTACCATTAAAAAATAAACCGATATTTTAAAATCACTCATCTCCCAGCTCCAGCTCATCCTAACCACCTGCCCCAGGACACTGGCTGTGATCACACCGAGGGGACAGCAGGACAAGCTGTCACACTCTGTCCTGACCCCACAGCACCCCTGCCTCTTGCAGCACGGGAAGCGTGGGGAGGGCTCCACGTCACCAGGCATCCTCTGGATTCGTCTGAGGACTCCAGAGGGACCCGGCCCCGCCACCACCCACACCCACGCCAGCCCTTGCACGGGGCCCATTTCCAGCCTCTCCGGGATATTCACCCGCCGATCCGAATCCCTGAGGCCCCTCAATGGCAGCGGCCCAGGTGACACTGGCAGAGGTTGTCACCAAGGCTTGTGCCCTTGCACCAGAAGCCAGCAGCATGCACCAACTGCACTCCACTCCCGGAATGTGGTAAACAGGCCCCCGGAAACTGGCTCCTTCTCACAGCTCTCTCAGCCCTGGGCACGCATGACTATAATCAGTGGCTTTTATTCTGTCTCTGCAGCCGGACTGTGAGCTCTGTGACAGGGGGAGACCCCTGGCTGGGCAGTCTTTGCAACTGCTGCAATGCCTTATGCACGAGCAAGCACCCACGAAATGTCTGTGGAGGGAATAAAAGAGTGAACGAAGCCCAGGAGTGCGGGAGTCTTAACACCTGCTTAGGGAATGAAAGGACGGCGATGAACAGTGAGGCCTGGAGGCCAGGACTTTGCAGTGCTTAAACTTGCCACTAGATGGCGTCAGAGCACACGAAGAAGCTGCTTCCCAGAAGGGTAAGAGGCAAATTTTCGGCCGCGGAGTTTCCAGGGAAGACTGTTAGCCGTTGACTGAGCGTCTAAGACGGTGCCCAAAGGGGCCAGTCTCGGCGAGGCACACTGCTTCATCAAGGTTCTCCAGAGAGACCGAACCAATAGGATATGCACAGAAAGAGATTAACTACAGGGCTCTGGCTCACGCATTACGGAGCTGGCAAGTGCGGAATCTACGCTGTGGGCCGGCCGACTGGAAACCCGGGGACCCGGGAGCGCCAAGGATACGGATGAAGTCCAAGGCCTCCGCTGGAAATGCCCTCTTGCTTAGGGAGCCAGGCCTTCAACTGATCGGATGAGGCCCACCCACCTTAAGGAGGGCAACCAGCTTTACTCCAAAGTTCACCAATTTAAATACTAATCTCATCCAAATACAACCTCCAGCTGACACATGAAATTAATCACTCAGCCCTTGCTGGTGGGGCCCAGTTGGTGGAGTGTCCTTCTGTGGACCAGAAGGTTTGGGGTTTGATTGCCATTCAGGACACATACCTAGCTGTGAGTTGAATCCCCCTAGTCCATGTTTCCTTCTCTCTCTCTATTTCTCTCTCTCTCTTCCCCCTTCCTCTCTCTCTAAAATCAATAAACAGAATTTTTTTAATTAAGAAATTAAATATAAATAAAAATAAATTAAATTAAATAGAAATAAATTAAATTAAATATGTTAATAATATATTAATAATATTATAATATTATTTATTATTTAACACAATAAATATGTTAATAATATAAATAAAATATGTTAAAATAAAAATTATTTTTTTAATTAATCACCACACACACAGTGCTCCTTGGTGCAGCGTGGCCATGGTCTTGCATGGAGACCCGCCTCCCTCTTTTCTTCCTGTCCCCTCCCACTACCCTGTAATGAGTGCGCAAAGTTACAGGACAAACACCTGTTCCCCTTCAAAGAAATCAAAGGCCACACCCACCAGTGTGCCCTTGCCACACGCACCCCCAGAGGACAATGCAGAGTACGGACCAGGACAGTGGCTACAAGCTAGCCTCCCGGAGTCGCTATCCTGACCTGTGGGGCTTAAATACACTGTGAGTCAATGTTTTAAAAGTAGCCGCGAACCCCTATAGGCCTGTGAATTGACTGTAAGTAATTTAGTTGGGGATGAGTAAGTGGGAAGACACAGGGAGAAATTTTACTCTCAGCAAACTCAGCTAAAACCCGACACAGGAAAGAGCAAGGAGGAAATTCACTAACTGGAGTCATGTTTCCATTCCCGTTGTCACTGGAAACACGTGCTTGTTTAAAGGAAGTCTCCTGAGTTCCAGTAATTGTTGCGAACTCCTCCAGGCAGGGCCTGGGTGCCCGCCCAGGCTCAGCGGTGGCAGGAGTGACTGCTTGCTAAGGCAGGGCGGCACACGCTTGCTTCAGCTGCTCGGTGGATTTCTTCCATCGTGGAACTGCGAACAGTGACACCACCATCAGTAGAATTACTCATTATTCTGTGTTGTTTTTAAACAGCTATTCTCATGGGGAGAAAAAAAAAACCTTTCGTCTGTGTTTATACATTGTCGGTTAGCATAATAAAAGCCCCCTTTTTAAGCAAAATTAGTCCATTTGTAACAGACTCACAAAAACTAACGGGAAAGAAAGCATATCTGATCGTATGAGATACACGCTACATTGTAACCCGAGTTTTATAATAAGGCTTCTAACCAGTTAACATGAGCAACGACCTAGCAGCTCTGCCTTGGAAGAAGCCTTTGCATCCTGGCCCTTGGTCCTTGGGGGCGGGGCGGGGTGGGGGGAGGCACGGAATGGAGGAGGGACGTAACAGCCGGGAGAAGGTTTCTCACTCTAAGAAGATGAGTGTTACCCACTAATGCATGTTCCTGAGGTAAAATGAAGATGCTCAATAGACCACACGACTCCAAGTTAAAACACTGACCTCGGCCTCTAAGAGTGACAATAGAGACTGAACAGATTACACAGGAAGGGTTACACGCCATTCCCTTTCCACAGTCGAATTCTCCTACTCGTCCTGTCTGGGAAAAAGAAATTGCTGACAATGAAAAAGCAAACGGGACAATTCCAGGGAGAAACTTTCCCAAACAGGAGCAGGGTCAAAAGGTGCCTTCCCTCCCCCACTTCTGGGAACGACAGTCCCCTGGAGCTAGTCGCAAACCCCAGCCGGGGATCAGGAAGGAGGGGTCAGCGGTCAGCGCATTCTTTTCCCAACCCCCCACCCCCACCCCGCGGCGTTCGGGCTGGCTCCCCTCCCCACGGGCCGAGCATCGCAGCTGCTGCTCTGGCTGGGCTCCGCGCAGCGACCGCCCCGGAGGACGGGAGACCGGCCAGCCCGCCGGCCCTCGACAGATGTGCTTCCTCCGGTTGTCAGCACAGGAAAAAGAATTGAGTGTGAAACTCTCAGGACCTGTGAGAAACGATGTGGTCTGGGAAGATCTCCGAAAACCTCACTGATGCAACAGACACTGTGAAGTGGGTCCCAGGGAGGAACGCTCCAGGCATCCCTTTCCCGAAAGGGAGAGTGGGGGGTGGGGGTGGGGACGACACCAAAGGAGAAACAGTCTCTAGACCCTTCGCCGCCAGCGGATCGCGGAGGGCCACGGGCTCGGAGCCTTTGGCGCTACAGGTCCCAGTCTCTCGGGGCGTGCAGTGAGATGGCTTCGCGGTGCTGTCCAAATCCAGCGGTTCCCCCTCAGCTGAAGATAGGTCACCAGACCACATGGTGGCTCTAGGCACAGACAGGGGACAAGGGCTCATCTTGGTGGCATGAGAAAAAAAGTGAAGGTTGCCCAAGTATGACAAAAAGTGAAACAGTAAGAAAAGTTGGCGATGGAGAGAAAACAGAGGAAGAGAGCAGGTTACACTGAGCCTTGGGATCTCAGCAATTTTGTCAAGAGTCGTTGATCCTTCCTTACCGTTTAAGCCTGATGAGTTAGCATTCTATGAACAAGACTTTTACCTTTGCTTTGGCTGCCAGGAAGCTCAAAGCTAAATTCTGGATTCAATTAGAGCAGCTTTCCCTCAGCCCAAGCTTTCTCCTCTCTGCATGGTTGCAAATCTTTTCTGGAAGTAGTATTACCACTGAGTATTTGTGGTTTTCTATTTCCCCTCTCCTGTTAACTGGACACCAAATTCCCTCTAGGAACCTATCCTCCCCTACACCAGGCCCCAGTATGTGGGGCAGAGGGTCCCACCTCGATCTTGGGGAGGCATGAAGCCTGGACGTGGGCCCATCAGTTGCTCTATCTCCCTCGCCAGTGTTGGTTTTTAGGTGTAAGAGCCAATAAGGCACAAAGAACATTTTGCCAGGAACCATGAGCTAGAAGTTGTTCCCACTAGTCTTGAAGTTGGAAAGGTACAAGTTGAAGCCACCACAGCTGCACTGGGATCACAAGGAAGCAGCTGCCTGAACACGGAGCCAAATGTAGACGGAGGCCCACAGGATGGAGAGGCTCAGCCCTGGAGCCCCAGCCAGCTGTACCTGAAGCCCACCCTGCCTGCGAGGCAGCAAGTCCCCGTCTGCTTCTCTTTGATCTGCCTTTGTTATTAGTCACAGCAGATACAAAAAGCCATACTTTGTTCTGTCTTGCTATAAGAACAGGTGGTGATGGCAGAAATTCTGAAAGATACAGGAAAGTATAAATAAGAAAAAAATATGTCATGCCCTGGCTGGTGTGGCTCAGTGGATTGAGTGCCAGCCTGAAAACCGAACGGTCGCAGGTTCAATACCCTGTCAGGGGACATGCTGGGTTACAGGCCAGGTCTCCAGTAGGGGGCGCATGAGAGGCAAACAATGTTTCTCTCACACATCAATGTTTCTCTCCCTCCCTTCCTCCTTCCCTTCCCCTCTGAAAATAAAATCCTTAAGACATCTATGTCACCAAATCCCATAACCTAGAAATAATAAAATGGACTCACTGTTCCCCAAATGTACTTTGAAGACAGGAAAGACACCACTCACGAGCACCTTTGCATGTGTCAGTCACACAAAACCCTCTACCGTCATGAGTTAGGCCGTTTAACCCACACAGAGGGAGTTTTTAGTCTGTTTCAGTTTAGCTTTGGAGGGTAGTTCTAGCAGGCTTTTGACTGAGATTCAAGGATCTTTTTCCCACTTCCAAGTTCAAAAAGCCATAAATCTGTATGACTAGAACCCACAGGCTGGTGGGAGGCAGCCCCACACAGGGTTTGGCCCAGAGCGGACTCTTTGAGAACAGCTGAGCTAATCGAGGGAGGGCCCGAGCCCCAGGAGCAGCTGGCGTTTCAGGTCCATCCTCCGTCTCTCCGAAGCCACCGCAAAAGTTGCCTGGAGGCAGCACCGGGCCCGCCATGCTGTGCGACACTCCTCTGTCTGGGCGTGGGGGTAAACTGAGTCCACCAGCCTGCAGACCCGGGCACCTGGCTTGCTGAATGGGTGGCCGTGTGGGGCAGGTCGCCTTCCATCAAGAGCACTCTGGCCCTGGCTGCTGTGGCTCAGTGGATTGAGTGAGAGCCTGGGAACCAAAGGGTTGCCAGTTTGATTCCCCAGTCAGCACACATGCCTGGGTTGCGGGCCAGGTCCCCAGATGGGGACATGAGAGAGGCAACCACACATTGATGTTTCTCTCCCTCTCTTTCTCCCTCCCTTCTCCTCTAAATAAATAAATTAAATATAAATAAATTGGTTTAAAAAAACAGAGCACTCTAAAACTGCTGCTGCACCTAGTTTTCCTTAAAGCTCATAGCGTGTTCTCTGTTACATTTCCTTGTGAAAACTCTCAAACGGAAGGCGCAGAAAGACCAGCGCAGCGAACCGCTGCGTGCGCGCTGCTTGCATCTCGAGTTGTTGGGTTTGCCAGCGTTGCTCCATGTAATTCTCGTCTTGCTGCAGGGTTTCAAAGTCAATCACACACATCATGTTATCTCACCCCTAAAAATTAAATTTCACATCGTTTAATTTTTTAATATATTTTATTGATTATGCCATTACAGTTGCCCCATTTCACCTTTATCCCCCTCCACTGTGCACCCCTCCTCCCACCTACGTCCTCCCCCCTTGGTTCATGTCCGTGGGTCGTACGTACGTTCTCTGGCTTCTCCATTTCCCATACTATTCTTAACCTCCCTGTCTATTTAGTACCTACCAGTTATGCTTCTTATTCCCTGTACCTTCCCCCCTTCTCCCCCCACTCCCTCCCCACTGATAACCCTCCATGTGATCTCCATTTCTGTGATTCTGTTCCTGTTCTAGTTGTTTGCTTAGCTTTTTTTTTTTAGGTTCAGTTGTTGATAGTTGTGAGTTTGTTGTCATTTTACTGTTTGTACTTTTGATCTCCTTTTTCTTAGCTAAGTCCTTCTAACATTTCATATAATAAGGGATTGGTGATGATGAACTCCTTTAACTTAACCTTAGCTGGGAAGCACTTTATGTGCCCTTCCATTTTAAATGAAAGCTTTGCTAAACAGAGTAATCTTGGATGTAGGTCCTTGCCTTTCATAACTTCGAATACTTCTTTCCAGTCCCTTCTTGCCTGCAAGGTCTCTTTTGAAAAATCATCTGAGAGTCTTAATGGGAATTCCTTTGTAGGTAACTCTCTCCCTTTCTCTTGCTGCTTTTAAGATTCTCTCCTTATCTTTAATCTTGGCTAATGTAATTATGATGTACCTTGGTGTGTGGTTCCTGGGGTCCAACTTCTTTGGGACTCTCTGAGGTTCCTGGACTTCCTGGAATTCTCTTTGCCAGACTGGGGAAGTTCTCCTTCATTATGTTTTCAAATAAGTTCTCAATTTCTTGCTCCTCCTCTTCTGGCACCCCTATGATTTGGATGTTGGAACATTTAAAGTTGTCCTGGAGGTTCCTAAGCCTCTCCTCATATTCTTGAATTCTTGTTTCTTTATTCTGTTCTGGTTGACTCTTTATTTTTTCCTTCTGCTCCAAACCATTGATTTGAGTCCTGGTTTCCTTCCTGTCATTGTTGGTTCCCTGTACATTGTCCTTTATTTCATCTTGCATAGCCTTCACTTTTTCCTCTATTTTGCAACCATACTCAACCATTTCTGTGAGCATCCTAATCATCTGGCAGGTTGGCTATCTCTTCATCACTTAGTTGTATTTTTTCTGGAGCTTTGATCTGTTCTTTCATTTGGGCCATATTTTTTTTGTCCCTGTGGGTCTGTTATGTAGGAAGGGGTGGAGCCTTAGATATTCACCAGGGCGGGGCAACCCAGGCCACTGCTGTGGTGCTGTCTGTGGGTCAGAGAGGGAACAATGCTCCTTGCTAAGCTATCACTGGCTTTCAGTCACTTCCCCTACTACCCACAAACAAACCAGGCCCTTCTGGTGCTGATTCCCAGGTGGGTGGGTTTGTGTATGTTCTGGGACCCTGCAAGGCTGGGAGTTTCTCCCACCGCTGCAACCCCCACAGATTTTTTCAGTCAGAGGTTTGAGGCTTTAATTCCCCAAGCTGGAGCCCTGGGTTGGGTGGTCTGTGTCACTCTCAAGTTGTTCCTCCCCGTTTACCTGCCTGCAAATGTGGGACCACCTGCTCCTCCAGCTGCTGCCTGGCCACAAGTCCTCCCCCCTCAGCTGCCCGTCTCCACCCCTCCTACCGGTCTGGAGGAATGTTTCTTCTTTAACTCCTTGGTTGTCGGAGTTCCATACAGTTTGATTTTCTGGCAGTTCTGGTTGTTTTTTGTTTTTAAATTTGTTGTTGTCCTTTTGGTTGTGTGAGGAGGCACAGTAGCTACCTACACCTCCATCTTGGTCAGAAGTCTATTAATTTTTACATATAAATAAAATGCTTATTGTAGTACATAATCAGTTTTTATTAAAATGGCTAATACAATATAATTTTCAATATTGTCTAACACCACCTCATATTCAGATCTCCCTGTATATTATAAAAATGTCTTTTAAAGTTGTTTTGCTCAAACCGTTGTGGACTACACAATGCATCCGGTGTCGGAGCTTTTGAATTCTTTTCCTCCAGAACATCCCCCTTCCCCTCTCTTCTCCCTTTGTAAAATGATGAGTAATTGAAAGGAACTGGTCCAGTACAAAAGCCCACCTTTGGGCTGTGTCTTTTTCCTCCCTCATGGTGCAATGTTTTTCTTTAAATTTCCTGTTCAAATTTGGTATCTAAAGACAAAAATAATACCTACCATTTATCCATCTATCAAGTACCTGCTATTCACCGACGGCTTCATTTACGAATTAAGCTTCATTTGCCAATTAAGAGAGAGAAAGGGAGGGAAAAGGGGAGGGAGAGAAACATCGATTGGTTGCCTCTCGTATGCACCCAGGGACTTGGCCCCACAGCCCAGGCACATGCCCTGACCGGAAATCGAACCAGTGACCCTTGGCTTTGTGAGATGATGTCCAACTCATTGAGCTATACCAGCCACGGGGCCAATATTTATTAAGCCCTGGGGATTTGGCAGGGAACCCGACTGGAGACGAGGACTCAGCCCTCCTGGAGCACATTTTTGTGGAGGAGACAGGTGTTAAATAGATAAACAGAACAAAATACACAGTATGTCATGTGGGCTGTGGCGCAGGCCAGAGTGACGGGGGAGGGTGGTGGGAGAGGCTGGATTCCAGGCACAGCACGGGCAGACAACAGGGTGTCCTGCAGGCTGGACGTGGGTGTGAGAGAGGCTAGAAGGGTGGACTCCCGGGGCTTTAGCCCGAGCGTCCCGGAGGCTTAAGGAACCGTTAACTGGGGCGGAGGGGACCCCAGGGAGCAGGTCTGGAGAAAGGGTTCGATTCCCACACCTCCCGAGGGAGAGATCTCTGAGACGCACGCTGAGACGCGTGCGGTGGGAAGCGGGGACCCGAGTCGGAGCTCAGGGTGAAGTCGTCATGGTGTCCAGGAGGAACCTGCAGGCGTGGGCCTGGACAGGGTCAGCGAGGAGCGAGCAGAGCAGGAAGAGACAACCCAAGGACCAAGCGAGGGAACCAGGGGGAGAGCGGCCAGGGCGGCAGGCAGAGGACCCGAGAGGGCTGAGTCCTGAAGCCCAGAGGACATGCTTCCAGCAGAAGGGACTGGGCACCTCCAGCACCGCTGGGGGCCACAGGGCACAAGACTGAGAGCCGACCCCAGAATCTGGCACCAGGGACTGGTGTCCCTGGCAAAAGCAGCCTTGCTGAACGGGCCAGGGCGAGAGTCTGAGGGTGGGTCTCCAGAGAATGCGAGAGATGGAGACAGTGCGCACCGGCTGGAGACGCTTTGCTCTGACGTCGAAGTGAGGGGTCAGTTGCAGGAGAAAGGGGTCAAGGGCGCTTTTAAGATGGGAGACATTATGTCGTGTCTGAGTCTGCGGAGGGGGAGATGTCGGAGCACACCCCCGGGCACGCAGGCAGAGGCAGGAGGCCAGGGCATCCGCAGCAATGGGAAGGCAGCGACAGCAGCCACGGGGAGTTATGTTCCCTCATAGGTGGCAGATCCGACTCAAGCCCTGTCTCTGATCCCACAGAGCACGTTTGCTCCCCACCCCATGGCGGCCCCCCACTCCCGATTGCTGCACTGATCACACAGACTTGGGGCATTAGGAGTTACACGCCCTCTGTTACATTTTATTCTTTGCTTTTAATATAAAAGCCACATGGGTTGCTTTGAAGCACTCTGAAGACCAACCTGGAATTCTGTCCAACTGTTTTTCCAAATCACATCCTCTCGTTTGGCATGTTCCCACACAAAACTGTAATTTATGGGGACCTGAGACACCACCTCACAAAACACCATGCTGCTGCATTTTCCAGGATGAACTTTTCTTTTCCTAAAGAAATAAATGCTCCAGCGTTTCATCTCACAACTAGAACCATGTTCCAGAGCCAGGGACACTGAGCCTCTGAGCTCAGCCTAGCTGTTGGCTCCATGTCCCCAGCCAGTGGCCAGCACCACGGACACCCAGGGCGACCCGTGGGGCCCTGCACTCCGGCCACCGCCACCAAATGGCGCCGGCACTCCCCTCCGCTTCTGCCGCTCACCGGCTGGGGGTCCTGTTGGCGCCTCCTATCACGTGTTCAATGCCCCCACCAGGCGGGAAAGACCTGACAAATATGATTCTCACCAGCAGCCAAGGCCAGCACTTTGCCCACGGCCATGCAGAACAGAGAAGGGGGCTATGCTTAGGTAAAAATACCACTTTCTGATGTTTGCTTCACAAAAACCTGGTCCAGGGTCAACCCCGTTGTGTGGAGCCCAACACAGGGTGCCGGAGATTCCACACGGTGCAGAGATTCCATGCGGTGTGGCGGTAGCTGTGGGTCGCTTATGGAGGAAACAACGCACAGCTCACCTATCACTGCCCTTCCATTTCATGGTGACACATGGCATGAAACACGACTGGCTTACGGAGGCTTGAAATGACAGCCGGTGGTGACAAACCCGCCCCTAAAAGGCCGATGTGCGCCCTGGCCAGGTGGCTGTTGGTAGGAGCGTCGTCCTGTGCGCCAAAGGGCCGTGGGTTCAATCCCGGGTGTGTAGGGAGGCAGCCAATTGTTGTCTCTCTCTGCTCTGTGGGTAAGGATTAAAAAAGAAAAACCCAAAACCTCGCGGGGGGCCTCAGGGACAGGCTGCCGGCCAGTGCGGCAGCTTCCTGTGGGAAGCCCGTCATGTACGACGCCCACACACACCCAGGCCCGTGTAAGGGGGTCAGGCGCTCTTTCCTGACTTGGTGAGTGAGGGCTTCCTGCTGCCGCTGGTACCTGCCAATGAATGCCCTTCTGCATGAAATGGGCCACATCTGGGATCGTAATTGTTTTAAACAGGTCAGAGGGCACGGGTGATGATACGCGTGCTCCAAGCTCACGTGGCTCTGGGCAGGTGAGTGCACGCCCAACTCAGCCAACTCCCGGGACCGCCTTGACCATGGATCTGAAGTCACTGAGCCAGAGGGAGTGCAGAGGCATGGTGGAGTGACCTGTAGCTGAGAAGACCGAGCCCTTCCAAAGGCGTTTCGTGGTGGCGAGCACTTCCCAGTACGAACTTACGTTGCTTTATGTATTTATTCATTCGAGGTGGGGCAGGTTTTCTCTGTCAGGCGCTCCACGTTTTGGTCTGTGGAGCCTGCATCTAATTCATTCACTTAGCTTTTACTGAGCCCTCCCAGAAACCGCGAGAAGCACTAGGGATGCAGCACAGACGAAGCCAGCAGCGATGCCCTGTGCTCCTGGAGCTCACCTCCAGCTGGAAGACACCGGCGCTAAGTTTTTGCAGCAGCTCCTGCTCCGGGGAGGACGTCTGTCCGCTTACTGTTCCACAGCACGCAACCACGGTTCTACCGCGGCGCAGCCTGGGGGAGGGCGGCGCGGGCACCCCAGACACACGAGCCCGAACCCATCTTCATCACTAACTCGGAGATGCCGAACAGAGACTTGCCAGTTCCACACCTTAGGGTGCTCTGTCAGTAGCCTACCTTCCGCCCGGCTTTGAGAATTCAATGTCAAAACATCTAGAGCTGCAAAACCATGACACAAATACAGGGTTGTTTTTTTAGTGTTACAAAACTTTATTTAAGGAGAGCATAAGCTAAGCTAAAGTAAGGGAACATGATTATGATGATTCTTAAAGTCAGTGTCAGAAGACAAGATCAGGCAGCAGGCACAACAAAACATGTTTACTTTCTACTATTCTCTCTCTGAAGCAGAATATTGAGAGCCCAGGAGAGTCTAAGTAACTCCCCCAGGGATCGGCGAGGGATGCTGTCACCCAGTAAGGACTCCAGTGTCGGGTGTCAGCCCTCTGGAGGGTAAAAGGACACTTCACCCAGCCGTGGTGAAGGAGGCCAACCCTGCAGGCCCAGGCAGCACAGTGCGACCAGGCTCAAGGCCGCAGATGCAGTGACACAGAGGTCCAAGTCCTCTGAGGTGTCCCTGTGTGACTGTCAATTGAGGGGCACCCCAGAACCTCTCCGAGAGGCGAGGACACTAGCCGTACGCTGAGATGTGCAGACGGGTGGCTGGAGGGCTGCAGTGCAGGTCGGGAGAGCAGTCAGTGGGACTGCGACCTCCTGCTGCTGGGATGGCTGTTCTGACCTCCTCGTGGCGCCCCCTCCCCGTGCACCACTCAGTTCTCCCATCGCCTAGAGGCTGCGCGTGCAATGGCTCTCCCTCTCCCACGGGAAACGGGTGGAATTTTTTCTTAAGCAAGGACAGCCCTATCTGTAAGCCCTTGTGCAGGAGAGAAGTTACATGTGGCAAAAGAACATGTGAATTCTGCAAATTCCCTGCTGGAAGTCCCCCTTAACTCAGCAGGCATTCTGGCTGGCCATTTCCTTTCTAATGGAGAATGGAGAGAAACGTCTTCCCTTACTGACCCAAATGAAATGGAAGACCACCACCCAAAAATGTCTCCACGAGAAATGGTCAGACGCCTCCTGCCCCCACCCACACATACGCGTTTGGCGTGGGCCTCAGATGAGTACCTGGGTCTACTCTCACATCCCAGGAAACCCTCACACCAAGAGTGTTTAGGAGGAAATCTCAGGCTTAGCAACACCTGACTGTTTGGTACAGTCTTCGACAAAAAATGAAAGGGTAAACCTTGGCTGACTTACCATTCTGCCCCGAAACTCATTTTTTTAAATTTAATCCTCACTGACAGTATGTTTATTGGTTTTAGAGAGAGAAGGAGAGAGAGAGGCATCAATGTGGGAGAGACACACCTATCGGTTACTGCCTGTACACGCCGACCAGGAATCAAACCCCCAACCTTTTGGTGCACAGGAAGACACTTTAACACACCGAACTACCCAGCCAGGGCTGAAACTTCTTTTTAATTGAACGCGTCAGTGTAAGGTTGAGCCCACAAAGGAAAGTCATCTCTAATATTGCCAAGTTCTGGAACAGTTTAATCCAGGTCAAATTAACCCGACTGCTCTTCCCCCCTCCACCCCCCAGTGCAGTTCAATGAGTATTTACTTTCCGCCTACTGGCATGCCGGAGTAGAAACTCCTGGTCAGGCAGGAAAGGGGGCATCCGAGCAAACCGTTACATTATTTCATCTTCTCTCCATTCTACTGATGAGGACCCAAAGCTCAGGAAGTATTTCTAAGAAATACTTGACCCGTGTGGGTGTCATCCTGCAAACTGAAAGGTCGCTGGTTTGATTCCTGGTCAGGGCACATGCCTGGGTTCCAGGTGCGTACAAGGGGCAACCAATCCATGTTTTTCTCTCACATCAATGTTTCTCTCCCTCTATTTAAAAATAAATAAACAATTTTAAAAAATCAAGTACCCAAGTAACTCATTTCCCCAAGTCGGACTGCCTGTACATGACAGAGCCAAATTCAAACCACAACACGTTACTGAGACTGCAGTCACTCCGATATCATAATATTGTTGAAACTGAGCTTGTGACTGTCTAATACAATAACGTGGAAGTCAGGAAATTTGGCACGTCTTGTCTTTTCTCATCGAGCATTTACTGAGGATAGGATCATTTAGCTAGCATCTTTTTCTGAATACAAAAGTAAATTTAACAGTAAGTCACCCGTGAAAGCTGACTGAATTCCGAGTCCTCCAAGGGCTGCACGAGGGGCAAGCCTGGGCTGTACGACGCCCGTCCTGCTCAGGGGGACAACGGCGCGGCCCCCGTCCTGTGGAGGGGACCGGGGAGCCAGTGCGCAGACTGGCCCACGGAGCAGCAGCCTTCCACATAATTCACCCCCGCATTTCACAAACTTTCAAGGGTGAATTAAATAGTTTAGAATGACTCTAAGTTGTTTTTTTGAAAATCTCATAAATGCTACTTCAGTGACTGCCAGACTAGCTTTTGAAATTTTTGCCATTCTGCTAAACGAGGAGGCTGTCAAATATAAGGGAAACCAGATATGTTCCCTTCTATTCTCAGTCTCTGTATATTTCTAATGACCCAGTGACTCAGCCACTAAGCAATTTTATGACAGATTTCATCACCCTCACACTCAACGCTTCCACGTCAGCCTCCCCTGCTGCGTGGTCGAAGAATCTTACATTAATTTCATCAGGAAAAGTTCAAGCCTACTCCTGCCTGTTTGGATTTCCGTTCATCCACAAAGGATTTACTAAGCTTTCAGCTATGCAGACGCTGGGGAATCCAACGACGATGACGTACATCCCTAGGAGTGACCTAGCAGGACAAGGGGGACAAGTTACTGAGATCCTGGGCCACAGGAGGAACACCCTAGCGTTCTACAGGAACCCCCAAGGGGCACATCAACCTGCCCTGGGAGGGTATCATAGATTCTCTCAACCTGAGGGTGACACCAGTGAGGGCATGGGCCATTAGCACAGGCATGTCATGTGCAAAGGTCCTGAGGCAGATGACACTGGAGTGTCTGACACAGGCCAGCACCCTCTCGTACCCCACAGCCGGCTGGTCTCCCAGAACAGGCCACTGCCCTGACCCGATCAAGCACATTGGCTAGCCACTCGTCTGCAACCACCCAAAATGTGCCTCGTACATTTCCCCTAATTAGCTGTTAGTTGCCAGACTGGAGGGGCGGCTTTCCCTGCCCTCCCTGCACAAACAAAGGGACGAGGTGGGAGAGTGAATCAGGACGCTAGAGGCCTCGGGTGTCACACGAGGGAGGGACGTGTTCCAGAACAACCCCTCAGGCAGCAGCATGGATCAGTGCCGAGGTCAGGGAGAAGGGGGCTGGATTTGAGACTGGGGACAGGCAAGGCTCCTTCACTGACGGAATGCAGTCAGTTCAGAAGATGATGGTCAAGTAGAAGCGAGCTCAGAAGCAGCAGGCTCAGGGGAATGAATTCAGTTCCATACACGTCACCCGAAGTGCCTGTGGAGTGGACATACCCACCTGGACTCAGGAGGGGGTCATCAGGTACAGGTGCCACTGAAGCTAGAGAGAAGTCACCCAGGAAGCATGGAGGAGCAAGGGAAAATTTCTAGACACAGGAGGTCTGAGAGGATCTGGTTCTGAAGCCCAGCTGCCTGCCCCGAGGCCCCTCCCGTGGTCCCGGCTCCGGCCCAAGCTCACCCCAGACCTGCAGGTCGCCTGCTCCCCATCCAGCCTTTCCACACTCGGGTCTGCCCACCCGTCCAGCCTGTGATGGGAGCCTAGGAAGTCACAACGTACACTCACGAAGCACGAACTTTATGCCACTCAATGACTTGGGAGCAGGCGAAGATTTTTTATGTTAGACACTGCAAAATTATAAAGAACGAAAACTTTCATTTTATAAGAAGCTGTGACAAGACTTCGGGGACACTGTGTGCTTTCACGCCTCCTCAAGCTCTGCGTTCTCACGAGAACAGCAGCAGCCACTCCACCTGCAACCTGAGTCACACAGCGGCACTCGTTTGCTCGTCAGGACTCATCCTCGGTGGAAAGTCCTCCGCTTCTTCCAAATAAACAAAAACAGTCCTCCTCTGTCACATACAGTGCAAGTCACCCTCCCTGATTTAAATAAATCTTGAATCTTACAGCCAACTCATCTTAGACGAAAAAGCCAAGAATATACACTGGGGAAAGGCCAGCTCTTCAATAAACGGTGCTGGGAAAACCGGCTCCCAGCACAAACACAAGAAACGGGACCTTACTTGCACCACATACGAAAATCAACTCAAAATGGATTAGAGTTAAAAACTTTCTGACATGCCTTGGCAACGATTTTTCATATTTGACACCAACAGCAAAAATAAGCTGGGTGGGACTAAGTCAAACTAAAGCCTTCTGCACAACAAAGAAAACCGTCAACAACACGAACAGACAACCTACAGAAGAGAAGATAGCTGCGAAACACGTATCCGATCAGCGGTTAATATCCAAACAAGGTAAGACACTCATACAACTGGATAGCCCCCCACAAAAAAACCCCACCCAATTTTAAAATGGGCAAATGACCTGAATGCATTTTTCTGGAAACAGACACATGGCCAACACGTGTATGAAAAGGTGCTCGGCATCACTCATCATCAGGGCGATGAAATCAAAACCACAAAACCACCTCACGCCTGCCAGGATGGCTGGTGTCGCAAAGTCAGAAGTGGGTGAGGGTGCGGGGAAAAGGGAACCCGCGTGCACTGGAGGTGCTAATGCAGACCGGTGCCACCACTGTGGGAAGTAGTATGGAGGGTCCTCCAAAAGCTGAACACAGAACTGCCTTGTGACCCAGCGACCCCACTTCTGGGTGTGCGCCTGGAGGAAGAGGAACCCGTCTCGGAGGTACCTGCACTATGTACAGCAGCCGAGACAGGGGACAACCTCAGTGTCTGTCTGAATGGATGCACGTGTGACATGCGATTCACACATACAATGGCAGTCAGCCTTAAACGGAAATTCCTCCATATCCAACACGAATGCGCCTGTAGGACATGTTAAGTGAAATGAGCCAGACACAGAAAGGCAAATGCTGCATCTCGCGTGTTGAATCCTAAAAACTCAAATTCACAGAAACAGAGTGGAAGGGTGGTTACCAAGAGCTGGGGTGGGGGTTGGAGAGAACAAGGAGGTGACGGTCGAAGGGTAGATAAGACTTCCAGGTGGGTGTACGTCGTAGAGATCTGATGTAGAGTGTGCGACTACAGTTAGTATGTACCGCACACTTGAAATCCATAGGTCTTACGTAGTCTCACCACACACACCAAGAAGGTGACAAGGTGACAGATGTTAATGAGCTTGAAGGTGGTAATCATTTCACAATGCACATCCATCAAAACATCCCTTGTACATCTTAATACATGTAAGCTGTATTTGTAAATCATACCTCCATAAAGCTGGGGGCGGACCATGAGTCTTCCATTCACTGCAGGACACTGGGCGGGTTCCTTAGGCTGGGCCAGCACTTCCTGGAGCTCCACCGTTCCTGACCTCATCTGCGTGGGCTGGAGCGGCCCGCACCCACGGCGGACTCCTCTTCCCCGAGGGGTTTCCACACTCGCTCCTGGAGCCCTGAGTAACAGTGGGAACTGCAGTGGATGCTGCTGAAAGCACTGCGTGCTCTCTAGGAACGGGATGTTGAAACTGGTTTTAAAGAGAAATCAGTCTCTGCTAGGACCACAAAGCTGTCCTCCTTAAATGCTGAACAGGGCGAGCAACCTCTCTGGGGACTGTTCTTCTGTGCTGCTCTGAGTAAACTGAGAAAACTCTTGGTTTTAGACCTGCAAAGACCCACTGTCCGGGAGCAAGCCCAGGCAGCTCAGTTCCGTGTGTCCACTTCTGTACGCAGAGGGCAGGCAGGGCTGCACGGACCCCGACCTCAGCCCAGTTCCAGTGGGATTCACTTCTCCCCGAGCGTGCCTGCATGCCCGCATGTGACACACAGGGACACTGCTCAACACCAGGTGCCAGATCAAGCTCCAGCATAACCACAGCCTCCTCCCCATTTTTCTCTGTCCAGCCCAACTCCTAGCTTCTTTGTTAGCCTGACATCAAAGTATTTGATTACTACCAGTGGGAATTAAAACAGTATTTAGTGCCCCCACAATGCCTCCCAGGCTGTTTCCAGAACACTGCTATAGCCTTTAAAAGGCAAAGAAATATATATCTATAGTGTCCTAGAAATTTTGTACCCAAAAGGGGAAAAATCTATTTGATCTGTCCCAAAACACAAAACTGGAATAAAAATTTAAAAACTCACAACTAAAATGCTAGGGAAAGTAATTTCTGAGTAAGCAACATCACGTCCAGTTTGGAGAAACTTCCACTGTGATGGACTGTCCTGTCTTAAATGCAACATCTGAGGATGACAGTCTCCATGCTTCAGATCATGCTCAGACGAGTGCTGGCTTTTCAATCACAGTCACTGTTACTGTCACAGAGTGCTGAACGACCCCATCTGAATACAGCTGGCAGTGACAGGAATGTCCTGTCATGTCTTCCACATCAGCGCTGAGCGTCCCTGTCTATGTCACATTCATAGCAGGACTCCCGACCAGCAGCAGCATCGAACCCTGGGAACCCGACAGAAGGGCCGAATGACCTGCCACTCCTGGCCCAGCCTAGCACCCAGCAGTCTGCCTTCACAGCCTTCCAGGTGGTTCGGACACCTGCTGCAGCTGGAAA
This sequence comes from Trachops cirrhosus, assembly GCA_028533065.1. Classification (NCBI taxonomy): domain Eukaryota; kingdom Metazoa; phylum Chordata; class Mammalia; order Chiroptera; family Phyllostomidae; genus Trachops; species Trachops cirrhosus. Next base: position 74,832,235 of record CM052546.1, on the reverse strand, counting down.
GCCACTGCTAGAGTCCTCACCTGCCTGACATTCAAGCAGGGGTTCCTAGCCTGAATCTGTGAATCCCCTGAAATCAAAGGCAAATGTGCACATTCCTGGGGAGAAGCTGCACAGCTGCCAACATCCTCAAAGGGATGCTGAAACCTAAAAACACGTAGGTACGACTCGGGAGTCACCCAATTCAGAATTCACTTCTGCAAATAAACACCAAGCCAAAATTTTCTCCAAGCCCTTTAATAGTCACTTAAACAGTTGAGGCACAAGCAATGATAAACTGCATTTATGTTACTAGAAAGAAAATTGTGTATGACAGCTGCATGATATACCAATTATCTCATAATCTCTTCTGCAATAACATTTCATTTGCACACTCTGGACCACGGATTGATTCGACAGGGTCAGAAAGCAGGCTGACGGCCTGCTTGCCTACTACGCACACTGTACTAGGTTTTACATGTTAAGTGTGGACGGAAAGTCCTTGGGAATCTGTTAATAGAACAGCGCTGCTACCACCAGGTAAGCCTGTTCAAATGCTCTTTCCCGTCAAGTACAGATCGTGGAACCAAACACATCTCTTCCCCCAAAGGCATGCCAGTATGCACTTATTATTTCCATGTCCAAAGATTTTACGTGTACAGCACGAGCACAGGGGAACACGCCGGCAGCTACCACTCTGCTCCTATCTGGGGCTGAACACCATGTGGCCAGCATCAGCATGACTGCCTGGTTCCAGGAAACTGTCTTGCAATTATGTGCCAGGGGGCAAATTTTTTTTTTAACCTAACACAGCTGGCTTTCAAAAGTGGTACCTATTTTTAAAGCACCAAAGCTCTCATTTAAATAAGAGGCCACTGCCTCCGCAGCAAGCCTTCATCAAAGCCAGTCTTTAGCTGCAAGCCGAGTGACGAGTGACGTCCCACTAGGATGCACTCCAGTCTCCAGGGCCCATTCTTCATACCCTCCCAGATCCAAGTTAACCCCCCAGGCCCCTGCCAGTCCCCAAGGTTTCCAGGCCTGTTCTCTTGCTCTCCCCCCACCCACCTATATTCCCTCTGGCCCTATGTTCATTCTTCTCTACCTTCTGATGGCCTCTGTTCTAAACACTTGTTTGTTTGTTTGGGCAGAGGAGAATAACAGAAGTTCAGAGATGCAACACGACTTGTCCAAGGCTGGGTGGCACTCCAAAGACAGAAACTAGAGTCATATCCCAAACTCTTTCCTCTGTACCACAGCCCCTGCAAAACCCGAGGTTCAAGTAGTTTGTAGGTAAAACAAAATAAAAAGCCTAGTACACATAGGAAAAGACTTTGGGATCTCTCCAGAGATTTTTAGACAGAACAGAAGCAGAGATGCTGTTCAGTTCAACAGATCATTATTACTGCCAAAGACCCTTATGCTTAGGTCTGATACTGAATCTGTGATTGCAGATAATGTCACTATTTTGTGAATAAGAGGACCCATCACCTCCAGTATTTGCAAGTCTCCAGCCACAGGCTATACCTTATTCTCGTCACAACAAGATAAATGGATCAGATTAAAGGATTAAGGAGGTACATAAGATAAAAGCAAAGAAATGTTTTTACAAGCATATCATCTCAGTTAAAGGTTAAATTTCAGGTCAATTTACAAGAGCAGTGACAGAACCACATGATTCCAGTGAAAAACAATACGTTACAATACCTTAAAAAAATACTTTCAGAAATACTAAGCCAGGCAAGCATGCAAAATTTGGAGAATAAAAAAATGCAAGGCCTGATTGCCCCTCAGAAGGATGGATTTCATAACGCTGACACACAACCAAATGAGGAGCTGCAAGGGGCGCTTCTCTGCATCCGCAGGCCAATTCCCTCATCTCACAAGTGAGGGAAGTGGACAGGCGTTAGTGACTGGAGAAGCTGGACAGCTACATCGGGGGCACACAGAGAGCTAGTTCCCAGTGCTATTTGCAACTACATGCGTCTACACCACCAGGAGATAATATCCAGAGCACAGGAAGCCACCGCCTCCAACAAAACGTCTCCAGACTGATGCGCAGGGCGGGTGAGGCTGTTAGCACAGCACAGCAGTACATCTTACACGTCTGCAGGACTGAATGCAAAGACATGGTCTCGAAGACTTTAACACCCAGTTTTAACACAATCACGTTTCTACCCAATTTTCTGACGTGCAGCAAAATGTACTAGCTTAAAAAAAGTGCATTCTTAAGCTTTCCCCTGCTTTCAATGCCTTTCAAAACTGAGCACTGGATATTTCTGATGTACATAATATGATGTTATATGTAAATTTTAATTACATGTTTTAAGAATAAACAAAATCCATGATATTTCAGTAACTGACAGTGTATTTATAAAATGAAAAGCTCTCTATCAAAATACACTCTTCACTGGGAAAAATAAATAAAAGACGAGTGGATCTACACAAAGTAGAAGTTGACTTTGGTAGATTTAGTGTAGGACAGTCCATACCAAGCCTATTTGCCCTTATTCCCCCAGAGCTGCTCATCTTCCAAGTTAAGATTTTAAAAACATGTTTAATGGAGATTATTATGTTGACATTTGTTTCTCATTCCACATCATCTTCAGCCAAGCTCTGAGCACTCACAATTCTCTGAAAGAAGAAAAATATGTTTAACTCTTACAAAGTATAAGGATTTAATCAGGTTCAACAAACATGCCCTTTGTTTGAATAAAAATTTAAAAAAAGAAATGCCCTTTGTATTCCAAGAAATAGATCTAAGTAAAGTTTACCCATTCTGAGATTTCAACATTAAACACTTTATACATTATCATCTAAGGAAATAATGATTGTAACTACTGTCAGTCTCATTTCAAAATTCAAATGAACAAAGGAGGCATACCATTTTATTGTGCTACATGTTAGCCAATTACATAACTGAAATGAAAATGAATTCAAGGTCTCTCTTTATTCCTACGTAAACTAAAAATACTGATGAGTGCTAAGAATGCTGATCATTCTATGCTGCAAATATTTCCCTTTTTGGCCTGGAAATGCTCGAAATCATTATACGAAGAAGGAATACAGTATTCTCAAATTAGTACTTTGAAAACAACATCTCCAGATAACATGAGACAAGTTAGCTGAGTGAAAAAGGTCATCTTTACAGAAAGGAATTAAGGCTTCATCCTGAATTCATCCACATTTCAAGACATCACATCACCCTCAGGTCAATTGCCCAAAGCTCTGCAGAGCACGCTGCTTTTCAAAGTGCAAATAACGTTAAATAAAGGATTCCGATACAGGCGGGGAACCACATCAGTCAAAATAAAAAGGATTAAGACCAACTCCTTGGTTTTTCAACCCTCTCCCCTAATAAATCTCTGGGATCTGTCTTTTCTTTTGTCCCTTTCCAGTTTAGTGGAGTAAAGATCATTTTGAAGAATTACACAGTCATTTTAGTAAGTTTTTAATCATACCAAATGTAGAAATTAAAACATGTTAACAGATATGCCCTTCCAACAAGTAAATTCACTCGGGCTCCTTGGAAAGGATTAAAAATGAACAGCATGCGCTTTACGCAACACTTAAGTTAGGGGTTGTGTACACAAATGGTGTAACCTTTTGCCCTATTCAATAGGGATTCAGGGATGTAGTGAAATAATGCCGAACCCAAACCGCACCCTGGCAGACATGAGGCGCTGGGGCCTTCCGACAAGGGATGTCAGAGGGGTCCAGGGCCTTTACGACCTACTTGCCAGGCTATGCCACGCCGGCCCCTCTGTCATACCTCGGACCTGAATGCACGGTCGCACATGAGAGGAGGCAGAAACCAGTCAGAAAGTAGTTGAGAATGGCCTAAATTCTGGGATTGGAATACTATGGTCTGACGTAACTCTCAGAGACACACTTCCTGATCCATCTCTTGGACACAATCACTAGATCTTATTCCCAGTCGCCTGGATGTTTTCCACTAGAGAAGAAAATTCCAAGCACTATTGTCTCGAATACTCTTTTCATTATATGGATGAGTTTCATGATTCCACCATTTCACTAGGCTCATTTTTAAATGCTAATGTCCCTAAAACATTGAATTCTCAGGTTCTACTTTTATCACATAACGTTTCAAATCCTTACCTGACTAATTGTGGGAAGCTTAGTCAGAAGCATCTGGAACACCGGCGGTGGGAGCGTTTGCTGCAGCACCTGCAGCAACTGCTGCGGCTGTCCGCACACGGCGATCGCATTGGTCAGGTGGTCCACGCCCTTCTCATACTCGCCTGGACGGTTGACATGAAAAGACACATAACCTGAAAAGCCTCTGCCTTTGTCAAGAATTCAACTCTAGAGTCTTCACTGTAATCTAATTCAATACAGACCAAAAACACCATGCAAGTAAGAACTTGGAAATAGCCCTGGTTGTTGTGGCTCAGTGGACTGAGCACTGGCCTGAGAACCAAAGGTTGCCTGTTTGATTCCCAGTCAGGGCACATGTCTGGGCAGTGTGGGGTGTGTGAGAGACAATCACACATTGATGTTTCTCTCCCACTCTTTCTCCCTCCCTTCCTCTCTCTCTAAAAAATGAATAAATAAAATCATTAAAAAAAAAAAAAGAACTTGGAAATAATCTACAGTGCATCGTATAACTGATATTAAGAAGCCACTAACAAGGACGGGCCAGACTGTTTGCACTGATATGAGGTATCTCCAATACACATACAAAAGGGGGAAAATTAAGGTGCAGAAACTTCCACATATATTACTATTTATACAGCCAGAATATTTCTGAAAGATTACATAAGAAATTGCTAACAATGGAACACCCTTCTATGAGAAGAGAGAACAGGAAGTTGGGGACTGAAGCAGAGAGAAAGAGCCAATTTCATCTTTAAACTAATCCCTTATACTGTATTACCACATGTTAAGTTAAAAAATACGTGTTAAGTGATATTATAAGCAAAATGGTCATACTAATAGAAGTGGCAGGAAGAAACAGGTAAAAAAATAGTGATTATCTCTCAGTAGTAGGATTTACTCTTTTTATTTACCTACAAATTTCCTGCAATAGTTGTACTACTTTTGAAAGAAAAAAAAAATTACATCAGGTATATAGTTTTTGAAGGTTTATCCAACTGAGTAAGTACCTAAGAGGTGGCCCCTGTCCTCAGTTAATTTCATGTGAAATCAAACTCCAAAGATTGCCCTAAATTCTCAGAGCAAATGAATTTTACACTATTAAATATGATTTAAAATTAAGTATTCTATACAGAACTTTTCAACGCAGGAAGTCCTTTTAATGTACGTTATTAAAAATCCTCTATTAGAAATCTTTTTTATTACAAATTTTTTAGAGCGGTTCAAGGTTCACAATAAAATTAAAAAGAAATTAGATTTTCTTTAAAGCAAACAAACAAACCAACCAACCAACCCCCCTGGCTGGTGTAGCTCAGTGGGTTGAGTGCCAGCCTGTGAACCAAAGGGATGCTGGTTCGATTCCCAGTCAGGGCACACGCCTGGGTTGCAGGCCAGGTCCCCCAATTAGGGGCATGCGAGAGGCAACCAATCAATGTTTCTCTTGCACATCAATGTCTTTCTCTCTCCCCCATCTTCCCATATCTCTAAAAATAAATAAATAAATAAAACCTTTAAATATTTTTTTTGAAAGCAGAACTCAGCAAAGAAGCATTAAAAATAAAATAGAAAACCTAAAATACAAGACTTGGGTGTTCTGCACAGGCTTGCACTCCCATCAAAAGACTCAGTAATGGCTCCACTGACGTGAAAATTAAGGTGCCGCCTGGCCACAAAATGCTCATTTCAGTCATTGACTTACAGGCACCAAAGGGAATTAGATGGTTGACTGGGGACAGTAGAAGTTTTGGTATTAAGTTAGACATCTTTATGAGCATGAAGGACAAAATTTACTTGAAAATGTGTTTGCGTGAATTGATGTATCACAACATGTATGTTTAGACACAGGTATTACGTGGAAACGGCTATTGGAGTGGTATGTGTGGAACACAGGGGATCACTGAGACACCTCCCAGATCTCCAAATCCACTGCAAACTGTGTGTGAGCAACTGCAGCCACTCAGTGCAGGTGAAGCCGTTTCCTCTCTGCACATGCAGCCTGACCCCAGTCACACAGCCTGAGATGAGATCTTCCTCAGTTAAAGGAACACACTTAAGGAAAATGCCTGGATGAAGGAGAACCTGTCAAGCAATGAAGTTCACCACCCAAACTGCTTATGCTTCCCCACCACCTGGCTTGCTCTGATACTGACCTGTACTTTGATCCTCACCATCTGAGTCTTCTACCTCTGGCTGGCTTGGCAGTTTCCACCGAAAGAAAGCAAGCTTGGCAGCTGAGTTAAGTAATTCTCTGGGTGTGCTGGGCTGAAGTGTAGGACTGAACTTGGACAAAAGATCAACTGTTCCCTGTCCGTCCTTAACCTGCCCCATCACCATGGGTAGCTGTCCTCAATCTGGATCTAACAGCTCAAATCAGACAGACAGAGGGCCACAGTGCACAAATCTCCAAGGTAATCCAGATGTAAGTAGTAAGGGGTACACTATATTCTACTATCTTTATGTTAGTAAATTAATTTAAAATGTTTGTATTTTGGGGGAGTTAGACAAAAATTTTGGTAGTATAGACATCTTTATGAGCATGAAGAACAACATTTACTTGAGAATGTTTGCATAAACTGAAATATTACAATCCTTAAAAACAGATTATGAATCACTACACATGCAAAATTTTCTTTTCAGATATTAAAGTAATATAATTACCCTGACTGGTGTGGCTCAGTTGGTTGGGCATCATCCCACAAAGAGGAAAGTTGCCAGTTCGCTCTTGGGTCAGGGCACATGCCTGAGTTGCGGGTTCAGTCCCCAGTTGGAGCGTAAGCAAAAAGAAACATCAATGTTTCTCACCCTTTTTTCCCTCCCTTCCTCTCTCTAAAATTAATAAAGTCATTTTTTAAGTAATATAATTATAGCCTCTCAAATAATCCTTGTGAGGATTTCAGTGCTCTATGATTAAACCTCACATTTTTCTTATTTGTATTGGAAAAAAAAGCCACGCAATTATTTTCTGTTAAGTCATTTTTCCATTTTTTACTTAAGTATTATCACCTACTTCACAATCCAAAGATAATTACTTCCTCAAAAAAAAGTTATTTTTGATTTTTAAAAGATTTATTTAATTTTAAAGAGGGGAAAAGAGGAAGAGAAACATCCATTGGTTGCCTCTTGCACACCCCCAACTGGGGTCCTCGCCCACAAGCAAACCCAGGCATGTGCCCTGACTGGGCACTGAACCAGTACCCTTTTCGTTCACAGGCTGGCACTCAATCCACTGAGCCACACCAGCCAGGGCAAAAAGTCATTTCTTGAGAAAGATACAACAAAAGGTAAAGTTGGTTTGTCACTATCTTAAACTTTTAATCTGTTCTCATAAAAGAAACAAAAAACCAAAAGCATACAGTGAAATACTGTCTTTATCGCTTACGATACAGTGATGAGAGTAAGAAAAACTTGAAGCTTTAAAAAAAACCCTCACCCCATGACATGCTGAGAGAGGAGAAGGGAGGGAGCAAGAGAGGGAGCGAAACATCGATGTGTGAGAGAGAGATCTACAAGTTGCCACCTGTACATATCCGGACTGGGGACTGAACCCGTGACCTTGCAGTTTATGGGACAATGCCCAACCAACTAAGCCACACTGGCCAGGGCAAAACTTAACACTTTTTAAATTAATGACAGCAACTACTTTAAAGCTACTTTTGAGAGAAGAGCTAATTTAACACTAAAAATATCTGTAAATACTTTAAGACTAAATTACTAAACGAATTAAAGTTCTCACATTTTCCAATCTGATTTCAATTTCCTAATAGAAATTTTTTTAAGTATTGTGCAATGACTCTATTCTCTAAATTACTTAAAATGGCCCCATTTGTAAAGATTATTCATTATCTTCTCTATATCAAGTGAACATAAAACTCACTCAAAATGTATTGACACAAGAAACATTAATTTCTAGAGGCAGTCTTAAATAACACTATCCTCACATTACTAAATGCCTAACAGCTTGTCTTGAAACACAGTCACACACTGCCTAACGACAGGGCTGGGTTCTGAGAAATACGTCGTTACGCAATTTCATCAGTGTGCGAGCATCAGCGTGCACTTACTTACACACACCTAGATAGATGGTAGAGCTTACTACACATCTCCCATGCTACAAGCCTGTACAGCAGGTTACTGTACTGAATACTGTAGCAATCAACTGTAACACAGTGCTAAGTATTGGCATATCTAAACATAGAAAGGTATTGTAATTTTATACAACTGGCAACGCAGCAGGTTTTGTGCAGGAGAAAAACAAAAGCTTAATTGAATATATATTGCCTGTATTCCCGAGAGATCCAACAGAATGGAGAACCTCACTAAGGTGGCTGAAGCTACCCCCTTAAACACCCTCTTCAGCAGAAGACAGAAGAGGATGAAGGTGGGGAGAAGTCGGTTATAGGAGATGACCAGGAGAAGCACAGTAAACAAGGTAAGATTATTATAGACTGAAGTCACTGTCTTCTGCACTGGTGAGTTTCTAGAGGTAAGGTCACCCCCCTTCCCAGTACAAGGAAGGAGACACCCTGACAAGGGAGAGTTCCCTTACACATGTAGCTGTTTTTCACATAGGGCAACTTCTCCTTCGTTTTCAGAGCTTCTCCCAGGTCAGTGTTTCTTAAAACTACCCAGCCTAAAATAATCCTTATGCCGAAGAGACGATTTGGGGCGACAAATCCTGTTCCCTACAGTTTAGACCAGGCATGACAACAAACACATAAGTAATGTGTTGCTGAAAAAGTCCTGCTGCCTAGCGGCAGGTACAATGTTCCTAGGCAACAAGAAGTTTTCAGCTCCATTATAATATTAGGGGATCAGTGTGCATATGTAGTCCACCCTTGACCAAAACGTCATTCATTACGTGACAACAACGCAAGACTGTATGTATTTACTAATTTATTTGAAAAGATTTTATTTATTTTTAGAGGGAGGGGAAGAGAGGAAGAAAGAGGAGAAAAACATGGATTAGTTGCCTCCTGCATGTCCCCAACTGGGGACCTGGCCCACAACCCAGGTATGTGCCCTGATCAGGAATGAAATTGGCAACCCTTGGATTTGCAGGCCAGCGCCCAACCCACTGAGCCACACCTGCCAGAGCACAAGACTGTATTTAGTTAGAAGTCAGAATAACTCTTTAAGAAATAGCTGTACTGAAACAGAGCCCTAACACCAAAGCCGGAACCTGGTAGTTTTCCCCTAGTTTTTAGTGTCTTCTGGGAGGTAATAGCAGGCCTCCTCCACAGCACCCCGGAGACCCCAGCCAGGCCCGAGAGCCAACAAGAGTCCAGCTGGCCCTGCGGTGGCCAGAACCCAAACCCACCTGTGGTGGGGCCTTTGTGCACAGACCCGCCCTATGGTCAGGACCCAGAAGCAGGCTGCCGCACCCAGATCTCAGCCCACGACCCAGCCCACCTGGAATTCCTTTCTGCTTCCTCTCACCTTCCCCATTCCTCCCTAGATGGCTTGGTTCCAAGGCTATCCACCCAAGACTCCTGAGTTAGAATACACAGTACGTGCAGTTTCTCCTTCTGCCCCTCTAAACTCACCCCGAGTCTTCACTCAGGGAGATGGACCCGAGCCTTGTCTCCAGTCCTGTCTGGCTGCCTGCCAGGTAAACCTTGTCCTCTGTGGAAGACCTGCTGCCCCAGAACAGTGTCTTCTCTGTGCGCCAATGGGCACCAGAACCACCCGGTTTGGTAACAACAGTACACCGAAAAAGCCCCTTATCGCCAAAAACTTACATCAGAGGGAAGAATTCTACCTAGTTTTCTAGTCTTTTAATAACTATTGAAGAAAATTACATCAGCTCTACAGTATCACTTGTGCTAAAAGGCCCATGATACCAAACCTAGATTTAATATCTGATCTAACTGCATTTCCAACCTCTCCCAGAAACATAATCTTAATGAACCAGCCTGCAATTTTCTGCTCAAGAACCAGTAAAGTACTCTGTCATCTAGGCTCTTCCCCAACCCCACAGAGAAAAGCAATCTGCATGGTAAGAACCCTTCCTCTCTCTCCCCGCAAAGAAAAGATGTCCCCAACAAAACCCTTTCTTTTCTTTCACTAACAGCTCCCACGCCCCACCCTGCTTCCTATAAAAACCTTCCATTTTGTACAACCCCTTGGAAAGAGCACCCTTCTAGTTGCTAGATGGGATGCTGTCCTATTCATAAATTGCTTAATAAAGCCACGTAGATTTCAAATTTTCTTGGTTGAATTTTGGTTTTTTACATGACTATTACCTTGGGCTAGTAACTCTTCACCAAGCTGTATTTCTTCAAGGAAGAATTTCTGAACAGCTTCAGCATCTTTAAGGTCAGGTAACTAGAAATAGAATATTCAATAATTGATAACAAAATTATGTCAGGGGACATAACCAATACACAGAAAATTATACCACTAAAAATAAAACCAAAAGTTGAAATTTACTCTTCAACAAAACTCAAGGATTAGTTTAGTATGTGCATTGAAATAAATGTAAGAAAAAAAATTTATTGATCAAACTGGTATTGAACAGTTCTTAGAAAGCTGTGAGTCAAACCTAAAGTAAAATAGGAATACAAAAACCTCTACCATAAAATACACACATTACCATTTTTTGACCATCATTATCATAGATTTTTATGTAAGTGTAATCAACATATTCTTCTACTCCACCATTATTTTGTATAGATTTTACACGCTCTGAATGATTACTTTTAAATGGTAATAGAATGTACCACTGAGGAATATATAGTTGCATAATCATTGTTGGGCATTTGAGGTACTTTTAATTTTTTGCTATGACAGTTTTAAGCAGCTTTACTTAAGTAAGTTTGCATTTCTGTGTTTTTGTTTTACAGTTTGCTACATATTACCAGACTAAATGATTATGATAATATATAATACCATCAGCTACTTAGCTTGTCTTTTTAAAAATGTAAACTATTAAAAGTTCCTTTTTATTTAAAACCCTAGAGTTCTACTACTGTAAGGTTTTGGTTCTTATATCACTCCCATTATCCAACATGGGTGAAAAAGATTTTAATTTCTGAAAATGAAGGCATCTCTCATTGACTACCCCAACCTACAGCAAGAATTTGATCATACTTGAATCTAAAAATACACAGATACGTGTCTTTAATATACCTGTTTCCTACACCCTTGAATGACTACTAATAACGTAATGAACACATCTCAGAAAGGTAGTTTAGACACAACAGCACAAGTTAAGTGGTTGTCTCTCAGTTACTAACTTCACTACTACCATCATGCCCAGGCAGTTTGCTGCACTGATTACAATGGTTTCAAAATAACAAAATGTAACATTTATCCATTAATTTTTTTCTTGCCTCAACTGGCTTCAAAAAGAACCACTCCTGATCCAGTAGTCCAAGTCCTGGGAATCCAGACAATGGAACTAATGTCAATAAAACAGAAAAGCTATATTCACAGTGATTAACATTTACTTACTTATTTACTTACACATGTCACAGACATTTTTTTATCAAGCAGATAAACCTATGTGGTCATTTAAAATAATCATGAACACAGGATCTATGAAAAGAAAAAAATGAATAAAAAGATTTGTATCTACATTTATATATTACGACTAGGTGAAAAAATGTCAAGTGATAAGATTCTGGATCAGTGGGTACGAATAATCTTATATAACTTTTGAAATGAATTGCACGTGGTTCTTCTAAAGAAAAAAAATTAATAAATGTTTTACTTTATTATTTTGAAGCAGCTGAGTGATGTCTGAGCCCTCTGTTTTAAATGTCTTCTGGAGACTACCACCTTAGTGCCCCTTAAATACTGCTCAGACAATAAGGTATCTCCTATTATGGCCAAAAAAAGGGAGGGGCGGGGGGAAATGAAGGACTGGATGGATAATCTACACTGAACTCACTTAACTATTCCTAAAAACAACAAGCTATAGTTTAAAATAGATCATCACGCTAGCTTTCTCAAAATATATACTTGTAGAGTTTTAAGTAATTATTTCTATAAAGTGTATAATACAGGGGTGGGCAAAGTAGGTTTACAGTTGTTCACATGGAAAATACAATAATAATAATAATACAAGGATAAACTGTTTCTCCTACTCACAACTGGAAATCTACTTTTGCCTGCCCCTGTACCATTCACACGAAAAACAGATTAAGTATTACCTTGGAAAGTCCAGCTCTCTCTTTGGCAAGCTTTTGTTTCTTTCTTCCTGTAAGAAATGAAATATGTTCATTTTGTCATCAGTAAAATGAGAATCAAAATAAGTCTAAATGCTGCGGCAGTCATTCATTCTCTTTCCAAAACATGACTGGGCTCTCAGGTCTCCTTGTAACCCATTGGTCAGGTCACACAAATAGTTCAGGGCAAGGAGCTCCAGGCAATGTCACATTTCTGGGCAGGGGCTTTTGGATCAGCCATTTACAAGATGAGACAGCTCTAACAGCTGGGTCTCTTGAGTAAATTACAAGAGCAAGCCTTCCCTCTCAACCTACCCAGGCCATGAAACATGAGCAAGAATTAAGCCACCACTATTAGGGAGTTTCATTACTGAAGTGTAACAGATTCTATTTATTGAATATTGAATACTGACTGGCATTCTTAAATGGGGGTAGGGGGACTCAGCATTTGAGAAAGTTTTTTTTAATTTTTTTATTTATTGATTTTTTGAGAGAGAGAGAGGAAAAGAGAGAGGAACATCAATTTGCTGTTCCACTTATTTATACATTAATTGGTTGGTTCTTGTATGTTTCCTGATGAGGGATTGAACCAGCAACCTTGACATATTGGGACAATGGTCTAAACCAAGCTATCTACCCAGCCAGGGCAAGAAAGTCTTCAGAAAGAGAAAGAAAAAGAAAAAGAAATAGGGAAGGGAAGAGAAATAGCCCTGGGTGGTGTGGCTCAGTAGATTGAGTGTCCACCTGGTTCAATTCCCAGTCAGGGCACATGCCTGGGTTGCAGGCTGGGTCCCCAGTTGGGGGCATGTGAGAAGTAATTGATAGATATATGTCTCACACATCGATGTTTCTATCCGGTATTTCTCCCTCCTTTCCCCTCTCTCTAAAGGTAATAAAGAAGAAAGAAGAGAGAGAGAGAAGAGAAAAGAAAAAAAGAGAAAAGAGTTTACACATTTGACAAAAACGCCAGATTTCTAATTCAACTACTGCTGGCTAAATGCGGAAAACAAACCTCTGCCTACAGTCTCTAAGATGTTTTGTTTGTTTTTCTCTTCTGTTTGGAACAGCAATATTACATGTCAGGAGTTAAGAGATGTTTAAAACCTTAATTGTCATTTAGTCAACCCTTACAACCAAACAGGACACTAACAGCATTTAAACTGCCAGTTAATCGCACACCCACGTGAAGGTGCTGGCACAGAGGAAGCACAGACTTTGTTTATAGGCCCGCTCTTCCACTCACTAGCAGTGCGGCCTTGGACAAGTTACAGTGACCTCACCCCACTTTCTTCCTATGCAAAACTGGTCTAAGAACAGTACCCGCGCTAGTGCTGTGAGGATAAAATGAGTTACTGTGGGCAAAGTATTTTTTAACCGTGCCTGGTTCAGTAACAAACCATATAAGCATTTGTTATTGATAGAGTTCAATACTAATTCCTGAGCTAAAAACTACCAGTGACACAGAATAACCATGTGGCATTCCTAAGGTAAGGCTCTAATACTTATTACTTGGATGACCTCAAGCACATAAATCCCTACCTTCCAAAGACAAAGCTCCCTTAACTTTACTACTGTGAGAACAAAGCCATAATAAAGCAAGCAAACGTGCTCCATAAATCTGAATCCCAATCATAAATGAAGAGGAAGTGTGACCTGGTCGCCTCGTAATTTACTGTGGTCAGGGAGCCTTCTTTTCTCATCTAACCTTACAAACTCGCTTTAACCACACCAGTGTCTCTTGCCAACCCTCGCCCCCATAAAACAAAGTGCTACTATTACATGGTTTAATACAATTTTAGAAGTTTCAACAGCAAAATACAGGTTAAAGTTGATCTTACACAGTAATTTGAAGACTGCCTCTTTTTCCTAACAAACCGCCTTTCCTAGGTGTTCATCACTGGGCAAGTAACTGTGGGGAAAAAGAATACGTAGCATTTTCTACCCTCAACTTGCTTAAGAGTTTCGTTTGGCCCTCTTTAGGCAGGAAACAGTAAACAACACCAGGCTATGTTACCTAATTCCTAAGTCTCACAGCACAGACTAGTGCTGCGACAGAACGCCAAAACTAGAAGATGGAAGGAAGACTTCACAGAGGAAACTGACGTGAAGGCGAGGAATGGCTGGGTGCTAAGGTAAGCACTCGGTAAGTTTTAGATACTAGATGCCAGGACAGTATTCTAAATATATAATTAGCTTATTTAATCCTCACAGTAACATGAAGACATGTACTATTATCATCCCCATTTTACAGATGAGAAAATCGACCCAGGTCACAACTAGTTAAGAGGTACACTGGTACTCAAACCCAGGCGGCTGCATTGCACAGCATGTGCACGCACTCCGGCATTACTCTAAGCTGCCTCTAACTGCTGTAGAACTGAAAATGTTTCCATCAAAATAAAAGGCACCCCAGAAATGAACATGGTAAGTTTGTGGAATAAACAGAGAAATACCAAAGCTAGAATTTATGCAAAATGATAAAAATGGTTAAAAAAAAAAAAGCAGTAGACAGAAACTCAGTTTCCATTACTACCCACTTTTATAACTGCTCTTTTACGGGTGGAGAGGAGTGTGTTGTTGCTGAATGTTGGATACAATTACCAACTTTAAAGATTGCTTAATTGCTTTAATTTCTAGCAATAAGACTATAATTCTGGCTTTAGTTTCATAAGACAACTTGTTACATTAACTTATTTTCAGATACAGTATCTCTATGATAAAGGGACAGATGGTAACAGACTAGCAAACCAATCAGCAAAATCAGGCCTTGACTGAGTATTGGCTAGAAGTCTCAAGGGCTATTGTGTAAGCCTAACAGGTTAAACCGTCTACTTTTAAAAAATACATATTAAAGAGCTGGCTGGTGTGGTTCAGTGGACTGAGCACTCGCCTAGAAACCACAAGGTTGCCAGTTGACTCCCCATCAGGGCACATGCCTGGGTTGCAGGCCAGGTCACCAGTTGGGGGCTGGGGGTGTGCAATGTGTCTCTCCCTCTTCTTCTCCCTCCCTTCCCCTCTCTCAATCAATCAATCAATCTTTTAAAAATAAAATTAAAAATACAGAAAAAATATAAATTAACAAGAAGTCCCAAATCTAAGTCATTGTAGTATCATTCATTTAAACAAGATTACTTAATATATTTTAAAATGATGAATCACTTTATACAGTACTGTATAAATAAAAACACACCTGTGGTTAGCATAATTTGGAAGTCAATTTTCACTTATTAATGATTAGTTGAATTAATAAAAATTATGCTACAACAGGCCTCATAATCTGCTATTGCTAATGAGACACAAAAAATCCAAGTAAATTAGAATCCCTGATCTAATTCCAAATCTTATTTTAAACTTAAAGCCTCTTTTCCTAAAAAAAAAAAAAAAAAAAAAAAAAGAGCTAACAAGCCAAAGTGAACCATCTGAGAAACTCTGCAGATACAACTTTCTATTAGAAATTAGACTATAAAAACTCAAAATTAACTAAACTGAATTTAATTACACAAATGCAAGACACCCTCAAATTCTTAAAGATCAATCATACAATTATCTTCAATCAGATTACAAAACTATTTTGGATTAACGTTTTAATTGCTTAAGAAATATTGAATAAATTATATTCATAATCAATCTTCAGCATTCATCAATTAC
Source organism: Trachops cirrhosus (assembly GCA_028533065.1). Taxonomy (NCBI): domain Eukaryota; kingdom Metazoa; phylum Chordata; class Mammalia; order Chiroptera; family Phyllostomidae; genus Trachops; species Trachops cirrhosus. The sequence continues at coordinate 74,816,330 of CM052546.1, read as the reverse complement.
TACAGGCCAGACCCCTACTGAACTCCACCTTTAATATACCATTTTACAAAAGTGAAACTAAAACCTTGAAGTAGGTTGCCCAAGGTTACTCAGCTAATAATTTAAACCTGACCACTTAAATCATTAGGCTACTGCTCAAGTAAGAAAGTAAATTAATGAATTAAAGATGGAAAATAAATTTTGAAAACGCCAGGTTTCTTAATCTAAAATCATAGTTTTTATTTCTTCAACCAAAAATTAGTTTCCTCAAGGTTTCCAACAGTAAGGATCGCAGTGTTCCCAAAGGAGAAAGGGTTAATCCATTCTAAACAGAAATATGCATCCGCACCTACTTTTGAAACTATAGGAAATTGGTCAAAATTCCAATAGTTACACTTAAGGCCAGCATTAATGGAGGAACCTTTCCTCTGTCAGGAACGGTGGTGGACACTTCAAACATCTTAATCTTCACAAAATCAACGAGAAGCAAGTGGCATTGCCTGACCTGGCTTTACAAACTAAAAAAAAATAAGATTCAGAAATCCCAAGATTATGCTGCTAACCTGTGACTAAACGAGGCCTGGAAACTCAGTGTCAAATCCAAAATAGCATTCTTTCCATTAGTCTACCTAACCTTAAATTAAATAAATTACTTCTTTGTCTCTGCCCGCCTAAAACGTAAGAGATTGGGAATTCGCTGTCACACTGTAGATGGTATGAGGTCAGCGTGGTCCAATGCAGAAGTCACTAGCCACACGTGGCTACTGAACACATCGAGTTTAAAGAAATCTTATGAAACAGAATAATCACTTTGTACTTCCTGAGCTTCAATAACTTACATATCAAATTTAAATTCAATAACTGTTTCAGCAACCTAGATAGGTTACAAACTATTTCTTATTCCAACAAATTTGCTCTTCTATTGTTGCAAGCGAGTGTGCCTCCAGAATTCAAAGATCACAAAGTTGTGGTGACATGATTTCCCTCTCGTGAAAAATCCTCTTAGAAGATGTCGCAGGTATGAAATAAGACTGAGCCACAAGAGAAGCGCAGCCCTTTGGACTCTCCTGCAATTTCTATAGCATTCACTCATATCTTGGAAGCACTTAGAGTGAAGCTACCAAGAGGGTTTAAGAATGCAACGACGATACTGCGTCGTATTTGCGGACTTGGGCTCACCCAAAAACTCGTAAAATATAAAAAACGAGACTTTCCAGTTAAAAATAGGTTTTAAAAGGTGAACGCCAAAAAAAGAAACCCACGCTCCCCACAACACACGCCATATATTTTAACACAAACAAGAGTACGTTTTTACGACAAAAGTGGGGAAAACAAAATGGGAAAATCGTTCCCATTCCACCAAAATGGAGGGATCAAGCAGGGAAAAGAGCAGTCCTGGGGGCGCGCGACAGCGCCGACACCTCTTTCCGGTTGGTGGCTCCCCGCCCCAGGCCCTGAACACCACGCGGCGGCCCGGCGCTCCCGGCCCACCCGGCATGGAGGGAGCACAGGTAGAGCGGCGATCATGGCGGGAGACAGCAGGCTCGGGGCAGGGGGCCCACTCACGTTCTCGCAGCCTGTTCTTGAAGTTGGGGTCACTCCGTCTCTTGCGGTCGAAGTAGATGCAGTACCCGATGAAGAGGGCCCCGCACACGCCGGCAGCGATGGCGCTGTTCCGGCCCACCATCTTTTCTCGACCGCAGTGAGGGGTCGGCAGTCGAGGGGGCCAAAGAAGAAGCCGTTGGCCACGAACCCTCGAAGCGGAGCGCACCGCACTGCTCAAACTGGCGCTCGCTGCGAAGGAAAAGGAAAGGCCGAGCGCGCCATTTCCGGCCCCGTCACCCGAGGCCCTCGGGCAGTCCGCGGCACTGCCTGAGCAGAAGCCACCACCCCCCGCCGCCCCCACCTGACAGTCTGGGCTGCCTGGGCGGAGGCCCCCGGACCGCCCAACGCAGTGCCAGCGCGGAGGCGCGCGAGACGCTTCTGCGTCTGCGCGGGGGGGGCGGCGTGGGCGGGGTCTCTGAGACGCCTGCGGCGGTGTGCGGCTCTGGGTCCAGTGTGCGAGAAGTCAGGCACGTACGCTGGACTGGAGCTCGCGGGGGTGGGAGGTTGCTGACGTCAAATGTTTCACTTTCTCTTTTGAAATGCTGCCAGCTGCAACATCTTTGTAGTTCAGTCACAACCCATCGTGCAAATAGTACCGTAACTAGTTATTCAGTTTCAAAAGAATGTTACAATATGGAGTCCGGAGGGGAAGAAAAATAAAATGCAGCAGTGCTAGAAAAATATAACCGGTAAGAGAGATTGAAGGAAAAAAGAAAACGTGAGTAGTTTTATAGCCACACGAAACATTATATATGTGGGTTAAATTTTAACCCTAACGGCAGAAAGCAGACAGCAGTCCAGCCCAGGGCCCTGGGTCCTCTGCCCGCTGCTGGGCCGGTCCGCGAAGCGCTGGGCCCTGAGTGACAAGAAGGTCGCTGTTTGTTAAACCTGCAGACACCTTACTTTCTTTAATCTGGACTTTGGTTTTGATTTTTTTTTCCCCGTTGACTCAAACTGGCCCTACCTAGTAATCGTTAAGGCCTCAGGACAATGAGGCTCGCTCAGCATTCAGTAAGCCTTAGAAACCAGGTGCTGGGTGAAACTAAACGTAGTATGTTGGCCTCAGTTGTTTGGGCTCCGGACCCAGGAAAGCAGAACTTTCACACAGAGCGAATCGTTGCAAAGCTGGACGGAACAACTCCCTGGCCCACCATAGAGGCCGATGCGGTGACCAAGCACGCCCCGCCCTGGCGCCCGCCGGTCGGTGGATACCGGGACCCGACTCTACTCTCAGGCACCACGAGGACTGATGTCTCCCTGTATAATTCATCCCCCGAAGCCGCTGGGAACCAGGTCTCCGAGTAGGAGCTCCCTGTGACTCCGGGCATGGCGCTATCTCCTTAATAAATCCTTTCCTGACCTCAAACTCCGGTAACGTATTCTCTGCGGCCCTGGCTGGGAGTTACGCCGAGCGGCTGGCCCAGGGGCTAGCGGACCAAGCCAGTGTGAAGCTGGGACTTCGATCCGGGTTATAACCACACTTCCTTCGGGAGTCGAGAGGGGCGGGGGTTGAGTTCAACTTTGGGTCCTACGCAGTGAAACCCGAATAAAAACTCTGGGCACGGAGCCCACGAGCTCCCAGGGTTACAACGGTGTGCCACGTGCTAGGGCAGGGGGGTGTGCTGACGCCTCCCCCCGGGAGGGGACGACGGAACCTTCCCACGGGGTACTCTCCCAGGCCTCTCTCCATGCCGCTTTCTCTTTGGCAGGTTTTGATTTGTATTCTTTTGCTATAATAAAGCCAATCATAACTACAGGACATTCCTCAGTTGTGAGTCCTTACAGTGGGTTGTTGATTCGGGGTTAGTGAGGAGCCCCAGTTTAGTACCTAGCTACAGGGAACAGTGGCCCGGGGCATCCCCTCCCCCTCCAGTTTGTGACCGCTGTCTGAAGTGAGGGTTGTCCTGTAGGGACTGTGCCCTTAACCTGTGAAGTCTGGCCTAATCCTGGGAGGTTGGTGTCAGAAGTTACTGCAAGGGTGCCTTGGAAACATTAGGCTGGAAGCTTTAACCTGGAGCCTGGGAAGGCCCTTCAGTTTAAATGACAATGAAGACCCTATGGAAGACTGGAAATTGGACCAAATGTACGTGTGCAGTGCCTGGACTGGGGCGGGGTAAGAAGGATGCGAAGGTACCTATGTACCAAAGCAAATTATTGAGATCAGAGGACTGTGCATTCTTTATACCCTGCATACAAACACCCTTTATTCTTCCCATCCCAAAAAGCCATCAGGGAACGTCATTGGATAGAGGTGTGTCCCGAGCCCCAGGTGTCCTGGAGCACAAAAGGCTTGTCCAAGGAAGGCTACACAGGTGACACAACGCCGAGAACTTGACCGTCTTGAGAACTGGAGATTACGTGGCCCCTGGATTGTAACTACCCTTCTCTGTCCCCACACTGTGCATAGTAAATACAACGTAAATGTTGAGATCACTGCTATGAGGTGCAAGAGACCAAGTGACATGTTACACAAAGTAGTTAGAGCAACATCAGCACCTTTGAAGCCCTTACCCACTACATTTCTAAGTATCTGTTGTAAGAATCCTGCAGTAGAAACAGTCTGGAAGTCCCCTAAACACTTGTTTATGAGTGGAATCACCCATGGGTTGTGGAATGACCTTGGTGGGTCATTACCAGTGTTTTTAATAAAATAACCGACACCAACACTTGTAGTTAGGACCGGTCACACGAAACTTTCGTGTCAGTCACATGCACCCGTCTGTACTGGTCACACTGTAAAATTAAAGCTACTGTAGGTCAGAGTCAGAAGAGTGTGACACCGCTGATCTAGACCAAGACCCTTATTTCACCAACCAAGATATTTAGATAGAGGCTTGTCCAAGGTCACATACAGCCCTCTGGGTTAAGAATCAGATGCCCTTACACCCTAGTCCAGGGCTCTTTATATGAAAACATGAGAAACCAAAAAAAACCCACCATGTTCAGGACACTAAAATTCTATGAATCTATAGAAATTTTTACTATACAGAATACGTAACTACATATAATGTACACTATAAATAAAATATACCCAGTAAAATTATATTCTGTAGATCTAGTCTGTGTAGTTTATAGATAATGCATCTGTATTTAAACTTAAATGGAAATATGTGCAAAAATGCTCACAAATCAAGTAATAAGGATATACTTATGAAAAACAAGGTTCTAAGCACTACAGAGGATACTTAACCATAAAAAATACTCAACCCTTGGATATAGGAAAATGGAGCTGTTTTCTACAAAGCCACATTGTAAAAATTCATGAAGTTTTCCTTGTGCTATACCAAGACAGGATTGTCAAAACAATCAGTAATAATGGTCTCCCAGTCCCCTTATCCATCCAAGGAGGATGATATGTGTCACAGATTCTGCCTGCCTCCAATCAGCCCCAGGAACCCTCTGGTTTATTCCTACTCCTCCCTACTGGACACAGACTTGGTATCTTAGCTGACTTGGTAAGATTTGTGAGCAGGGACACCAGCTGTGTCACCAAGTTAAGTCTCAAGGGAATGCAATGGTATTCTTGCTCCTTGTTGAAGTTTTATACACTGTTACTTAATCACCATTTGTATCAGACAATATTTCCTTTAAATACGATTTTTTGAAAGATTGTTTCATTCTGTGGGCAACATAAACTGAAGAATCACATGGTTTCCTGGGAGAATATCTTTCAAATAAAGAATACAAATAAAAGTAGAAACCTGTTTATAGCCAATTTGCCGAGGGCTTCAATAACCAGTCTAATCACTGGTTAACAAGAAATTAGAGCAACATTTCACATGATACTTCACATTCTTGTTTGTTAGTTATCATTAGGTTGATGAAATAACATAAAAACCCAGAACTCCAATTATCACAAGTGTAAGAGAAAGGAAGAAAAATGAGTGGCTGTTCTATAAAAGCCCTCAAACCCTACTTCTTAGGCATTGTGATTAGACCTTATCAGTATTCCCATTGTATCTGTTTAGATACTTTGACTAGGTACAATCAGTAAGAAAGTTTAATGTTTTATTTATTTTTTATTTTAGAGAGCAGGGTAGGGAAAGATAAAGATAGGGAGAGAAACATCGACTGGTTGCCTTCTACATGCACCCAGACCTGGGACCGAACCTGCAACCCCCGCATGTGCCCTAACTGGGAATCAACCAGCAAACTCAGGGCTAGTGTTTTCTTTTTCTTTTTTCTTTTTATTTTATTGTTTAAAGGATGTTTCTTTTTTTGTTCTGTAATTAATATATTTTAAAATAAAATTAATATATTTTATTGATTATGCTATTACAGTTGTCCCATTACCCCCTTCAGTCCCCTCCACCCTGCACACCCTCTCCCACCCACATTCCCTCCCTTTAGTTCATGTCCATGTGTCATAAGTTCTTTATCTTCTACATTTCCC
>CM052546.1:74791455-74809853 GCA_028533065.1 Trachops cirrhosus | reverse complement strand
TTGATCTGCCCTTCCATTCTAAATGAAAGCTTTGCTGGATAGAGCAATCTGGGATGTAGGTCCTTGCCCTTCATGACTTGGAATACTTCTTTCCAGCCCCTTCTTTCCTGTAAGGTCTCTTTTGAGAAATCAGCTGACAGTCTGATGGGAACTCCTTTGTAGGTGACTGTCTCCTTTTCTCTTGCTGCTTCTAGGATTCTCTCCTTCATTTTTACCTTGGCTAATGTAATGATGATGTGCCTTGGTGTGTTCCTCCTTGGGTCCAACTTCTTTGGGACTCTGAGCTTCCTGGACTTCCTGGAAGTCTATTTCCTTTGCCAGGTTGGGGAAGTTCTCCTTTATTATTTGTTCAGATAAGTTTTCCACTTGTTTTTCCTCTTCTCCTTCTGGTACCCCTATAATTTGGATGTTGGAACGTTTAAAGATGTCCTGGAGGTTCCAAATGAGCTTCCTCATTTTTTTGAATTCTTGTTTCTTCATTGTTTTCTGGTTGTATATTTTTTTTCTTCCTCCTGGTCCACTCCATTGATATGAGACCCATCTTTCATTCCATCACTCTTGGTTCCCCGTGCATTTTTCTTCATGTCACTTATTGTAGCTTTCATTTTTTCATCTAATTTGTGACCCAAATCAACCAATTCTGTGAGCTTCCTGATCACCAGTGCTTTGAACTGTGCATCTGATAGGTTGGCTATCTCTTGGTCGCTTAAAAGGATGGGTTCTGGGGCTTTCAGTTGCTCTTCTGTTTGAGCCATCTGTTTTGTTTTTTTTTTGGTCTTGTCTCACCTGTTACATATGAGGGGCGGGGCTTTAGTTGTTCACCAGGGCGGGGCACCCCAGCTGCTGGGTTGTGATACTTTATGTGGGGGTGGGGTCTGAGAAGAAACAATGGTGCTTGCTCCACTCTCCATGGGACTTCAGTCCCTTCCGCCACTTCCCCAGAGCAAACTGGACCTCAATGCTGCCAATTCCTGTGTGTGTGGGCCTGTGCACCCCTCGGGATCTTCCTTTTCAATCAGTGCCCCGAGGCTCTATTTCCCAGCCCCAGGACCCTGAGTTGCGCGCAGTGCCTTGCTTCACAATCACCGCCTTGCCGGGTCTGACGGTCACCACCCCCTGGCTGGGGTCCACCAGCCACCTCTTGTGTACCCAGAGTCTGTCCGCTGCGGTCTTGTGTGCCCTGGTTGCCTTACACGTGTCCAGTCCCAACACTCTATGCCCTGCCACCGGTGCCTAGCTGCCCGACTCCGCACCTCCTACTGGTCTGGATGAACGTGTCTAATTTAACTCCTTGGGTGTCCGACTTCCATACAGTTCAATTTTCTGTCAGTTCTGGTTGTTATTCTGTTCCTAAATTGTTGCCCCTATCTTGGTTGTGCAAGGAGGCACAGTGCATCTACCTATGCCTCCATCTTGGCTGGAAGTCCTATTTTTCTTTAAATTTACTTTTTAATTTAGTCTCTCATTTCAAAGTATTCTCAAAATAACTGTCTTATGTGTTAATTGTATATTTGTAACATACGCTAAAATAATACATAACCACTAAAATTCTAAATGTTTAACCTAAGTCTAAAATCATCTCTTACATCATTAGCAGTTAACATATAAACCAGTGGTAACTAATCTGCTTACATCTTAAAACAAATACTTTAAAGGTACTGTTACAATGGAAATAAACTGAAAACATTTCCCTGTTCACATACACCACCCATAAAAAATTCTGAAACTCGATACACGGGTTCACCACACTTTTATTAATAGTACTCAGTAGGAAAAAACAGTTCAGATGGCTACTTCTGTTTTTTCTGTTTCTTAGTTCGTCCAGTTTTCTTCTGTCCTTTCTTTTTCTTCTTGACAAGAACAGCTTTTTCTCCAACAAATAAACTTTTAGAATGTCCTACATTTTTTGAAGCAAAATTAAATCCCTTCTTAGGTTTACTGGCATTCTTCAAATTGGGATTTGAATTTTGTTTTAGTTTTTCTTTATTAACAGAACGCATGACTCTGAGTTTTCTTCCCATCAGTTCAGAATTATTTAACTTCAGAGCAAGATGAACAGCATCTGTATTCTGCAAAACAAAAATACATATATGTGTGTATATATACATGTGTGTATTTATATACGTGCATCAGACATACATGTACAAATATATCCATGAATATGTATTTGTATCAGACGATATACATATACACAGATATGTGTGTGTGTGTGTGTGTGTGTGTGTGTGTGTGTGTGTAAATTCCAACCAGAAACTGATCTGCAAAGAAACAACTACCTTTACTGGACCCCAACAGCCCCTACATGTGGCTCCCACATCCAGGAAGCCCAGTCCTGGCAGTCAGTGGCTGTGCTGTGATCTCCTTTCAGTCACGCTCCCCACACACTTTTCCCTATGACGCACTCAAGCTGCCTTGCCAAGTTACCAGATAAGTCACAGCCCAACAGCCTTCCTTTTTCTCACTGTGAAATGCACTTCCAACTAACTAGTCAGTCATGGGCAATCTTTTAAAAACCAACGAGCCTCTTTTGCACAAGGCTCTTTCGGCAGAAGGCCTGATGTATCAGCTGACTCTGCTTCAGTGCCTGAGGTATCGGACTACATGCCTTGTGTGGTTTCACTTGGATCCCAAACCCTATCATTCTTTTACTCTAATAAAGAACTACTAAAATGCAAACAGCTCTGAATATACGAGATGTTTTTAAAAGAACTTTAGAAATTTATCAGGTCACAGAAGACAGGGAACAGAGAAACAGACAACTACGACACAGTAATGACAGGAACAGAAGGCTGTGGCAGCCTTTCTTAAGCCATGTAATACATGTCACATGTCTTAAAGATGGTCACTTATCTTGACTAGTCTGCAATAGCCCATTGGGATCTGTCTTAAAGAAGCAATACAAAAATGCAAGCAAACATTTGGAGAAAAAACACAATCACTCCTATTTCATTATTACAGAGAAAAATAGAGAACACTGCAAACGTCTAACATTTGGGAAGCATCAGGGAAGAGACAACATAAACTGTGTTCCATTGCTCAATAGGACATGCTCATACAACAGAAAACAACGTAAAGCAGGTTGCAAAACTGTATGTTCATAGACGTAGGTTCAACTCAAAAAAAAATGAAGGCACAAGAAACAATGGAAAGGAAATGTAGTAACGTTGTGATGGAAGAATGACGAAAGTGCCATCAGATGGTATGAATATTCTAACTGTAAGTATATTCCGTGTCAGGCATGGAACGCTGACTGAGATTCAGCGAACTGAACGGAACCAGTTTCGCACAAAGACTAAACTTTTCTTCTACGTGATTGACAGGTCAGTCTCTTCTCCATTTTATGAGATGGAGGTTCAGAGAGTTGACACCTTTAATATCCAATATTTAAAAGTCATTTACTGACACTGACATGGACAATGAGGGACTTGGAACATGTTCAGGTGCAGCTACAGTATTCTATTATGGCAGCTTCTGACGTCAGGGACTTGAGGGCGACAGTGATAGTTACATGTGAAAACAGTGACAAGCCCTCCCAGCACATTTCAAAGAACAGTGACAACACATACCTCGAAGAGCACATAGCCAAACCCTCTGCCAACACCTGTCAGAGGGTCTCTCACGATCCTTACTGCCACGATGTTCCCGCAGTCCAAAAAGTGGCCCTCAACCGCAGACTCTTCAACTCCTAAAAACAAATTCAACCAAAGTGGAAGCGAAGCCTCAGGATCACCTTAGGAAGCTGGAGAGGTTTCGTAACACAGCAAGTTACACGGCCCCATGAAAATTAGTCAAGTTACATTCCACGGGTCTTAAAGTTACTCTTAAAACAGTTACTATTCAGTGGTTATTTCCAATTAATTTAACAATAAACTGGTACTTTGTTTAAACAAACTTACTGTATGGAAGATTCCCCACAAATACTGATCTCTTGTCCCTCTGAAACACAAAGACATAAAAATCACTCACTGAAATAGACAATGGGACGATGGAGTCATCTCAAGCCCAGCCTCTCCCTCGCCCCATGCACGGGACGGGTGTACACCTCCCGAGCTGACCACACTCCAGGCCCTTGTTTGAGCCTGTCTCTTCTGTCTTCCCTGCTGGAATGGGAGTGGGACTGCAGGAGCAAGTGGGCTTTTGTTTACAGGGAACAGAGACTGACACATGGCGGTGCTCAAGAAAGGGGTGCTATGTCTGGGGTAAAGGGCCAGACAGCAATTCTTTCCAGCTCCACGGGCCAAATGCTCTCCATTGCGCCTACTCGCCTCTGCCACTGTGCATAGTAACACCTAACCTAACAGAGTGGCTGAGTGCTAATAAGACCCTATTTCAAAGGGGAGTGGGCAAGTGGATTCGGCCCTCATGCTAGGTTTGGGGACCCAGTGCTAGGTCCACAATCACAGCCAGGGAGGTCACCAGGCCTTTGTCACTGCCCAACCAGGTCGCTCTGACACCACCAGTAATGCACTCTGGGTTTCTGTGGTGAGCTCTTCTAACCATCTTCGCTCACTGCACGAGACCTTTTTAAAGCGCAGACCTGGTCCCCTCACTCTGGGTGAACCTGTGACACAGCTTCCCCACAAACCCAGACTCACCATGGAGCCCAGGGCCTCGACCTCTCTGCCCAACAGCCACTCGTCACTGCCCCTGCCCGCTCTACCCCGTAACAACTGGGGCCGCAAGCTCTCGCCATCCCTTGAGCAAATTAAGTTTTGCTCCCCACCATCTCTGTTTTTCCTGCCCGAATATCCTCATCCTCTTACTCCTTCCCCCACTCCAGGTAACACTGACTCATTTTACAACACTGATGTAACTAACACCTGTTCTCCTGGAAACCCTCCTTTGTCCCTTCTTGCTGGCACCTCCCGGATTAAATGCCACATTCTGAGTATTTGTGGCAGTATTCATCATAAAACAGTAATGCCACAATCAGCCCACCTGCTCCTCTTCACCTTTACACCAGGACCTGGAGACCTGAGACTATCTTATTAGCACTGTACAGCTGACACTGAGCAAAGATTCGAAAACTTTTTAATAAATAACTGAACTTCCTACACAGCGGTCCGGAAAATAAGGTGTTTGCACCAATGATCTCTAACATGCCTTCCAGCCTGACTCTCCGTGATTACTTAACCTGATGGCAGGGGTGGGGGCTGCACTCCTAAAGCTAATGTGACTTAATCCTGTCATTCTAGGGACCAACGCTGTGACCAGAGGGCAAAGGCTGATCCTTCTGTGCTTCGCTCAAACTGCTGACTCCACTCCTCTTCATGTGGAATCGCAGGAGAAAACGATTCTCTCTACAAGACTCTCATTAAGTTCTTTAAACAACTCACGTACTGTCATACTTACAGATGAGGTCTCCGACGCTAGGTCTACTCGAATACGGAATCCGTCGGCAATTTGGGCTCCGTTTCTATATTATACACACGAAGGGAAAGTGGTTGTTAAAAACAGGCACTGGGTTACTGCAATATTTGCTCTAAAGTGAAACCAAAGGATTAAAGAGTACTCATAAATACTTCAATAATTCTGTCAGACCTCAAAGAGATAAAATTACCTGTTCAATGCTTTAGTAGCAGCTCTTTCATCCTTAAATACAACATAAGCATTAATATTTTTCTGATCAGGGTGAATTTTACGTCTAGATCAAAAAAAAGAAAGAAAAAACAAGACAATGTAAAATTTGTTCATCTCAAAGTCATCAATATAAAAACAGCTTGTTTGCTATTCTCGATCAGCACATATGACAAGAATTCCTGGGGAAAGTTTGATCGCTTTCAATAAATGTTTAGTAATTACTCAAAAATAGCATGCCACTCATATACTTATACAGACATTGGCGAAAACACAGAACCGGTGCCTTCTTACTAATCCTCACTGTGAAGGAGGAGGGGCCCCCAGGGCACACCGCAGGCTGGAAACCATAGCCTTAGCTGAGGCTCTATATCCACCACACACATGAACAGAATGAAAGGCAACCTGGTTTCTCCTTTTTATCATAAAACAAACACCGCACAAACACACACAGTTTAGCCCGGCCCAGAAGCCTCACTCTCTGGTGCTCCCTGGTCCCTACTTTCACAGGCACCACCTTCCTGTGTGTCCCGGTGGTTTTCCCCCGAGGGCCTAACCCTAGACACTAAACTTTGGTCTTGTCCACTTTCCCCTTGGAACATCTTTTGAGTCTTGTTTAATCTACAGGATTCCTCCTCTCTCTGTCTTTATCTTACTGTTTGGAACTTCCCAGGCTGGGATGCTGCTGACTGCAGGCTCACAGTGCACTTCAGCATGTGCCTCAGACTCCTGTATTTCTTGCAAATCGGCAGCTGGACACAGAGCCTTGATCAGACTCAGATGTGACCTCTCTGTCAGCACTGCAGGCAGTGTCCTGACAAAAGGTGGCATGTTATAACCAGTTTTCACTCTTTTTGAATGACTGCAGCCATTGCTTAATACCTAAAATCATTATTAACTCACTAGGTTTGCAAACTGCTGATATAATTTAGATGTGATCAATTAGCAAAAGGGCCTAGTAATGACCCCAGATCCTTCCCTGAAGACATCATCCTATGTTTCGAAATAACAAAATTACTAATGAACAAATGAGCACCATCAAGAAAGATACTAGAAAATAATGCCAAGGAATGGCTCCCAGCATTCTGTAATAATATGCTACCTAACAGGTTTATACTGATAACACCAACTATGATTTATTGAATGCCTAATACAATGTGTGAGACATTTTACGAATCTCATTTAACCTTGAATTGCTGACATAAGTATTAGCTTCATGCTTTTACGGATAAGGAAGCTGAGGCTTGGAGAATTACATAGCCAGGATTATAAGCTAACAAGTGGCCAGCCTAGGACTTAAACCAAGTCTGGCTGACTCCAGACCCTCTAACTTGTTCCATGCAACACAGTGCTGCTGCCAACATCCGAAACCAGCGTATCCTAGTACAAACCTAGTGTCTTCATGGTTGGCTCACTCCCAAATTCCTAAGTCGAAATCCATTCAATGCCCAGTGTGATGGCAACAGGAGGTGGGCTTTTGCAAGATGTTTATAGGTCGTGAAGGTGAGGTCCTTGTAAATAGGATCAGTGCTCTTATAAAAGAGACCGCACAGGCTCTGGGACGCTTCAGCCATGTGTGGACACAGTCAGAAGGGCTGGCCCTCACCACAGTGCAACCTGCTGCACCCTGACCTCAGACTTCCCAGCCTCCAACGCTGTAAAAACAAGTTTCTGTTGTCTGTAAGCCACCTAGTCTGGGGTATTTTGTTACGGCAGCCTCAACGAACTAAGACAAACCCCAGACAACATAAATAGAAGGTGACATTTTAAAAAACCCTAATTGTAGTGTACTCTGTTACTCAATAAGAAATGATCTCCTTGGCACAGGGACTACAAAGCAAGAGCCCATGGCTCTGCCCCTTTGTCCACGGCAATAACAGGTCTGTATAAAGCGTGACGGAGAAGGCTGCACTCATGACATCCAGACACGCAGCTGCTCACGACACACAGAGCTCTCCTTCCACCCCAGAGGGAGAAAGCCAGGAGGAACATCACTCTTGCCATAAGGAAGAAGAAACCAGTAAGCTACAGCATCATGACTTTTGTTGAGCCAGCAGAGAGCAGAAGCCAAGGGGAAGCCGACCGCCTGGAAACGAGCTGGAACAGGCCCATCTGGGGAGCACTGGCTCACAGGCTGGGCACCAGACAAGCCCAGGCGGGCCGGAAAGATTCCAGCTACGATTTTACAGAAATCTAAGTCCAAGTGCAGGCTGGGCCTGACACGGAATCCCTGGAGGCCGCTGATAGAGGATGGGTGCCCACTCATCTGCTCCCCCGGGGTCTGTAGGAAACACTAAGGGCAGTGAGGAGCCCAAGAACATCCATGGCAGGGCATGAACCTGGAAAACAGGTGGGCTAAAGGTGGTGTGTGGCAGACACAAAACCCCACCAAAACTTTCCTCCCTGCAGAGGGGAGGCGGCTAAGTTGCTGGGGCAGCAGCAGCAAACTCTCCACCCCACCTCACCATTCACCCCCAGCACAGGGAAGACCCCTTGTGGCCAGAGGAAGGGAGGCCTCCTACTACCTGGCAAGATCCACTGAAGGCATAAGGCAGAGTTTGGCAGCCCAGGGAAGGAGAGCCCATCAGGCACAGATGTGATTCACAGAAACAGAGAGCCTGCACCTGAGGCTGGGCCACTGCTGTGCCAGCCTCCAAACAGCACCCTCTGAACCGCATCTTTTACCCCACTGAAAACTTGTGCTCTTTTAAAAAAAACCTTAAAAATGCTAGCCACAGACTGGGGCAAACACCCAAAACATACACATCAGAAAAAGGTTTTGTATCCAATATACGCAAAGAACTCTTTACACCTCAGTAATAAGATAAACAAGCCACTAGAAAATAGGCAAAATTTATGAACCAAAGACATTTCACCAAAGAATTGCCAAGTAAGCACAGGAAAAGATGTTTAACATCTTTAGTCATTAGCAAAATACAAATCAGAGCCACAACAACAAGCTTCTAGAATGGCTAAAATGAATGCCTGGCAACGCCAAGTGCTGCTACCGCTGCGAAGCAGGCGGAGCTCTCGCTTTGCTGGTGGGACTGTAAAATGGTGCAATCACTCTGGAAAATAATTTGCAGATTCTTAGAAAGTTAAGATACACCCACCATCAGACCCAGCAAGTACCTCCCAGAAGAACTGCAGGTACTTCTTCAATAGAAATGACCTAGTTTTGCTACCTTTACTCATGACAGCCAAACGCCGGAAATAACCTGAATGTCTATCACCTGACACAGGCCACTGAGCAGCCAGCAAGACGGATGAACCTCAAACCACCACTCTGGGCAAAAGGAGTCAGACAAGAGTACATCCTGTATGAGGAGTCCACCACATAAAGTTCTAGAAAACGCAAACGAGCATAAGGACAGGAAGTAGCTCAGTGGTCACTGGGGACAGGGTGGGGTGGCGATGACACTTGGGGTGGTCGAGTATTCAGGATCTTGGTAGCAATGATTTCACAAGTGCATACAAATGAAAAATCATAAAGTTGTACACTTCAAGTATGTGCAATTTACTGAAGGTAAATTATACCTTAAGGAAAAAGGCTTAAACTTTTATTTTATTTATTTATTTATTTATTTATTTATTTATTTATTTATTTATTTATTTATCTTTAGAGGGGAAGGGGAGGAGAGAGGGAGAGAAATATCAATGTATGGTTGCTTCCTGTGTATTCCCTGCTGGGAACTGGCATTCCCTGCTGGGAACTGGCCTGCAACCCAGGCATGTGCCCTGACTGGGAATCGAACCGTGATCTCTTGGTTCACAGGCCCGCGCTTAATCCACTAAGCTACACCAGCCAGGGCTAAACTTTTTTCAACTATATGAAAAAGCAAAAAAATTTTACATGGCAAAATCCCTCATAAGCTGACCAAAAAAGCAAATGAAAACAGGATATTTGTAGCTCAAATCAAAAAGGACACATTCTGTGAACACCCCACAGATCAGAATAGAAACAGAGAGGCAGGTCCCAGGAGCCCAGGCGGCAGCGACCATGCAGCCCGCCTTCTCTAAGGCTCCCAGCACGCACCCAGCCCACCATCTCACACTACCCAACAGAGTTTCAATCCTTTTTTCTTTTATCTCATGGCAAACATAAACTAATTACTAAAATTCTGCAACACAGTAAAAAATAGTTTTTGCTAATCTGACCAAAAAAAAAGGTATAGCACTGGCTGGCGTGGCTCAGTGGACTGAGCACTGGCCCGCAAAACAAGGGGTTGCTGGTGCGGTTCCCCGTTGGGGCACATGCCTGGGTTACAGGCCAGGTCCCCGGCTGCAGGCATGCGGGAGGCAACTGATCAGTGTTTCTCTTTTGATCAATGTTTCTCTCTTTTTCCCTCCCTTCCCAATAAAAATAAATTAATAAAATGACAAAGAAGCATCATTAAAAAATTGTTTAAAAAAGTCTAGTTTTCCTAGTAACTTTGTTGATGTGCTCTGAAACATTAATAATTTGATTATGCAGTGTATATGTTATTAAATTATGAATTAGTAGGACAGTCACATTACAGAGTATCAACATTTGAAGATACTGGCACTTAATATTGGCACTATTAAGAAAAATCTGCCTCCAAATTTTAAGCTGGAAAGTCATGGGAATACCTGTTCAGAAGAGAATTACAACTACATGACTTTTTAGGTTTTGGTACGTATGCTAAGAATTATGTACACATAGAAATGCCTGTCTACTTATCCTCCAAACAACTAATAAACTCTTGATTATGAAAGAAAAAATAAGAAACAATTCAAAGAAAAAAATGTGTAAATGAAAGCAACAATTCAGATAAAAGGAAGCACCAATAACTTGAATGCAATGACATAAGAGAAATACACAAAAAGTACCACTTTCATCTACCAGGGTGCCATGATTAAAGAGCTCGAAAACGTATTGTTGGTAAAGGTGTGGGAGTGTTAGTAGGTTACCATCTCTGTAGGATAGCACTCAAAACTACGAAGGCAACCCTGGCCCACTGGCTCAGTTGGTTGGTGCACCGTCCCATGCACCGAAAGGTCATGGGTTCCATCCCTGGTCTGAGCACACAGCTAGGTTGTAGGTTCAATCGGTCTGGCACTAAATCCACTGAGCGATACCAGCCAGGGTTTACACTATCATATTTTATCTAACATAACGATTTCTATATATAAATCTAATGTATATAATTTATACAACTCTGCTTGTAAAATCCATCATTTCATGTACCAGTAACAAAGAAAAGAGCCCTGGCTGGTGTGGCTCAGTGGATTGAGCACTGGCCTGTGAACCAAAGGGTCACTGGTTTGATTCCCAGTCAGGGCACATGCCTGGGTTGTGGGCCAGGTCCCCAGTAGGGGGCACAAAAAGAGGCAACCACACATTGATGTTTCTTTCCCTATCTTTTTCCTTTCCCCTTTCTCTAAAAATAAATAAAATCTTAATAGGAAAAAAAGAAGAAAGAAAGAAAACATAGCCAAGACTGGGAGACTGCATAAAACTGCAGGTAAATTAAAGATTGTATGCCTTAAACTTAAATGTTATATACCAATTTTATTACAATTAAAAAAAATGAAAAATAAAGGGAGAGGAAGGAAACCTGCATGTCTCACCCTTGGGACCAGGTGGGATGGAGGGCAGGGAAGGTCCCCTGAGAACATGAAGCGCCAGCCACACCACCAGGCTGGTCTCCAAACGCTCACACAGAGAACTCAGAGAGGTCCCGGCAGGCAGTCCCTCCAGGGGGCCACAGGAAGCAATCAGGAAATCTTCTGGAAAACCTGGGTAGCCAACAGCAACGATGTGGCAACCCTGATTTTATGAAGCATCTTAATTTCAAAAATGCTACAATAGGGGAAAATGTGTAACTTACAACTGATGAAATATAATATTTCTAATTTATACTAAAATATTTGGGTGCAAAATTTTCTTATGCTCTTCAAACACCACAGCTGATTAAACATCCTTGAAGTTTGTTGGCACCTTGTCTAGTAGATTGTTTTACAACACATTCTGTGACCCTACAATTCACATTAAGGCTTAAACACAAACACCAGACAAATTTCAGTGCTATGACGGATGTAAGGAAATAGGAAAGCATGATGAACCGTCCAAATATAAAAACCTGGGAAGTTAAGAAATGATCTCTATTTTAACCAAATTGGAAGAGTTTAAAAGTACTCCCTTTCTCTAATTATAAACTTACTTGATTACAGCCAACTTTTTGGACATAGTTCCCTCTGCTGGAATCTTTTAAACAGAAAAAAAAAGTATTAAAAATACTCATTATTTGAAATAGTACTTCAAATTAGTTATATTTTAATTAAATTCTAAATATCTAGCTAATATAATGTGACTGAAAACATTCTAGGGAAATACTGGCTCAGAAACACCTGTGTTGTACACGTGTGTGGGTGGGGCGGGGCGGCGGCAGTGGAAGGCAGGTGTCGCAGGAAGAAGTCCTTTAGGACATTTAGTTGACAGTGGCATGTTGGATAATGTGAGGTCGATGGTGGGTAGGAACCTTAATAGAGCTCTGCAGCTACTCTGACAAGAGGTAATGAGAACTTAGATGGAAAGAGACATGAATGACTCATCTTGGGAAGAAACCACAGCTGAAAAACGGGCAGGTATGCCCTGACCAAGAGGCTCAGTTGGTTGGAGCATCATCCCAATACGCCAAGCTTATGGGTTTGATCCCTGGTCAGGGTACATATAAGAAGCAACCAATAAATGCATAAATAAGTGGAAAAACAAATTGATGTTTCCTTCTCAAATCAATAAATTAATCTGGGTGGGACAAAGAGTCAAGGGCAATGATAAGACAGCTTGGTGGCATTAAATCATATAGAAATTCAGTAGGCAACATAGGCTGGGGTGGAGGCCAGATGGGGAAAGCACAGGGGTCCCGGCAAGACACCCATGTGCATCTGATGGGGGAAAGTGGGACTCAGAAGGGCAGAAAAAACAGATGTGATAAAAGTAAGGAAAAAACACCATGATAAAAATTCTGGAAACTGTGCTAAAGCTTCGGGAAATGTCTACTTTTAGAGACGGGGGCAGTTTTGCCCCCTGGGACACGTGGCAATGTCTGGAGATATTTTTGGTTGTGACAGCTGGGGTGGAGAGGGTGCTGCTAAGTGTCCTATCATGCACAGGACAGTCTCCGGCAGCAAAGAATCACTGGCACAATGTTAACAGTGCCACAGTTGAGAAACCCCATGTCAGAGAACCACGTGAGAAACAGAGACGAGGAATAACATTTCCTAGGTTCTAACACACATTAATTACATTTAAAAGACATGATGAAGCTCATTTCAGGCTCCAAGAAACACAGCTTTAATGGGTCTCCAGAGTGCTCCCTTGCTGAAGTCAGATACCACTTACTTGTGCAATGTTAACACTGAACTGACTTCTTAAAAAATACTTCATCCTTCTAGGTTCAGAGAGCAAGTACTGTGCACAGCAGCCACACAAACGCCCACAGTGAAAGCCTACGATTCCAGAAATGCTGTCCTGTAAGCATTAACGTTCCTGCCTACTCCACTGATGTGGCAAACGCCAAGTCACCCGCCTGCCCTGCGGAATGCAGTGTTGGTCTTAGTTACAAGGGTATCATTTACTGTGTGGACTCACTAAATTATTTAACAAAGACAAGAGTCAGCAACAAATACTACGGGCAACTGTTGTCTTGATGCAAAAGGTTCAAGTCAAGTGCTTATCCATCTCACTAATTCCACCATGGTAATGAGTCTGATTTAAATGCAATATGTCTCAAGATTATGCAATTTTATTTATTTATTTATTTCAATTTTAATTGTTGTTCAAGTACAGTTTTCTGTCTTTTACTCCAATCCCAGCCCACGCCCTTAGGATTACGCACTTTTAAGGGGGAAGAAAACATACCACAGAACGAAATCGTACAGATTCTATTGGTCCATACTCTTTAAAAAACGACTTCAGTTTCTAAAATAAAAAACATGTATATACTTTAGTTTACTTCCAGAACATCAAATTAAGTGCTACGAAAAGTAATCAAGTATAACTGTCTGATAATCTTTTACTGCCAGGCTTCATTTTAAGAACATTTCAGAAAAAGCAGGTGACATTCAAGTTGGAAGACAAACAAATTTTACTGAAACTCAGGGAAAAAGAACACACAATATAAGTTCATGTTAGTATTCACAAGGTACACAACATTTTAGTGTTTCAATCTTTGGTAATCTTTACCACATATTAAACTAAGGTTATAAATTCCATAGGTTCTCTCAGCTTTTCACATTGGCTTAAACTAGAAATGAACTTTAATGCTTATATCACTAGGAGAAATTCCTCAGCTGTCTGGAATTAGGACCATGGGACTGAAGAAAAAGATCTGGTGTGAATTTTACACATTATTCTTAACGTCTGGCCCAGGATGTTTAGAATACATGTTTTACAGCTAGAATTACAATCAATTCTAATTCGTAACTAATATTTTGAATGTGCAAAAGCACCACACACACTCCCTTCCCTGAAGCCTGTTATAATCTAACAGGAAGATCAATAACCAAAACCATTCCACAAATCTGTCCTGTTCTACAAATAATCACAAATCGAATGCTAGGAGATAATGGTGTAAGAGGGAAAGGGATAAACCAGGAAGTCAGTTTTTTTGTACTGTTTTGTTTTTAAAGAAGTGGAACTTAAATCTTCCTTCAAAAGATGAGCAGGGCCTTGGCCAAGTAGCTCAGTTGGTTAGAATGTCATCCCAATACACCAAGGTTGTGGGTTCGATCTCCAGTCAGAGCACGTACAAGAAGCAACCAATGAATGCATAAATAAGTGAGTAGGCAGAACAACAAATCAATGACTCTCTCTTTTTCGAAAATAAATTTTTAAAAAAATTTAAAGAACATTAAAAATAAAAAAGGATGAGCAGGATCTTGACATAAGACATTGCCAATGGCGTGACTGTCACAAGAACTCACAGAAAGGAAAGAGCATGTTTTGGTTTAGTGAGCCCCACATAATGGAGGAAACCTAGGATGTATTCATTCAGTTACACAACAAATGTTGATTGAGCCTCTACTATGTGTGGGGAACTGTTTCAAGTGGCAGGAAAAGACAGTGAAGGAAAGAGATCGACACCCCCGCACATACTGGCATGTGACAGAAGTTAAGTCTGGGTCACCGAATTCAAATAAGACTTGCAGAACACACATGCATGACCCACGGACGTGACAGTGGGGTTAGGGAAGGGCTGGGTGGAGGTGAGCCAAGCGGGAAAAAGTGGGGACAACTGTAATAGCGTTAACAATAGTAAAGAAAAATTAAAAGGAAATAAATGAATAAAATAAGATTTGCAAAAGCCTGAATTAGGGCAGTGACTATGGGCACAGAAAGGAGGGGTGGATAATGGAAGCAATATGCAGAGTGATTTATGCAGTCATTTTTTTAATTAAAAAAGGCTTTATTTATTTATTTTTAGAGAGAGGAGAAGGGAGAGAGAAAGAGAGGGAAAGGAACATTAATCAGTTGCCTCTCACCCCAACCAGGGACTGGGCCCACAACCCAGATAAGTGTCCTGACCGGGAATCAAACAGGCAACCTCTCGCTTTGTGGAACAACACTCAACCAACTAAGCCACACCAGTAAGGCCTTCTGCAGTCATTTATAATGAAGTTAGATATCAATGACTTACTGTGTGCTTACTGAATAAAGGAACAGTAAACAAAGTTACGGGCTATTACCTTCTCTGAATCCTTACAATATACAGATTACACACTCACCTTCTTATTACATGTGACAGGCAAATTTCCCACAAACACAGTTCTCTCATTCTTTAACCTCTCTTCTTCTGGGTTGATTTGAATTTTCTTCCTCTGATTGACAGCTGGGTGATCTATATCATCAAGTACTTTTTCATCTGCTACTTTAACACCAGGCTGAGACATTTTCCTTTTCTGCCCTTGTTTCTGGTGAGTTTCTTCTTCTTCTTCTAAATCTGCACTTGCTAGAGCATTTTCTCTTTTTAAGGCAAAAAAAGAAGAAAAAGGTGGAAGGGAAGAAGAAATGAGTCATGAAAGTTAGGCCTAGTATTTGACAAAGCACAGTGATTAGAACTACTTCCTACCTATTTCTGACTTTCCTCAGTATTAACATGCCATTCACCAATATACCTAAATTTTAAAAGTAGCATTATCAAAAGGAGACTAGTATATTCAGAAAATGCAACAGTTTGAAAAAGTGAAGCTCCATTTTTGAAGATATGTTACAACTGCCAAGTAACAGCAGAACAACAAAAATTCGTTTAAACAAAAGTGGGTTTAGTTAATGTTCTTGGAGTTTGGTTGACACAATCCCAATGCCGCATGCTCTGCTCTGGAACTCTAGGGGTACTGCAGCACCCCCTAGGGGTCTATAAAGGTCAATATGCCTGCAAAGTACCTTACAAAAGCAATCTGGCCAATAGGAAAAATTCATTCTGCTTGTCAAAAGTCAGTCCTGAAATGGCAAATACAATACACAGTCTTGGGGCACATGGATAAAGTGAGGTCTGAGCATCAGTCCAACAAGAAAACTGATCTGGGATCTCAAGGAGTAAAGAGAGAGAACGGGGAGTAGGAGTCATTCACTCTTTCGGTATTTCCTGGGTTCCTACTAGTTCTAGCTTCTGCCAGTAGAGACCATTAAAGTCCTTTCTAAAGTCCAGTCTCTGAAGAAATAAGAAAAGTTCATGATAAAATGGTAACATTTATAATACGTGGTATAGAAACCCTGAAACATAAAAGAGCCCTGGTTGGTGTGGCTCGGTGGACTGAGCACCAGCCTGTGAACCAAAAGGTCGCAGGTTCAATTCCCTGTCAGGGCACATGTCTGGGTTGCAGGCCAGGTCCCGATGTGAGGCAAGTGATCGATGCACATCTTTCTCTCACACATCAGTGTTTCTCTCCCCCCTTCTCCCCCTTTCTCTCTCTCCCTAAACATAAATAAAAATAAAATATTAAAAAAAAAAGAAACCAGAGAAACAAGAAAGACCCCTCAGAGGAGAGGCAGCGCCTCCCACAGTCAGTCCACAGTAAATACTGATTACTGCTCCTCCGCTAAAGCCTGAGCTCCACCACGGAGAGGTCCGCATCAGTGTTTTGCTCACTGCGGTGTCACAAAAGCACCCAGCAGGAGCGAAAGGAACTGAGAGACCACAGTAAGGTGGGGACCAGGTCTACAGGACTGTGCCTACAGAGGATGGGGAGCCACCAAAGACTTCAAAAATGCCCAAACAAGATCACGTGGGCAGCAGAGCAGATGACTGGGAAGAAGAGAAGGCTGGACCAGGGAGACGAGCAAGGAGACAGTTATAACTGCATGTAGCTGAGAAGACAACAGACCTGCCAGAGCAAGGGAGGACGCGGAGAGGGGAAGGCAGACTTAAAAGATAATTAAAAGACAGCATCCTGAGGACTGGGCCACTGCTTAGACTCTCAGGGAAAAGTAGGAGTGTAAGATGACTCCCAAACCCCTGGTTCGGGCAACTAGAAGACTGGTGGTCTCACCCATGCAGAGCTCAGGCTTGAGGAGGACAACGAGGTCAGTTTGAGGACTTCTAACGTTAAGGTGTGCGTGGAATACACTGGCGCCGGTTGGCAAACAGACACACAGGTCTAGAGATCAGGAGCAAGGTCAGAACGGTGGCTCCTGGGCACAAAGGACATGGCCCAGAATGAAGGGTGAAAAAGGGTCATGATATCACAGCCAACAGAATCCTGAGGAAAATCACTATTTAAGAAGCAGTCTGGACTTCTAGCCAAAATGGAGGCATAGGTAGACACACTGTGCCTCCTAGCACAACCAAAAGAAGGACAACAACAATTTAAAAACAAAGAAACAACCATAACTGCCAGAAAATTGAACTGTATGGAAGTCCAACAAACAAGGAGTTAAAGAAGAAACATTCATCCAGATGGGTAGGAGTGGCAGAGTCGAGCAGCCAGGTGGAGAGGGCTTGTGGCAAGGCAGTGGCTGGCGACCAGGGTGGTCCCACATTTGTGCGCAGATAAACCAGGCAAAACTGGAGAGCAGGACTGACTGTACAACCCAGGGTCCCAGCACCGGGAAATAAAGCCTCAAACCACTGACTGAAAACACCCGTGCGGGTCGAGGTGCTGGGAGAAACTCCCAGCCTCACAGGAGAATTCGCTGGAGAGACCCACAGTGTCCTAGAATGTACTCAAGCCCACCCACCAGGAATCAGCACCAGAAGGGCCCAATTTGCTTGTGGGAAGTGGGGGAAGTGACTGAAATCCTGCAGAGAGTGGAGCAGGTGCCATTGTTCCCTCTCAGACCCCTGTCCCCATATAGGGTAACAAAGCAGCCAGGTGGGTAGCCCTGCCCAGGTGAACACCTAAGGCTCCGCCCCTCACTACGTAACAGGCACACACAAAAAAATGGCCCAAATGAAAGAACATATCAAAACTCCAGAAAAAATACAACTAAGCCATGAAGAGGTAGCCAACCTATCAGATGCACAATTCAAAGCACTGGTAATCAGGATGCTCACAGAATTGATTGAACTTGGTCACCAATTAGATGAAAAAATGAAGGCTATGCTAAGTGAAATAAAGGAAAAAGTACAGGGAACCAATAGTGGTGGGAAGGAAACTGGGATTCAAATCAATGGTGTGGACCAGAAGGAAGAAAGAAACATCTGATCAAAAAAGAATGAAGAAACAAGAATTCAAAAAAATGAGGAGAGGCTTAGTTAGGAACCTCCAGGACATCTTTAAATGTTCCAACATCCGAATTATAGGGGTACCAGAAGGAGAAGAGGAAGAACAACAAGTGGAAAACTTATTTGAACAAA
>CM052546.1:74736343-74790955 GCA_028533065.1 Trachops cirrhosus | reverse complement strand
CTCTATCCAGCAAAGCTTTCATTTAGAATGGAAAGGCAGATAAAGTGCTTCCCAGATAAGGTCAAGTTAAAAGAGTTCATCATCACCAAGACCTTATTTTATGAAATGTTAAAGATACTTATCTAAGAAAAAGAAGATAAAAAATACGTACAGTAAAATGACAGCAAACTCACAATTATTAACAACCACACCTAAAACCAAAACAAAAACAAACTAAGCAAACTACGAGAACAGGAAAAGAACCACAGAAATGGAGATCACATGGAGGGTTAGCAACAGGGGAGTGGGAGGAGGAGAGAGGGGCAAAGGTACAGAGAATAAGTAGCATAGAGGGTAGGTAGAAAATAGACAGGGGGAGGGTAAGAATAGTAGGGGAAATGTAGAAGCCAAATAACTTATAAGTATGACACATGGGCATGAAATGAAGGGGGGGGAATGTGGGTGGGAGGGAGTGTGCAGGGTGGAGGGGAGTAAAGGGGAGAAAATGGGACAACTGTAATAGCATAATCAATAAAATATATTTTTAAAAAAACAGTCAGAAAAGGTACCAAAAATAACACTGAAAAGTAACACACAAAAAGACAACCATAAGCAGCTGCTATTGAAGAAACCAACAGCTTCAAGAAGGAAAGCAGCCATAAGAAATGTAATAGAGAAGCCCTGGCCAGGTAGCTCAGTTGGTTAGAGCATCATCCCAATGCCCCAGGGTCATGGTTCAATCCCCGGTCAGGGCTCATACAGGAATCAATCAAGGAATGCATAAGTGGGCGAAACAGCAAATCAATGTTTCTCTCTCTGTAAAATCAATAAATTAAATTCTTTTAATGAAACAGAAAACTGGTAAGACAAAGTCTGTACTGCCTATTAAATATGGCAAGTAGTTCAGGACGGCTTCAGTGAGCACTGTTTCAGAAATATGATCAGATCCCATAAAAACAAACACAACAACCAGACTGCAAATACGTGAAAAAGAAAACAGACGAAGAAAAGGGAGAGAGAGCACACAAAGACTTCTTCTTACAGCCTGACTATGGAGGGAAGGACAGAGTGAACGATGCCAAACAAAGACACAGGACTGTAGACTAAGGATTTTGTTTGGTTGGATTTTTTTTTAGATGAGACTTTTAAGTACATTTTTATGGTGGGCAGATCAAAGAAGAAGATATGAGCTATACACAGCACAGGTGACTGAATTAACCTTGGACAAGGTGGAAGACACTTTCCTCTGAGAAAAATGGGAAGAAATTAAGGATATGCATAGACACACTAAGTAAGAGAATAAAAACTAGTAGTTTACAACCCTTAGCAATCAGTAGCTTCCGGAATGACCACCTGCTGAGAGAGAACAGAAGGAAAGGCTTGACAGACCTAAGAAGAAAGTTAACTGGGAACCTGTGTTGGTACTATTTGGATCCTCATTCAAATAAACTGTAAAAAAGAACAAAATTTAAGCAAATGGGGGGATTGTGCTCCCTGAATAAGTTTAAGAAAACCAGCTCATCTTTTATAAAGATGCTGAAGTACTCATAGATGAAACAAGTCTTTGGTTTGCTTCCAAATAAAGAGGGGATATAAATGGGCGAAGATGAAGACGACTGACCCATATTCATAACTGCTGTTGTTCCATACATGGAGGTAATTACCTTTCCAAGTTTTGAATAGGTATGAGGTGTTCCATAGTACAAATTTTGTTAAAATTGGAACTATGAAATGAGAAAAAAATTAAGATGCCTATTGCAGGTTTAATAATCTCAGTTTCTTTACCATCCAAATTCTTTAATCAGCTAAGAGAAATTTACCAACCTGTAGGCCAATTGTTTGTCTGCATCAGAAAGTTTCTTCACCTTCGCTTTTTTTGCAGGTTCTTGCAAAAGTGGCCTTTGAATCTGGGATGCACTTTCTTCCTCCTCATCCCGCTTCCTTTTTTTGGTGGTTACCTTTTAAAAGTGTGAAGTTATGTGTGAGATCGCATTCTTTTTTTGTAGTGGCCTAAATTAGCATCCTTTCTCTTTCACAGACAGGCCCAGGGACAAAAGGGCAAGGAGTCATCCTCTCCACCCCGCCTTCGAACCATGCCCTCCCAGCCATACTCTTATTTTAAAGCTATTCTGACCGGTCATTAGGCACACACCCCGGTGACTTACAGGAGGCACAGGCACGTAAAGGGGTTGGAGCTGCGACTCTCCGCAGCGGAAGAGCGCCGCCAGCCGACCGGTGCCGCCTCCAGAGCGCCGCCCGCCTCGGGCCAAGCTGTCGGCCACCTGTCCCACCAGGTAGTCAGTCTTCGGAGGCCTCCTGCCACCTCCGCTGCCGGGGCTCCGCCCAGAGCCCGACGCCACAGGCTGGGCGACACCCCGGCGCCGCTCACCCGCCGGACCCGGGCCGGGAGCCACTCGCCCTGCCGCGGCACTCTCCACTTTCCTCCTTTTGTCCTTCCCCTTTAGGGCCATCCTTAGCAGGAGGCCTCCGGTAACTGGAGCACAAAGGCCCGTACTTCCGCGTCCCGGCAACTTCCGCCCGGAACCACGCTACTTCCGCTCCAGCGTCCGGGTGGCCCACGAGGGGGACACCAGAGGCGGGGCCCAGCGCGGGAATTATGTTCTTTCCGGTTCTGTTTGACGAAAACCTAGTCTTGCGGAGTGAAGGGCCTCCGGGGAGTAGCCGAGGTCCTCAGTATGAATGACAGCCAGGCCGGGTCTGGAGGGGTTAGTCCCAGCTGACGGAAAGCACGTTCGAAACCCCGAAATTGTTGGAGTCGAAGGCGGTTGCAGGGATGCGGGTAACACAGTGTTAACTGGCGAAATGGGTGTGAAGGGTACATGGACTTCGTTCTGCTTGTGCCACTTGTCTGAAATTGGACATTATTTCAAAATAAAGTTAAAAACAAAATAGTTGGAGACCACCACTATAACCTGCCATTCTACTGGGAAAAGTAGGTGCTTTGGCAATCCAAACTATTTTATCTCTAGCTTCAGATTCATCTTCTTCCAAACCCTTATCTTCTTTTTTTCTATTCTTTCCCTTTTCATTTTTCCTTTTTTGCGTTATTCCTTCTCCCCAACTTGCCCTCTTCCTCTTTACCCCTCATTTCCACCTGCAAAATTTTACCCATCCTTCAAAGACCAGCTTAGATACTATCTCATTACAAAAATTTCTGGGCATTTACAATACATGAACGTATTTTTCCAAGCATTAATGTTATTCAAAGTGTCTCTAGATGTAAATGAGTCTTATTCAACCCATATTCTCTATCCTTATTTGCTATTTCTAGTGAATATTTCATAAATTGACTTTTAGGTAATAAAAGATAAATTTTGGGTTGGCCATAAAGTTCCTTTAGTTTTTTCCATAAGATGGCTCCAGTAGTGCTTAGTTGTCTTTAACCTCATTCAAAACATTTTGTTAGACTGTATTGTGACAGCTGTCATAGTGGCCTGCATTAAAAAAAAACTTGCCACTGTGGCGGGTGTGGCTCAGTAGATGGAGTGTTGGCCTGTGAACTGAAAAGTTGCTGGTTCAATTCCCAGTCAGAACACATGCCTTGGTTGCAAGCCTGGTCCCCAGCTGGGGACAAGCAAGGCGCAACTGATCACTGTGTCTCTCACATCGACGTTTCCCTTCCTCCCTCCCTTCCTCTCTCTAAAAATAAATACTAAAAAAAAGAAACTTATCAAAATTGATCAATTTTTGTGCAGTCATTTTAATATTGAAGATACACATATTTGGCATGTCATGCTTTATTATTTCAAGAAAGGTAAAGACGCAACTGAAACACAAAAAATTTGTGCAGTGTATGGAGAAGGTGCTGTGACTGATCAAATGTGTCAAAAGTTTGCAAAGCTTCTTGCTACTATCGACATTTTGGCCAAATAATTCTTTGTTGTGGGACCGTCTTATACATTGGAGGATATTTAGCAACACCCCTGGCCTCTACCCACTAGAAGCCTATAGTGGGAGATAGCTAACACACTTCAAAATATCCAAATCAATAAAGTTACTGGTGAAAATGAAAAATGTGTCTTTTATTTTACAAAAAATAAAAAGCATATGGACTTTTTGGCCAACCCAATTATTAGGATGTAATTAGATAAATCATTGAATCCAGTAGTTTTGGTGGTAAAATAGGGTTTGACTTTGAATCTATGGGAACAGACTTGGCTTTTTGAAAGCTGCTTTACAGAAGTCGTCACTGGACATATATGCGACCTTTTATAGACAACCTCAGGTAAGTTCAAGAAAAAAATAAAATCAAGCTGCTTGGACCTGGTTTTGATTTTTGAGCCCCTTATTTTGATTTTTCATAATTGTGATCTATGGTATTTCACAAAGATGAGAAAAATCCAACTGTCCCTATGTGTTACTCAAGCATCTCCATCTATGTCTCCCAATCCTTACCCACTCTGCCTAGTATTATCCAAAAAATCACTTCCTAACCACACACTGCAACCTGTTCACACATCTTGGCCTTCCTCTTCCTCCACGTATGCCATTTCTAGTGACCGAGCCTCCCTACTCCCCGCCTTGCATGTTAACTAAGATTAGCATCTCCTGTGTCACCAGAGCATCAGCCATCACATTCTTGTATGCTCATACACTGTCCCCTTTAACCGCTTATGGACTTGTTCAATACACTATTTTATACCTTGTATGCTACTTCCAAAATTAAACCATGAAACTACTCCTCTGGGGGATTACATCTTATACATACAAAACCAATCATGTTAGCCAAAACTCTGAAAATAGCAGGTTAAAATTAAATGACCCCCATTGCTGTTCAGAACTGGTTTTTAATCACTTAGCGATCACATAATCCCTTTTGAAGACTTTCTTAAAGTATAAGGACTTGTCATAGAAAAATACAAACAAGCCCTGGTGGGGTAGCTCAGTTGGTTAGAACAATGTCCCGATACACCAAGGTCATGGGTTCAATCCCCAGTCAGGACACATAAAAGAATCAACCAGTGAATGTGTAAATAAGTAGAACAACAAATCTCTCTCTCCGCCCCCTCCCCCCTTTCTTCTCTAAAATCAATAAATTTTTAAAAAGTTTTAAAAAATGAAAAATACACACAAAAATGTAAAAAACAAAAATGTCAGGGGTTCATGGAATCTGCTCCATCTTCCCTAATCTCTCAGGTTACAAAATGTAACAAGACCTCGCCCTGAGGTGAGTATTTCAGCAGGAAAAAAGGTTTGGGAGAACACTGTAAAGAAGAAAAAAATATATTAGTTGTATAACAGACTGTAAACTAGGTTGATAAAATACAGTTTGGGTCATCAGGAGAAAACAAGTCAAATTCTAGTAATACCATGAAATTCTTAAAACTCTCCAGAGAGGCTGCGAATAAGGGAGGACAGGCAGGAAGACGGCAGAGAAGCCTAGGGGTGTAAAACTCCAACAAAGTTTGGAATCATTCTCCTTTAGAACACTATTTCTGTAACACACAAAGTGGATGATAGTAGTAGTTCCTTGAGAAACAGGGTTTCATGATCAGGTAAGACTGAAGATAGTAGGATAAAGAAGGTTGGCCAGGTATCTCCTTATAGGTCTTCTCAAAGTTTTTAATATGCTAACACTGAATCTCTAAGAAGGGAATGTGCTATACATAGTATTTCCAAAATACATTTGACAATAAACTCCCAGAGCATTTATGGGATCCAGTATTTTAGGACAGTGATTTTGGGATGCACTATTCCATAGGTTTTTAAATTCATCCCTGGAAAGTTAAACTAATTTCTGTGAAAATAAAAGGTCATCCCAAAGGTGACTTAAAAATACCCATTTGAGCTTTCTGGGACTTAAAATAGTATATTTTCTTTTGTTTTAAAGAATTTTTTTCTTCGTGGAAAGTTCATTAAATGGGACAAAAAAACTAATTATTGATCTAAAAAGGTCTGAAGTAAAGCAGTGATTCTCAATCCCGAGGCATATTAAAATCACTCTAGACCTTTAAAAGAAGATCGATATCTAGGTGTCATCCCAAACTAAACAGGACTCTTTGAGGGTGGGGGAGCCTGACTACTGACTACTGTTTTAACAAAGGCCAGCGATCCCAATGTGCGACGGGTACAGTGCACTAATAAGAGCCCAACAAGGGTCTTGTAAATTAAAAGACAAAAAAAAAAAAAAAAAAATAGGGCAGCTGCTGGTAATGGTTTCAAGTATGTTAAAGAAAAATAATTTTTGATTTTTCTCTTTTAGACAAATCTCCAAATCTTAAGTATTCATCATGCTCAGTCTCAAGCAAAATAGTATATACAAAGACATAAGAATGCCTAATAAATCCTGTATCTAGTTAGCGGACTTTTAATTTTTCTAGGTAGAACATTCCCCTTTTCGTACATCAATTAACCCCTCCTGACAACACAGGCTGGAGATATATGTTCCAATCTGTCATCACATACAGAAATGAACTAAAATTACTTAATCTTTTAGAAACAGAATCAATGATTCACAAACTATGGCATTTTATTTCAGAGCCTTTGCTTACATTTGTACAATATATTACATAATTCTTCACTGTTTGCAGATCCTAATATATACTTTATAGCTTTTATTCTATAAGCTTTTTTTCAATGTTTTGCTGTCAACAAATCTTTACAGTCCTGTACAAATCTGAGTAACTTGAAACCATTTTCAACAAAATTAGTTACTGTAAGCACACACTACAAGACTGAAAATGCTTTTCTTAGAAAAGTTGAATGTAAAGGATTCTGACACGTCAGCATCTACAACAAAACGCTTCGAAATTCTCACGTCGTATTGCCAGAAAACAAATGAAACATGCCAGCCCCATTCAAAAAAAGTACACAGAACTACAAGTAAAACAGTAAAACAGTCTGTACAGTAAAGTACTGTGTATTAACAGTGCCAGGTATTAAATAGCTTGAATGAACACATCCGCAATATACAAATGTCTTACAAAGGTGTAGAATTAAATACAAGTGCCAAACAGAACAGAGATTGGAATCATACAACATAAAGTCAATACAAGTGAGAACAATTCTGTGTTCATTTTGGATTTTATACAAGGCATTTAATTTTATAGGTCCAACACCCGATTAGCTATTTATACTTAAAATAACAACCATCCTTTTGAGACAGTTTATATCAACAACCTTGAACCATACTAATACAGTTTACTTGTTCCTGAAGTCCTCTTGTTGGTAGCTCATAATAAAATAAGCAATACAAATGAATTTTCTGTATTTAAGGAAAAGAAACATTTACAAGAAAACACAAAAATATAACTGTTATAATTCATTATGAATAAATATACACTTTGAACTGGCTAAGTACAATCTTTATACATTGTTTAAGATTTAATACAGTTTATTAGCCATTTTCTTTTTTCACACAATGTATTATATCAAAATTAAAAAAAAATACTGATTTATAGAAAAATGGCAAAGTACAGTAGTTCCATTCCAATTTGAAGGGGTATGAAAAGCCACTGCAAGACCTTTTAGCCTAATTCAAACCTGTAAACATGTTCAGTCTTTTTTAAAGAGAATCTTTAATATTTGGTTACCAGGATTGATGTCTGCTATCCTGTTAACTGCAGGTTTTGAAGTTATTACATGTGCTTGACTTATACAATTAAAGCCACCCTGAGGTGACTCTCTTTAAAAAACAATTAGCTTGTACAAATGAAAATAGGTTCATATTTTTTCATAAATAAATGGAAAAATATCAAATGTTCCAGCTTTAACAAAATACAAGGGAATAGATATACAGTAAGTTACCTTACCGTGTTCTGGCCCACCAGTGACTACGCTTACTGTGTTGTCTCTACAGGCAGTGAAAAGCCCCCCTCTGCCACAGTGGAAGGCCTTCAAGTCACCAGACACACATTCCCAGACAAGTTGGAAACAATTATTGCTTGAGGAAAAGCAGTTCATTGTACTTTTTCTTCATAAAAAAGTGCACTTAAGTGCCAAGTCAGCTTGTCAAGAAACAATTCTTAAATATAAAATAGTGCTTTGTCTGATTTTTTGTGCCACTGTGCAGTATAAAAAAGACGTGGCCCTCAACAGCCATTAAGTGCAAAGTGCTTTAGCAAGTCCTGCTGTCACCTGCACTCAACTGACATTCCATTTTGTGATGCGCTGGACATGGATGGTTCAGCTAAAGTTAACATAACAGCAGCTGTTATGGAACTGGATGAAGGTGAAGAAGAGGATGAGGATGTAGCAGCACCTAAGGAAAGGGAAACCAAATCAATAGCTTAATAAAACGTGTACACCACAATAAAAAGAAATAAAACACTAGAGCACACAATTCTGCTGTACTCTCCAAAATCATTTAGCTTACAAGAGAAGTCCATTCTACCCGAAACCTATATAATTATATTAACCAATGTCACCCCAGTCAACTCAATAATTACAAAAAAAGAGCAGTCAAGGCTCACAGTCTCATAACGTAAACAAAGGAAAACCTAGTGTCTCTCATGTGGCTAGCGGTGCCAAACCACAGACGGAATGGAAAAGGACAGACCAAGATACGCTCCTGTCCAGGCCAGATGGAGAAACATCACGTGCCCGGTCTGTTAGCACATGGAAATAAAACAGAGAGTAAGCTTTCTGTAACAATGAAACAAATGTCAAAAGGAGCTTTGAATCCAACAGGAAAAATCTATAATCCACCCAACAGTCTTCCCCTCCTCCTAATTCCTATATCTTTCTATGTATGGAGATTCTTATGGATTTACTTGGTAATGAGAATGGAAGGCTAATGCTTCCTAAAGATGAAACAAATGCGTCCACAGCTGTCCTACTGCCTTCGGCACAGCTGACCACACCACTCCCCGTCCCTGAGACTCTTTCCTTAGCCACCTTCTCTGATTTTCTTCATTCAAGGCTACTTCTCAAGTCTTGCTGCTTCTGGCTTCTCTTCAGCCCCATCTCTCCAAGTTGGCTTACCCCAGCTTTCCTACCCATACTTCTTTCCTAGCTGACTTAACAACTTTAAAAACCATTTGTAGTAACTATTGTACTATAGATATATAAATGGTTTGAAAATTATATCCCTAGTCCTGACTTCTCCCCTGAGCTACAAACTTAAATATCCCACTGTCTATCGGACATTCCAGTTGGATGCCTAATAGGCATTTTAAAAAATAACAGGAGTAAAACAGAATGTCTAATCCTCTGTGTGCTCCCCAACCTACAACCTGTATTTTCTAGGTTTTCCTCATTTCTGGCGTGGAGTATCCAGTTGTCCCAGCCAAAAACTGACAAGTCACCCAAACTCCTTCTCCGTCCACATTTAACCCATCAACAAGTGCTGGTAACTCAAAATTCGTTGCTCTCCATCTTTATTGAAACCACCCTGATCCAAGTTCCCACCATCTCACTACTGTGGGGGGCTCCCTGGTCAACACGGCTTCTACCACTGCCCCTCCAGAGTCTACTTCCCACATGGCAAACTACAGGAGTTCTTTGGAAAACTATAAAGAGATCATGTCATTTCAAATAGATGTCCATCTACTTAGAACGAAGCCTGAACTCCTCACCGTGCTTATCCAGCTGGTATTTCTACCACTTTATCACCACAATGATTTTCCTCCCACTCCGGAAGGTACCAAGTGTGATACCACCTTAGAGCAGTTGTTCTCAACTGGGGTAATTCTGCCCCCTAGAGGGCATCTGGCAATGTCTGGAAACATTTTTGGTTGTCATAACTGTGAGGTGCTACTGGCATCCAGTGGGTAGAGGCCACAGAGGATGCTAAACATCCTACAGGACAGCCCCCCACCGCAAAGAATTATCTGGCCCAAAATGTCACCAGTTTTAAATCTGAGAAACTCTATTTTAGGGAATCTTTTCTGTTCTCTCTGCCTAGGACCCTTTTATAGACTGAATGCTGTGTCCCCCCCAGAATTTTATGTTAAAGCCCTACCTCTCGATGTGACTGTATTTGCATCAGGCCTTCAGAGAGGTAATTAAAGTTAAGTGAGGTCATAAGGGTAGGCCCTAATCCAGCAAGACTGGTGTCCTTGTAAGGAGACATGACACCGGAGGTTCTTTCTACCTCCCTGTGCACAGAGGACGCCACAGGAAGGCGGCCATGTGCAAACCTAGGACAGACTTCAGGAGAAACCAAACCTGCTGACACTCTGATCTTACACACCCAGCCTCTGGAACTGCATGGAAACACATTCCTGCTGTAACTACGCACTTTGTTATGGCAGACGAGCAGAAATCAAGACAAGTCTTTCCCTCAGATCCACTCCATTCTCTCTTTAGTGGTTTTCACTAACTGAAATTGTATTAGGATTTTTGGGGGGGCAGACATAAGCTCTATGAAAGTGAACATTATTGTTTGAGAAATTTTTCTTTAGACAAATTTTTCCACTTTACAGATGAGGAAAGTAAGTCAGAGAGATTAAAAACTTGCCTGAAGATACACAAACTCATGTGAGTTTAACAGCAGAGTCATGAGCTACTTTATGTTTAAGTAATGCCAAGGTCAAAACACTTACTTTCTCTCTCTTTCTTCTTCAAACGCTTTCTTCTCCGATCAATGGAAGCGACTTCAGATTTTAATGACAGATAATGTTTTCTGATTTCTTGCAGTTTTTCTTGAAGAATTGTGATGCGTTCAGCACTTGTCATATTTTCAAGGTCCGCTATGGAGTTAAAACTTTCATTAATATGTACTTTGGAACAAAATTTTAACATACAAAAGAAACAATATAGACCGTAGTTGTAGAATGAGGTCAAGACAGAAAAACTAAAAATAAGGCTTGTAATTATGTTTCCCTAAGGTTTTTTTCCTAGCCTAGAACAATGCCTGGTGCACAATATATGCACAATATTTGTTGAACTAATGAGTTATAGAATTAAAGACCTTATAACCTAAATATGTGCTAAAATTCCATATTCATGTACAGTATCACCACAGTATATCATTAAAAATCTTACTTAGAAAAAAGACTAGGAAGACACCAAAATGTTAAAATTGTATATATTTTTAACTGTCAGGAATGTGGATAAATTTTCCTCAATTTCCTTACATTTTTTCTTTTAGCAATTTGTTTATTCAAATCAACATCCAAACCAGGTCTCTACAATGCAATTGGTTATTGTGTCTCTAAGTTTGGTTATAACCTCTTTTTCAAAATCACTAGCACCAAGAGTTACTAGGATAAAGTTCCTACAGATTAACTGTCGATTTAATATCTGTTACTTACACATCTGAAAGCTCCACTTGTAAACTTTGGGTAATCGATTACTGGGTTCCTTGAGATCAGGGTCCTTATCACCATTCTTCCCACATTTTCCTGGAGACTGCGTCCTTGCAGGAGATTTGGTACTATGAGACTTCATTCCAGCAGACACAGACTTGACTGGCTGAGTCTTAGTCACACTTTCGCCAGCAGAAAGTTCTTCACTATCACTACTGTTTGCTGAAAGAAAAAGAGAAAGAAAGGCATTAGTAAACAGAAAAGTAACAAGAATTTGTCAGAGATTTTAATGGACAATTTAAAATTAACCATTTAAATGTATTACTACAGTAAACAACTTGTTTTATAGATCCTGCCTAAAAACCTGGAAAATCATCACGTACAAATGCACCAGCATTACAATTAAGCAAAACAAAAACAAAAATTCTTCTTACCTGAATTGCCACTAATATTAAAAAAAATCCTAACTAATCTTCCATTATAGCTGGTAGACTGTCAAATATACAGTGATTATATAAATGGCTTTTTATTCTATTATGTTAACATATACAAAATAGAATACAGAATCTTGTAAAATTATTTATTATTGCCCTGGCTGATGTAACTCGGTGGATTGAGCGCAGGCTGCAAACCAAAGGATCACCAGTTTGATTCCCAGTCAGGGCACATGCCTGGTTTGTGGGCCAGGTCCCTGGTGGAGGCCATGTGAGAGGCAGCCACACATTGGTGTTTCTCTTCCTTTCTTTCTCCCACCCTTTCCCTCTGTCTAAAATAAATAAATTTAAAAAATTATACAAAAAAAAAACTTATAGAAAATTCTTAATTTTAACATTTTAGATTGCATACATGTATGCTACTAGTGTGGCCACAATGATGCATTAATCATCATATTCAACACAGACTATTCGGGAGTAAACTCTGAACTTTGATATATACAGTGAATTTCTTAAGTAACTCCTACATCAGAGCTTAAGGACTGAATAACCATCAGTTTTAACCTAGTAAATCTATTCAGTGATTTAGGAAAAATTCTGAAGTCTATGTAATATTACGTTACATCTGTCTTTGCTGACTAAAGCCTCAGTAACAGAATGGAAATGCTTACTTAACACCTTGACAGTTTATCATGTGACTAGGAGATGGCACCAATACTCCCATCAATTACCTTTCTGGATTACAAAGTATTAGTTTAGATTCCATGAGAGTTAAATTATTTTCAGAGAGTGGTATCCTCATTCTGATTTACCAACGTGTAAGCCCAATAATTAAAATGTGAGAATACAATTAACAGCCATATCTCTATATTATATGGACATTAGCTGGCTTGCTGAAGATGACACCTCTTAGGAAATGTCATTTAAATGGTAAAATCTTGAAGACAAAAGGCTATCATTGTATAATAAGAAATGCTTTAAATATCCTGTCAGTTACTCCAAACACATGATGATCAAATTGGCATGTATTTATTGGTTCTTCATTTAACAACAGCTACCAAAAAAAAGAAAAAAAAAGTGTAGTTAGGCTCTCAAGGCCTAAAAAATATTCCAGATAGGAAAGGTACACAGCAACTCCTCCCATAGTGGTGTTTCAAGAATAAAGAAACTCCACACTCACAACACACTCTTTAATCAAATCCCCTCCCGGTCCCCCCACTGCTGCTCTGCGACCCCTGGCAACTCCTAACTAAGCCCCCAAGGCCTGGCCCCACTCTGATGCAGTGGTCTGCCTCAGCCTGGCTTTCATGGCCTTGCTGAGCACAGCCGCCCGGGGCCCCAAGGAACGCCATATTCACCGCCTGGAAGTCATATGGGCTCAGCAGAACCTCGGGGAGCTGGCCGCATAACCCTTTTCTGCACTGAAGTGCAGCCAAGCCGGCCGATAGCAAAGGTCAGGCAGTGGAGGTGGCAGGAATCTCCTGGAAGAGCAGCAGGAGGTCAGTGTGGGGCACCTGAAAAAAAATTCTTTACATATTTTCTGCTTCTCACTTTGTCTACAAAAGAGAGATAAAATGTGCAGCTCTCAGGAGAAATACAGTATATATATTCCTGTAGGTCAATGAACAGAGTCATTGCTAAAGTTAAGGCTTTAGTTAGAGCACACTTAACCAATTTATATATATTGTTCACAGCGACTCCTGGCCACAGAGTTGGACGTACCAAAGGTGAAGGTGGTAAGTGGAGCTATTGGGATTAAGGCTCTAAGGCTATCTTGATTGTTCTCTTCTAGGGTAATTTTGCCTTGAAGAATTACAAAGCAATCAATTTCATCATAATAAAAATAATACACAACTGAAGCATTTCATAATGTGAAATGACATGGGAAAGAACTATGGGACACAAAACTAACACGGAGATGTTCTTGTTCGTATTATATTAGATGTTATTTTAAAAATGCAGCTCATTCAACAGCAATCAATACCACTGCTGAATAAGACCAAATTGCTTAATCCTAGAATTTACCTAGGATCAGAGGATTTCTGGGTGACCTTTTTGAGGGTAGTGACAAAATTAAAATATTGACCTCTTCCACATCCTGAACACCCTTTCCTTAATGGGGAAAAAATATATCTGCCATAATTTTTAAAATTATAATTGACATGCAATAACTACTTTCAGGCCTATACCATGATTCAACATTTATATACCTTACGAAGTGATCACCATATCCGCCATAACTTTTGTATTTAAAGAATTAGAGGTTTCACACTTACTGCCTTTCCCCTTCTTTTTGTTGTTTACCACTGTTGCTTTATGGCTTCGTTTCTGCTTTTTCGATGAACTTCCTCCTCCCTGAGCTTCTTTCCCTCTTTTCTGACCTGTACAGGCTACCACAGGAAAGAAATTATTAAGTAACACAAAATAAAATCAACCTTTTCCAAGGTATAAATTAATGCCACATTTTAGAAGCACAGACCAATTCTGAAACTACACATGTTCTTTAGGAGATTATAAAGTAGTACAGAATTTAATATTATTTAAAAAATAAGTTATTATTAACGAGCTGACTTATTGCACACACAAAAATGTTAGTTTTCTTAAAAGCAAGTAGTGTGAACATCCTTCTTAGAAAAATCAGATATAAACTGAAAATAGCTCCCAATATAGTACTGAGAATTTATGAAATCTAGTAGTAATTCAAAAACAGTTATATACTGGAAATAAAACTAAATTCTGTTAAAATTCAGTGAGGCCAAAACATTAAGATTTAATTACAGGTTAAAATATTAATGATGTATCTTATAATGATATTAACATGATTTTAAATGCTATAATGGGATGAGTTTTAGTAGTAATTCACAAAAACTTAGTTCCCATGGTACTGGTTAACACAAAAACCATTTACAAATCCAGCACAGTTGTAAAAATTGGTTTATCCTCTTGGCAAGAAATTACTCAAAAACATTACAAATGTCTCCCTTGTCTTCAAGGACTAGCCCAAGTCCTGAATCTTCACTAATCTTCCCTGGTGCTCAGGCTTCACTGATTAATCACTACTCCAAACTGTAGACTCTACATTTTTCTCTTTACTAATTTGGTCCTCAGCATCTGCCATGTTTCTGATTCTAACTGTACTATGTTCTCCCACACTATACAGTAAGCTCTTTTTCCAGAGATGAATAAAGTCCTATCTATTCAGTTCCAATGTCAGATACTGCAGTGTCATGATACAATTAATATTAGAATAGAATTATGCCATTTTTGCTAAGAAAAAGTTTCTTAGTCGTATTATCAATGGTAAAATCAACTTTGAGTTAAGTAAGACATGGCTTCCTTGGTCAAAATGGAAGTTTACAACTTCCTAGTTTTTTTTTTTTAGTGGGCTATATCTATTGTTAACTTTTCCTAAAACTATTTTAATGTAACAAAATGAAACATAAACAAGGTGACTTAGACATTGACTGTATTGAAGCACAAACTCTCAAAAATATTTGCCTGATTTTTCTCAGGAGTTTAATTTGGAAAACTTTCAGCTACAAGAAACAAATAGTTTAATGTAGACTAAACTGGAGGAAAACCCTAAATCTAAATTACAAGACTTACATTTTTACTTTTAATATAATGTAAATTCTCTAATATCAACACTTTTATTAAAATGAGGTTGTATGAAATAGGCACTCAAAATTTATCCCCCAAAAATATAACTTCTAAAAAAATACTATGTGCTTTGATTAGATAAAGCAGATGGTCTCTGATGCCCTAATTTTGAAGTCCTCATGTTTCCTACTTTTTAACCTAATCAAGATTAAAATTCAAAAGGGTAATATTGACTTAGTCTACGAAAGGACAGGCTATCTTATCTTTTTTAAAAGGATTTTATTTATTTATATTTTTTGCAATTTTTTTTTACTGTCGTTCAAGTATAGTTGTCTCCATTACCTGCTACCACTCCCTACCTCCCCCCCTCAATCCTACCCCCCTCTTTGGCTTTGTCTATGGGCCCTTTATATATATGTTCCTTGATGACCCTAATTTTTATTTATTGATTATTAGAGAGAAGAAGGGAAAAAGAAGGAGAGAAACATCAATGTGTGGTCGCCTCTCCTGCGCCCCCCAGTGGAGGCCTGGCCCACAACCCAGGCATGTGGCCTGACTGGGAATCGAACCAACAACCCTTTGGTTTGCAGGCTGGTATTCAATCCACTGAGCCACACCAGCTAGGGCTATCTATCTTTTTTTTTTTAAATTTTAATCTTTCATAAAATATGAGGAACACAGTTAAGGGTACAATCTCTTAAGAATTATAATCATTAAAATTTTATCATATTATTGTTGAAAACCTCTGTAATCATCTATTGACAATGGCTTTTTTAGTTTTGAAGATTACTTATGTCTGGACCATTCAGTTCCATGAGATAGTAAGGCACACAAATACAATCAGAGAAGCTATATCTGTGAATATGAAAAAACAGAGAACATCCCAAATGAACTGCAACTATGTTTTTTACTTAATACTTATTTTTCAAGAATAAATGTTTTAAGTCAAGACTTGTGTGACAAGGTTATGTCAATAATATCTCAATAAAGCAGGGGGAAAATAGACTTGTGTGAGAAAACTGGGACTTTTGTGTCTCTTTAAGCTTAGCTAAAAACCCAAAGCTAGCCTAAAAAAACCCAGCATGTCTCATAAAAGACATACCCTACCTAGTACTTTATATTCACAATGGAAAAGTGTGCTTTGAAGCCAACTGTCAGACTAGAATATTCTGATTTTGACACCCAAATGAAGTGGTTTGTAAGAAAAATGATGACAGAAGTACAGCAATAACACTCTCAAAAAGTATCAAAACTTTTGGAAAGTACTCATTTGAATTTCCACTTTTCACATTTTCACAGAAAATCAAAAAGTATTAGTGTAGGTTTTAACATACACACTGGTCCTTCCACTTGCAGCTACGCATCCAGGAAAGCACCCCACTCCTCTACAGACACACCCCGTCAGTCAGATGGGAGAGCTAGTCTGACTGGCCAGGAGGAGAGCTGCGCCTGGACAGGGGGCTGCTCCAAACCCCTACGCACAGCATCTGGTTAAGGGTGGAGGGTCTGTCCATAAACCGAAATGTCTGTGACAAACCGTTTATTACAATTGCAAAGAGAACGATCCAGAAACATATTTAAGCTGCTCAAGTCCACCGGGGTACAATACACTCTCAGACAGGTCTCGACTGCGGCCTGGTGCCAAAGACATCAGATCCTTCTCGAGCTTTGAGATGCCTTCCTGTGTTCACTACTCAAATTATTGGTCCAATTTCCACTCTCCCCACGCTCACCCCAGGCGAGGCTGCCCGCCCCTCACCTTTCTCGGGGTGCTCCGGCTCGGGCGGAGCACTGCTGCTGGAGCTCACACTGGCATCGCAGCCCGTAGGAGAGCTGTTCCCCTCCGACTGCAGGTCCTGCAGCTCCCCCGTTACGCTGTCCACCTCGATGGTGCTATCGGTTTCGCTCTTGATGCTCCGGACCTCCTCTTGGTTTGGGGCCAGCACTTCTGATACTGTGACGGAAGACTGCTGGCGACCGGCATCCGTGACAGTGACTGAGGAGGGCGACTCAGGGGTGGTAGGCGGGGTATTGAGCACTGAATTGCTGCCACTACTTGGAAAATCCGCTTTTCTGTCACTGACTTCCATGGGCTTCTCTTCAGGGGCCTGACTGTCGGCACTGGCGGGCGTCGGGGTCTCCAGCTCGGTGCTGGGGGAGCAGCTCTCCTCCTCAGCCACGGGCTGCAGGGCCCCCTCGGCCGGGCCCTCCTCAGAGGCAGGGTGCGGCGGGGAGGCTGCAGCCTCAGTGTCAGAGTCTGAAAAGAGCTCCTTCAGTGTTTTTTTAGGCCACTGTCCTTGAATACTTGACCAGACATCTTTTCGATCTTTAGCTCGGCTGTTCTGAAGTCTTTCATCAGAGTTATTTAGAAGTTTTATCCTTTTTTCTGCCACTTCTGAAAATCCTGAATAGAAACCAGTCGTCCGCAGAGATTTTCTTTTTTCCTCCAAACCGTTGTATTTTTTAGTTGGTGTCAGCTTTGCTTTTGATTTTTCTTCTTCATCTTCATCTGAGGAGCTGTTGCTACTGTTTTCTACGCAAAGCGATTCTTTGTTTTTGGCCTTCTCATCCTTTTTGCTGGGTGATCCAGTTTTTGAGCACTCCTCTGTATTGCAATACCTTCTTTTTCCGCGTTTTACTTGTGGCTTTGAGGATTTATCTGTGTTGTCCTTCCTGACATCCTTTCTCTTTTTTGTGACTTCATCTTCTTCATAATCAGAATCTTCAGACAATCCTTCTATATCTTTCCTCAGTCTTTCTGGAGATTTTGACACTGGTTTAGATATTACCAAATCTGCGTGCACCTTGCTTTCTTCCAGCAAAGATGAACTGTTCTGCTGCTCTTTTGAAAGAAGGTCATTTCTGGCATGGGCCAGATAATCAGTCTTACACTCCTCTTTGCCGTTACTGCCCGTGTCGTGCGCCCCCGTTTCGTCCTCCTGCTCACTGTCTTCAGCAGAACTTTCAGAAGCTGGAAAAGAAGAAGAAAAATGATGAGTATGCTAAGACGACTAGCAATGTCTTCTCTGTGCCAGGAATTTTACATATTAGCTCCAACGCTTTAGCTATCCCACTTGACAGGTTTTATTCTGTTTTACAAGTGAGGAAACAGCTTCACAGAGTTAAGACACTCACCCAATGGTGGAAATGTCTGTATCATGCCATATAGTTTTACTACTATATTCTGTTGCCATAATTCATAAAGTTGTAAACATAAAAGCCGTGAATTTTATTGTCTGTAAATTACACCTGAATAAAGCTGATTATAAAAAAGAAACTTCTCCAACCAATGAGTAGAAAATAGTGGACTCAGGATATAGTCCCAGGCTGTCCTAACTCCAAAACCTGTATTCTTACAAAAGTGTAGCCTTCATTTTCCATGTAGCAATAAGTATTTAAAGATTTTTGTACACAATGGATTTCCACAACAAATTCTTTAAAGAATGACACAACTAACGATCTTATATAAAAAGTATTCATACTATTTTTAAAATGTTACAGTAAATAAATTCAATTAATAAAAATAATAGCTTTTATTATGACTTTAACATAACATTTATTGAGAAATTGCTACATCTAGCTACTCTGATACGCTTTTCACAGATATTCTCATTCACTCTCACAATAACCCTGTGAGATGTATGTTTTTATCAGCCCTGTTTTCTAGTTTAGAAAACCAGAATTTAGAGAGGTTAAACTACCCCAAAGAGCTAGAAAAAGTCAAGATGAAATCTAAGTCACTTGACTCCAGAATTCAGAATCTTAACGATAACACTGTACTGAGAAATTCATGTAGTATGTTCTTTAGCTAAGTTTGTTAAAAGGAAAAAAACAATTGATACAGTTAAGATGGTTAAAAATGTTTAAACTTTACAACGTGCTCCTGCATAACTAAATTTTTAAATTATCAAAGCATTACATATATGGTAGTAACTATTTCTTTTGATAGTTATCACCATCATCGCAATATTCTATTTGCTGATTTATGAAGTTTAGCCTGCTTTAAGCAATGAGGATTTTCTTATTGGCATCCTTATCCCCCCTTTCCCCATACTTTATTTATTTGTATACATGTTAATTATAGTATCTATAACATATATAAATGTGCTTCATTGCAGAAACAAATAGTACACCTGATATTTCCTTTCTTATATAGCCTCTGATTTTTCCAACAGTTTCCTAACATCCTTTTCTACACATTATGTCTTCCGTTTTTATGTCTCTCACATTTATTTCGGTTGCTCCATTAAGTCAAGCATCCTATCCAGTCTCCTTACTCATCAAATCTCTACTCTGGAGGCCTGTTTTCTGCTCCGCCTGACAGGCTGCTCTCTGGGTCAGTTCTAGCAGCCATCATCCCAGGAATTCCCTCCACGCTTTCTTTTGACCTGGACCCACTGGTAAATGAATCTCACATCTTCCTTTCTCTTTGGTTTATTCTCCTATTGTGTTGGAGCACATTACCTAGCTGTTTCCTCAAACAGGTACATGGGAGAAAAAATTTTTCTCTGTCCTTATATGTCTGAATATATCCTGAACCTCAAACTTCATTATGCGATGACTAGTTTAATCAAGTACAGAATTCCAAGTTGAAAAATTACTCCCCTTCAAAATTTTGAAGGTACGACGGACTCCTTTGCATATTGTGTTGAAAGCACTACTTTCATATGTTTTCTAGTTCCTTTGTGGTGACTTCTGTGGTCCTGCTATTATATAATATTATAATGTACTCTGGCATGGCTTTTTCTTCATTACTTCAAGTACCTGGTGAGCTCTTTCCATTTAAAAATTTATGCCTGTCAGTTCTAAACATATTTTCTCTTTTAGTTACTTGCTAAGTTCTCCCTCCCTCAAGGCTTATTTGACATTAGTCAGACACACACACACACACACACACACACACACACACTCACTCACACACCCCCAAGAAAGAGAGTGAGAAAACAAGCTCTATATGTAACACTTGCTAAGGAATGAGTTACAAATCTCCAAATCAGTAATACAGTTTTGAGACAGTTCATAACAAAACCCTAGTTGTTTTTTTATTTATTTTTTAAAATTCATTTTTTAGTGACACATAACCAGATATGCCTAACTAGATAAATTTCCATGGCTTCCTGATTCCTCATGGTATTAGAGGTGATTTTAAAAACAGTGCTAGAGTTTAACATAAAACACAAAAAGAGATATAAACACATGAGTACATCCAAAGACCAGTGTGTGTGTGTGTGTGTGTGTGTGTGTGTGTGTGTGTGATGACCTGCTAATTTCTTCCTGTTTTCACTGTTCCTAAATCGACACTCTGTGTCACTTGTCTCTTCTCTAAAATTTCTATCACTGCCTTCTTATACTGTCTGGAAGATTTCCTCAATTTTAAACTCTTAAG
The DNA here is from genome assembly GCA_028533065.1 of Trachops cirrhosus. Lineage (NCBI taxonomy): Eukaryota > Metazoa > Chordata > Mammalia > Chiroptera > Phyllostomidae > Trachops > Trachops cirrhosus. Next base: position 74,770,346 of record CM052546.1, on the reverse strand, counting down.
TGCTCCACTGAATTTTAATTTCAAGTTTTTTTGTTCTTTGTTCCTTTTCATGTCATTCTTGGTTTCCAGATACTTATAGGTTCTCTGCAATTATTCAGTAATCAGCAGATACTCATAGCTTGTCTGAGATTATTTAATAATCAGAGACATAATAGTTCATTTTTTGTTACCTTTGTTATCCCTCTATTCAAAGGTCATTTCTTCCGTTTGTTTATGTCTCCATCTTTTATGTTGGAGTTCTTTGATTATTTGCATGTAAGGATGACCTACTAAAACTTGACTGGCACCACTGTGTTGACAGTTTATTCACGGATAAGTTTCCACAAGGGGATTCATCAGGGATCACATTTACTCAAGGGGCTCTCTAGTGCCAACACGTGAAAGACTGCTGTCCAGAGACATTCAGCTTCTCCTGAGAACTCCAACCACCACCCGCCCTTCTCATTCTGTTCCCAGCCCATCTCATGCCAAGTATAAACTCCTATTTGTGTTCTACATTCACAAGTGGGATTAATTTTTCTTTTTCTTTCTTTCTTTTTTTAGCTGACTTTTAGCGGGGGGGGAGGGAGAGAGAAACATCGATTTGTTGTTCCACTTGTTATGCATTCATTGGTTGCTTCTTCCACGTGCCCTGATCAGGGATCAAACTCACAACCTTGGCATATCAGGACAAGCCTCTACCCAATGAAGCTACCTGGCCAGGGCTCAATTTTACTTTATATACATATATCCATACACAGATGCATTCATAGCAATAATCATTTTCTAACTGGAAATATCTCAGGTGTCTAATTTAATCTATGACCAAAAATAAAATTCACCAAGGAAAAGAGAATATCTGAAATGTTAAAAAGATCTCAATGTGATGCCCACTATTGAATTGTTTGCAATAGGAAAAAGAAAAATAACAGAAATAACCTAAATGTCTTCTGTAATGAACTGATTAGATAAAACAAACCACATACTAGGAATCAGAAACTGGAAAGCTCTGGACTTCACAGAAACAACATTGGAAGCAAAAACAAAATAAAACAGAAAACAATTGAACAATGACCATAATATTAGAAAGGCAAAACTTCCAACCCAGCTAAAACATGAATAGAATAAAGACATTTTCAGACGTGCAGTCTCTAAAAAAATTACCTTCCCTCTTAATGATTTCTTAAAAAGTTACCAGAGAACGTGCTCCAGCACAATGAAAGTGTACCGAAGAGAGTGAAAAAGATATGAGCAACCCAAACCAAAAAAGTCCCAAGGAGTGCTTTGAGGAGCGTCCCCTCAAATAGGACCTCCCCTGAAGAGCACCTGCACCAGAGGCAGAAGGAGAGCAGTTCAGACTAGCACTGGGCTACTGCCAAAGGGAGCCAGTCCGAGAGCTGGCACCCCCGAGATGCCTGATGACCCCTGACAGTCTTTGAACTTGACTAGATTCTTTATCTGTATTAAGCTTGTTTTAACCACGTGGTGATGAACTTTCCTCTCTCCTCTCCCCTCCACGTCTTGTGAGCCAATACTGGGATCAGCTGATGACATCATTTTACCCACCAAAAACATTTTGTTTTGACCAACACCTGAAAGCTAGAGATATATATGATGAGCCTAGAATCAAAACATAAAGAGCAGCTTACTACACCCCTTGAGCACATTCCTGTTGATCATCCAGTATGACTACATCTTGTACGGTGAGAACTGATGTTTCGCAGACTCCCTTATGACCCTGTCCCCTCTGACTTCCCTTAAAATGGCTTTTGTATACTCTTCGAGAAGTGGAATATGAAACCAGAAAATGACCTGGAGACTCTTCAGATAACATTCTCAGGGAGCCTTGGTCTAAGTGGAAATAGTGTTTTTTCTTATACAGCTAAGCTTAAGACTGCTACTGAGTTTCTTAAAACAATTATCCTCTTTAGGAATATATGTAGGTTTAATATACAATTCTAAAAAAAGTAATAATTACACTAAAATCAGGATATTAATTACTTCTGGGTGAGGCATATTGAATTCTTTTTGTTGAGGTTTATTATTTATTAATATTCACAGTGATTCTACTTTCCACTCCAAATTCAATGCCAATGCTATTTTTACCAGCATCTGTATTACATTCATTGAATGGCATGAAGGCATCTTTGGTTGACTGTTATATATTGGCTTCCGGTGTACAGCTTAGTGGTTAGACAACTCAGAATTAGTTTAAGTAAATACTAGCCATTCACCACTGTGACACATATAAAAATGTTCACATTATAATTCTTTAAATTACATATATATTTCCCCATATTGTTCTGCATGTCTGATACATTAGAAAATTATGAAAAATGCTTTAAAATATTTAAAGCATTTGGCTTATAGAATGAGTTCATGTAAATATCCATCTGAAATGAGACAAAAACCAATTTCCATTACACTCAAAATTATTAAAAAACCTGAACTGAAGTTATGAAAAATATAAAATTTTTTATGGAGATATAGACCAGACCCCTGCCCAACACATTTACTTAAATCTCCCCCTCCACCTGTCCTCATCACTTTTATTAATAGTTAGACTTCATTTTGCCTTAAATATTAAGCAGTAATGCCATCATAAAAAGAGAACATAATAAACATAATCAAGATAAGCAAAGTTAATTATTCTTCACTCAAAAAGTCAACAATTTCATAGTCTATTATGGCATAACACAAACTGTACTTTACATGGCAACAGAAAGGATGGTACCTGAAAAAAGCACAGTATCAGTACAATAGGGTGAATACTAAACTTTAACTAAAATTTAATGGTGCCCCCAGGTATACTAACAGAAATATTTCCAAGCTTCAATCAATAACTGATTTTACTTCAAATAATAACAGAGCCAAAAAAATTCTGGCTCAATTAAAAAAACAATTTGATAAGTGTCACTGAATTACCTTTATGGAATTTGATTTACAAAACGAAAACAACAACTTACTTGCAACAGTGTATGTTATATTTACCTTGAAGTCCATTGAGGATAGAAGTAATTTCTATGGATTTTATATGAGCTGTTTCAGAGTTTTTGGCATCAGTAAGATCCAGTTTAGATGTCATTTCAGGAGATGAATTTGTCTGAAATGGTGGTTTTGACAAGCGCCGAAGTTTACAATTTTTAGGAGAATATTTATCATCTTTGTCTTTTTCTTTGTCTAATTTATTCTAGATTAAAGAAAAAATATTTCATGTTAGCCATAATTTATGACATATTTATTAGTAACATTGTTAATACTAATTTTAGCTCTTCAGTTATAAAATATATTATTAAATAACGTAAGACTATATGAAAAGCCCCTCAAAAAGAGCCAGAGATGTTTCTCAAAGTTATTAACAACACTGCAGAATGAGCAAAAAGTTTTTGTTTAATATTTACATTTATATAGTTAAAATAAATTAGCAACCAGATAGCCAAGACTAGCAAGCCTCCACATTGCTAATAATTGGTGTCACAAACTCTTCAAAATTAAATCAAAAGAGGCTTAAATATTCACTTAAAGAAGAAACACAATTTCAACCTGGTAGTTTTAAAACCTGAGACTGGGCAGGTAAGGATGAGGCAAGTGGACCAGAATATCCCACATTTGTGGATGGATAAGCCAGAAAAACTGGGGAGCGAGATGGACAGGGCAACCCAGGGTTCCAGTGTGGGGAAATAAAGCCTCAAAACATCTGGCTATAAAAACGTGTGTGGGTTGCAGCGGCAGAAGAAACTCCCAGCCTCACAGGAGAGTTCGTTGGAAATACCCACAGGGTCCTAGAATATACATAAATCCATCCACCCAGGAATCAGGACCAGAAGGGCCCAATTTGCTTGTGGGTAATGAGAGGCGGGAGTTATTGAAAGTCAGCGGAGAGTGGAGCAAGCTGCACTGTTCCCTCTCAGATACCTCCCCCACAGACAGCACCAAACCAGAGCCAAGTGGGTTGCCCAGCCCTGGCAAATACCCACGACTCCAGCTCTTACAACATAACAGGTGTGCTGAGACAAAGAAATATGGCCCAAATGAAAGAACAGATCAAAACTGCAGAAAAAGAACTAAGTGACAAGGAGATAGCCAACATATGAGATGCAGAGTTCCAAACACTGGTAATCAGGATGCTCTCGTAAATGATCTAGTATGGTCGCAAAATAGAGGAAGAAGTTAAGGCTATGCAAAGTGAAATAAAGAAAAATATACAGGGAACCAAGAGTGAAGGGAAGGAAACCAGGACTCAAATCAATGGTTTGGACCAGAAGGAAGAAACAGTCAACCAGAACAGAATAAAGAAACAAGAATTCAAAAATATGAGGAGAAGTTTAGGAACCTCCAGGACAACTTTAAATGTTCCAACATTCAAATCATAGGGGTGCCAGAAGAGGAAGAGCAAGAAATCAAAAACTTATTTGAAAACAGAATGAAGGAGAACTTCCCCAATCTGGCAAAGGAAATAGACTTCCAGGAAGTGCAGGAAGCCCAGAGAGTCCCAAAGAAGTTGGACCCAAGGAGGAACACACCAAGGCACATCATAATTACATTACCAAGATTAAAGATAAGGAGAGAATCTTAAAAGCAGCAAGAGAAAAGGAAACAGTTATCTACAAAGGAGTTCCTATAAGGCTATTAGCTGATTTCTCAAAAGAAACCTTGAAAGCAAGAAGGGTCTGGAAAGAAGTATTTGAAGTCATGAAAGGGAAGGACCTACATCCAAGTATGCTCTATCCAGCAAAGTTATCATTGAGAATGGAAGAGCAGATAAAATGCTTCCCAGGTAAGGTCAAGTTAAAGGAGTTCTTCCTCACCAAGCCATTATTACATGAAATAGTAAAGGGAGTTATCGAAGAAAAAGATCAAAAACGTGAACAGTAAAATGGCAACGAACTCACAACTATCAACAACTGAACCTAAATAAAAACAAAAACAACTAGAACAGGAACAGAACCACAGAAATGGAGATCATGTGGAAGGTTATCAGTGGGGAGGGGGAGGAGGAAGAATGGAGGGGAAAGGTACAGGGAATAAGAAGCACAGATGGTAGGTACAAAATAGACAGCAGGAGGTTAAGAATAGTATAGGAAATGGAGAAGCCAAAGAACATATATATACGTCCCATGGACATGAACTTAAGGGGCGAGGGGAATGCTGGTGGGAAGGAGGGTACAAGACGGAGGGGGATAAAGGGGAGAAAGTAATGGAACAACTGTAATAGCATAATCAATAAAATATACTTTAAAATAAAAATTATAATACAGAGAAAAATAAGCACTTACCTTTATTTTCTTCCGATGTTTTATCTTTGGCACATTTTTATCAGCAGGCCTTACTATTTTATCTGCTTTAATCCATTCATCATATCTAAAATTAAAGGAAACGAATATACATAAGCAAAATACACACCCCAGAAATACTTATGCCATATCAAAGCGAAACTCATAAATAGAATGACAACACTTCAGAACTGGAAATGACCCTGGAGATCATTTAGTTCAACTTCCTGGTTTGATGCATAAAGCTGCCCAGGACCAAAGGGACAGATGAAGCGACTTTCCCGAGGGCATAATGTCTGCTAGAAGCTAAGGTAATATGCTCCAGTTTGAAATGACATTGTATGACAGAGATCATTGTATTATAACTTATGGATAATGCAAAATCATCTAGAAAAAGTATCTTCTCATAAAATGCTAGGAAAGCACTGCTCTGCCAGGTTTCTCAGTATTCTAAAATGCTTCCTGCATGTACAGACAGCCAAGAGTCCAGCTGAGGTGGCCTCTCTCCTCAGTGCTGATGTCTGCATGGTTTTACAGGATGCAAATCACTGCCGACTGCAATAAAGCTATTTGTTTAAAGCAAAAAAGGGACAGTTCGCTTTTGTAAAAACTCAGCTAGAAAGGAGAAACATTAGAAACAAATTAACCTCCCCAATTAATTCAATTAAAAAAGAACAAATGAACCACTCTTTACATTCAGAAGTTATATACGTTATTGTGGAAAATGGAAAACTCACTGGCATTTTTAACTCCACAACATGATCAACTACAAATGAGCTTTTAAATGAAAATATCCTCATTATAGATGTACTAAATGAAGTAATAGAGGCCCTAAGTCAGTACGTAAATGACTTGGGCCATTACTTGACTGATAAATTACATTCTTGCTCTAGACTGTGCCTAGAAAGTATCTGTAACGACCCTCGGGCAGAGTTAGACACACCACTGGCTACAGGAAAGCTCAGGGCTCAGCCCCACAAGGGGAGTGTCTGCATCTGCTGGGAGCTGTTGAGGCCACAGCGATAGAGAATGAGAAATGAATGGAATGAGTTCCAGGAAAGTCTTTACATTCCTTATAACTAGCTGCGTGGCTCTGGTCAAGTCATTCTCAAATATCAGTTTTTTATGTCTAATATAAGACTGCATTAAAGAATACATAAAAATAAGACTGCATACCACAAAACCATGGTTTCGATATTTTCAGGATCAAATATCTGATAAGTACTCTAAGAAGTTTTAAAGCAAATATTATTCTTCTACTAAACACACTCCTTTTGGTACTTATGCTGGCACTGTAGCACCTACTTGTGTATGTGCAGTATTTTTTATTTTCCCATTAATACTGAAAATTGCATCATGCTCGAGAACAAAGCAATCTAGTTCCTTCCAAAATTGGAGTAGTGGTAGAAAATAAAGAAAAAAGTATCTCCATTATCTGCAAAGTTGAATGTGAATTCCTAAAAGTTCCTCTTATTTTAATGTAGTTATACTTTCTTTAAAAGAAAACAAAACAAGCTTTTATTTTCTTAGGGCTTTTTTGTTGTTTTTTTTTTTTTACCTTTCTTAACCAGACTATCTGCTATGTAGAGTTTCACAATACCAGACATTTTTACTAGTAACAAGAATACTACTTAATTCAACTTGGTTTTTGACATGAATTATATTTCAAATCAGGGTAGAATTAGGGTTGCTTTCAGTTTAAAGCTACCCCCATGACTGCCCTGGCCAGGTAGCACACACCACCCTGGTGCACCAACGTTGTGGGTTCAAACCCTGGTAAGGACACATACAAAAATCAACTAGTGAATACACAAACAAATGGAACAACAAAGCAATGTTTCTCTCTCCCCCACTTCCTCTCTCCCTCTAAAATCAGTTTAACAAAAAAGACTACCACCCTGATATACATTTGTGTATTTTACACGGTGCACGAAACACGTCAAACAAGCAAAAAAACAGTTATAGCCTCCATAGTTAAAATGTTCACAGAGATGAAGGAAGACTTCTCTGACTCAGAAATAACACACGCTGCTTACATTCTCTTAGAACAAGGCAGAAGGAACACACACATAAATAAAATAACAGCTACTCGGTATGATACAGGCCAATACCCACTGCCTAAGTTACACCAACCAATGCACACATGCTGTGTGGTAAGGTTAAACAAGATCTTCTGTGGCCAAACATTGTTCTGAGAGAAAGGGCTTATGGAGCCACACACTAGCCAGGAAATGACCAGGTCCTGGGGCATCAGTCTAGACCAGCAGCAACAGGGCTGGATGGAGAAGACAACAAGCCCACCGTCCTGGGGCCAACAGGGCTCTTCCTTACAATGAGCTGGGGAACGTAAACGTAAGTTGTCTTGAATGAATTTGTATCGGCTAAAGACAAAGGAGATGGAATAAGATGAAGTGGAGCTAGTTCTGTAATTGGTGTATGTAGGGGTGGAAGAAAAGAGAGCTGGCTGCCTAAGCGGGACGCGGTGGCACCTGGTGGTCGGCTCTTCCACTATAACTCTCTAGGATGCTAATCATGGAAATGGCCTCTGAAAGGTAACTCAAGGTTCCAACATAAATTCAGGAGTGTAAGGTGTCTTTTTTGGGTTTTGCCCACAGTTGTTAATTGATTAACTTTCTACCTCTGTTCTGCTGTAATTTAATTTAGGACATTCTCAGAATGTTCTCCTTACCAATAATCACTTCTCCTCCATGCAATTATAAGTAAGGATGCTATGAGAGGACAAGTCATTAGAACTATTGAGTACAATTGTATGTGGAAAGTGTGCTGGACTAGGACAGAAAAAAAGAAAAATTTTAGAATTACATAAAACAAGCTATGTACACTTCTAAAATATTTGAATAGTAGTAATCAAACACTATGGCCTTACTATTCTGGCTAAAATTTTTGCTTTAATATTGTTCAATATTCTGTATGGTTTTAGGTGATCCCTTGAAAAATTCTTTAGATGTTTCCTATTGGAGTGATTATGTGGTAACTTATGGTTCTATAAATACTAGCTAATATTATGATTCATTCCTTCCTTTCTTTTTTCTTTCTCTCTCTCCCCCCCTCTTTATTTTTGCTATTTGATTTGAAATGACTTTAATTTAAAATTATGGTGAAAGAATAAACAAAGAATGAACTAAAAAGCAGGAATGGAGAAAAAAGGTGAGAAAATAAAAAAGAATAAAAGAAATAAGAAAGGGCAAAAGAGAAAGACTGATGATTCCTTGATTAGTTGGCTTCTCAGTGCTTTTTGTTAGTTTGTTGAGATATTCCTGTGTTTTAACAGTATCCTTTTAAGATTTTTTCTTTTCTGAGTCAGATTTATGCTCTTTTTAAATAAAATGAATAATAGCTTTTGGAACTAGGACCATGCCTTAAAAATCAGTCAATCAGTTTTTTCCACACATTAAGAAACTCAATCCGGCCCTGCCTGACCAGAGTAGCTCAGTTGGTTGAACATAAACCCACAAAGCATAAGGTCTCCAGTTCGATTCCGTTCAGGGCATGTGCCTGGGTTGTGGGCCCAGCCCCCACTTGGAGGGCAGGTGCAAGAGGCAACCAACTGATGTTTCTCTAACATGTCACTGTTTTTCTCCCTCTCTTTCTCCAATGTAAAAATAAATAAAAATATATTTTTTAAAAAGAAACTCAATCCATGGAGGCAAATTGACCTTGTAAGCTATAGGTTTCTCAAAAGGCACCACATGGAGAGTTAGAGCAGGGAGAGTTGCTTGTTACAACTGTGCGATACCAGGAAGATGACCCAGCAACTGAAAACACCTCATTAAAAATGCACAGTATGAACCAAACCATGATGAGGGAGAATGGGTGAAAACAACGTGTGAGAACTTTAGTTAAGGGAGCTTTTCAAACTTCAAATGCCCTCAGCAAATAGAGGTTGAGACCACTGATAACAAATATTTCAAAACTTAATGAAGATCTAAATAGCACTTTAGTTGCCTGATTAATCCTAAACAGGGTTAAAAAATTTTTTTTTTAAAAAAAGGTGATCAGAAAATAAACTAACACTATAACTGACACTATATTTTAAAAACAGGAAATGTTCCTTCCCTTTTATGTAATTATGCAGAGTGTTGTTCAAGTGTTCTTTCTATATTCTTTATAGAATACTTTTAAAGAACAGGAAGGAGAGAAATATAAATTCATGTGGGAAAAAAACAAAAACTGGTACAAAAAATAACATTTCCTACAGGCACTAAATTATGTAAGAAAGGGCTAGGCCAATTTAGTTTTGACTTTACTACTGTCAGTTAATTTAAATAAAGGAGGTAATATCTGTGGGTCAAGATCTCTGATTCCCTATCAACAACCTAAAGTAAACACTTTAATGAAGAGAACTGAGTTCAGAACTGCAAGAAAAAGCTGCAGTTGATCCTACTTATTCTTTATAAACTTGAACTTTTTATACAGTATATTTAATATATATTAAAGAGAGACTTCAGACTACAATAAATTAATTTTAGGCATAATATATAAGAAAGTAGTTAATGAAGATAGGAAAAACTTAGCTCAAATTCTTGACTATCATTAAAATGGAAATTACTGGGAAGTAACAAAGCAGCAAACTGCAGCTAAGAAACAGAAGACCATAAAATTTCTCAGTTTTTCCTAAGGATACCATCCATTCATCCCTCTAAATATGTTCTTAAAGAACACAAGAATCTTGCCCTGGCAGGGTGTCTCTGTTGGTTGGAGTGTTGTCCATACACCAAAAAGGTGGCAGGCTCGATCCCTGGTCAGGGCATATATGGGAGGCAGCCAATTGAAGTTTCTCTCTCACATCCACATCTGCCTGCCTCCGCCCACCTCTTAAAATCAATAAACACATCCCTGGGTGAGAATTAGAAAATACAAGAATCTTAATAACTAAGTCAAATGCAAATTTCTTGGTTTTATAATGCTTCTGGTCCTTTCTTCAGACATCCCCAAATACACGCGCACACTGTCCTCCCCTCAGCTGCAATGGGCACCCCTGCACACGGCTGTCCAGTATTTTTGACCCTGCTTTAAATACCACAGATGGAATCAAGACCTTAGAGTGCATATTTTGATGCGATCTCTCACTGCCTGGGAAGAACACTATGTAAGAGCTATTACGGAAATAGGTCCCCAGAGAAACTTCCTGACTGTTAAACACCTAGATTCCTTTCCAAGGACAGCAGGCCTGCTGCTGTCAGCTATCCTGTTTCGTGACAATGTAGCTTGAGAAATAGGGAAAAAATTTAAACCAAGTGGTTGGCCTATGAAAAAATGATTTGCAATTTTAGATCCAAGCAATAGAGTTTTATGAGAATATCTGAGAAAACACAGGTAGTCTGGGTTACTGATATAAGCTATCCTGCCTTTACTTGGACTTCACCTTCAGAAATTATGATCAAAAGAGAGCAATTGGCTTCTTCATAACAAAACATAGTTTGCCAGGAAAAGAGGATTACTAAATTCATTTAAAAACAAAGAATAACATACATTGAGACACATATTAAAAACATATTAAAAACTGAGAAAATTAAGTCTGTTAGTGATTAGACATTACTTTTTAAATTCGATTATGGATAAATTCATTGTGATTAATGCATAGGATCTAGACAAGTATTTTACCTGATATTTAACTAAAGCACTAAGGAAAATATTTTCAAATATATACATGACTGATATCAGAATATTTTTACTAAGATCATCTAACTAATGAAACAAACATGAAAAAAAAAGATGCATGAGCAACTCATTGAACTTCCAAAGTCTGCCCCGTGACCAATGTGAGATGAAGGAGCTGCGCCCGAGGGCCCTGTAATGAGAAATTCTGTGAATTCAAGACCAGAAGTATGTCCAAGGACAGACTCACCGGACAAACTCGTCTGAGGCATCTAGTACACGATGGGCTCTGCGCGGGGCTCTGGGTGCTCAGCATGAATGCACCACAGCCCCCGCCCACAGGGAGCTTACAATGACGCAAAGACAACACTAAATGGTAATTACAAAGGGCACAATACAAACCTTCTGAACCTTCTGAAAGAAGTCACATAAAAATTTGCATTTTAAAAATGTGATGGATTAAAATATTTATACAAAACTAGAGAAACCATTCAGAGACCCCATAACATACTTGCTCTCACCAGAGAAAAATGAAAGTTCAAAAAAGAAAATAATTTTTGTTTGGATATGTTGGCAAATTACCCAAGGAACCACTAAGCAATAATAAAAATGGAAAAGAATGCTAGGCAATCAGATACAAGAATCAATTGAGATTTTGGTTCTTCTTAAACCTAACTAAATCATTTTCAAAGAATTATCATCAACATATATTACTATATATCCAAAAGACATAATCTTAGTAATTAAAGAGTAATTACATGCAGAATAAAGATATTCTAAAAATAATTTCATAAGTAAAATCAAACTGACATAATACTAAAAAATCACTATTTGCAATATGCATATATTATAAAAGATAAAATGTAGTAACTATTAAGTAAAATTTTTAAATCACTTGTATTTTGTTTTCTGTAATGGATAGACTCAGTAACTGCTGAGCAATGCATATTTTATATCTTGCTTACCTATACACAAAAAGTTAAGATATTTCAATTCAACTAAGCTTTTAAAAACCTCACATTTAAAGTGGAAATTTATGCTATCTTTGCAAGGCAAGGAAGTTTCCTCCCTTAATTAAGAAACTATAGGATCCCTGATGGGGTAGCACAGTTGGTTGAGCATCCCACAAAGCCAAAGGTTGCCACTTTAATTCCTAGTGGGGAGACATGCCTGGGGTTTGAGCTGGTCCCCAGCTGGGGCGACACAAGACACAATTGATCAATGTTTCTCTCTCACACTGATGTTTCTCTCCCTCTCTTTCGCCTTCCCTTTCCTTATCTCTCAAAATAAATAAATAAAATCTTTAAAAATAAACTATGGGGAAAAAAGTATGACATTGTATAGAAAAAGACCAAGCCATGATGGAAAAAGTACTAGCTATTAATAATAAACTTTATAAGCAATTTTATTGATACTTATCTACTTGCTGAAATTGTCCATAATAATCTCAACTTACACATATTTTTAATCTGAGAAAATAAAGCAAATTTATGAAGACATGCTGAACAGAATCTAATGCTTTTAATAATAATTTAGTAGTAATTTAATGCTTAAGATAACAAAACAAAAAGTATTATTGAAAAACTAAAATTCTAAGCATGCTATTAACATTTCATATTTCTACTTCATGTAACACTCTTAAATCCACATCGAAGACACAGGAATGGTGTTCATTATAATAAAGAGAGTAACAGCATAATGACAGAAACATGAATATTATACCATAATTTAAGATTTGACACAACCACCCCAGGAGAATTGTACAGTAATTGTATCAACCGGTTTTCCTAGAGCATTTAACTCTGTAAAATGAAACAAAGGTAGTACAGGTCTTTAGGTAGAGGTAATATGTACTGTGAAGAACAATTACAGAGCGTTGTTACCAGGTTTTATTTATAAAGACCACTGCAACTGCTTAGCAACTGTGACGCTCATATTTTGTGACTCCGATTACCAACTTTTAAAAGTACTCAAGCCCTGACCACATGGCTCGGTGGGAATGTTGTCCTGTGCATCAAAGGGATGCAGGTTCTATCCCTGGTCAGGGCACTTATCTAGTTTGTGGGTTCGATTCCCAGTCAAGGCAGGTACAAGAGGCAACCAATTAACTTTTCTTTCTCACATTCACGTGTCTGTCTCTCACCCACTTGCTCTCTCTCTCTCATTATTCATCTTTTATCACAAAGAAAATGTTTTTCACTTGCACTGAAAAATTAGTCAACTCAAAAGTCATTTTTTAAGTAAAAATTACTTTGTGTTCGAATTACTCTTACGTTAAGGACTGTCTGGTACAAAGCATTTCGCATGCTGCAAAAGAATTTTTCACAGCCTTTTGACAGCCATGGTACTCTTCTATTTTAATATGTTTTATATCATAAGCTAGGAGACTAATACAGGATCTGCAGAGGTGAGTGAGGAGAAGGCCACCGTGAGGCAGCAGGAGCGGAAGACTGGCACATGGAGGAGCAGGCCACGGGAACAGAAGGCCTGGTGACAAGGCCAGGGCAATGTTCCCTTTCTACCCCTAAAACAAGTTCACACATTTGTATTACTGGGAAATCAATGTCAACTGGTCCTCACTTAAAATTCTTTAACTTTCACACTACAGAAATAAAGCAATTTCCTAGATTCCCTCATTTTCCTTTCTATCATTTCCAGAACAATTACTTCAGAGCCTATGAACAGAACGTATTTGTACTCTTTAATTAATATTTCTAAATCCATCAGCACATACAATGAAAGTATGGCAGGGATCAGATTACACGGAGGTCAAGGAAAAAAGGAAGAAGGTCTATGTACTTGAGAGGGGAGAAATTAAGCTTAAAAGGTGACAAAATTGTTTACAGGGACAAAAAGAGACCAAGTGGAAGGTAAGCCACAGGATATGAGTATTTCCGATCAGATCTACTCCAGTCTCTCACTTTCAACCCCATTTTGGCACTAATCAGGAGATAGGCCCTGGGTATGACCCAAAGAGGTCATTAAAAAGAACTGACTACCATAATCACATACAAAAATTACCTCAAAATGGATCAAAAACTTAGGTATTAGAGCTAAAACTATAAAATTCTTAGAACAAAATATGGGGGAAATTTTCATAACACTGGATCTGGTGATGTTTTCTAGGATATAATACCAAAAATACAAGCAATAAAGAAAAAATAAATCAGACCTTATGAAAATTAAAAACGTATCTATATCAAAAGACACTATCAAGAGAATGAAAACACAATTCTGTGAGTTCATAGAACGGGAGAGAATATTTCAAATCATATATCTGATAAGGGATTAATACACTGAATATATGAAGAAACACCTAAAATTTAACAACAAAACCCAAGCAATTCAAAACTAGGCAAAGGCTTAAAGAGACATTTCCCCAAGAAGATACACTATAAATAGCCAGTAAGTAGTACTACATGAAAAGATGCTCGGCATCACTAGTTATTAGGGAAATGCTAAACAAAAGATCAAGGAGACACCCACTAGGTTAGCTATAATAAACATTTTTTAAAAACAAAAAATAAATGTTGGTGAGGATATGGAGAAACTGGAACCCTAATACACTACTGGTAAGAATGGAGAATGGTGTGTAGTGTCTCTAGAAAACAGTTTGACAGGTCCCCGGAAGATTACGAGTTACCCTATACAACAGAACTGAAGAGGCTCCTGTGAGAGCCAGGCCACATCTGTCCCAATCCATTAGTCTCTGTATCCTTCTTATTTGGATTTTAATCTCTGCTCTACTCCCATTCTGTTGCCAGGAGGTACAATTTAGTTCAATATTCGTTCACTAGTCATCATATCCCAGGCACATGCTGTTCTACATACGGTAAGGGATATTAACGGAGGGAATATGGAACTGGGATTTCCCCCACTATGTTTTAAAATTAAATGTACTTTCATAATGTGAAGTAATGTAGAAAGCTTGAACACTGGAAAAAAAAATTACCCACAGTCCTACATGGAAGTTATATTCCAGGAACTCAAATCCCTTTGACTCCAAAATGTAATTTAGAAAAATTCAGTATCAGGAAATCAATTCAAATTAGGACTGGAAAAATAAGCAAAGAGCATAACAAGTGAAAATGGATATCAGCAGGATAAAAGAAGGGAACAATTAGAAGGGAGAAAACACACAAACAGAAAAAGACAAATGATAGGACAAGTGATTAATGGTGTCTTAATTTTGAGACAGGTATAAAAGGAAAATAAACAAGAAAAACAGTTGCAACTGTTTTTACAGTAACAGATGTTAATTAGACTTATTGTGCTCATTTCACCAACAAATATAAAATAATTATGTTGTATACCTGAAACTAATATAACGTAGTCAATTATACCTTAAAAAATAATTCAAAGAAACAAAACCAGAAACAGTATGAAATAGTCTTCTAAAGGAGAGTAAATGGAAGGATACAAAGTGCCCACTTGAGGTTTAGTGTCACAAATTTAAAATAAAACCAGCCAGTGGGTACTTGCTTTCTTCCAGCCAAGATCAGCTGCTTAGGTGCAGGCAAGGAGTCGGAGTTAGATTTAATCAGGGTTCTTGTGGTTCTGCCAGGGAGTAGAGTAGTACAGAGGAACAGAACAGGGTGGGGTCAGAAGACATGATTCTCACAAGTGACAAGAACATAAGCGGCCTAAGTAGAGGGCTGAGGGCATTAGGGGCCGGAGTGATAGGATCAATGGGCTGTACATCCTGGTGGGGTAATTTCCTACCCTGGACAATAAATTCTTAAACAGAGACCATTTCTTTGTGTCTTTAATGCCAAGCATACTATTTGGCACATAGAAGTTGAACTTATGTTTGCCAAATAAGGGAATAATGTTTGATAAAAAGCCGCTAAATGTTCCCAAATGTGGGACTGAACCCATTTGCTTGAGAAAACTTTTTACTAGTACTCCCCTACCCCAAATTCCCTCCAAGGGAATTTGCTCAGAGAAATAAAGTGTTTTTTAAATGAAATATATTTTTATTTCAAATTATATATTTAAGTATTTGTTTTCTATACTTATAATATGGAGTAGAATTAACTGCTGTTACTGCTTTAAGAGTTTTACAGTTGAAATTTTAGTCTCTTTTCTCTTTCTCTTTTATTTAAGGGTATCCGTTAATGTAGTTGGTGATCCTCAATATAAAAAATAATATTCCCATATTAAATTCCCAAATCCTTGATAATGGAAAGCCAAAATGGAAATGAATGAAAAAAATCAGCGTCAACACATAAAATATTGATGTATTTTAAATCCCATGCCAAATAGTCTAGATAGTTCCAATACACTTAGTTTTATTACTGAACAAGAATAGTTGTTATAAACAAGGATAAAACCAACACACATAACAGAATTTATGGTAGGTGAATTTCAAAGTGTAACTTTATTTTCAAAAATCAATCCCACATTTATGGCATGACTTAGATAGAAACTTGAGAGTGAAAAGATCAATTAGCTAATGATACTAAAAATGCATATAAAATATTAACATCATTAACAGAAATTAAAATACAACAGAGAGCCTACTACTAAAAATTACTAAAGTATGATTTTTATAAATGTACAGAGATATACTTTTTAAAAGAGTAAAAGAGAACACACTACATACAATATTAATAGTAATATTTTTCTACTTTTATGCATTTTCCCGTATTTCTAGGTTGAATGCTTTTAGAAATTTTTAAAAATTTATAAAAAAGCAAAGACTTACTCCAAGCATGTGGTGACTCTATAAATTCTATAGTTTTGAAAAATAGTTTCATGTATGGTCATCACATATGAAACTTCTGTAGCAGCACTGTACCATTTACAGTTCAGTCTGTGGTTTAGCATCCGGACCTCTGGTTATTTGCAGTAAAATTAATGTAAGCATGTAAAAATGTCTTTTTTTCATCAAAAAAAAAAAAAAAAACCCTATTTGGACCAGACATTATCCTTTGTTTAACAAAAATTAACATAGCTCAGCTGTGAAATACCAGTATAAAATAATTAATGTAAAGGTTTATAGAGCACTTTAGAAAAAAATAAGAATAATGTGGAAATTACAAGCAAATAGTATTTTTATAAACTAAAATATTTTCTTTTTTTAAGAAAAATCTGTTTGGTAGAAAATAATGTTTCAGATCACACAAAACTCACATAAACAGCTCCACACGAAAGTTCCTAAGTTGCTATTGTAATGAATGGCTGCCATTGAAGATAAAACTATTTTCGTGAATGTTCATGTATAAATCTTCATTTTTAATTTCACATCTCAAGTGTAAATTCAAAGATCAAGCTGAATTTCCCAAAATAATGTGAAAATAGTTGTATAGCTGATGAGGACTTGTTGTGGTCCTCATTAGATTAGCTTCAGACATGAAGGAGCAGCAAGAATCATACGTGATTTCTTTTTGTTTTTCTTTTTGTAAGATTTTATTTGAGCCAAACTGACGACACATGCTGGGCAGCAAGATCTCAAATGCTCCCCACATGTGATTTCTTATGCATCAACGGGACAGACTTTGGTTATTATTGTAGAGAGAAAGAAGAATGCTGTTATATCGACTATAGGAACATTAATGGCTTAATCTACTGCAGTACAGCTGTTTTTCTCTACGATGCTGGAGTGTGTAGAGATCCACCCTACAGGTCTTCACCAAGACGGTAAGAGTTTTCTTCTTTGCAACGTTCACATCATACAAATGCTTGAGTTGTCAGGAGGAGACTGCATCCTTCTCAGTGACAAAAGCATGTCTTGTTGAACTAGTTCTCATTTTCCTTTTTATTTTATTAAAAACGTGAATGCCTCAATTAAAATCTTCTGTTATCCTACCCAACCCACTATCAATTTCAAAGCTAAAATATTGAATTTGAATGTTCTTTCTACCCTCTAAAATCCAAGTGCTCTTAGGACAGGATACTTTCCTTTAGTTAAACCTTCCCTAACATAACTAAAAGTTGTATCTTAACTGCAGAATAATTTTATTAATATCTTGACTCACATACATACTAAGCTTCTCCTGTTTAATGAGACAATTAACAGAAAATAACCAAGCCCTAATTATAGTGAAAGTAAGAGAATGCCTAAATTCTATCCCTCCATCACAACATTTACAGCATTTTATAAAGACTACTAGGAAAACTGCCTTGGTATATAAACTAGCAAAATAACCAGAACTGAAAGGAGAGGGCAAAAGATGATGTGGCTTTCATCTACCTTATGGGAATTACTTAGAAATTATTAATTGTTGCTGACTCAATTTTCTCCTAATTTTAAAATAATGTATTTAACATTTACATCCTAGGCAAAAATGGAACTCCCTCTAAATTTGTATTTAATAAGATCATTTAGTAGGATCAGAATGATTAAATATCGAAAGACTGGGTAAAAGATTCTTATAGCAGCTATATCTGAGATTTCAAGTGTCTTCCTTTGAACACAGTAATAGCCCTTCAGTTGAGAGAAATCATGCACCATAGAGGCAGCATAAGAACCAAAAGCCAAAAGGATTCATTATGATGTTAAAAGTAGTATCTGGAAAAGCTTGTTTCAGGACAACACTGATTATAGATATTCTTAAAATTCAAAACTCTGTTAATCCTGTTGGCTAGAAATGAACAACAAAGTCCCCCCCCCCGAATAATATTTCCTTATGACTTAAGTTGCTATTTTTTTTCCAAGCTCCAGAATGGATCAGAATGGTACTTTTCTCAAATAAGAAAGGAAATCAGATTAGACACGTTTCTAAGAGCTTCCTATTGCTGCAACAGGACAACACGAAATGTACTTTTAAGAAACACAGTATTTTTTAAAGAAAATTTGAGATGATATTTTCTTAGTAACTTCCCAAACCACATACTACACTTTATTAATATTAAGCATGAGAACTGTACTCCTTGAAGACACTAGGCATACCATGAAACCACCACTTAAAACTCTATGGTTAACTTTCCAAGGACTACAACTCTATCATAGGCTGTATTTCAAATATAATATTAAACATTCCAAAATGAAGTAAGTGTACCTTAAAAGATACCTAAATGATGAGATGCCAAATTAACTTATAAACTTTGGATAAAATTAAAGTACAAAATTTCTTTGGATAAACCAAAGGAAACTTGTGTAAGAAAACAACTTCAGTCATTGAACACAACCTAAAACCAAATCTTTGTCTTGCCCTTCACTTCCCTAGGTCAGAAGTGAGAAAGTGCACTCTATTTTAGTTAAGCAGACCTGCTTATATTCCATCCACATTGTTTAAAACATGAAAATAAATTTCTTCTGAAAAATGCTGTAACGCAAGCAATGTTAAAGAGGAGATAAGGCCTTGAAACAGCTAAAGCTTCCTAAGAAACCTCACTTTAAAATCCCTGCCTACTGAAGGAAAGAAATATGATGGCTTAAGAAGATTACAAAGAGGTTACTATGGCAAAGTAGTTGAAAGAAGTCTGATAACTGGTTTATAGAGATCAAGAAGCTTAAATCTCTTTCTGGTTTTTAAGAGATTTTCCTATCATTTTCACCAAATGCTGCTTTTATTAATCTACATAAGTAATGTAAAAACCAACTGTGTAGATCCGGTTTTCTAGACACTAAGGATATCTTCTGAGTACTGAAAACAGTAGGTAGGAAGTCACTAAGCATGGCATTTACATGCTAAAAACTATTTTTTATATGATGCTATGACCTCAGTTGAAATACTAATAAGACTGTAATTTAATTAAATTTTATAATAGGAAATTATTTTATGAGTGTTTTTAGGTAGCAATCACTAGCTAAAACTCAAGTTACCTCACATTCCATCCGCAGTAATGCACCAAGTAAAGGACCTCTCCACCTTCGACATCAGAATCTTTAATACTAGCTTCATAGGTTTTTTGATTTTTCCCTCGTCCATACCGCACTTGGACTTTCATGCCTGGTGGATAGCATTCAAACTCCTCTTCCTCATTGTTGTCATCATCATCTTCCTCTTCCTCCTCCTCCTCCTCCTCTTCTTCTGCTTCTTCATCATCTTCATCTTCCTCTTTATTCGTTTCATCTCTTGAAAGGTTTAAAAAATTGCAGTTAATAAAAGATACTTCATAAGCTTTTCAGTTCCAAACCACATAAATTGATAAAAATTGTGGCTGTGATTGTTCCGGGCACAGCAGGTTCCATGTGTATGAAATTCTCTGATTTTCAATTTATATTAAAAACTAAAACTGTATTAAGATGACCATGGTTAGAGAAGAGACACATTTAGAAAAAATGAACACTGAAAAGTAAGTGCATTAAAAGAAAATTTCCAACAGTCAGAAAAACAGCAGTTGTGCTGAACAGCAAGGAACTAGCTCGGTCGACTGTAACAATTTTCTCATGTTTTATTATAAAAGTGTTTTACACCTCGGTTAACAAAAAACAAAAATCATTACACCTCATAGACATTTTCTGACTAAAATTATTTTTCATTCAAATATTTCCAGCCTCAGGATGTTTAAAACAAAGATGTTTACTAGCCAATGGCTAGTCTTAAATAACTTTAAAAGGTGCTCCAACCAAGTTTTCAAATGTTATACACTAACTAAAATATTTTATCTTTCACAAGCATAGTCTACCAAACTTCACAATATCATGTTGTTTTTTTCTTTCTATTCTTCTAAACTTCACCATAATTTCTGCTCTCTTTACCACATATTCACTAAAGTTTTCTACTGATTCTCTCAACTTTAAAGTGCCAAATGAAACTAAGAGTTAAACCATTCAGAAGCAGTACTGCAAACATCTTGATCTTCTCAATGTCATGTTCTTTCTAAAATTGAGTATTCATATTCATTTTACATGAGCCACAAATCATAAATCTTTCCAATCACTAGATTAAAAAACCAAGCTTTAGTACAAAACTCAGCTATATTTAGTTTTTATCTGCTCTGCAGTATACTTATATACTTATTATAGTAGTTTTTTCTCAAAAAGAATCTATCACTTTACAGCTGAGAAATGAATAAACATCATAAAACAGAATCACAAGACAGCTAAGTAATTAAGCTTTAAAAGTTAATAGAAATAATATTTATACAAAAAGCCTACCTCCACTGATAATTTCAATTTTACAGTCTTATATGCAACATTTTTAGCAATAACATATTTTACCATTCCTAATTATGTAGTTATATAGGCAACAGAAATAATCTATAAATAGTGATACAAGCAGCACTATAATGCTTTTTTATTTTCCTACTTCTTTCCTTCTACATAGTAAGGGATGAAGAAAAACATTAAAAACTTGTGACATCAAGTCTAAGTTCACAAAGTACCACACATATCACTTTTCTCTGAAATACATCACCAAGTCTACAAAGATTCTCAGGAATTATTCCTATTTTAAAGACTCATCTACAGTCAGCCCTAGCCAGCTTGGCTCACTTGGTTCAAGCGTTATCCCATAACCCGAAAGGTCGAGGGTTTGATTCCCAGTCAGGGCACATGCCTGGGTTGCAGATTCAGTCCCCGGTGGAGGGATATACGAGAGGCAACTGATTGATGTTTTCTCTCTCACACTGATGTCTCAACCTTCCTTCCCCTCTCTTTAAAAACAATAACATGTCCTCAGATGAGGATTTAAAAAAAAGGTTCATCTACAGTCAAATAAATAGGCAGTTAAGAATTAAAACCTAAATAAAACCAACTATAATCTTAAAAAAAAAAACATGAACTGTATTATTGAAAATACATTAACATCTCCATAATGAAAAAATTATTAGTATGGCTAAAATATCTAAGAAATTATCAGAAAGGGTGTTGTAGATAATAAGCTATTAACAAATTTATTTACTTTCTCTTTTTATTTTTTATTGCATTTTTTCCAATACCATTTATCCCTCCTATACCCTCTTCCATAGTTTCTTATAAATTATCTCAGAGACCTTAAGTACACCCAAGAGCACCAGAAATGGGTAAGCTTCACAAAGGAAGGCTCGATCTAAAATACAAAGGAATGAGAGCGAATTTTCCTGTGCACATTGTAGTCCACATGAAAAAGCAAGAGATTTTCAAATGTAACAACCATAAAATGTGTTTCTGTTTCGTTTTTCTGAGCAGTGATAAATGAGGTCCTCCGCTGAATAATGAAATCACTATGAGCAAATTTAGATAAATGTTTTGTATGTATAATATATATAATATACACATATGAAATTAAAACAGTTAAAATATCAAAAAAGGAAATGTATTGTAGTTACCATAACAAGAGATTTACTATGCACCAAAGAGATTTATTATGCACCTCAGAATCATCATATAAGAGATATAAAATAGTCTAAAATTTGTTAAAAATGAAAAAACTCTAAACTGTACCTTACATTACATAATACACTGAGCACAACTGGTAAATGACAAGAACTGCAAGCACAACCCTACTTTAAGTGGCAGCCAGAGCAACCTTTATTTAATCTGGAATAAAAACCTAAAACTCTGGATTAATAAATCAAAGCAAAAAAATTTCACATTTACCATCAATTTCAGACACAAACCAAATAAAAGCCATGTAAATAACACACTGAAGTATAAAAAGGCAGACAACACAACTAACTGGCTTGAATCAGTCAGCCACAGAAAATTCTACTCTAAGAACTCAGTGGCAAAATCAGAGGTAAATGCACTAAACCAGCTAGAACACAGAATGCCAAGAAAGACTGCCTTTGAAAGTGTAGAATGAACCAGCGCACAGGTTAAAGAAATCAGGTTGGTGAATGCATTACACACATGCGCGCACACACACGTTTTATCTTTTAGACAACTACATTTTGGGAAAGCAAATGTACCAGCAAGAGTTTTTCATCTGAATTTACAAAGAAGTATCAAATTTTCCCAGTTTGATGTCACACTCCTTACAATGAAACAAATTAAAGAAAAAAGCTACAATTGATTAATACCTACTATGGGCCAGACACTGAACCAGGCATTTTAGATCAATTACTTTATTTAATCCCCCATTCCTGGAATAGGGAGGCAAGTTACTGAAAGTTCTTGGTAGTAGCTAATTAAAGTTGACATACTAGAAAAATACTTATATGTTAATTCTGTATAATTGTAAATTTTCCTATTGCACTGATCTAATAAAACTCAGAAATCACTTTTGGACATTTTAACACACAATGCTTCTAAAGAACTTCTATCAAATTAGAGTAGTCACACCAGGATAATTTCAGTTTGTGGTATGACATATAGATATCTGCAGTAACTAAAAAAGCCATATAGGTGAAAAATTAAATGAATTACCAAAAACTTATAAAATACATTTATAATAAAATAAGATTTTAAAGTACTAATTTGAAAAATTAAGATAATTATTAGTAACAAAGAAAAAGTGTAGGCTTATCAGAGTGCCTTCCACACAGTAGATGCTACAAAAATATCTGCAGATTTAAAAGTCAAATTTTTAGGCAAAAGGGTGAATCCTTACTAAGTTCATAATAGCTGAAATAGTCTCCAGTAGCAGCATGGAGTACTTCAAATAAATATTTACATACAGAGAACTATAACGAAGTATAATAAGCAAACACTTATACTATATTCACCTAAATTCACTTTTTTTCCTTCCAAGTTTATCTGTATGCTGAGGTCAAAATCTCAGAAGAACACTAAAAATGTCAAGAGATTTTAGCCAAAAGGTTGAATACTTACTAAGTTTCTTAGTAGTCAAAATAACTTCCAACAGCAGTATGGAATACTTAAAATATACATTTGTACACACAGATATGTAACAAAAATTAACCAACACCTTTTACTATATTCATCTAAGCATGTTCTTTTTATCCTCCTCCTCCTTGGCTTCATGTTTTGGCCAAATTTCAGAAAAATACTAAATTGATAAAAATTCACTGTACTTACTTAAATGGACTATTAACAATGAGGGATGTTTAGGCTCTTTAAACCTTAGAAGTAAGATTAGACATCAAAGTTCACCTATAAAATCCCGGGGTCCACTGGCAGTGCATAAAGTTACATTATTAAATAATTCTTCATTCCAAACTGACCAAAACAAGTAAATGCTACTATCACATAAAACACAGCATAAGAATTTTGGCCTTTTAAAAATTAATTATTAGCACTTTTCCATTCTTATTTTTTGCTTAAGAAATGAACACAACTGTCAAAATCTATAACCAACATATCATCTATAAAACATTACATAAAGCCATCTACCCAAATTTGTATTATCTGGTTATTTAGCAGAGCTTAATATAGCAAGAAGTGCTTTTCTCTAGCTCAAAATTTTGTAAATTTCCATGATGAGAGCAAGAAGAATGAATCAAAATTATGATCTTTTGCTACACATTTACATTAGTAGGGTCTCTGAAGGAAGAAAATGCTATTAATGTAATAAATGCAAATCAGTCAATTATTCTATATTCTGTCAATCAAAATTAGATTTATA
The DNA here is from genome assembly GCA_028533065.1 of Trachops cirrhosus. Classification (NCBI taxonomy): domain Eukaryota; kingdom Metazoa; phylum Chordata; class Mammalia; order Chiroptera; family Phyllostomidae; genus Trachops; species Trachops cirrhosus. The sequence continues at coordinate 74,746,078 of CM052546.1, read as the reverse complement.
TGTACACACACATACAAAGAGCAAATTATAAGAATTCATTCAGCCAAATGCATCTTAACCAAAAACAAATTTCTTACCCAGATTTTGCTTTTTCTTCTTCAGCTTCTACCTTTATGCTGAGGGGTTCATCCACCCCAGTTATCTCATCATCTTTATTGTCCAGATTTTCATTTTCTCCTGTTTTTCTCATATTAACTTCTTTTTCCTGATCAGTTTGTGTAGGCATAGAGTCTAATAAATTCTTTTTACTTCCCTAGAAAAAGATCAGAGCAACTAAACCAACAAAAGTAAATACTGTCAACCTAATTCCATGACCTATTTGTTAGCAAAAGGAAGTACCAACCAATACTAATACTGAGAAAATTATTAGTTATTTTAAGAAACTCCTGCCATTACTAAAACACCAGGCAAAAATAGCAAACAGCTATTTTAAATACAAAAATAGCACTTACTGAAGAAAATGCACAAACAGTAAAATATGAAATTATATAATAAACTAACTACAAAAACTTTACAGAGAATGTAGAAAATGAACCAAAGGCGGCAAAGGACAGTATCTGATTTACCAGAGAGGGTTTAATATTTTCCTTTCTTTCAACATCATCTTCAGGAGACTTTTCTTCTTTTAGTATTAACTTCTCCTCCTCTTCCATCTTTATTTCTTTGATCTCTGATTCATTTTCTTCCTTAACTTTTATTTCTTTTACATTTTCACACTCCTTACATGGCTTATTAACAACTTTCTCTGGCAGTGCCATCTGAAATTCAATATTGGCCGACCTACAGTACTCCTCAAAACCATATAAGTATCTAAAAACAAGAAGAGAAATTATATTTGGAAAAACATTTCAACATATTACTGTTGAGTTATGTTTTTAAAAAATGTGTTCACTTCTTTTAAGTTTTCAAATATTAAACCTTATCAATATTCTAATTTATTCTAGTTCAGTTCTTCCCAATCTTTTAAAACCAAACAAAAACATTTTTCAAAGAAAAAATTCATAAAACAAACAAAACAAAAGCAAAAACAAAAAAACTACGCCCTGGTCAGTGTGGCTCACTTGGTTGGGTGTTGTCTGTCCCACAAAATGAAGAGTTGCTGCTTCAATTCCCTGTCAGGGCACATGTCTGGGTTGCAGGTTTGGCCCCTGGGTTGGGGCATGTATGGGAGACAACTGATCAATGTCTCTCTACCTCTCTTTCTCCCTTCCCTCCCCTCTCTCTAGAAATAAATAAAAAAATGTTTTTTAAAAAACTATGCTAAAAGTGAAAAGACAGTCATAAATTTTAACTATAGTAACTGTAATAGCAGTAGCTACTAGAAGGACTAGTAGTATCATCCCTCTATTTGTTGAGCACTTGCCTGTATGCCAGGCACTGGGTCTCGCAGTACATGTAAAATATCATCAGAGTAATCCCATGAGACAAACAATATTATCCCATTCTACAAATGGGGAAACTGAGGCTTAGAGAGAACATAAATGGTCCAAGGGCACCAAGAGCTGATAGCAGACAAAACCAGGATTCAAACTTAGGTTTAGTTGAATTTTAAAACTTTGGCATTTAACCTCTACAAAGTACTTTCCAGATACACTTGGCCACAAAATCTTTCTTCACAGACTCTCATAGATCTAGTATTCATAGAATACACTCTAGGAAATGCTTATAATAGTAAAGATTTCTGATTTCTTCTTAGAAGAATTAGCTGCAGTTCTATAATAAATTACTTCATGCCTTCTAGACAAAAAAATTGAATATAGCTATATCAAGTACAGTGACTTACTTTTTATAAGCACATTTAACATTATATCCTGCAGCCGAATTTAAGACAGGGATTCCAAGATCTTGGTAGACTTGCTTCCAAACAGCTCCACTTTCAATCTAATTGGCAAAGTGAAATGAAAACTCCCAAATTAAAGGTAGGAACATAATAGGATTTTGATAACTATAGTATATATAAATAAATGTTTATATTTATTGGTTCTAGTCTCAAAAGGGATGAAAAACATCAATCTCAATGAATTCTAAATCAAAAATTGGTTGACAATATTTTGAAGTTAAGTTTTAGTACTCTTACAAATCTCAAAGAGTTACAAACATTGAAATATTAGACCATTTGACTTTTAAATAAATCCTGCTACAGTAAATAAAACATCCAGGTTCTTAAATCAAAATTTATAATGAAGAAAGAGATAAAAATTTTAAAATGATATATCATATCTCATAAAACTTAAAAGCTAGTAAGTCAAACAATTCTATGGATTTTACTAAAGCATTTTATTCTATAGAAATTTGTTTTACAGAATAGTCTTAATCAGATGGGCCCCATACATCATGGCAAACTTAAGATAATTTCCTCAGTTCAAAAAAAGATTTTTATATTTATATATACACACATATATGGATATATAAATATAAAACATTTCTATGTAAGTATAAAACATTTCTATATCACTTATGTATATGTAAATACATGTTTAAATATGTATATATAAATACATATATGCTTACGTATATATGGCAGGCACAATGAAAGAGATATAAAGGATACTAACACAGATCCCTGCCCCCCAGGACTGGACAGTCTAGTGGAAGACATAAAAAGCAGGAATTGCCACCAATATGTGGTTATGCTGTGACTCAGACATATACAGGTGGTTTATGAAAGTTTGACAAACTTATCAGTAAGTCAGAAAGCTCATTTAAAAAAAATCTTTAATTAAATTTAAATTTGGTCTGAGGAGGCTAGCTATGTTTCTAACTTGTACTTTCCATTTTTATTAACTGGAATAGAAAATTTTAAATCAAAAAACACTGTAAAAAACATGTTTCATTTCCAACTGTAATACTTACATTATCAAATCCTCCAAGTTTGTGTACAAGCCTGAACAACTTAAAAAGATTCAAATTTCGATATCCAAGTACAGGTCGTTTGTTAATAGGTGTGCCTGTTGAGGAAAACAAAATATATTAAAATCATGCTACAGCCCTGGCCGGGCAGCCCAGTTGGTTAGAGCAACGACCCCAAACGCCAAGGTTGCAGGTTTGATCCTGGTCAGGGTGCATATAGGAATCAACCAGTGAATGTACGAATAAGTGGAACAACAAATTGACATTTCTCTCTCCCTCTCTCTCTCTCCACTCCCCCAATCAAAACCTAAAATTTAAAAACCTTTAAAATTTTATTTAAAATTTCAAGATTTACACATCACTACCAACAGAGCTGAAAGCATATGCATGCACACACACATGCACGCAGGGTGGGCAAAAGTAGGGTTACAGTTGTTCACATGGAAAATAACACAATTAATAAATGCTAATACAAGAATAAACTGGGTCTTGAGAACTCACAAGTGTAAATCTACATGTATATATAAGGGAAAAAATCCCTTGTTAATCAAAAACATCTCTACTACTTAAGCCCATTTCATTTAAATTTTTTTTCTCATACCAAACTTTCAAAACCTTATTTGATTTCATTCCACTTTCATTCCCCTGATGAATTAAAGAATAACTACCAAAGGAAGCAAAATAAAATACCAACAAAACAAAATTTTTAAAAATCAGGGAAACAAGGTTTGGCAGAACTGAAGAAAGTACTGAAATGAGTGAAGGGCAACTGTTCCACAGTGAGAGTTATTTTTGTGATACTTTCTTTGCATTTTACTAAATCACTACTACTCTAAATGCTTCTTGCATAAAGCTATAGTTTTCCTTCATTCTAACAAGGAAAAATGTAGGGCAAGGACACTACAACCAGCAAACGTCAGAAAGTGGTAGAGGAAATAACAGGAAGGACACACATATATAACCTGCAGCCCTTTCTAAAAAACTTATGATGGCATAATCTTACTTTATCACTTCTAATATTAGATTTTATTCATTTTCTTTACTTTTTCATTTATCTTATACAAAAGCCTAAGAAATAGCCTACGTTCTTAGGCCAAGCCTCCAATCATACAAAGAAATAACAGGAATCAAGGACAATGTATATTAAACAAAAGATAACTATACTGTAGTAGCCATTATCACTTATAAGAGCAAAAGACAAAACCATTCTACTCATCAGTAATGCAAACAAGGATTTAAAAATCATTAATTACCAAAATTATTCATTCATTCTTTTCCTTCTGCTCAAGCTAGAAAGCTTTCTGCCTCTTCTGACTCCCTTCCCTTGCTCGCATCTTCCCAGGAAAGAGAAACTACACTCTGAACAGCAGTTAAGAACAGTCACTAGAGGATTCGGTCACCACTGCAGGTTATTTACCCACTCTTCCTCCCCCTAACCCCTTCATGTCATCAACATTAGGTAGACTCAATAAGCTAAGCCAAGGGTCACCTTGAGACGCTGCCACATTTCTCTATTTCTGGCTCTCCATGTATGTGTCAATTCTTATAAAAAGACTTGTGGCCCACCTGAAGAGTGTAGCCACATACCACACACCCCATGTCCAAGTACATCCAACAGTGACTCTGGAGAAGGAGGCCTCTGACTAGTGGCACCTGTGCAGGTGTAAATACAATGGTGCTACTGTGATTCCTACTCTGCTGCTGGTCCCTAGTATAGAGTTCATCGGGATCCTGCTGATGGGTGTGAAAAAAGGACAAAACACACACATATGGGTCCATGGCCATGATATCTATCAAAATACAAATTCCTCGTTCCATTTTTTACGTGACGGACACTATGCTATTGACAATCAAAAAGACAGCCATTACCAGTGACATGAAGCTTGATGAACAGCAGTATTATTTTCTAAGTGTTAGTTATCTGATACCTACAACATTAACAACAACAAAAAAAAATAAAAAAACACTCACCTCTATCCTCCATGAATTTGTACAACTGCTGAAGGAAGTTTTCCCTTTCTTCTGGAAATGGTTCTATTTCTTCCTAATTTTAGTCACAGAAGAATAGAATACTTTCCTTAGTTAAGCATTTAATAATACAATCAGATTTCCTACCAAGAGCAAAGACTAATAATACTCGCTAAAATATTTCAAAGGCTTTTACCAAATACAAAGTATTTCTTGGTACTAAGCTATTCAAACCCAGAAAAATGTAGGCATTTTATGCTTTAGAGAGGAGTATGTCCTAAAAGGTATCTCCATAGTGACCATCCCAAATGTAAATTCTCATTTGAGAAATGAGACTACATAGATGGTCCATCAACTTTTTACCACAGAAGAGATCAATTCTTTAAGTCACAGTCACAGGCTCAAGAAGGCCTACTCTCATCTATTAAATTGGGGTAAGGGTTTAAACTGAACGTCAAAACTGACTCGATTACTGTTCCTCATGGAACTGTACAAGTGTAGGTCCCAGGAGCTGTAATTACAAGTATCCTCATTACACACAGCCCCACTGTGTAGTACTTCAAGCTTGTAAAATCAGTGAAGTGGGGAACGAACTTGATCTACAATACCTGAAGATTCAGACTTAGGGAAATCTTCAAGTAATAAAATAGTTCCCCGATTTATCAATTACAAGGGAAGGACTAGCTTCTTGCTGCTGTGGCCAGGGGCTGTGGCAGTAGGGAGCTGGTCCTGAAGCAACCTGCAAGGAGCAGGGTAGTACATGAGATTGAGGAACTCACTGATTCAGTGACTATCATCCATTCAACAAACATTCAATGAGCACCAGTAAGTGGAGGCACTAGGTCAGGTGCTGAATCAAATGAAAGAAAAATGCACACCGACTTGGAGTACTGCAGAGAAGTGGCCCAAAACATACACCGAGGCTTCACAGTTACTCTGGCTGAGGCAAATGTATTTCTAATACTAAAAGTTTGGAGCATACTTTTCTATCGGTAGTCTAAATCATTTTAATTTTTAAAAATCACGTGTCTAATGCCACTGTTTGAATGAAATTTGCCTTTTGTTAAAAGCTAGCACATCAGAGGAAGGCCAGTTAAAAACAAAAACCCAAGTGGAGAAACTATTAGCTTTGCTAGTTGGGCAGATAAGAATAAATAAAATTTATTAATTTGCTTATAAATCTGTATTTCTCAATTTAAATATGGTCCACATATGTTATCTTTTGTTAAAGTAATCTGATGTAAGTCTAAGGAAATCTGTTTTCTAGATTATTACCTTAAATGTCCCTGTGGCATAATATTTGATTTTCATAAACTGCCAAATTTATTCCTGATGCAAAAATTTTAAGCCCACTTGGTGTATAACATAAGAAAATCTTTACACTGGAAACCAGATTTGCTCTTGCAAAAACATTTGTGAAACATAAATCTAAGCACCAAAAGTTTGGTAATTAACATTCATGGATCATCTGTTATATATTATACACTATGTCAGACACTCTGGATGTGAGGGTCCCAGTTAGACAAGGTCCCCACCTTCGAGGAGCTTACAGATTAGTAGGAGAGTTAAGAAGCAGACATATACCAATGTACTTATGTATGTATGTATGTATGTGTGTGTATGTATGTATGTGTATGTACACGTACAAACGACAAAATATGTATAAGGAACTGTAGTAGTTTAAACTAGCAAATGAGGTTTCCCTTTAGAATGGTGACATGTAAGTTGGGCTCGAAAACTGAGCAGGAATGTCCCAGAATGACGGGAGAAGGAAGAGAAGGGCACTGTAGGCGGAGGTCCTGTATCTACACAAGTGAGTAGAAGCAAGCATGTAATTTGATACTACTACAGCATAAAGGTCCAAGTGGGGAGGCATACCAAAAGAATTAATAAAAAGAAAGAAAGAAAGAAGGCAGGGGTTGGATTATAAAGGAGATCTTATAAGTGAAGCTTGACTTTTAGAATAAGAAGCCACCCGAAAGGTTTTAAGCAAGGGATTTTTAAATATAAAACTGTACAGGACAGAACTACAGCCAGGGAAACTATTATACTGCACAATGTCATTATAGATCACCATACCATAAAACAAGCTCTAAAACAACCATATGTCATTAATAGTTGTTTACTACAGTTACATGGCAGAATTCCATAATTTACCTAAAACATTACATATTGGCATTAATTTAATTTGCTGAAAACATTAAATACAATTCACTTCATGATCAAATATAGAGGTGACTTCACTATTTGTACCTCTCACCTAAAACTTTTATGAAGTCATTCAAGAAACCACTAAGGAGTACAGTGGTGTGACATCACTAGTAATATCATGAACGTCTTTTTCTTATACTTGTCACTCTAGACCTAAAGTACCAGCCACAACAAAAATCTAAAATTTCAGCTCCTTGATCCATATAAATTCAGATGTCTTATTTATGATATAATCAGAACTACCCACCCATTTATATTAGATCACTTAAGATTATCATTGATCTTCACTTTTTTGCTGATTATTTTTTAATGCCAGATGGAATATATATTTCATGCTATTCTGGGTACTTCAATAAAATATGCAGATGTAGTGTGAACACTGTAAAAAGTGACAGCTGTTTACACAACAGTGAAAAGCATATGAAAGTTCTGCTATATTACATGGTTATTTCCTCAATCATCTAATAAACCAAAAGCATAGCAAAAGTAAGAAATATTGCCCTGGCTGGTGTGGCTCAATGGATTGAGTGCTAGCCCTGTGAACCAAAAGGTCACCAGTTCGATTCCCAGTCAGGGCAAATGCCTGGGTTGCAGACCAGGTCCCCAGTTGGGGGCATGTGAGAGGCAACCACACATTGATGTTTCTCTCCCTCTATTTCTCCCTCCCTTCTCCTCTCTCTAAAAATTAGTAAATAAAATTAAAAAAAAGTTTCTGAAGTTACTAGGATAACTATACTTATTTTTAATTTCACAAAACCATATTTCTATTTTACGGTAAGCAAGCAAAGTACTTGATTATGATGAGTATCACAAATATGATTTTATTACGAAATAATTCTAACACTAACACTATTTAAGTGATTAATGACTTTATGCCAAATCCTAACTCACAAAGGAAACCCGATTGTAATTTTTTTACCCCTCCGCCACATCACTATAATTTTTAATGTAAAAGGCATCAACTGCATTTACTTACCTCCTCCTCACTGCTGTTATCTTCCTTCTCTTTTTCATCATCTTCCTCCTCCTCTTCTTCCTCTGCTTCACTGCTAGAGCTATCTTCTTTCAATTCAGTCTTCCAGTTAGCAGGAATAGTTCTACTTTTGTGAAATTCAAGGGCCTGATCAAAGGCTGGAAGAAGATCATAAACTACGTGAACTGGAGAAATTGGACAACTGACTTGTGTACAAAAAGATAACTATTCTGTGAACACTGCGGACAGGTAGTGTCTGCTGTGTGGCAGACACTGAGCTAACTGCTCTTCCATGTAGCAGCTCCTTTAATCCTAACAATCTTAAGCATCAAGCCGCCATTTTTATAGATGGCAAAATTGCTACCATTGGAAGGTGACCTAGGTTCAAACAAATACAAGAGAAAACAGCAGTTTTCTTCTTTTAAACAAAAATTAAGCACGCCTATTAAAAACAGGATTTCCGACCAAGATGGAGGCGTAGGTAGACACACTGTGACTCCTTCCACAACCAAAATAAGGACAGCAACAGTTTAGAAACAAGGTAACAACCAGAACTGACAGAAAATTGAACTCTATGGAAGTCGGAAAACCAAGCAGTTAAAATAGACACATTCATCCAGACTGGTAGGAAGAGCAGAGTCAGGCAACCAGGCAGAGAGGGGTCCCAGCACGAAAAGCTGTGGTACCGGCACTCAAGGCATCGCGGGCGCACAAGACTGCAGTGGGTGGGGCCTGGGCGTGCAGGTGGTGGCTGGCAGGCCCTGGGCCTGGGGTGGCAATGGGCAGACCCAGCCAGGCGGCAGCTGTGAAGCAAGGCACTGTGCACAAGGCTGCTGGCTGACCCGGCAATCCCAGGGTCCCAGCGCCAGGAAACAGAACCTGGAGGCACTGATTGAAAACACCTGTGGTGGTTGAGGCACAGGGAGAGACTCCCAGCCTCACAGGAGAGTTCGTTGAAGAAACTCACAGGGGTCTAGAACATGCACAAGTCCACCCACATGGGAATTAGCACCAGAAAGTCCCAGTTTGCTTGGGGGAAGTGACGGAAGGTACTGAAATCCAACAGAGAGCTGAGCAAGCACCACTGTTCCATCTCAGACCCCGCCCCCACATACAGCGTCACAACCCAGCAACTTGGGTTGCCCCACCCTGGTGAACACCTAAGGCCCCGCCCCTCATATGTAACAGGCGAGACAAGACCGCCCCCGCCAAAAAAAATGGTCCAAAGGAAAGAACAGATCAGAGCACCACAGCAAATACAACTAAGCAACCAAGAGATAGCCAACCTATCAGATGCACAGTTCAAAGCACTGGTGATCAGGAAGCTCACAGAATTGGTTGAATTTGGTTGCAAATTACATGAAAAAATGAAGGCTACAATAAGTGAAATGAAGAAAAATGCACAGGAAACCAATAGTCATGGAAAGAAAGCTGGGACTCATATCAATGGAGTAGACCAGAAGGAAGAAAAAATATATACAACCAGAAAAGAATGAAGAAACAAGAATTCAAAAAAATAAGGAGAGGCTTAGGAACCTCCAGGACATCTTTAAACGTTCCAACATCTGAATTATAGGTGTACCAGAAGGAGAAGAGGAAGAGCAACAAGTGGAAAACTTATCTGAACAAATAATAAAGGAGAACTTCCCCAATCTGGCAAAGAAACAGATTTCCAGGAAGTCCGGGAAGCTCAGAGAGTCCCAAAGAAGTTGGACCCAAGAAGGAACACACCA
>CM052546.1:74699263-74735843 GCA_028533065.1 Trachops cirrhosus | reverse complement strand
TGTGGGTGGGAGAGGGTGTGCAGGGTGGAGGGGAATGAAGGGGGGAAAATGGGACATCTGTAATAGCATAATCAATAAAATATATTTAAAAAATATAAAAAATAAAATAAAAAATAAAAACTGTAAGATAGGTAAATCTTTCTAGTTTCTAATTTTTTAAATAATTCTCACCTAAAAATATTTGTACTGATTTTTGAGAGAAGAAAAGGAGGGAGAGGAAAGAGAGAAAGTGAGAGAAATATATTGGTTGTCTCCTGTACACACTCTGACTGGGAATTGAACCTGAAACCTAGATATGCACCCTGACCAGATATTGAACCCTCAACCTTTTGGTGCACAGGATGGTGCTCCAACCCAACTGAGCCATCCAGCCAGAGCTAAGATGGGTAAATCTTTAACTGTTTATCTAACAAACTGACAACCAGTATTACATACCAGGCAGAGCCATTGTGATAAACATATAACACCTGAAAATATACTATAAACATGCTCTCTATATCTCTAGTTAAACTTGAATTATATTAACAATTAACATCAATTTTAACTACATACATAGTCATTCTCATTTATAATACATGAAAATATATTCTAAGTCATAAATTCCTTTTTTTCCCTTTTATTGATTCAAGAGAGAGGGGAAGGGAAGGAGAGAGAGAGAGAAACATTAATCAACTGCCTCTTGCACACAACCCGGCTGGAAACCAAACCCACAAACTTGAGACCTTTCAGTTTGCAGGACGATGCCCAACCAACTGAGCTACACTGGTGAGGACTAAATCATAAATTCTTTATGATTTTTAACCAGTCTACACAGCACATTATTGGATTTGATGAATATACACAAAGAGAAAATGCATGGCCATTCAAAATGGCAAAAATCTAGTAAGAAATGCAATTACACCATCTACTATAAGGTAGTGTCACATAACATGACAACATAACAAAACAGCTGTTACATTATAAGAAATGCCAAAGCAAAATTACTTTGATTCCTGTTTCTACCATCCTCAGGAACTAACATTTTATTTAAAGGCAAAAGCCAGACTGTAATAACAGCTGCTGATATAGTTCTTTCACACTTTTAAATAATAGTAAGCTGGAAAAAGAAAAGGGAAACCTATGATAACAAAAGACACATGGGCTGTGGCTGGTGTGGTTCAGTGGACTGAGCACCAGCCTGCAAACCAAAGGGTCAACAGTTCAATTCCCAGTCAGGGCACACACCTGGGTTGAGGGCCAGGTCCCCAGTTGGGAACATGCGAGAGGCAACTAGTTGACATGTCTCTCACACATCGATGTTTTTCTCCCTTTCTTTCTCCCTCCCTTCCCATCTGTCTAAAAATAAATAAAAAAGAATTTTTGAAAAAAAATAAAGAGCTACAGGTATTGCTTTAATTCTATCTACCCTGTGTGATTTAAAAAAAAAAAAAAGCACCACCAAAAAAAGACACATGGGTTTACAAAAGTCAAAGTCACAGAGAACCAAGTATAACTTTAAAGACTACTTTGAAAAAACATTCTTTAAAGAGCAAAAGAAAATTTAATCTTCAAAAACAATTTATCAGTGTTTAAATTAATTGTTTAATTAACATGTTAAATTAAATGTTAAATTAACATTTATTCCAAGATTACCCTTACCTTGTTTTAATACAGCATCAGGCTTTGGTGCAGTGTCACTAGTAATTTCATGGACATCCTTTCTTGGTACTGAAGTACTGTATTATTTTTTTAATTTTAAAGAAAAAAACACAAAAATACAACAGATATTAATGAAGAGCCTAATTATACACCACAGAAAGTTACTGAAAATTGGGAATACTGACATTTACAGTGAAAGTGATTGCACACAGTTGCAAGTTCCAAATAAAATGTTAGGTAAGGGCTTAATGTATGTAAACATCATCTACAAAAGGACCCCACCTTTAAGAAGTGTTTTATAAACAACAGGTATTCTCAAATATCGAGGGTCCCTAGCTAAAGGAATACTAAAAATACTGAATTACTAAAAATAACAATAAATGAAATGTTTGGAGAGCAGAATGCATGAACCCAACAAATAAGAAGTCAAACAGTAAAGAACCTGCCGTTATCTGGGGACAATCATAAGAAATTAATAACTTTAATATTGGGAGAAAATGTAGTAGTTTATTGTGTACATGTTCCATGAACAATTTTTCAAGCTGTATTTTAGATCCACAAGCGAACTTCTAATATACAATTTAAAATACTTTGTGGAACTCCTCAACTATAAAGGGTGCAAATAACTGTAAGAGGTTCTATCATACATCATATGTATTTCCTATTTGGCACTAATAAGTCATTGTTCAGCTTTCCTGCATTTGGCTTGTGTCATTCAAGCCACAAAAGCCTGAAAACTATTCCAAAAACATTTTTCAGCTTGCCTATGTCTTTTAACTTTTTATCTAAAAAATTTCAAATATACACAAAAGTAGGTTGAATAGTGCAATGAACCCCTACATATCCATCACCCAGTACAATAATCGTGAACTCATCATTATTGCTTTGTCTACACCCCTAGCTACTCCCTCCCACCACAACTGGTTATTCTAAAGCAAATCTCAGATGTTATATAATTTAATATATGATATTTCATTATGGAGCTTTAAAATTCTTTTTTAAAAATATAACCATACCATTATCACATTTTAAACTTAATAATTTCTTAATATCATCAAACCAATATTCAATTTCCAGGTTTAAAATTCTGATATCTCAATTTTGTTAATATGATTTTCATAGAGTGTTTTTAAAAATTACTTTTCAGAACTTGAAAACCTGAACACCAATCTTAAAACACCATATCTTTTTAAAATACAGGTTCTGGAAGAAGTAAGGTCTGCTTGAATGTGGTTGGCAGGGTAATCATATGGGTGTAACAATTTATGGTTTTAATTTGAAACATTTCACCTAAAATGTCGTATGGTGTGATATTGTTATATTACAGAATTACATGCTTATGATTTTGTGATAAAAGATTTTGTAATAAAAAGGCGGCATTACTTGTGTTGGACCCTGTATAATCCACCCTGTAAGTTAGAGTATAAAATATGTGGTTTCTGGTCACAATTCTTAGAGGAAAAAAACCCCCCACAGAAATTCGTAACTCAGTTCTAAGAACATTCTACATGAAAAATCACTTTCTTAACACTTAACATACATGTATAGCAACCCATTTTAATCCTCAGACTACTGCAGAGGTCAATGTTATACAATAAGTTATCAACACAACCATTTACACATAATGAAAAATACTAAAGATTCCTAATAAGACATTCAAGAATAATAAACATATCAATTAATACATCAATCAAGTGTTAGATATGATAGATATATCAAATTTGCCTCAACAAATCACCAGGCAAAATTCACAGATTAAGACAGTCTAAAGAGTACAGTTTAGCACAGACCAAAACGAACAAGAAAAGACATACTATAAAACTACCCACAATAACAGGATAAAAAATGTTCATACACTGGAACATTCTGAATGATAAAAAGTAAAAGAGTAATGTCACTGGAAATAACAAATTTATCATTTACCACCCTAATTTGGAAAAACAGCAGATTTTTTATATAAAATGAATTATACTTACAATTTGCCATCTTTGAAAGAGCGAACAAGAATATTATCTTTTTTCACAGCAATTTCATCACTACAATCAGGACAAACCACCTTTTAAAAAAAGTACGAAACTATTATAACTAAAAGCATATTTATAGAAAGTTACATAAGAACCAATTATTTAAAGCCTTTTATGAAATAGTTTCAGCTTAGTTTAAAAAATAAATTTAATTTTGGGGCAAACAGGTACACACATGTGAGAACACACAGAAGTAACCTTAAATTTTTATCCTATATCCTCCCTGTCTCTGGCCACCCGCACTGTTTCCGCACAGGCCCAGTGCTGAAAGCACCTTCTAGGCTACGACTAGACTAAAGCTGTGGACCACATCCTAGCCAGACATGGAAAGCTAGGACCTTAGCCGAGGGTCTGCATCACGGCTGAGAGGAGGACAGGAACCCAAATGGGATCAGACATTAGAACCTTAATCAGAGCAGTCTCCATCCTAAAAAAAAGCCAGATATAAGGTTCTACTATTATTTACATTTAAATATATACTTTAACACTTATTACATTTCTTCATATACTACTCACTCTAAAAAGTAAACACTTCCAAGTGGGTACCTTTCTAGAGTCTGTATAAGATTTATTACTAACACTAGTTTATTTTATTTGAAATCGCCTCAGCTGTTATTTACAGTAAGGATAAAGCATGTCTTCCCAAAGCAATGCCAATGCAAGAGGTCTATGATTTTTGATTATTTTAACTCCAAGACAGTCCTCTAGGTATATCAAGAACAAGTTAATGATAGTACATTTTTGAATGAAAACTGGGCTAAGTAAGCATGACTGGTTGTTTAAAGGCCTGTCTCAGTAGCTCTGAAAAATGACACACTAGTAGGTACATAAAGGCATGTACTCTTACCACAGGCCACAGAGGAGCCCAAAACCGGCGAGTTCTACTTCAGTCTTTGAAAAAGTAAGTTAACAATTTTCATAATTATAACTGCCCTGCATTAATAAGCACTTCTTAAACATTGATGGCATTCTCAATTAATTCACTGATGAAAGTCTTTTACATGTAAAGTCTTTCACAGCACCTAGGGAAATTTTCCTGTCATTTCAAAAAAGTCCTGAAATAATACTTAACAGTGGCTCAGTCACTTGTGTCAGTCACTCTACAAACACTAACTGTGACAGCGAGGTACTGTGCTGGATGCTGAGTGACACACAGGCCAGGCAGTCACTGCGCCTCCCCACGTGGAGCTTGCACTCCAGTGGGCAGATGCGCTAAACGAGTAAGGGCACATTAGTTTCATCGCTATTGTGTCAAGTTCTTATCTGATGGTCAGGGACTGCTTTCTTGAGGAGACAACATTTAAGCCCAGCTTTGCACGCTGCACTGTGAGCAAAGGGAAGGGGTTATGAGAAGGCCCGGAGAGGGCAACCGGTGGAACCACTCGAGGAAGCAAAAGGTCAGTGCGGCTGACTTTCTGCCAGGGCTGAAGGAAAGAGATAAGCAAGGTTCAGATGTTCTGGTCTGGAGGCCTTGTTAATTCTTAGGACAAAATCTACAATCTTTAAGGGAAGAGTCTGAAGTAAAATAATGTCATCATAGATTTGCCTTTTTAAAAAGTTACTTTGTCATTAAAAAAAAAAAAGGACTGGAGAAGGGTAAGAGTTGAAAGAGACTAAGCTCCTATAATCATCTAGGTGACCGATGGTGAGTTGAATGTAAAGTGGTGGCAATGGCAAATTAAAGGAATGAGAAATAGTAGACATTATTAGGGAAGTGACGAGGCGAGAGAAGAAGAGGATGCTTAGGTTTCTGCCTCATGCAAATGGTGTCATTCACTGTGAAAGGAAACAACAGAGAAGGACCAAGTTTGAAAATGGGGAAGGAGAAAATAAATGTACTTTTAGGTTTATTAAATGTTGTGGTGGGTAAACAACATGCAAGTGGAAATACTGAGTGAAAGATGCCCAGGATAGAGCTCAGAATGGAGATTCAAACTCTAAGATACAAACTTAAGAGCCAACAGCCTCAATATCAGGAGTCTAAACCTTAGGTCTAAAACTGTGAGCCAAATCTATCACTTTGTTTTTTGCCCCTGAGCTGAGGGTTTTGACAACTACACATACAATAGTTCTGTCCAGCGCTGACAGTAGCGACTGACTGGGGGCCGACTTCATTCTGACAGACGCCACAATCCCTATCCTGTCCAGTTCACTGGCTTACATTACTTTCTTGGTCCCTAAGGCATTTCCATTTGTTATCTCTGCAACCAACGCTATAAAGGCGGATGAGATCACCCTAAGCAGGACATAGAGTGATTATTCTGTACCTTGAAGAACACATGTAAAGGTTGGTTAGAGAAGAAACAGTGAAGAAAACTGAAAAGGAAGTCTGTATGAGTCATGGAAGCTAAGATGTCCTCCCTTTAAAATGGGGGTAAACGCCACTTATTTTCCAGTCTCAATCAGGCCTAAATGCGACCACTTATGTTAATCTTACTTAGCACAGTGCCTGACCATAGTAAATGCAACTGGTACATGTTCGGTTATTTACAGTTTGTAAGAGTACGCAACTGTTTTCTGACATGATGATGTTACCAACACTTGTAAAACTCACTCAGTTTATAAAAATTAATTTTAAAAACACAAATGCAAATATTGATTATGTGATTATGTCAAGATTGTCTGATTTAGAACACAATGTCATACTCTGGTTGACAAAATTATTCATAACTCTCCAAAAGATCTCAATTGTGGGGGGAGGAAAACATATATCAATAACCCTATTTTTAAAACATTAATAAAATGTGGTTAAGCAGATTACTGACCTTTCCATATCATAAACCCACAAATATTTTTCTCTTTATCTAAGAAACTGTTTAGAAATTATGGTGAGAGAATCTTTAATTGATACTGAAAACATTAACCGTGAAAAATTTAATATTCCTGTTGTTTTTTAAAAAACACATAAAACTTTTTAAAAACATGTTTACAAAAGAAATTCTTATAAAGCATCTTAGTGCTTCAGGAAAGAAGAAATGATCACATACACTAACGTTTAAGCAGATTGCCATTACCAAAGCTTCAGGAATTACTGAACCTTCTGCTACTCCGTTTTCCATATTTCTGTCTAAGTGAGGATACAGAATTACACCTACCTTGCACGTTTTGTAAAGGTCTTAGCACAATCCTGCACATAACAGGTATCCAATAAATGTTGAAAGGATAGGTAGAAACATACAGAAGTACATAGGTATCATAAAGTATTTGTGTTTGTTAAAACAAATAATCGCCCTCACTGGTTTTAATCATAATTTAGTGAGCACTTATTTTGCACAAAACACTACACTAAGCACTTAAAATAAAGAACACAAAATATATTCACTGAAAAAATGACAAATAGACATCATTTGCAGACAATAGCAGCAAGGAAGACTCTGCTCTTCTTTTGCACTCTCTTGCTTGGTAGATTTACGACTTCTCAAAGTCTGCATTATAAGTTTTCCAACATAAAGAGCAATTCATTTAACTCCCACATACCTAGCCTCTAAAGCAGAGGTGTCCAACCTTTTGGCGTCTCTGGGCCACACTGGAAGTAGAGTTGTCTTGGGCCACACATTAAACACACACACACTAATGAAAACAAAACAAAAAAAACCCTCATAATGTTTTAAGAAAATTTACGATTTTGTGTTGAGCTGCATTCATAGTCATCCTGGGCCATGTGCGGCCCACAGGCCATAGGTTGGACACCCCTGCTAAAGTTATGATGATTTTGCGTTTCATAAATGACCTCAAGAGTTCTGTGTACTCAAAGATGATTCTGAAAGTAATCTTTGTCAGAACTAAATGATGCTAAAATCATCTGCCATTTTGTACCATGAGAAACACTAAGACAACTCTTTTCATGAACTTATATACCTGAAAATTAAGCTCTTTTATACTAAAGTTACTCACCAATGCAGGAAAATATAGTGCTTTCTTTTTATCCAAACTAACGTAATCTACACATACAACTTTTCCTAGTAGCTCATCAATCTGTTTCCTATCATCCTCATCTTCATCACTGGAGGACGAAGAAGACTCTTCCTCTGGTCTAGGGAAAGAAGACAATAAGATATTTCCATTTAATTTCACAGAGAATAAGCATACCAAGTTGATGAATACAGGTATTCTAGAAATCTTATCCCATTTCCTATATCTACAGAATAGTTCATTTAAATTTTAGTTTTCTATATACAGCAAAATATACTAGATCCTACTCTCCAATTAGAGAAATCAGAGAGAGTAATTTCACACTTTCAGTACAAAGTTAATTTTAAAAGGGGAAGGCAGATCTTTATTACAGGGGGTCAGAGAAGAGACAGGAGACAACCTGATAAGAGATCATCACTGTCATTATCGATATCATATATACAAATACTCATAAAATGCACTATATGATTCTTTTATATTATGTTAAAAACTCCTTCCAATTATACTGCATATTGAAATAGTAAATTAGATGTTAGGAAAAAGATCTAACACTGTCTATTTGATGTTAGAGAAAAGTAGAATAAAAAGTAAAATTATTAAAAAGGACAAAAGAAACATAAAACAAAAAATTCTCTAATTCTGGTTCTAAGAAGGCCCATAATCGGTATTAAAGAAAGTAAAAATCATAACAATTTTCTCAGAATAAGACACTAAAAAATGTTGAATAGACTGCAGTGTAAGTTCTTTTTATAAAACAAAACAGAATAATGACTATTACTGCTTAACTACAGGGCTGAAAACATTGTTGAGATCATTGGAAATGACCAAGTGCACTGACAAAAATGTAAATTGACAAACTTTTTAAAAAGATTTTATTTATTTTTAGAGAAAGGGGAAGGAAGCGAGAAAAAGGAGAGAAACACTGATATGTGAGAGTAACATCAATCAGTTGCCTCTCACATGCTCCCAACTGGGAGCCTTGCCTGCAACCCCACATGTGCCCTGACTGGGCATTGAAAGGGCAACTTTCTGGTTCCCAGGCCATCACTCAATCCGTTAAGCCACACCAGCCAGGATGACAGATTGGGGAAAAAAACTTTAAATACGATTTTTCTATTTGGTTGGCTAGGATAAATCCAGCATATTCTATATTTGTCTTCATGCCTTTCCAAAGGGATGACAATATAAATGTCACCCTTTTATATTTATATATCTCAATATAAATATAAAGCAAAAATTATTATAATATTAAAGATTTTATAGAGATATAGAAAATATCACTACTTGATTTTAATCATCAGTCAAATAACTTAAAAATTATCCCCTGGGGGAGAAAAAATCAGATCTTCCAAGTTTGCTACTCAGTAGAACTACTGTAGTTCAAGTGACACTTAAAGCAGTTTAACCCCTACTTAGAGAGTAGGTCCGAGGTAGTAGGAAAAACCAACTACCTTCATATTAGCAGAGCATAAAACCTTAAAACAGGTACACAGTTTGGGACAGTAATGATGGACTTCACAAGCCTGACTCCTACACCTGATTAGAAGAGCATCTCAGGGCAATGACTTTTATCCCTCCGCTTTCTACTGACTGTAGATACAACCAGCCTTAAAACCGTAACTACTGCTCTAAAGGAGTCACAGAAGACTCATTCAACTAGGGTTTTATGGATGTCCTTTATGCCATTATCATTAGCAAGAGAGAAAGGCACAATGTCACAGACGACATCTCAAATCTGTAAAACACAGAAAGAAAACTGGGCTTTACTTGGCTAACAAAGTCATCTGCACCTTCATAAAAGTTCTAATTTCTTTCTTAAGACTTACCAAGGGTGAAGGCTTCAGATGCCAGAAAGATACACACTGACTGGCAACATAAAACATCTACCCGCCTTCCTCAGTAAATGTCCGCATTCCACTGCAACGCCATTTCCCACTTATGGACTAGATTCCCTTCCCCTGTCATCCACTCCAGGCTTCATTCCAGCAACGCGCGCTTCTCTCTCCTGCGTCCATTAGACTGAGTCCATCAGCATACTGTTACTTCCATAGCATGATATTATTTCTCCCACTTAAAAAAAAAATCCCAACTTCACTTTCTCCACCAGACACTACACCCCATTTCTCTACCACTCTGCAGCAGAATAGCCTGGAACCCTCTATTTTCACCTCTCCTAAGTCTCTGTTCAAATGTCATCTCAACTAGGCTACCCTGACCATTTTATTCAAATTTACAATCTGCCTGCCCCAGTCTCTTATTATTCCCACACTTACAAATCTAGTGTATCATATAATTTATTTGTTTCTTCCATTTTTACTTTATTCTTTATGTCCCCTCATATGACAGAATGAATATAAGCTCTAAAGGCAGACATTTTGTAAATGCCTATTTTGTTCACTGATAGATTCCAAGTGTCTGAACAGTGCTTGGCACAGCATAGATGTTCAATAAATATTTCTTGACTAAATAAATTAACTGAATGGACTGAATTTTTTCTGCTGTAGTACTTCTGATTTTATTTCTCCTGAAATCACAAAATGTATACAACCACTGTAATGTACACAACCAGTATAAATCATACCATTATGCCTAAGACTCCTTTAAGTCTTCCTTTTAGAGATTAGCTAGGAAATTATGTATACACAAATTCTCAATAAACTGGTGAACTAAAATAAGGAGCAAAGAGAGCAGGCTGAGAACCTTCTCTGTGTTTATTCCCCACTGACATGGGTTGCTTCTTTGATGACAAGGTATTTGTTTACAGAGCCATATCTGATGATGCCACTGGAAACAAAGCTAATGACTTGGAGATGTTTACCACAACACAGACTAACAGCCAATCACACATCACTATTAATTTTAAATCAAATGAGAACTTTAGACAAGACATGTGCCATAGAATAGCAAATGATCAGATGCAAGTAGAAAATTGAGCCAGGAACTTCAGAAGCTCAGTCTTTGAAATGCAGTTCTTACTTCAGTTGTCCTTATTATTTTGGGCAAGTAATTAACTCATTTTAAATTTTGAACAGTGAACTAAAAATCTGTATTAGCTGGTATCAGAAAGATCAACAATTATAGCTTCTCAGAGATTAAAACATACAGAATATATGGACATGTATACACTTACCAATAAAAGGGTTTTAATTTTTTTCCCCAAAATTTTTAGCAAGAAGAAAACAAGAATCAAATCCACGTATCAAAAATAAAGCAGCAAATAATAAAAAGATCTTCTGGAATTAGATAATGGTGCTAGTTGCAGAAATTTGTGAACATATTAGAAAACACCAACACTATACACATTTATTTATTTATTTGTCCTCACCTAAGGACATTTTTCCATTGCTTTTGGAGAGAAACATCAATTGGTTGCCTCTCGTACATGCCCCTGTCTGGGGATTGAACCCGCAACCTGAGTATGTGCCCTGACTAGGAATCAAACCCACAACCTTTAAGTCTACGGGATGACGATACAACCAACTATGCCACATGAGCCAGGGCTTAAAAAAAAAAAAAAACCAACACTGTACACTTTTAAAAGACTGAAGTTTATGATATGTGAATTATAGCTCAATAAAAACTTTTTTTAAGATCTACAGACCTGTAAATACCACGTTCAAATCACTACTTTATTAGGAAAATCTCAGCACCATCAAAGAGCAAAACCTATATACACAAATAATCCCCAACAAGAATCCTTATAGGCCTTATTATTCTTTATTCTTTTTCTAAAGGGGAAACAGCAGGTAGACTGCTTTCCTACTGTAGCAGGTGCACTTATACTTTTGCCAGGTTATTGGAGAAAACTGGGTGGGGGAGGGAACACGAATAGTTCTACAATATCAGGCATTAATTCTCTACGCAGAATCAAACAAAACCTCTGCACACAATGGGTAAATTATAAAAACAAAATTCAGTCAGGTTATACACTGATCAAAAGGATCAACAACTTGCTTTAAAAAATGTGAGTTAAAGGATGATAATCATTAAAAAAAAATACTTGGTCATGGCTGGTGTGACTCAGTGGATTGAGTGCCAGCCTGTGAACCAAGGGGTCACCAGTTTGATTCCTGGTCAGGGCACATGCCTGGGTTGTGGGCCCCGTCCCTGGTTGGGGACGTGTGAGAGGCAACTAAGTGATGTTACTCTTGCACATAGATGTTTCTCTCTTTTTCTCCCTCCCTTCTCCTCTCCCCAAAAATAAATAAAATCTTTAAAATTGAAAAAAATGATTCAAATATATATACTTGAATATATTAGGATTAATTAAAGATACACTATAAATAAAACTCAATTAAAGGAAGGTGTCAAAAATAATCAATTTTGGAATACCTGAGGCAAACTACTGGTATGTGGATTAACAGTTGTTAAAAGAAAACAAAGGTAATTATATACTATTGTTAACAATGGAGTCCAGGGAATCCTGGGAAAGAGATAACCTTATTTATCTTTGCACAAAAATAAGTTATAAATGGCAATCAGAGAATCATAATGAAGGGTTTTTTTTTGGCTTATAATTGAAGAGGAAATAAAGGTAAAAAAACAAGACTTTGTTGTAGAAAATCACTCTGAAAAGTGAAAGACTGATTCTGGGAAGAAAAGTCTGAGAAAGTGTAATTAAGGAGATGGGCATTTCACTGCAGTGCCTTCCTGTCGTGCATATGCACTGAAGCTTATACTAAGTGCAAAGCAAGAACATTACATTATCTCTTGGCAGTGGTAATGACCACGGTGATGAGGCGCAGAAACAGCAAGCACAAGAACACTGATGAGCTCAGCGTCATCTCCTACACTGGTTTTTTTAACTCGCACCCTTTAGTTTGCCTTCATACTTTGCACAAGTAGAGCACAATCCCAACACCAAATCTCTCATTACACACAGAGATTGTAACATGAAAATCTCTGACTTAGGATGTTTGCTAGAGTCTTTAGAAAGCAAAGATCAACCTGCTCAGTGAAAATTGCATTTTTATTTTCAGATACTCAAGAAAAGGAGACCTTAACTAAGAAACATAAGACTTTTTAATAGATACAATTTTTTGACATTTTTGTAAATCTATTTGATAGTCTATAAGTTACCTGAATTTAAATTTATTTTTATACTTCTGGATAACATTTGTAGAAAGGTAAAATATATCTAAATATGAAATGCATTACTTTCAAAATTAAAAGAAATTATTGATGGATTAAAAAACTTTTTTCTGTAGTATGTATATAATAGAAAATAATATGGGAATGTTGTTTTTAAAAATAATGTAGTACAAAACAGTCCTGCCTGTCAAACATAAATGCTAGTAAGAATTTTTATGTATTCACCTATACACGAAATCATGTTACATACTAGTAATTTGACAAAAAATTATTTCATTCATTTAATCTTTGCAACAACTCTAAGCCACATCATTACTCTCAAGAGCTAGAGCAGTGGAAACCTTCACTAATGAAGTAATTTTGTACTAAATACCCCCACCTCACTGTTCTGAGATCATCAGTCACAGTTAATTAAGATCTGACTATAGAACTACAGGAAGGAAGACTCTAAAGACCAATGGCAGATAAAATTTTTAATTCACAATTGAAGTCATTAATTTTCAAAGAAATTTCAAAAGATTTAATTTATCAGGGTTTCAGTGAGTATTCTAAGGCAGCATAACAGCCCTCTGGAACAAAAAACTGAAAACAATATTAAATAATAGTATCTAATAATCACAAAAGAACTCTTTCATATTAATAATGTCAACGTACATTTTTCTTTTAAACTAGAACACTCATTTTCAAATGACATATGTAGAAGAGTAAATAATAGTTACAATCTGAGTAGCCTAAATTTTTAGGCTCACCAGCCTAAAAGTCACCAGCAAGCTAAATCACAAGTGAAAGAAATTATTCACCTAGTAATTAGGAAAAACATTTTCTAAAAGATTCAGTGAGGGAGAAAAAAAACCTCATGGCTTAAATCTTAAGTACAGTAGAAAAGTAAGAAATGTTAAGTATTTTTTCAATGTAAGGATTAAGCCTTAATTTCCTCCCTCAAATGAGTCATTAAGTATTTACTGTTAAAACTAATTTGGAAAGTAACTGAAATACTCTAAACAAGAGTCAACTGAGCGAATGGGAAAAGGCCTACAGGACACAGCTGAGTTCAAGTCCTGATCCTTTTCTTTCCTGTGTGCCTTGAATTAGGTACTTAATATCTCTGTGGCCCATTTCCCCAATTTTTAATAAGGATAAAACTAATGCCTACCTTCATGGGTTTGCTCTAAGGCTGAAACTAAGTAATATGAAAAATAGTGCTTACCCAATTTCTATCTCCAAAGCTCGATCACAATTACATTTAACACCTGATTCTGTATATTGAATGAGAAAGCATTCACTTACACTAAAGTTCTCAATAATTCAACTAATATTTATTTTATAGCTATTCTAACTATATTCGGGCTTAGCCACATTAAAATTTTATCAATGTAAAATATTCAAAACTCTTTTCAAAACAACCTCCAATAGAATTAATGAAAAAGTACATTCTCCTGCCCCATTCCTTCCAACTTTCTTCGGCTCCATGGAGGCAACATGAAGTTTTTAACTCTTTCAGCTGTTCCTGATAGTTACTACCTTACCTCTAAATAATATTCTTATGCTGGTATTTCTTTATTTACACATTTTAGACATTTATTGTATTGACTTTCCATTGTTACAAGGACATAACTTTTATATTTAAACTACCTCCCACCCTCCACCTTAATGATATAGTTTTCTTTTCTTATATAATTTTTTGGGGGGAATTACTGAATGCCCCCCATAACATTCCACTATACTAGGAATCAAGTCCTTCCTCCTTTTTATTAGAGACTTCTATTCTTCCATTCTGCATTCCACTGACTACTAGTATCTAGAGTTACTCTTGAGAAGTCTGATGCTGTTCTGTCTCCCAGGCCCTTGCAATAAATTTTCTTTCCTGGAACTGTATGAAGATTGCTTCTTTATCTCTGATGTCCTGAAATTTCATGACCCCTTGATCCCGTGTTCCTTTTTAATTTAGCCTTTTGGAGCCTGGGCACATTTCATTGAAAGTGACTTGTTACATGTGCAGAATATGTGACACAACTGCAAGACGACATGAAAATAAGTAAGACAGTTCCTGTCAGTGAGAGTAAAACTATCAGAAAGGGAAAACATTATAATAAGAGGTGAAATACTGTCGATGACATTAAGTAAATGCAAAGAATATAGTGAAAGTTCAGAGAATAAAAAGTGTCTGTTTTCAAAGAAAGTGGAAAGACACGAATGGTTCACATAAAAATAGGGGCATTTCTGTTGAGAACTGAAGAATGAGTGAGACTGACATGGAAGGGTGGCATCTGAGACAAGAGAGCATGAATAAAAAAGCATGATATCAGGAAAACAACGGTTGTATTCAGGGAACGCTGACTAGCTCCACTTTGACTACAGCATCGAGGTATGTGTAGGGAGAAACAGGAGGTAGATACACAGCTGTTAAGGTTGGTTGAACATGGAGAACCACAAGAACCCATGCTACGGAGTCTGCCATTTATTATTAGATCTAAAATTACTATAGATCCAGTTAGCATTTTGTAAATTACAATTTAAAATTAGTAACTATTAAAACAATACTGAAAGGAGAAATGAATTCAGGGTTAACTAACAGTTATGAAAATGGACTTACATATGATTAGATCTTCTTCCTCTATTTGTTTTCTTTCCTATGACTGGAGTGCCAAAATGTTCAGGGTTGGTGAGTGGGAGCTGGTCTAATGTCTGTGGGTAAGAACATAAACCCATAAAAAGTTATTACGTTGCAAGTTCTTTGTTCATTTTAAACCAAATCAGCTTAAGAATATGCTTAGATTTTGAGGTTAAAAATTCCTCCCAAGGAAGACTAAAATACAACTTTCCTAAAGATAGAAACTCTCATTTTGAAGATACTAGAATAAAAATTGAGTCCAATATTGAAAAAAAGGTGAAAAGAAGCATAGGTGTTCTCTCTAGATGACATCATTATCTATTTGAAGGTTAACAGACTTCTAACAATGATTAAAATACAAAACTGAACACACACAACTCAGTGGAAATGCAGGTTTGAGAGAAACAACACCTATACACAGGGTCCTAAATACTCCAAGATTGGGGCCAATTGTGGCTCAAATTTTTCTTGGCACACAGGGAATTGTAATACATGAAATAAATTCTTAATAAATAACAGAAACAAAATTATCAGAATAAGCATCCAACCGCTTGGAAGAAAGGCTTCAGACAGGCTTTATTACTGTCAAACATTTTCTGCAATAAACTTTCACTAAAGAAAATGTAACAATCAGTTTTTCTACACCTTAACATTTTATTTTCCCTCCTTTCCAATCTGCAGTATCCAATATTGTGCTTAGTATAAAGATAATAATCAATAAATGAACATCTCTTCCTTATCAACTGACCATTCATGTCACCCATTTGTCCCTAACCCCATCAAAATTATGATGTTCAGCCAAGGAAGTGGCTGATGATTAAAAGCACAATGAAGAAAAAGGGATTCTAAAATGATTTCTGAAGATATTATTCCAACTTTATTTCTCTGAATATCAATTCTGATAATATTCCTATTTTTCTACACTTTAAAGATTTTCCACAACTGCTATTCCTTTCATCCTTCCAATAATACCTTTGCTATTATATAGTATAGCTTCTTAAACATGGGGGGAACTGAAGGTCCCAGGAAAACTGCCAGGATAAAAGTGAGAGTGAGGAACTACTTAGGATAAAGACTTCTCAAACTTACAAACCACAGTGTTATATGAAACACTGCCCATCAACTTAGATTTAAAGATCAGATATCTAAATACACACTAATGCTAATATTTAAAAGGAAATTTTTAAATTTATTTGTAACACTGAGGTAATTTGTTGAGACCATGATAAACTGTGAAAAATGGAAGTGTATTAACAATCTACTTAGTATAATTCCTTAGAGTATACGTAAATGTATTTAAGGTACTTACATATCCAACAACAAAGAATACAATATAGGAAAACAGTGCTAGCCATAAAGCATCAAATAAACCTAATCTTTCAAATTTAGTTTGTAAATGGGGCATTTAAAGATATTTGGAGGCGGAAGTTAGCCCAAATACAATAATATGCCAGCAGAAATTTAGAAGTCACCTGTCATTAATTCCTAAATACGCTTCCCAAGGGTGGAAATTTCAAAGTACTGTATTTGGTAAACAGGGAAAATAATTAATCTGGATGTACTTTCTGCCACGCTCACAGGTGAAGTAAATGCCCCTTCTGCATTTATTAAGGTTGCACTCTTGTAAGCAGAGATTCCTATTATTTTACAGGGTGGGTAAATGTAGGTTTACAGTTGAGAGTATGCAAAACAGAGTTTATTCTTGTATTATTATTTTTTATTTATTATTGTATTATTTACTTGTATTACAACTATAAACCTACCTTTGCCCATCCTGTACACTGTGACTTCTATTCTAAGCATCTGCTTATTTTACTTGTTCAGGAAAAAAAATTCAGGATTTCTGAAGAGTTATCTAGGAACCACATACAGGAATTTTCAAATAAACCATGTTCTCTCCCTGGTATGTAACAAAGACTGAGAACAGTAAGAAGCTGTATCTCTGGCCTGGCCTCAATCTGCATCAAGCACAGGAGAGCCTTTTACTTCAAGTGATGAGAAAAACTGAGGGCAGGTAGAAATTGTCCTGTCTCACTGCAAAAGAGCAAAAACCAGAGACTCCTGGCTATACTAAAGGCCAAAGAAAATGCCACAGGCCTAAGGTACAGGTGGCAAACACAAGGCCTGTCTATGGGCCAAATATGGCCCTCCACCTTGTTTTTTATGTGGCCTGGCACCTTGTTTCTACCCAGCAGCAGCGCCAAGCTCCTTCCTCATAGTTAAGGAGTAGTTACATGTATACAGTCCTCAAATTCCATTCGGCCCTTTGAAGGCAACCGCAAGCCTGATGTGGCTCCCAGTGAAAATGAGTTTGACACCCGTGCCTAGAAGAAAACTGACTGTAGCCCTGTTACCAAAAATGGGCTGCAGGAAATAATGAAGCTGGGATCTGAGCAAACCTTTCCTTAGAGGTTTCAATTCCACGCAGTAACTGCACAGAGAATACCAGCTAATGAAACCACTTTTGGATAATATTCAAACTGTGAATCATGTGTAGAAATACCTAATTACTCCAACAGATGTCAGTGGTGGGCAACACCCTCACTGAGCTGGTCAAGGCCAGAACCAGCGATTTTAATGTTGGAATTCCAACAGACTGAAGTGCTGCTGTGATCTCTTATCATGGAAATCTTGAATTTAAGTCTTTGTTTAGGTATGTGGCTTATTGATGGGATATGTGACCCAAAACAATGCCAGCATAATGAAATTTTCTCTCAGAGGCCAATGTTATTACTAATAATAACACTGCTGAGTAATCTTGCAAAAAATTAAAGCTGTTTTTTAAAAATATCAATTAAAGGAAAAAATATACAGATGACAGATTAAATAAATACACTCATGGCCATGTTTTTACAGAGCTTAATGCATTTACAATTTTAAAATATGTTTAATTGTTTGATTAATGCTTTTTCTCCTCTAACAGGTGCTACCTTACCCTTGTGTCCCCACTGCCTAGCGCAACACCTGGCATATGGGACCAGGGTAGGGAAAACTGTGACAGCATTTGATCGCCCTTGTGTGTAAGATGCACACAGTAAAACTGGGCCTCCTAGAAGGCAAAAGGAGCCAGGAAGGTACTTGTCCGTACTGCTTCAGTCTTTACACTGCAACTGTCTTATTAACTACTCCAACTTAAAATTCTCCTGCAAAAGCAAAATTAATATTTTAGATTATTTCTCTGGATTAAATAAGACACATGCCTTCATGTAACAGAAATCAAGTTTTCAAGCCTTCTATATTCACTGACCCACTATAATTGTACTTATGTTCTAAGGAAAATAAAATTATTTCTAAGAATTACCTAAACTCAGAAAGAATTGTCACTTCATCAGTGTAAGAAGCCAAATTCACTGCATCTGCCCTAAAGCTATATGCATTTCCTGTATTTAAACCTTCACAATTCAAAAAATATTTATCAAAGGCTTTTGTGTAGAAAATACTGCTGGAAAAAGGAGAGTCTATTAAGATAACAAATAGAGAAAATAAGAAAAGTAACCAAAACACCATAAAATAATAAGAGAAGGGCAAAAGCATCAAAGGATAAAGAGATCAAATTTGGTCAGAGAGCTCTGGAAAGACATCATGGAGGAGGAAGCATTTCTAGTGGCCTTAAAGGGAACAGGGCTCAGCAGAAGCCAAACAAAGTATAAACCAGAATCGGGAAATATCAAATGGTCTTATAAGGGAGATGTACAGGGAAATGGTAGAACATGAGACTGAAAAGATAGGCTGTAATCATAATACAGATTCTGAATTAAAATAAAAATTCAATTGTTTAAGGGAAAGAACAATATTTTCAAAATGACCCAAAAAAATCCCATAAAATAAAGTCTAATGGTTTCATAAGTAATATGAAATGTCCCCCCCAAACACTGTTTCAAGTAGTGACTAGAAAAAAATCATGGTTGGGGCATACTGTGAGTTAATTTTTATAGACTTGGGGGACTAGAGAATATAACACTATTTATAATAATATGTTCATTTAAAAAATCCTGGACAGCAGACTACAGATTTACAAAACCTGGTGAATTCTCCATTCTTAGTAACTGAAGAACACCTTTTAACTTTAGAGCACAGATTTGGTGCTAGAAAGTACGGGTTTGAGAACCAGCTCTAACCAGCATCTGTAAGTAGAAGACAATAATGGTTTCTGTTTCATAATGTGCATGCAGTAATGTATGTAAACCTCTAAAGCACTAAGAAGTGCATGTATTTCCCTCATTTAATCGTCCAGCTGACACTTACTCAGTTCCTACTCTGTGCCAGACACTGTTCTAGGAACTGGGAACAAAGCAGTGAACAAGACATACAAAATCCCTGCCCTTATGACACACTCCAGTGCGAAAGGTAGACAATCAACAAATAATTAAGCACCTATTCAGATTCTGAAGTCAGAGAATGATACATGCTATAATGAAAATGAAACCAACCCCCCAAAATTAAGAAGGGACAATTTTAGAAAGAACAGTCAGGCAAGACTTCTTTAAGGAAAGGCCGTAATCATATCACCTATTAGCTGTAGTAGCTAGGGATTGCTTGTAGTAAGTAATTACATATTTTAATGATGATGGGGTTTAAGTGGATTATAAACCAGATATCTTTTATATAATCATTTACAAATTAAAGCAATCTATATAAAAATGACCTGAAGATAACAATTAAATAAGCCCATTGTATTTTCTTTGTGGACAAATGCTTACAATACATTAGGCAAAAAAGAATACAGAACCTGGCACTCAAACACAAGGCCTTAAACAGGCTTCACACATTATATTATAATGGTATTATGTATTAATGAATTTTTCTGATTAACAAATAAGTTGCCTGATTTGAGGAAGCAAAACTTTGCTCCCCACAGTAGCAATTATTAGGAGACATTCACTTGTTAAATGATGACTTACTTCGCTCTCCGCGAAATGCCGCTCTCCTTTGAGGCACAGGGAGGATCGCCTCAGGGTCTTCTCATCTCCATCGTCGAAAACTGCGAGAGGAGAGAGGAGGTAAAAGCGGAAACTACTGAAGAGTTTTTCAAAGCTTAACATGATGATATAAATTATTTAATTTTTGAGTGCAAATAGAGCTATTGTTTAAAAAGATTACATTTGAAATTCAGTTTACATTTTATGTTTTCTAACAACTTCAAACATACAGTAGCTTTTCCTATTTCTAGCAAAAAAGAAATAATATACCTTAAAAAAAATCTTCCCTGAAATAGAAAATACCAAATAAAAATAAGTAAGCATTTCAAAACAAAACTATTTAAGTGCTAATTAACCCTTCTCTATGTGGTAAAGGAAAGTCAAGTTTTCCTGCTGGTAGACAGATACCTAAGAAACAGAAAAAGCACAAGTTTCTGTATTCAGACTGCCCTTAAAAAAACTACCCTATTTTTATTTAAAGCAGGGTTTCTCCACCCCAGCACTAGCATTTTGGACCAGGTAATGTTCTCCTGAGGGCTGTCCTATGCACTGTACAACATCACACAGCATCCTTGGCCACTAGATGCCAGTAGCACCCCCTTTCCAGCTATAACAACCAAAAAGTCTCCAGACACTGCCAAACATTCCCTGACGGATGAACTCATCCCGGGTTCATCAAATAAGTAGTTTTCAACTACTTACTTCAAGTCCTAAAATGTCCCACCAAATTTACAAGTTTATATATACAAAGAACATATGTATATTTTATGATATAATTTTAGCATATACTGCATTACTCACAAATCATGGGAAGAGGGTACCCTCTATTTTTAAAAACGTTGTTAGGCCTTGATTTTAGAAACAGCAGTTTTTGCCTAAATACCAAAATTAAGTCTTTAGATACTGTATGAAACTTCATATTTATGTGAGGCTGGATAAATAATTTAGTACATTATTTTACTGCTATAACCAAAATATTCAATAGTAAAAGTGCCACATTTATGAGACTAACAACCACACCTAATTACCATAAAAATTTACTACACAGAATTGCTCAAGGTTTTGTAACCTATATAAAGTCAAATATTTCCTTATGTGTCAAAAATCAAAATTTTCCTCTCTCTTAACGAGGTTTTTTCCCTTATCCCACAAAAATATAAAAACTCATCTGTACTATTTTAGAGCTCCATCAAATTTTAACATTACCAAAAACATTTAATTAGGTGTTTACTCTTATTTCTAAGGTCATTAAAACATAGAGACTATGACCATTCAGTAAATAATACTGGAATAACTGGCTATCAATCTGAAAAAAAATTTGATTGTATTTCAGAATGTTTAAAAAAATAAACGACAGGTGGAATAAAAAGTTGTTTGTAAAACAAAAATAAAACTATAAATTGAAGACTACACTGGAAAATAAATTTAACAGTGATGAAAGGTCTTCTTAAACAAGATTCAAAATTAAACTACAAAGGAAGTGACAGGTTAAGTGACATGAAAATTGACAGCAGAGATAAGAGTAAAGCAGTATGAGAAAAAATACTTGCAACTAAAGCAGCAATGCATTAATATTCAGAATATATAAAGAACTCACACCCCAAAAATAATAAGAAAGAGATAACCACCCTAAGAGGAGAAAGAATGGTAAGATACTATAAGCTAGCAATTCAAAACACACGGGGCAGGGCAAAAGCACAGCTGTGAGTGCACAAAACACAGTTTATTCTTGTATTATTATTATTTCTTAATTATTGTATTATTTTCTATATGAATAACTGTAAAAATACTTTTGCCCCCACCCTGTATATATAAATGTTTCTTTTGGTAAACATGTGAAAAGATGTTTAATCTCATTAGTGAATCATGGGAGGGGTATATTAAAAAAATACTCCGAGACTATTTTGTGTCCAGATGGGCAAAAATTGAAAAGATTACAACCATCAACTTTGACAATGACTGGAAAAACATGTACACTCATACACTGTTCAGGAGAGTATAAATTAATAGTCTTTGAAGTAGGCAGTTTTCATTATCTACTCTTTTTTTTTAAGATTTTACTTACTTATTTTTAAGAGACCGGGGAAGGGATGGAGAAAGAGAGGGAGAGAAACATCAATGTGTAGTTTCCTCTCATACGACCCCAACCGGGGACCCAGCTGCAACCCAGGCATGTGCCCTGACTGGGAATCGAACCAGCAACCCTTTGGTTCTCAGGCTGGCACTCAATCCACTGAGCCACACCAGCCAGGGCTGCCTATTGAGGTTTTAAAAGTACATTTCACGTCAGTCCCTGTCTAGTACTCAACGTGTACACTACGGAAAGAGAATAATGTGTACGTACAGAAGACACTTAATTCAGCATAATTCAGTATTTATTTTAATAGCCAAAAAGAAAAAAGACAAAGAAAAAAAATACCACAGTGGAATATCATTGATAAAAGAAAATACGTTCTAGTACATCAAGTATTATAAAATGTACTACTAATAAACTTCTCTATCTGTTGTACAAGATAAACATACTTAAATGTACATTTAAAAACAGTCAGAGATGGAAAAAATTCTCTAAGATACACTTTGAAGTGAAAAAAAGTAGAAATCCAATTGTATAATACATACAAGTAAATAATTTCAAATTATGTTACCCACATATTAACGAAATAAAAATTTTAAATATCTGGAAAGTTAACCATTAACAGTAATAATGTCTGTGGTACTAGGGGATAAAGTAAATCAAGGAAATTTTGCTTTGTTTGTACTATCTTTGAAAATACATTTTTAAAAGAGTTATTCCCTTACCTACAGTGTACCAACTTGCATCTGTTAATTTATTGATAACAGCTTCCTGATATGCACCATCAAGATTCTTCACTTCCACAATAGCTCCGACCTAAAGTATTTTAAAAAATCAGAAAAGCTTTTAGAAGACAAGTGAGCAAAACAAAAACTGGCTTTATTTTTTAAAAATTGAGTGCATAGTGGCAAAGAATAAAATTACTGATTTGATTTGTGTTGAGGTACCAGCAGTTTTATCTACCACTGTTTTTGTACCAACAGCAAAAATATCAACAGAGTAATAAGGCAAATAATATCTAAGTATGATTATGAGAACAGTCATGTCTGTTGTCCCCAAAAGGGTCTTGGGAACCAGCTGGGGTCCTTAGACCTCACTTTGAGAACCAGAACCACTGCATGTGAAATTGTCCCTGCCCCATCTCACCACTCCCCTTTAAAGAAGGATGGGGAAAGGTAGGGATAATTAAGAAATAGCTTTGAAGTCTCAAATGCTGAGTTACATTTACATGATCTTTGTAACTACATCAAATTAAAAAGCTTCTGCAATAACAAAAGAAACTATCAAGAAAATGAAAAGCCAATCTACTGAATGGGAGAAAATACTGCAAATCATTAATCTAATAAAGAGTTAATATCCAAAATATATAAAGAACTCATACAACTCAATAGCAAAACAAACAAAAAAAAGGGCAGAGAATCTGAACATTTTTCCAAAGACATACAGATAGAGAGCCAACAGGTACATGGAAAAGTGATCACTAAACATCAGAGAAAAGCACACCCAACCACAGTAAGATAGTAACTCACACCTGTTGGAATGGCTAGTATCAATAAGAAATCAGTGTCAGCAAGCATGTGGCGAAAGGGGGACCATTGTGCACTGTTGACAGAGTGTGTATTAGAGAAACCACTACAGCAAACAATGGAAGTTAGTCAAAAAATAAAACTACCATAGGATCGAGCAATTCTGCTTTCAGGTGTTTATTAGAAAAAAAATGAAGACGCTAAATTTGAAAAGATATATGCACTTCCATGTTCAATGTAACATTATTTACAACAGTCAAGAAGCCATGGGAACAACCTAGGTGTCCAGTGACATGATGAATAAAGTTTTAAACAGGTGGTGTGTATATGTAACTATTTAGCCGTAAGAAAGGAAATCCTGCCATGTAACATGGATGGAACCTGAGAACATCATGAAAATTATAGAAGACAATGTGTGCAGAAGTGAAATACATGAAATGTCAGGCAGAGAAGGACAAGCACTGCCTGAGATCACTGGAGTGTGGAACCTAAACAAACGAGCCAAGCTCACAGCTACAGAGAACACACTGGGGGTTGCCACGAGGGTGGGTGTGGGGGATTGGTGAAGAGGGTCAAAAAGTACAATATTCCAGTTATAAAATAAGTCATGAGAATGTAATTTATAGCACGGTGATTACAGTCAATGATACTGTATCACATATTTGAAAGTTGCTCACAGAACAGTTTTAAAAGTCCTTGTCACAAGAAAAAGAAAACATTTGGTAATTACATGTGGTTGATGTTAACTACATTTATTGTGACAAACGGTTTGAAATGCATACAAAAACAGAACCATTATGCTGTATACCTGAAACTAATATAATGTCATGTTGATTATACCTCAATAAAAATAAAATGAAATGTATATGGTCTTTACAGTATTAACAAAATTAACTTGTTCAGAGAAGAGACTGTTAACTCCACATAATGACCAAAGGGAAGAAGGAAACTCTGTAGACTTAACAGAACTCATGTAAAATGACTACAGTCAACAAATACATGGTATGATTTTTAATTTAATACTCAAGTGGTCTAGGTATTATTTTCATGTGAACTCATTAAAAATAAATTTAGATC
The DNA here is from genome assembly GCA_028533065.1 of Trachops cirrhosus. Taxonomy (NCBI): domain Eukaryota; kingdom Metazoa; phylum Chordata; class Mammalia; order Chiroptera; family Phyllostomidae; genus Trachops; species Trachops cirrhosus. The sequence continues at coordinate 74,710,971 of CM052546.1, read as the reverse complement.
AAATGACCATTACTTTTATTTTCTCTAACAGAACCATTTATCCAAACGTTGATGCTTTCTATCAGTTGACAGAAAGCTAAAAGTATATTAGGGAACAATTCAAAAATCTACATACAAAAAAATCTATAGTAAAAAATATTTTAACAATCTTGAGACCAAATTTTAGCATGCCTGCCTATGTCAAAATCATACTCTAAGTCCTAATCAAAATAATTTTAATAAATCACAAATAAGTTTTGATTTTAATAAAATAAAAACCAAACCAGTAAAATAAACCAACTATGCTACAACGAGGCTGGAGTAGGAGGAGAGAAAGACTCTTGAAGATATAAAGTAGTTGCCTTTTCTATCCCTTCACAACACTGAACATTTTTTGTAGCCCGTACCAGCTGGCCTCTGCCCAGTAAACAGGCAAGTCAGGCAGCTACAAACTATGCTTATGAGGCAAAAACACAAAGCATGGAGGTGTATGTGTTCTGAACATCCAGAGCACACAGTGCTTCAATTACATAGGCTGTGAGCCTGCAGAGTTTTGGTTCTCCCATTACTGGCAGCAAGACCTTGGTCAGATTACCTCCTTCAGTTTCCTCTTCTGTGAAGAGCATATATGAGGATTATAAAAGACAATGCATACAAAAGATGTCTAGTACTAGCACATACTAACTACTAAATAAATAGTGGCTAACGTCATAAGTGGGCATGTTTTCATCCTTTTGTACTCAAGTGACAAACTTGTGCATGTAATGTTAAAGGTAACACCTACAAAATAAAAATGATGAAAAATAATTTATATAAGGCAAAATAGAAAAAACTTAAAAGTTTTAGTTTGCCATAGTACCTAATACATATGCAAGATACCAATGCCCTGTGGATCCAATTAAGTGTTTAAATCAACTACAAACAAAAACTGATAGATACACACATCAATCTAAACCCCTTAAAACTACAGCTTCATGAATAAAGGATTTTTCTTGTGTTTACAAATGTTTCTTCAATTCTGTTAGCATTCCTTTAAATTCACCCAGCCAGGCCAATGTCCATTTTCAGACATTCAAAAGAACCAAAGAACACATGGTAAGTTACCCACACATTCCCTTAGGCTTGCTCACTAGTAAGCAAGAAAGTAAAGTAGCACTTATTTCTCTGGCCAGTGACAAAAATGAACACAAAGACATAAAACTATCTGCACATATAAATATATTCATCACTTATAATTGCCTGATGCCTCTCCCCCAAAATTACATTCGCGAGTAGTTGCTCCAAAGAGTTAAATGCTCTCAGTTAAATGCTCCCACTTTTCACATCATCACAGAATGTACATCACTTAATCTTAATGATGTAAATAGATTATATCACCTATTAATTCTGGAAAATCCATCATTCACTAAAAGTCAGTGAAACATGGTGACTGAAACAGGTATGTAACCAAAAAGCAGTCAGTGCCTCCTTGATGTTCATTTGGTTTCTGAACAGTTGGGTTTTACTAGCTATCTTATCAGACTTTATTGAGCATTAAATCTACTTTTTTCCATTAGTCTCTTTAGAAAGAAATATCTATTTATCAACTCATTAACAAAATACTCAATGAATTTAAAAAAATGACCAAGTATGAGTATTAATGTTTTCCACTGAAGCACTGGAATTAATAATGAATAAATAAATGAATTACCTTTAGTGGGCCCTTTATGTGGTCATCTTGAACTTCCACTGTTGAGGAATCATGCCTAAACGTTACCTAGAGATTATAAATTTAATTAGCCACACACAGACACACATACACAAAGCAACACAAGCACTTCAATACATGAATTCATTTATATTACAAGTAATCTAAACTAAACTCTGCCTGCTTTATATAAAATCTCAATCCCTGAGTAGATTAACTGAAAATTTTATTATTTAAATAACTTCCCAGATTAAATTACTTGATGTTTCACATATCATACTTTATTTAATACTACTAGTTATTAGTTTAGCTGCATAATTTCTTTTTCTAAAATATGAGGAAGAAAGAGGCAGAGATCTAAGGCTACGGGTACTGCAGCTGACCCTGCACAAGAGCAAAGGGGCCGGGGACTCAGCACCCCCTACAGTTGAAAATCCACGTATTAACTTCTGACTCCCCCAAAACATAACTACTAATCACCTGCTGGTGACCAGAAAGAAGCTTTACCAATGACATAAACAGCTGATTAATACAAATTCTGTATGTTATATGTATTACATATTGCATTCTTACAATAAAGGAGGCTAGAGGAAAAAACGTTAAGAAAAATCATTTAAAAAAAACCAGAAAATCCATTTACAGTATTTACTGAAAAAAATGAGCATATTAATGGACCCACACAGTTCAAATCCATGTTGTTCAAGGGTCTAATATATATCGTTTTATAATGGTCTAGCTTAATAATAAGCAGTAGCAATGAACATTTAATGAGAGTTATGTATCAGGCTCAAGTATCAAACATCTAATCTTCACAACAACCTTATTAGGTAGGTATGACTGTTCCCATTTTGTTGATAAGAAAACTGAGGAACAAAAAGTATAAGTAGTAACTGGTCCAAGATACCAGAACTGCTACATGGTGGAGGTTAATATTCAAACTCAAGCAGTCTAGTTCCAGAACTTTACTGTACTCTCTATATCAGTAAAGAAACCAGAGAATGGGAAACCCGATATGAGGACAGTATGCTAAAATAAACGGTTCAAGTTTAAATATTTAGCTGGTGAAAAACAAGATAGCTTCTAGTTTTCAGTATAGAAAAAGTTGTTTTCCCTGTACAAAGCAAGAGTTCTTACAGGAATTAAACCATTAATAGGCTCACAACCAGCTATGAAAGGAGATGTCCTATACTCATAGCACTGAAGGCGTTTCCACCTCACAAAAGCCCTTTATTTAAATTACGTGTTTAGTCCTGGCTGGTTGGGCATCATCTGGCAGATCAATAGACCGTGGGTTCGAATCTCAGTCAGGACATATGTCTAGGTTGCAAATTCAGTTCCTGGCTGGGGCACATGGAAGAGGCAACCAATCGATGTTTATCTCCCTCAACTTCTTCCCTCCCTTCCCCTCGGTCTAGGAAAAATGAAAGGACAAAAAATTAAATGGATAGATAGATAGATAGATAGATAATATGTTTAGGCAACTGTGTGAATCACTTAGACTATAAGCCACTTAAGGATGGAGACTGGGTCTTAACACTAGAGTTTCAATACCTTATATAGTGCTTAGCACATAGTAAATGCTCAATAAATAAAAACTGGTGGTGAAGAAGCTTATCAACAAATTGTTGTAAAACTTACTGACTTTGAATCATAAGTAAAATAAAACTGGTAAAAATATACCACCATTATCTGTTGAGAAAATCATTAACTTTGAATTATAAACAGACTTTATTGTTTTAAAAAGTTTATTTACTGACGTGAAAGAGAGAGAAGACAGAGAAACACTGACTTGCTGTTTTATCCCTTGACGCATTCATTGGTTGACCCTTGCCTGTGCCCTCACCGGAGACCAAACCCGCAGCCTCAGTGATTCAAACAACACTCTAACCAAGCTACCCAGTTGGGGCAAATTATAAACAGATTGTGGAGCAGCCAAAAAAAACCTCATCAAATTTTAATTTTTTTTATTGACTGATTTTTACAGAAAAAGAGGAAAGGGGAGGGAAAAAGGGAAGGAGGGAGCAAGCAAGCAACATGGATTTTGTTGTTCCACTTACTGATGCAATCATTAGTTGACTCTTGTATGTGCCCTGACCAGGGATCAAACCCGAAAGACACCTTGTTGTATCAGAACAATGCTTTAAGCAATGGAGCTACCAGCCAGGGCCAACAATAATTTTTAGATGCCCATTATTTATAAGGCACAAGGTAGTACTTGGTACTCTGTGCTACCAACAGAGGCAGTTTTCTTCCTTTTATTAATAGGCAGAAATGGCAGAACTGCTACATGTCATTTAGCCGGTTCATTCATTACAGAGAGACACCAGCTGAGATTGCAATTCCAAGCTAAAATCTAGTCTGTGCTCTGCAGACCAAAGCATGGGTCCTGGAGTAACACTGTTTTCCTGCCCAAAGGGAACACCTTTTTCTAACTAGCACAAAAGTGCTCATATGGACCTCAGGCTCTGCTAAGGAGGCTCTCCACTGGGAAGCAGTGCTTCTGTCTAATTCACACTAAGGTGTTACATGTGCTAGTATTAGCCCTGTCCCTGAGAGTGAGAAAACTGGTAACAATCCTTCTCTTCATCTCTAAGATAGTAGTGAAAACAAAAAAAGGAGTGCTCAGGAAACACCAGTGTGTGAAGTCAGAACAGGAAATGCCTCTCTGTAAGAGCACTGTAAGAGTACCCACATACTCAAATCACAAAAGAGTTCACAGGCACCAGGCATGTGAAAACTGAAGGCAGGGTGGGTCCTAGACTAACATCTTACAGGCTTACTGTTAAGAGGCCTTATCACCACAGTTCTTAACTAGGGAGTATAAAAATTAGAATCACCTGGGAAGCTTTATTTAAACACCAAAGGGATCCAGGGAAGGAAAGATAGATGGATGGATGGAGAAAGGAAGGAACGTGGGCATGGAAAAAGCTTCAAAAGGGACAGTGACCCTCTGCACTGGAAGTGCAGCACCTCTGTGGCCTGTTTAATTGGTGATAGTTAAACCAATGTTTTACAGGGTATCTGCTCATCTGGATTATAAATCCCTGAGGACAGAAGTCTTCTTCATACCTCCCCTTCCTCACCTAACAGAGTTCCTTGCAAGGTTTGCCACTCAATAAATAGCTGACAAATATCTACCTTCAAATAATGCACTTGGCCCATATTTTTCAATAGTAATAATTTATTAAAATGTAAACAGTTACAGTTCTTTTTCTGTTATTATCTGAGACAAAACACAAATATTGTAGAAAGATTTTTCAAGAAAGGCAGAGGATAAGACATCAGCAACTAACTAGATCTACCATAGTTCAGTTATCTAAGGCCCCATCAATTATAAATTGCATCTCAATTTCATGAATAAAATGGAAGAGAGAGTCTGAAAATTAATGAAGTAGGATAATTCCCATTCTGCCACATTTGCTATAATGGCCTTGAAGAAATCACTAACCCTTTATAAGCCTCATTTTTCTTACAATAAAATTAAGGGACTAAACTACTGCGTTGGCCAAAAAGGTCTTTTAGTTTTTCTGTAAAATAAAAAACACATTTTTCATTTTCACCAATAACTTTACTGATTTAAGTATTCTGAGTATGTCGGCTACCTCTTGTGTGGTATAACACGGATTGTTCTCAATGTCTCGATTTGACTGCTATGAATTTTAACTGTTCTACCTAACTGTGGAGCAACATCCAGAGAGAGATCTCCAGCACAAAACATTGCAAACCACTTCTGAAACATTCGATCAGTCAAAAGCACCTTTTCTATACATTGCACAAGTCTCTTTTGCATTTCAGTGGCGTTTTTACTTTTCTTGAAATAATCAAGCGTAATATGCCAAAAATACTGTGCATTTTCTTCCATTTTCAACATTAAAATGACTAAATAAAAATTCACCAATTTTGCCCTGGCTGGTGTGGCTCCATGGAGGCCTGCAAACCAAAGGGTTGCCAGTTCGATTCCCAGTCAGGGCAGCTGCCTGACTTGTGGGCCAGGTCCCCTGAGGAGGGGGGTGGGGGGGGGGCCATGAAGGGAAACTACACACTGATGTTTCTTCTCTCCCTCTCTTTCTCCTCCCCTTCCCCGCTGTCTAAAAATAAACAAATAAAATCTTAAAAAAATACATACATACATATATATATATAATTCACCAATTTTAATAAGTTTTCTTTTAAATGCATGCTGAGCCCCAGCTGGTGTAGCTCAGTGGATTGAGTGCAGGCCTGCAAAACCAAAGGGTCGCTGGTTCAATTCCCAGTCAGGGCACATGGCTGGCCTGTGGGCCAGGTCCCCAACGGGGGGCACGTGAGGGGCAATCACATATTGATGTTTCTCTCCCTCTCTTTCTGCTTCCCTTTCCCTCTCTCTAAAAAATAAATAAAATCTTTAAAAAATAAAATAAAATGCACGCTGATATGACAGTTGTAACAATCTAACAAAATTGTTTCAAATGAAATTAAAAGACAACTAAGTGCTACCAGAGCCATCTTACGGGGTGTGGGGGGGGTGGCTAACTTTTTGGCCAATCCAAAACATGACTTCTAGGGTCCTTTCCAGCTGTAAAATGCTAACAAAACAAACAATAACAAATCTATATAGTAAAGTGGCATTAAAAAAATACCAACTGTACTAATCTAATTCCATTCCAATTGGAATACTAAAAAATCACAATGCTTTTTTCCAGGTATTTTTACAACCATTACTCCTAGAAACTAAACTCATCCTGCAAAAAAAATTATTAAATGTACTCATCAAACTGAACTTTAAATATCAAATACTGAACATACAACTTATAAAACTGACATATACTGTACCTTGACTTTGACCAGTCTTTTTGCTGTCTTGATCTTGGCTTCACAAAAAGCTCCTCTGTATTTAGCACTCACATCAGTGCCCACTGTCAAGTAGGGAGGCTCATCAAGGGCCTAAAAATGCAAAGAAATTAGATTTAAACTCTCTAATTCTTTTCCACACTCAAGACCTCAGAAGGGCAGATCCAATCCTGTTAAAGCCATGGAAATTATAATAGTTGAATGTATTTGTTAACAAGAACAATCTATAAAATACCCTAAAAATAAGTAAAGTGTATATAATAAAGTCTATCTAAATGCATAAATGTACATCATATAAAATATAAAAGCATTTTTCTCTATACAAAATATACATGGTCCATAATACGAATTAGCTCAATCACAAGTATATACCATTCCTCCCCACCGCATCCACCATCCATTCAAATATGTATTTACTATATAACCACAAGAAAGACTCTTAAAGTTCAAAGTCTGAGAAATTTTTCTTTTAAAATAGTGTATGTCTTTACAAGCACCCAAATTGAGAATAGTTTTGCTATATTCCTAACGAGACAATTCTTAGATAGAATGGCATAAAAGGGGCATGGAGAATTACACGTATTCAAACTACAATATCCAATCTGGGAGGTTTCAAATAAAAATTAGCAAAAATGTCTCAAATGCTTTGGGGCATGAGTTCACTATTTGTTTATCCTTCTAGAGTAAATAGTATTTTAGTTCTCCCTACTTGTGATTTAGTTTTTAATAGTCCTCTCTTTATTTCCTCTGCCTCATTATTTCCCAATTTATTTGTCCAAAGAACCTTTTTCCTCTCCTATTAACATTACCATCCTGAAGAAATTCCATAAAACATTACGGAGAAAACACTGTCTTACAACAAATAATGAAGTATCAATTTCATCTGGATCTTAAAAGAAATTTACCCCTAATAGTTGTGGCTAACATCTCAAAAAGAAAAAACGAAAAAAGATATTCTAATGCTATATAACAAAAGTGCCCATCAGCATATCAAATAATTTTAATAACCCTTTACAAAGGTGGGGAAGTATTACATAAACCAAGACAAGGGTGCTACAACTAAAAATATCAGGCCAACGTCAACCCAGCCATTAAGACTAAAGAAGAGCCGTGGCTGGTGTGGCTCAGTGGACTGAGTGACAGCCTGCAAATTGAAGGGCCGCCAGTTCGATTGCCAGTCAAGGCACATGCCTGGGTTGTGGGGCAGGTCCCCATTGGGGGCATGTGATGGGCAACAGATTGATGTGTTTCTCACACATCAATGTTTCTCTCCCTCCATTATCATCTCTCTCTCTAAAAATAAATAAATATTTTTAAAAAAGAAAGAATAAAGAAACATAAAACACATCAGATATATGATTTTTAAAATCTAGCATACATTAGCATACATTAGGAAAATGCCTGCTATTTCAATCCACTTATGCCCTAACAGAAGTATATTCTCATGAAGATATTTTTCTACACTTCTACATTACTACTTTTTAAATTTGAGAGTATCACTAATTAGCTACAATTGTAACTTTGGACTGCTCTTGCACCTAAAGTTAACAATAAATGCACTTCTACTTTACCTACCTGCCTCGGCCCTCCTAAAATATCATTTTCCTTGGTGAAAATATGGTTACATTCCAGACAAGCTAGTGGTTTTATTTCAGCAAGAATATGAAGTGACTCACAGAACTTGACTCAGAAATTTTAAGAAAAATTTTAAAAGACATGAAAACCCAAATGGTGGGACAATCTTCATTATATAGGCTCATTAGTGCTCACAACTTTCAACCACTCCCATTAACATGGTTTGCACCTTAGTAGCCAGTAAAATTTTATTTTCACAGACAAATATAGTTAAAATAAGTTATAAGGAACCAGAAATTGTAAAATAGACAAGAACAAGAAATCAACTAAAAGTTATACATTTGTGCCTACTCAGGAACAAATAAATAAGCTTTTCAGATGTCTTTATTATAGGGAATTTTTAACAAAAAGGGGAATAAAACTAATATATTTGGATTACTAGTACACAGAAACTTATGAATTCTTTTCATTAACATTCATATTAAACACTGGCAACATTCCAACTATAGCAAACTATAAGTATGCTTACTGAGCAGATTTATTCCATTTGAATTTGAGAGGGGATTTTTTTCCCTCCAAACTAAGCCCATCGCACATCCTTACAAAAAATGAAAATCCATGTTGACAGAAAAAAGTAATAATTACCTCAAATATTGTGGGGGCAAATTAGTATTTTGAAGGGTAACAGTTTCCACCCTTCAAGCTAGAATACATGAAAAGAAATTAGTAAGGCATATAAAGAATATGTCTATTAGAAAAAACTTACAAAGGGAAATTAAGTATAATAAAATCCCGAATGTATAATAAATTCATTGTTAGAGCAGTGCTAATTCGTTAAAAAGAGCACAGGAAAAGCAAAGATCTATGTTCTGATCTTACTTCTGCTTCTAGGTTATTTTCTGGGCCACACTAGATAAGTTACTTCTTTGTTTCTAAATTCTCATTATTACTTGTTCTGCATACACTTGTTTAACAAGCCCTATTCAAAGCATTGTGGTTACAAACATGGTCAAAATGGGACATTCTGAGACACACAAATCATCTAGAAGTAAAACTATGCTAACCAAAATATGAATGAGTTGTGTACAGAAAAACAAAATCCATATTCTACATGCTCAGGTCTGAGTATGTAGTTTTAACAGAACATAAATCACTCTATCACAGTATAGCATGGGTAGTATAAAGCAGACTAACAGCACAGGCTTTCCAAGCATGGGATCCTACTACCAGCTCTTTCCTCACAGTAACTTGGTATGTTTCTGTAGACTACTGACCCTCTCTAAACTTGTCTTCATATCAGGAAAATAATGGTCAATATTAGAAACCATCAGTTACGATGCCTAAAATATTTAGCTGTTAACAATTATTATTAATATTATAAAACATTCAGTGTGGGCAATCAAACTAATGTAAATTCAGATTTGAAACCCTGACATTTTTTTCTTTTAAAATGCAAAACCCCATTTTAAATAACTGCTTATCATAAGTGCAAGTTAAAAGTTAAACCACTTTCCTCGCTTCTTCAACTAATGTCAATACTCCTCAGAATATATTTTTCAGTACTAAATCTAATGAGAACATACCACAAGATATTTGGTAATATGTATATGTCTTTAAAATGGTATACTTTTTCCTACTCCTAGACATGCAGAAATAATCAAAGGTACATGTATATATTATACATATAGGAAAAAACATACATCATAAAGACAGAAACAACAGTTAAAGAGTTAACCTACGGGAAAGGGAGTAGTAAACTGAGGAAGTATGTGTATGAAAATACTGTATTCGAAATCTATTTTTTAAAAGGTTCCTTCTGCGTGAGAGAGGGGGGTTGGTGGAGGTGGAAGAAGGTATAAAGGGGAGTAAGTAGTACTGGAAAAAATGTAATAAAAAATAAGCTATTAAAAGTAATACATTAAAAAATGTTCTTTTTTGTTTGTTTTTTGCAGTTGGCATGTACCTTCGCTTTTTAAAATGTATTCTAAGGAACAGAACTATAAATCCCCCATACACTCATAATCTGGCTCCCCCAGCCTGAAAACGAATAAATCCCCCATACACTCATAATCTGGTTCCTACAATAATTAACTCAAGACATTTTTGACTCATCTATACCCCTACCCATTCTTTCAAAAAAAAAAAAAAACCCTCTTGATTATTTTAAAGGAAACCCCAGATGTTATATTGCTTCATCAGAATAAAAAATATAATCTGTAGCAAATGGGATTATGGGCTATTTTGAATTTTCTTACTAATCCTCTTCTATATTCTCCAATGTATTTGGATGACCTTATTAATGAGAATCAGGATAATACAGTTATCAAGAACGCAGACTCTTGAATTAGATGTTTAGGGTCAAATCTACCACCTAGTAGCTAGGTGTCTTTGAGCTAGGACCTCCCTGCCTCAGGATAGTAACAGTGATCTCGGGACTTCTGGCCAAGATGGAGGCATAGGTAGACACACTGTGCCCCCTTGCACAACCAAAGTAAGGACAACAACAATTTAGAAACAAAAAACAACCAGTACCAACAGAAAATTGAACTGTATGGAAATCCAACAACCAAGGAGTTAAAGAAGACACATTCATCCAGACCAGTAGGAAGGGCGCAGTCGGGCAGTCAGAAGGAGAGGGTTCCCAGCAAAGCAGTGGCTGGCAGACCCTGGGTGCCCAAGGCAGCAAAGGGTGGACCCAGCGAGGCAGTGGATTGTGGAGGGGCGCCTACACAAGGCAGCTGGTGGACCAGGCGGTCCCACATTCTCTCCCTGATAAACCAGGCGAATCTGGGGAATGAGACAGACCTCGCAACCCAGCATCCCAACACTGGGAAATAAAGCCTCAAAACACTGATTGAAAACACCTGTGGTGGTTGAGGTGCTGGGAGAAACTCCCAGCCTCACAGGAGAGTTTGTTGGAGAGAACCACGAGGTTCTAGAACATACACAAGCCCACCCACATAGGAATCAGCACCAGAAGGGCCTAATTTGCTTGCGGGAAGCGAGGGAAATAACTGAAATCCCACAGAGAGCAGAGCAGGTGCCACTGTTCCCTCTAGGACCCCTCCTCCACATACAGTGTCACAGCCCAGGGACTGGGTTGCCCCACCCTGGTGAATACCTAAGGCCCCGCCCCTCACTGCATAACAGGCACAAGACAAAAAAAGGCTCGAACGAAAGAACAGACCAAAGCTCCTGAAAAAATACAACTACGCAACAAAGAGAGAGTCAACCTATTAGATGCACAGTTCAAAACACTGGTGATCAGGATGCTCAAAGAACTGGTTGAACTTGATCACAAATTAGATGAAAAAATGAAAGCTATAATAAGTGAAATGAAGAAAAATGTACAGGGAACCAATAGTGATGGGAAGAAAACTGGGACTCAAATCAACAGTGTGAACCAGAAGGAAGAAAGAAACATCCAAACAGGAAAGAATGAAGAAACAAGAATTCAAATAAATGAGGAGAGGCTTAGGAACCTCCAGGACATCTTTAAACGTTCCAACATCTGAATTATAGGAGTACCAGAAGGAGAAGAGGAAGAGAAACAAGTGGAAAACTTATCTGAACAAATAATAAAGGAGAACTTCTCCAATCTGGCAAAGGAAATAGACTTCCAGGAAGTCCAGGAAAC
>CM052546.1:74580839-74699163 GCA_028533065.1 Trachops cirrhosus | reverse complement strand
TTCCAAGTCATGAAAGGCGAGGACCTACATCCCAGATTGCTCTATCCAGCAAAGCTTTCATTTAGAATGGAAGGGCAGATCAAGTGCTTCTCAGATAAGGTCAAGTTAAAGGAGTTCATCATCACCAAGCCCTTATTTTATGAAATGTTAAAGGGATTTATCTAAGAAAAAGAAGATAAAAACATGTACAGTAAAATGACAGCAAACTCACAATTATTAACCACCACACCTACAGCAAAAACAAGAAGAAACTAAGCAAACTATGAGAACAGGAACAGAACCACAGAAATGGAGATCACATGGAGGGTTAGCAACAGGGGAGTGGGAGGAGGAGAGAGAGGGGAAAGTTACAAAGAATAAGTAGCATAGATGGAAGACAGAAAATAGACAGGGGGAGGGCAAGAATAGTAGGGGAAATGTGGAAGCTAAAGAACTATGACACATGGACATGAACTAAAGGGGGGGAATGTGGGTGGGAGAGGGTGTGCAGGGTGGAGGGGAGTGAACGGGGGGGTAATGGGACAACTGTAATAGCATAATCAATAAAATATATATAAAAAAAGAGTTAGCATTTGAACTGGTTACTAGGCAGTGCCAATGCATCCAGGAGAATCAGAAAACAAGAGTGCTAAATTTGACGCTAAAACCTCCAGTAAATAAATGTACTTAAACACACAAATAAATCTATAAAAAATGACTTTTTCGTATATGACAATCTCAAAGAAGCATTAAAACCATAATGGAGATAATTGTAACAGATGAATGAATGAAAAAATACACCTAATATACCAAAGGATGTGGTGTATCACTTAAAAACTAAGCTTAAAACTTAAATGCACAATTTTTTAGGACATACAAAAATGGGTGCACTGAGGCAATAAAACCGTGCAATCTGATTTTGCTCTCTTCCTTTTCCATGGTGTCCTGGGACATGGGGTGGTGCAGGGTAAGGGCTGGAGAGACACAGGAGGTAATGGTGCAGAAGCTGAGTATACAAAGCACAGAGAATTGTGCCACATGGAAACAGGCAGTCCCTGTGGCTGAAGAGATGGTAGGAGCAGAGTAGGGACAGAGGAAATGTGCAGCATGATTGGAAGATTTGCAACAGTGACCAAATAAGCAAACTGACTAATCAAATAAGTAAATACACTGCGGATTGTGGGGCCGTGTTTCTCACTGCCAAAGAAATTTAAAAGAAATGAAGGGGAAAGGCTATAAGGAAGTCTAAGGTATTAGACTGAAGTCAGAAATGTGAATGCATGGTTGTATAACAGATAACACATACAGAAAAAATGAAATTATTAACAGATGTACATGTGCACATGCATATATATTTGAATGTCTCTGTGTATGTGTGAGTATACACACATTCACATATGTTCCTAACTGTCCACCAGTTAGGCCTCAGAGCATCTGACAGCCCAGTAACAAAAAGCATAGCAATGGCTTTCCCGATTTCTAAATCCTATCACACAGTTAAAGGAACAAGGTGTCCTTGGAGAAATGGCTGATTTCAAAGTTAGGCAGGGAAATTACAAGAAGAATCTGAAACACCTTGTGCCAGAAAGTAAGGAAATGCTCAATGAATCATGGTGACATTTCAAAGGGACCTGGAGTCACCCTGAAGGGACTCCTAATGACCAAACGGGGGAAACTTTTGAGCATTAAAATAAATACTGGTTGTCCTATTATCTGGTTAGGGATGTATACATATGTCAAAACTAATTGACTTAAGATGTATGTAGTCCATTTTAAGTAAACTACACCTCAGTTTAAAAAATTAATAACAAATTATCACCCATTCAATTAAACCAGCATCCATGAGTCCATACTGACACATAAATGAATAAATGCTGAATAAATAAATAAATGGTGAAAAGAGAAAGTTCCTGCTTATAGCAAAATGTTAATGTTAAAAATGTAGCAGAGTTGTCAATAGATGCTGAACTGATCAGTGAGGGTCTGACGAAGAACAGGCTCCTGGCACAACCGTGGAATACCACTCAATTATCAGTGGTGGAATAATGTGATACAATGAGAATAAAGAGCTTCCTTTATGTGGTACACCTCTGCCAAGAGTGACCTTAATAATGAGAAAAATCAGACAGACCCAGGTTGAAGTTATGCTACAGAATGTAAGGTCTGTATTCCTTAAAACTCTGAAGGACATGAAATGTGGGAACACTGGAAAACAGTTTACACTGAACTAGACTGCAGAGACATGATAATCAAATGCAACATGTATTCCTGGATGGAGTGGGCACCAGAGGGGCAAAAGGAAAAAAAAAAGAGACATTATTAGGGGAGTTGGTGAAATCTGAAAGGGTTCTGTGGAGAGGACAGCAGTGGTACAGCAATGCTGATTTACTCACAGGGCTGAGTGCAGGGTAGGAAGAAGAGTGTCCTTCCTGTTGGGAATTATAGAGGAGAGTATTTAGGGTGATCATGACATCATCTCTGAAGCTCGCTCTCAAAATGTTTAAAGATAATGACAGATTATATGAATTGTCTCTATTATAAAGTTGAAATTATTTGAAAATAAATTATTTTAAAGGTTTTTAAAAAATATTTTATGTATTTATTTTTGGAGAGATGGGAAGGGAGGGAGAAAGAGAGGGAGAGAAACGTCAATGTGCCAGAGATACACTGACCCACTGCCTCACATGCCCCCAACTGGGGACCTGGCCTGCAACCCGGGCATGTACCCTCACACTGGGAATTGAATCAGCGACCTTTCTGTTCCCAGGCCAGTGCTCAATCCACTGAGCCACACCAGCCTGGATGAAAATAAATTATTTTTAAAGTACTATATATTTATTGGCCATTTGCATATCTTTTTCTATGAATTGCTGATTTATGTTCTTTACCCATCTTTCTGAGTTACTTTTTTATAAAACTGGATTGTAAAAGTTCTGGTATATTAAAAGAAAATCAACCCTTTCCTCCAAATAAAAAGTATTCTCTGAATGCTACCTATATTTCCTAACATTCCTCCTAAAATTTAAGTTATTCCATGGGTTTTAGATCCACATCTATTAACCAGACAGATGCATGCAATGCATACTCATAGATATTAACAGAAAGTATCTGCATTTTTCTACAAGTTTAAATTACTCAAAATAGACATTCTAACTAGAATGCTCATCATCAGCAAAGAGGTACGAGAGAAATAAACTGGGGAACACATTTATGAAGTCACTACTGTACTTAAGACGTTGTTCTAAGATGTACTTAAAAATGCATCTGCTTTAAGGTATCATCAATCTCTGTACACACCCTGCTTATTTATAATATTTAAACTTTAAGATCTGGAAATTAGAGAAGCCTATTGGTGCAGCCAGTTCAAAAATCATAATTACAAAGAGAAGCCATAAACTGACATTGTAATGGTTTATATCTATCTGGGAATGTTAGTGAGATCTACTGGCATGAATTAAGAGGCATTAAGTGTAACATTTTGAAATGTCACAAGGTAAGTCACTATGGGTATAGCTAGAGTATATTTTCTAAGAGTGTGCTTGATTACCAAAAAAATATTAATCATCCTTAAAACTCTCCATCAACCAAATTTTTTAGATGACTTGAAAATAACAGTATTTTGTTTCACTACCAATAAAAATAATGGTGAAACATTACGGGGAAAAAAATCAGATATGCCTAAGTGTCTTTCCTCTCAAGGTGACTATTAGAATACCATTCCAGATATTTTCCCTAGCAAAATAACTAACCAGATAGATTGATGACAGTCTGATCAACTACTCTTAATTATAAATTTTTATTCTTCACTTAACAAAGCCTGAATGTTCTTCCATATTTTAAATGTGATTCTACAAAATAAAGTGATTGCTAATTATTATATAGTCTTACTCATGCTGTAGCAACCTTTGTATACCTTGTTCTTCATGATTGCAGAAGAGGGAAGCAGAGGTAGGGAAGGTGTGAGAGAAGAGGGTGAATGCAACAGAACAGCAGTCCCCAGCCTTTTTGGCACCAGGGACCAGTTTTGTGGAAGACAATTTTTTCCATGGGTTGGGGGAAAGGGGGTGGGGGATGACTTTCTAGCCTGTCACCAGATGCGGCTTAATTGGTACCTGCCACTCACTGATAGGATTTGATATGTGTCTGCAAGCAATTGATTTATTATGGTCTCTGTGCAGTCAAACATCTCTGCTAATGATAATCTGTATTTGTAGCCATTCCCCAGCACTAGCATCCCTGCTTCAGCTCCACCTCAGATCCTCAGGCACTAGATCGCAGAA
This sequence comes from Trachops cirrhosus, assembly GCA_028533065.1. Taxonomy (NCBI): domain Eukaryota; kingdom Metazoa; phylum Chordata; class Mammalia; order Chiroptera; family Phyllostomidae; genus Trachops; species Trachops cirrhosus. Next base: position 74,694,904 of record CM052546.1, on the reverse strand, counting down.
GGAGCACAACCCAGATCCCTCGCTGCAGTTCACAGCAGAGTTTGCGCTCCTATGAGAATCTAATGCTGATCTGAAAGGAGGCAGGGACGATCTGTTCCAGCAGTAATGTGAGGATGGGGAGTGGCTGCAAATACAAATGAAGCTTCCCTGATGGCCAGCTGCTCACCTCCTGCTGTGTTGCCAGGTACTGGTCTGGGGCCAGGGGGTTAGGGACCCCTGAATGACAAGCAGACAGAAGTAAAGGCAGGCAGATGACAGTGACCAGAAGCAGAGAGAATAATGAGGGAAATCCTGTGAACTTGGAGGTTTGGGTTTTGGTCCACTAGCTCTCCTGATGCAAGCCACTTGTATTTGTTATCTGATTTCAGAGTGGTTGTTGTCTACCCGACCTGCTCAGTGTACACACTAAGACCCTAACAAATCTGAAAATTCTCTGGCTTTGGAACCAGAGAGAATGCTATTCATATACTTAGTAACAGTCTTGGAGCATGTCAAGCCACCACACTGATCTTTGGTTTTCTCTCCAAGGGCTGGCAATTTATCTTGTAGGGTGCTTACAAGTTTTTAATTAAATTAGGTAACATATTTAGAGTCTTTAAGAGGTTGACAAGTCCTGGATAAGTACTCAACAAATGTTAATTAAATCATATGAAATTGCTATCTTTATAGATCAAAAAAGGACAAATATTGGCAATTTTACACGCATGGCTCAACCTAACATTTTCTCCTTTTAAGCAACTGGGAAACCACAGAGCAACAGCGCAGACACCTAACAGTACATCCTGTTCTGTAATTCGCTCAGATGGAACTCCTACCGCATTGCACATGAGCAAGACCGCGCTTTGCACTATTAGTCAGTCTGGCCCGCAGGGCTCCAACTCCACCATTTTCTCCTGTTGCCAGATAACTGGGCCTTTCACTGAGCTCTGAGTCCTGGGCAGCCTGCATTGGACACATGACATTACTAATGGAGCTATGGCCATTTTTTCCCACTTGAAGGTTACATGGCCTACCAATCAAGTATTTATCTGTTTCACATCCTCAAAAACATGACCTTGAAAGAAGCCATCAAAAAGAAAGAGTAATCTTTGATCACTTGAAAATCTATCCATTACTTGTCTAGTGACTAAAAGAAATTGACCCAAACAGAATGTAATAAACATTCTAAATCACAAAATTCGTTCTAATTTCAGAATGCAAATGTATTAACCCCTTTGATCACCAATGCTACAATACTCATTGCCATACTATATACTGGCTTTGCTTGTCAAAATGGATACAAACATAAGGTAAAAGTGAACATTTCTCACTGAATTTTAAAGATTTGTAGCTGTCTTTCCTAGATTGAGCAACAGACGGCAGAAATAGCATCTAATTCATCTTTGGATGCCCCAGTCCTAGAATTGCACCTACAATAGGAGGAATTCAAGAAAGATTTACTGAACCAAAGAAGTTAGACAATAGCAGAGCCCTGCACTATAAGAAATTTCCCTTAAGGTAAAATTATTTCTATTTCAAAAACACCTTCTGCTGGAAGGCAGCTTTTATTGAGAGGTCAAATGCATCAGCTCTGAAATCAGTACCTACAAGGGAAGATAAACAGTGATATTGTGAGACTATGTAATGCCCTATTTTCGTGTATGCATATTTTAGGGGTTTTTTCCTTGTTGTTGGTGTTGTTGTGTTGTGTTGTTTGGGGTTTTATTTGTCTTTCCCCTGACTATCATCCCAGCATCTTCCAAGTTTTTAGTGGCGGCACCAAACGGCTTTTATTTGGCAGTTCCTACAGTATTACATCAGAGTAAATGGAGATTCTGTTAGTTGCTAGGGATATCTATTTACTTAGGACTAAAAGAAATAATTTCGGGATAGGTGTAGAGGAATATACTTAGGTCAAAACATTCTTATCTCCTGACCCTCCATATGCATCTAGTCTTACTGCTAGATCCCTTTGGTAGTCTGCTGAGTCACCAGAAATTGCTGTTATATCAAAGCCAATATCCAATAGTTCTCTCCCACATTTGAAGAACTATTTCCCTTTTCCCATTGCACAGTTATTTAAGTAAATGAACACAGGTATCATTAGTGAAGGCAGGAGGAAGAGTCAGACAATATCCAGAGATATATAACAGGCCTTCCAGGGTATTCCATCTTGCCTCCTTTCAATGGGCTCTGAGAACCAAAAAGACTCAGTTTCGAGGCATTCTAATAGGATAGCTTACATCAGATTGCTCATCAGACCCGGACATTTAGAAAAATTATACCAATCAAACAAATTAAAAGGTCGCTCATCAACCTCAGGATCCCATGTGTATCGGAATATTTTCAGAATTTCATTGTCAAACCTGCCCTACTGAGAGGCCCATGCTCACCTCGCCACCAGATAAACTCTGCCTCCTTGGGGTTCTCTGACCACACTGAGGTCATGAAAAATATTTCAATGGCATCTCCTTCCATAAGCACTCCTAGCTGTAAAAAAAAAACCCAATAAATTCTACTTGATAATCCATTTTCCCCAAGAAAATGTTGAGAGAATCCACTGGACTGTGATTACCCAGGTGTGATAATAAATTCCAAGTGGTGGGGAGAGGATTCACTGAGCACACAAAAATATGAAATCTTTTACTTATTTATCTTAGAGGCAGGTAAGAAAGTAAGCTTTTCTAATAAAATTTCTTAAATTGTGTCCCACAAACACACACATTCTGAGGGAAAAGTGGCAGTTGCACAATACACAGGGATTGAAAGTGGCCTTCAACTATTCATTCACTTTCAGTGTGCTGTGTTAGGCAGGTGTGCCCCATAGGTCAATTTTGCAGATTACGTTATTCTGATTTACATAGTTTGCGGATTATATTATAAACTCGAAAAGAGGTGCTCAAAGTGTTCTCCCGAGGCCAACAGCATCAGCATCACCTAAGACCTTGTTAGAAATGCAAAATTATCAGGCTCCACTCCAGACATCCTGAATTAGACATAAGCTCTGAGGGAAAGAATCAGCAATCCGTGTTTTAGCAAGCCTTCCAGGGAACGCTGATGCACCCCATAGTTTGAGAACCCATGACCTAGAGGTTCTCTCTCTAGGTCTTCACTGGGAACTTGTAACAGATACACTCATCAACTAACAGAATCTCTCTTTGGTTTCCAGATCCAAAGTGAAAGCCGTAAGACTTGAAAGATGTCAGGATGCTGATAATTAAAAAAAATACTTAGCATACACACAGAACTAAGGCAATAAAAGCAGATTCATTTAAAATAATATAGAAAAAGTGGTGAAAGAAGATGCTAGCAAAAAAAAGTCAGAAACTAATACAAAATCCATGCAAAAAGTAAAAACTAAGAAACGGTAAAGCTAATACTTCTCTACAAAAAGAAAGTAGTACAGCAGGCCTCACTGCTACTTTTGGCCTACTTGTAAGGCCATTAGATTGCATCTGGGAACTAATGGGGATATGGATTTCAGGATGGTTTCCACAATTAACCGACTAAGTGGTTCACTATGCCTAAACTGTACGTACAAACAATATATTTCATGCTGAACACCTGCTTTCATTCTCAGAGTTGGAAATTTGAGTTTGTGTCAGGCAAGGCGTGCCTATGTGACTGCCCTCCAATAAAATCACTGGGGCTGAGTCTCTAACAAGCTTTCCTGTTGGCAACATTCCAGATATATTATGACAATTCATTGTGTCCTATGTGACTCTACCAGGAGACTACTCTGGAAACTTGCACCTGGTTTTCCCCAGATTGATAGTCTGGAAAAAAGAATCAAGATATGTAATGACCTGAAATTAGAAACAGAGTCTGGAAAACTATAATACAAGGGGAGAGTGGCAATAAAAGAGATACAATTATTAATGACCATATCAAGAAGTATTTTGATAGCCAACGGAGAAGCATGGCCTAACAGCAACAGGAAAATCATTACAAAATTTTATGCAGAGAAATAACCCAATCTGATGTCTTAGATCACTGTGGAAAGTGGACTCTAAGAATATAAAACAAAATCAATATAAAACAAAAGAGAAACCAGTTAGGGTTCTCTTGCCATAATCTAGAATGAGATATAAGGTATGGATGGAGAGAGAAGGAGTAACTAGAAACATTTTTATATTTAGAGACTAACTGAATAAACGGATAAAGAAGGATTTCATCATTCTTCTTCTCACTGTTGATTCTCATTTCATAAGTACAGATCTCGATTCTGGACCAGTAAATTAAGAAAGTAAACTAGAGAGAGATCCAGACTGCAAGAGAGGCAGCAGAAGCAAGGCAGAAGACAAGAGAAAATTCCAGATGAGGCTACAAGGGAAGAAGAGCTCTATGTTTACCATCTTGCATGTATTAGAAACTACTAGCATTCATGATGGTATGTGGGAAAGGGTCTACTTATTTTTATTCATGTATCTGCCCTAAGGTGATGAACATGCATCATATCAAGCAAATTAAGGCCTAATTATCAGCAAATTAGTAAACTACCTTTGTTCTCTATCTAGTGATTCAACTAGTAGCTACTATTTTCATTAAGATCTGTTAAATGAGCCTCATAAAATGTGATCATGTTCTCATATGAATTCTTGGTCCCCCAAAATGGAGTCTTCTTTTAATCACACAGGTTAATACACATATTCATTTGCTTTACAAAAATATAAAAATACAGACATATACAAAAAGTAAATGTCTCCCTTCACCTTCCTGTCTCACACCTCTCATCAACATAACTACTGTCACCTGTGTAACGTATGCATCCAGTCTCCTTGTTTGCATTTACTGGAATCTGTGCGCAAAACAACACACTTTTATTGCCAACATATGTTTAAAATTAGCTCTTAGTTATGCAGTCTATGAAAATATTATCCTTGTACAAATAATAAAATGTTAAAAGTAAATCCTAAATTACCATACCCAATCCCAGTCCCCTCCCATTGGTAATCACTTATTAATTTGGTATATGTCCTTCCAGATTTTTCCCAGACTCTTCCATTTATATGCATGTAGAAGTATCCATATGTAATATTTCTGAGAAATTTTCACATAATTTGTACTATATTTAATACTGTCTCTCAACTTTTCCTTTTCACTCAAAAATTGTTTGGGCAACCTTTCCAATCAGTAAGCATTGACTCTCAAATTATTCCTGTGGTATAACCATTGTAGAAATTTACCATGGTTTGTTTGGCTTCTCCTCTACTAATGATTATTAAATGACTTCTAGTTTTTCATTAGAACGGACAAGGCTGCAATAAGCATGTTCATATGTGTTTCTTACGGACCTGTGCAAGTGTTGCTCTAGGGCAGGTGTCAAGAGAGAGAAATAGAATATGCACTTATTTTAGGACATAAAGCAAATTCTCCAATAATTTCTAAAATATAATTCTGGTCCCTTGAACACTAAAACGTAATTAAAAAAAGAAGATTCTTATTTACAGGAAAGTGTTCCATCTTCAACCAAAGCTTTTCCAGTACTGGGGAATTTAACAATCTGGCATTTTGAACACAAATCAATAATAATCTCTTTACCAGTTATTAGCAATGCAAAACCTTAATATGCTTGGAAGATACATGTATTTGATTTGATAATTATCAAAATTAAAAACACATAACCCTAGCCTCAGGAACATACACCTAAATTTATCCAACAGATATAATTGTATATGTGTGAGCCAGCTTATGTTCTAAGGTATTCAACACAGATGCAAGTCAGTAGATCTAGATAAATCTGTAATTTAATTAAAAGTGATAACGAGTTATGATCTTAGAAGGAAATTCTGTATGTCCCTCACTTTAAATGGCAAATTACCTCAAAGTTCAGAAGCTATTAAAAAATGTTGATAAATTTAACCATAAAAAACTCTGCATGGCTACAAAGACAAAATACCTATGCAAAGCTATCAAATCCAACCTCAAATGACAAACCCTAACAAAATCATTTGTAATATATACTAGTAACAAAGAGCTAATAATCTCCCATATAGAAAGAATACCTGGAAATTAGTAATTTTTAACCATTCAAAAAAATGGACATTTTATAGGAAGAGGTAGTTGACATAGAAAATTAAGTGGCTCTTAAACATATGAAAAAATGATCAAATTCATTCATAAGAGAAATGAAAATAAAAACTACTCCAAGAGAAAATTTCAGTAGTCGGGTACATACTAGATGGTAAGGTTTCAAAAAACAAGGAGTCACACTGCTGGGGAGAATGGAAATTTCTATAACCTGTATGAAGAAATATTGGCAATAATTATTAAAATAAAAAATGTGTATACCTTTTAACCAATAACCCTACCTTAGGGAATTTATCCTACAGATACTCTTGCACATGTCTGAACTGCTGCAAAAGCGAAGGGTAGACAACAACCCAAAAGTCCAAAAGTAGGGGGAGTGGTAAAATAAATTACACTGCATCCATAGACTAATTAGTATAGTACTGCAAAAACAAATGAGACGATCTGGGGGTGTCTGGGGCTGAAGATGGGAACAAGGACTATCTGTAGATGGGCAAGAGGGAACTTTCTTGGGGTGAATAAATGCTCTAAAACCAGACTGTGGTAACGAATGCACAACCCTATACAGTTTTTTGAATGGTTGATTTTTGTTGTAAGAATTATACATCAATAAAGTTGTTAAAGAAACACACAGAAACGTCCAATCAAGATGGCAGCATAGTTACACATGGCCCGCCTTCTCAAACAACCACATCAAATTTACAATTAAAATATAGAATAATTATTACTAAGAACTGTCAAAAATTGAGTTGAATGGAAGTCTGACAAGTACGGAATTAAAGAAATCACATCCCTCCAGAATGCTAGGACGGGGGGAGACATGGTATGGTCTGGTCCCACATACACACTGGGGTAGATAAAAATTCAGGAGGGAAACAGTCTCTTCAATAAATGAGGTTGGGAGAACTGGACTGATACTTGCAAAATAATGAAACTAGAACACCAACTTATACCATACACCAGAATAAACTGAAAATGGAAAAAGGACTTAAATATGAGTCATGATACCATAAAAGTCCTGGTGAAAAACAGGAAGTAAAATTTCAGACATCCCATGAAGCAATATTTTTGCCAGTATTTCTCCTAGGGCAAGAGAAACAAAGGGAAAAATAAACAAATGGGACTACATCAAATTAAAAAGTTTCTAGCCCGGGCTGGTGTGGCTCAGTGGACTGAGTGAGTACCAGCCTGCGAACCAAAAGGTCGCTGGTTCAATTCCCAGTCAGGGCACATGCCTGGGTTGCAGGCCAGGTCACCAGTTGGGGGCATGTGAGAGGCAACTGATCAATATATCTTTCACACATCGATGTTTCTCTCCCTCTCTTTCTCCTCCCCTTCCTCCCTCTCCAAAAATAAATAAATAAAATCTTTTTAAAAAGTTAAAAGCTTTCTATACAACTAAGAAAATCCTCAGCAAATTAAAAAGGGAACTGTCTGTACAGGACAACATAGTTGCCAATGACACACTGGACAAGGGTCTAATCTCCAAAATGTACTATGAACTCATACAACTCAACACCAGGAAAACAAACAATCCAATTAAAAAATGGGAAGACAACCTGAACACTTCTCCAAGGAGGACATACAGATGGCCCATAAGCATATGAAAAAATGCTCAGCATCACCAGCCATCAGAAAGAGGCAAATTAAAACCACAATGAGATATCACCTCACACCTGTCAGAATGGCTATCATAAATAAATCAACAAATAGCAAGTCCTGGCAAGGATGTGGAGAAAAGGGAATCCTAGTGCACTGTTGGTGGAAATGCAGACTGGTATGGAAAAGAGTATGGAGTTTCCTCAAAAAATTAAAAACAAAACTGCCTTATCACCCAGCAATTCCACTGCTGGGAGTGTATGCTAAGAATCCCGAAATACCAATTCAAAAAAACTTACACACCCCTATGTTCATAGCAATGCTACTTACAATAGCTAAGTGTTGGAAACAGCCCAAGTGCCCATCAGTACATGAGTGGATAGAAAAACTGTAGTAATTTTATATGATGGAATACTACAAAGCAGGGAGGAATCAAGAACCTTTTGCAACAGAATGGATGGAACTGGAGACTATTATGCTAATGTAATAAGCCAACTGGCAAAAGACAAACACCGTATGACCTCACTTAAACTGGAATCTAATGAACAAAATAACCTAACATGAAAAACAGACCAAAGACACGGAAACATGGAACAGACTGATAACTGCATGAAGGGAGGAAGGAGAGGGAGAATGGTGGAAGAGGAATGGATTAGTCAAAAAACATGACTCATGAACATGGACAATGGAAAGGAAAGAGGACTGACTGTTGGCAAGAGAGGTAGGCTGGGTGGATGGGGGCAAATGGGGGAAAGATTGGGACAGCAGTAATAACAATATGTATAAACAATACATACTGTATGCATAAACAATACATACATACATACACACACATATAAATGAATAAATTTGGGAGGGATATCTCAGGAGTGAGGAGTCCCGGCCCAATACCCTAGGGCTCCAGTGCCAGGAAGATGAGTCCCCATAACTTTTGGCTGCAAAAACCAGTGAGTATTGAGTGTGTGGAAGAAAACACTAGAGTCCCAAGCAGTTCCCTTTCAAGAACCCACACACAGACTTACTAGACTCCCTCCCATGGAGTTCCATTACTGGGAGCTCTATTACCAGTTTGAAAGGCATCAGTGGCATACAGGGAAGAACTGAAGTATCTGGCATCAAGGCGGGAGGTGGGGAACAGCTTTCTCCCAGACATAAAAGTGGGTGGTGGACGTTGGCCGGCTCTTTTCTGAGCCCTCTCCCAACAGAGCCACAGAGCTGACATGAAGGTGCCATATCTGAGACTTCATCAACCTGCTAAAACTGTTTGCCCCACCCTAGAGATCCCCTGGTATCCATCCCACCCAACTTATGGGCCCACCCTAACTGTTAATCACGATTTCTCCATGTGAATGGCTGGTCTTGGCTCCTGCTTCACAACTTCAAAAATCAACAGCCAGCCTCAGTAAGTCCCCAGCCCCCATACCTCTTGCTAAGTAGACCCTGGCACTAAACTAGCAACAGCCAGCCTAGATTCACAGCTTGACTTCACCTGGGGATCTCCAAGTCTAGAACAAGCAGCAGCCATCTCAGATTGCTTTATAGCTCATGCAGGATGGCCCTGGGCAGAACACAGGATGGGGCTGACCTTGGCCTGCACCATCTGAGAAACCACATGGCCTGCATACCCAGTGGACAGCTACAGACCATGAGGAGAACCATCACCCTGCCCCTGCACAGCTGATCTTCCACAAAGGACAAAGGGGAGAAAACTGGGACAACTGTAACAGCATAATCAATAAAATATAATTTAAAAAGTAAATAAATAAAATAAAAACAGACACAAATGAGGGCATTCCTCATGCACTGATATAGAAAGATCTCCCAGATGTGTTAAGAGACAAAACTAAAAAACACAGAACAATATTATGATTTTAAAGTAAAGCTTAAAAGAAGAAGACAAATTTGTGTTTCCTTTTTATATGCATAAGTAACACCAAAATGATACACAAGAAAACAACAGTGGTTCTCTGCCCATAAAGAAAAAAACTAAAAAGTGGAAAGAGGTGGGATAAAAAGTTTTTTATTACATTACTTTATATTTCTTTTAACTTTACAGCCATGCAAGTATTTCAACCATTTAAAAAAATTAAATTAAAAAATAGAATTTGGACATCAACAATATGAATATATCCTATAATATACATTGACTGCTCCTGCATTTCATTACATTTGATATAATTTTGCAATCACCCTGAATGTCCCCAAGAGTCTGTCTGCTTTTGTGAAGAGTTGCATGTGCTTCCAGAAACCTTGCATCCTCAATATTCTAGGAATGGTTCCAGTTTCAAAGGTTCAATTCCAACATTATTGATTTATTTCTCAATAAAGGCTCTTGGAAATTTCAACTACTCTAGGTTATATCCACAATGACACCTGGAAGAAGGACCAAAAATATATTTTTAAATAAAATAACATGACCCACTTTAAAGTTGGGGAAGGAGACTCCTCTACAATATACATAAAACTTGAAATAATGACTTTTAATTTTGTCCAGTTTTTACATTATTTTATTTATTTTATTATAGTCTTTAAGTCTTGATTATTGTTTATGCTATTACAGTTGTCCCAATTTTTCCCCCTTGGGCCCCTTCCCGCAGCCCACACCCTTTTCCCAGTCAATCCCCAAACCATGGAGCCCATGTCCATGAATCATGCATACATGTTCTCTGGCTAATCCCTTCACCTTCCTTCAACCATTCCCCCCACCCTCACCACTCTTACAGCTGTCAGTCTATTTCATGTTCCTGTGCCACTAATTCTATTATGTTCGTTTACTTGGTTAAAGCAGTCCCTTTAACATGTCTTGCAATGCTGGTTTGGTGTAGTGAACTCCTTTAGTCTTTTTTTTTTTCTGGGAAGCTCTTTATTTTATGACCAATTTTATATGATAGCCTTACTGGACAGAGTAGTCCTGGATGCAGATCCTTGCTTTTCAGTACTTTGAATACTTCATGCCAATCCCTTCTGGCCTGAAGTCTTTCTGTTGAAAAACCAGCTGACAGTCTTACTGGAGTTCCCTTGTAGATAACTGTTTCTCTCTTGCTGCCTTTAAGATTCTCTCTTTATGTTTAAACTTTGCCATTTTAATTATGATGTGTCTTGGTGTGGTGGGTCTCTTAGGGTTCATCTTGACTGGGATTCTGTGCTTCCTGACCTTTCTGACTTTTTGCTTCACCAGGTTAGGGAAGTTTTCTGTCATTATTTCTCCAATCAGGTTTTTTATTTCTTGCTCACTTTTTTCTCCTTCTGGTATTCTTATGATGTGGACATTGTTAAGTTTCATGTTGTTCCAAAGTTCCATTAAACCACCCTCATTCTTTTTATGTCTTTTTTATTTTTGTTGCTCTGATTTGCTGTTTTTTCCCTACCTTGTCTTCCAAATCACTGATTCGATCCTCTGCTTCATCTAGCCTGTTTTTAATTCCTTCTAGTGTATTCTTCATTTCAGATATTGCATTCTTCATTTCCAACTGATCTTATTCATGTTTTCTATGTCCTTTTCCATGCTGATGTTGTTTTCACTAAGTTCCTTGTAGTTCTAAGTTTCTTAAGCATTGTTATAACCATTACTTTGCTCTCTATGCCAAATAAACTGTTTACTTCAATTTTACTTAGCTCTTTTTCTGGGGATGCCTCCTTTTCTTTCATTGGGGGTTATTTCTTCTTGTCTCCTCATTTTAGCTAACTGTTTTTGTTATTTTCTACATATTAAGTTTGCTTTGACTCCCTGTTTTCATGGGTGGCCTTATGTGGTAGGAGTCCTGTGGGACTCAGTGGTGCAGGCCCCTTGATTTCATGACCTAGATGCTCTAGGAATGCTCCTTGTATGGTTTATTGTATTTGGGCCCTGACTGTTGTTGGCCCATGAACTGGTGGGTCCTCCCCACCAGATGGCTGTTTCTGAGGCTCAACCCCCACCACACCTTGCATGCTATTATACAGGTACTGACAGAAAACAACACAGAAAACACAATCCACATAGGCAGAAAAAACAAAACCAAGAGCATAATCAATGATGAAAGAGCAAATAATAATAATAAAAGTTTAAAGAGAAATAGAATATTATAAGAAAAAGACAAATATGAGATGACCAAAGGAAAGAAAAATGATTATGAGAGGATAGAGGGAAGAGAAACAATAAGAATATGGAATAGAAACAGGGAATCACCACAGAAGAACAAAGGAAGGAAAAAAATAAAATTAAAAAAAAATAAAAGGAAAGAAGGGAAAATGGAGTAAGGGAAGAATAAAACACAACATTTGAAAGCAAAAATGAGAAAAAAATTAAAAATTTTAAGAAAAACAAAAAAGATAAAAAGCTATGCAAAAGAAAATAATAATGAAAATAGAACAAAGTCAAATTCGTCACAGCAGGGTTTAGTGCTTGCCTGGTAGGTTCTCCCTCTCAATACATCTCTGATGTTGCCTGAAGCTGGTGTAAGTCAAAGTCAGATGCCATCCATGTGTAGCTCTAGGCATCCTGTTTGAAGGTACAAGTGATCCAGTTTGTGGCTGTCTCCTTTGGGTTTGGCTGTGTCTGGGATTGGCCTCACTGCTCTAAAAGGCTGGCTTTTTATCAGCACAGGTCCCAGGGGTGGGTCAACTAATGACTGAAGGCACTGCAGAATCAACCTCCACCTGCCTCTGCCTGTGGTCCTGCTGCTAGTCTAGCTGCTGACCCATCTGTTTTCTGAGACAGCTTCTGGTGGAATCAGAAGGACAGGATCCCTGGTTCTTCTGTGGGAGGTGCCAGCCTTCAGGGAAGATAGTAGGTGTGTTCCCCCATCCCTGTATCATACATCTGAGTTTGTCCCAAATTATTTCCCTGACCTCAGCAGGGTGAAAGCCCTAGTAGGAAAGAGGGTGGGGCCTCCAGACCCCAGAGTTTGGGTCTGCCAGAAACCAGGAGGGTGTTCCTAGGCTCTCTCATGAAGGGGAAGCGCCAGTCTGATTCCTGGGAAAGTGTACAATGGCTGTGCCCTAAAGCCAGTCTCTAAGACCCCTGAGCCTGCCTATAGTGCTGTCTCTTGAGCAGGGCATAAAATGTAGGTTGGAGGGAAGTAAGAAAGAAAACTAATAACAAAAATAAAAAAAGTAAAAACTTAAAAGAAAAAAAAGGATGCAGGGTAGGGTGAGCTGGATTCCAGAAGGTAGAGCTAGTGGGATTCCAGAGGATGGGGCTAGGAGGATTCCAGAGGGTAGGGTAATAGGATTCCCACAGGGTGGAATGCTATTGTTTTTCCCCTGGGAGGGACTTGCTCTCGTCAAGAAAAATGGTTGCTGCAGGTATGGAGGTATGTCCTAGCAACCAGGAACCCAGCAGTCAAACCCCCACTCCAAACTCTCCTCATGTGACCCAACTGCACTGCTCTCCTTCACCCAAGCCCAAGATGTGTGGCTATGCATGCTAATCCTGTGCATTGGGCCCTTAAGAAAACCAAAAAAGTGGCTTTGTCTCCAGCTGGCTCCATCTCTCTCCAGCAGGGAAAACCCCCACAGCCTTTCACCAGCTGATCCTGCATGGGCAGGTGATCCCAGCGCTGGCCCTCTGGGCTTGGGAGCCCAGCCTGCAATCCAGGCTTCACTCTTCTCAGGGGGAAGCTCCCACAGTCATGCCTCAAACTTGGCCACCACCTGTGAAAGAGTGCTGGCCCCTTTCGTGTCCCTGACCCTTCTACCAGTCTCGAGGCTGTTTCTGCCTGACCTTGGTTAAGTGTCTTCTCTGCAGGTAATCTTTAGTTATTTATTTCAGGTGTTTGTTCCCCTATTTACTTTCATTTTCAGTTTGCTTTTGGGAGGCAATGCAAAGCAAACTCTCCTGCTTTGGTGCCATCTTTTAAATTTTTACTGGGTGAAGTAAATTTTTACATCTATTGGTAGGTAACCATAACAGAACAGGTACAAAGTGAACCCCAAAGTCTCTGCTGGGCAGAAACACTGGAAATGAGCCCTCTGAGAATATACTTATAGAAGAGAGAATCTGAAATAGAAACAATCAAGAAGAAGGTTCCAAGGAAAAGTTATAGACTCAAATTACAAAACTCTTCTAAGACGCCCACAATACACTCCTGATAACTATATAGCTAGACTACCCCCTCCCCAAAACCTACAGGACAGCAAATCTAGGGTCTACAAAGACCAGAGCTCCTATTCTATTGATCGTTCACCAAGTGCCAGACATTAAGCTTTAGCAATATCATCCCATTTACTCTCACAACAGTATGACACAGGTAGTGTTTTCCTTAGTACCCAAGTACAGTAAGAATCAACATCACACAATTAAGTGTCAGATTCAAGGCCAAAAATATACATGTTACAAGAGATGATTTCCACTTTTCCTCCCTTAGTTTTTTCTACATTTGAATTACTGTCTACTTTTAGAAATGGAAAAAATTTTGTAATAAAATAGTACATGCTAATAAAAAAATCAAACATCATAACTGTACAAAGACATAAACATCTATACTCTCATGCTCTAGAGATAATCACTGTTAACAACTTGTTACAGGTCCTTCTAGACCTTTCCTAGGAAGTATTAACAATTAATGTACCTATTTCGCCCCAACTGGTGTGGTTCAGTGGATTGAGCACCAGCCTGTTAACCAAAGGGTCGCTAGTTCAATTCCCAGTTGGGGCACATGCCTGGGTTGCAGGCCAGGTTCCCCGGTGTGGGGCGTGTGAGAGGCAACCAAACATTGATGTTTCTCTCCCTTTCTTTCTCCCTCCCTTCCCCTCTGTCTAAAAATAAATAAATAAATAAAACATTTAAAAAAAACAATGTACCTATTTTAATAAAGAGGGAAAAAAGTCTATATATCAGTCTGTATCCCTTAACTATATTAAACTAGAAAGAACTGATTTTTTTAAATGCCAATTCAGTAATCCATGAGGTAAAGCATCTTACCTAAACAATACAAATGTAAGCAAAGAAAAGCCATTTCCCAAACCTAGGAACGTCACCTTTGGATTTTGCCAGATAAAATACTCTAAAAAGCACAGATACTTAAGAAAAGGAGAAAGAAAAGGATGAGAGGAAGACAGGGCCAAATAAAGTCTAGCAACCCAGCACAGCAGTATAGTCAATTTGTCACCACCTACCTACTCAAGAGCTGACTTTAACATCTATTTCCATGGCAGCTAAGCAATAAGAAAAGTGCCTAGTCTGGCAAATTTGAGTCCCATAATCCAGAAGTTTGACTCTATATCATAAATTCAGTATATTGTATCAGCCTGCAAAACATCTTTAAATCATTAACTGAGGAGGGATTACAGGGAATATTTATTGATTATCTGCAGATATCACAATCACAACTTTTAAGCAATTACAGCTCCACCTGCCTTCTAATAACATACAATATGTTCAAAACCCAGTAAAATATTTGAAAGTTTAAAAAGTGATATATAAACAAGAACCAGTTACTGCCATTTAGCAACCATCTGATCACAGGGAAAAAGTACACTGAAGTTTTAAATGTGAACCTTGAAAGGGCACACAAGCACCCAGAGAGCTGGTTGGAGCGCACCTCCGTGTCCTGGGCCAACGGGTTCTGTCCCCAGTTGCCTCTTGGAAGTCAACTGGAGGGTTGGGGTGGAGCAGTGTGAAATCCTGCTGTTTGTTTTTGGCTGTGTGCCTAGAGGAGGTAAAAAATCCAAAAGAAGAAAAAGCAAAAGCTCCGGGAGGCTCCTCAGGAGAATGGAATGGAAGGCCCACTATCTCCATCCCATCCCAAGAGAAAGAAACAG
This sequence comes from Trachops cirrhosus, assembly GCA_028533065.1. Lineage (NCBI taxonomy): Eukaryota > Metazoa > Chordata > Mammalia > Chiroptera > Phyllostomidae > Trachops > Trachops cirrhosus. Next base: position 74,679,553 of record CM052546.1, on the reverse strand, counting down.
GTTTCCAAGGAGGAGCTGGTTAGCAGTGATCTTGAGCAGACAACTGGCAGTGAAAGTCTTCCCAAGAGGAAGAACTCTTCCTCCAAAGAAGAACCAACCAGTGACCTGAAGATGCTGGAAACAGGAATGTCCCCAAGAAAAAGAGGAAATTCTCTTCGAAGAGGCAGTCGATCAGCAGTGGACCTGAAGCGGCTGTTGGCAGCAGGAGCAGCAGCTCCAAGAAACAGAAAGAGCTCCAGAAGCTCCCCAGAAAGATGAGAATGGAACAACAATAAAAACAAACTCACAAGAGTTGGGGGGAAAAAAACTCATGCAAGCATAAATTAAATTTTAAATAAAAACACAGTGAAATAAGACTTCATTTCTTTAGTTAGTGGTACAATATGCGAAGAAAGATGATATGCCAACCAGTAGCATTTTAAAAATGCCCCCAACATTATGAAACCATGTAAATATTTTACATAAAAAAATTATCCCTAGTGGAATACAACTGATGACAAAACGAAACACAAAGAAATTTTAAATTACATTAATTAGTCTTATAAGACTAGTATTACAGCACGGACTGACCTGGAGAGCATTACGCTAAGTGAAATAAACCAGTCAGTGAAAGACAAGTACCATATGATTTTACTTATATGTGGAATCTAATGAATAAAATAAACAAGCAAAATAGAAACAGATCATAGATACAGTGAACAGACTTACAGCTGTCAGAGGGGTTGGTGGCTGGGTGAAAAAAGGTGAAGGGATTAAGCCAAAAAAAAAAACAACCCCAAAACTCATAGAAACAAACAGTATGGTGATTACAAGAGGGAAAGGGGATGAGGGAAATAGAAGAGGGAAATGGGGGGGGTAAGTGGTGACAGAAAGAGACAACTTTGGACGGTGAGCACACATACAATATACAGATGACGTATTATAGAACTGTACACCTGAAATCTACATCATTTCATTAACCAATGTCACCCCAATAAATCCAATAAAAACCTTTTTAAAAAGCCTAGTACTGGTATTTCAAAACTTAAATATATGATATATAATATGTTAAAATTGTTAGGAACCAAGATTCTCAGCATAAAATTAAGGATATAAAAAATAATTTAAGTCAAAAATGTAATTTTTCATGGGAACGGGAAATATCAGTACAAAGTCATTTATCTTTCCCTTTAAAAACAAAGAAACAAAAACCACCTCATTTCCTGGGTCTAAACACTAAAAAAAGCCTAAAAGCAATACAAAACCAGTAGCAATGAACACCCCTAAAACCCTATTTGTGGTTTCTAAAAACCATCCCCACTTAAGAATACCAAGGCTCCTTGAAGTAATATCTGATTCCAGGTCTGGGGCAGGAAATGTACAAGATGAATCTAAGCTCCTTGTGCCAGAAAGTAAGGAAGTTATCAAAAACTATACGAATCATGTTCAAAAGAACACTGGTCTAAGATAAGACAACTGAAATATCAAAAACAGCAACCACAATGGATTAAAACACACATAATACATTAAAATCCATGATATTTAAAAAACTAGGGTTTTCAGGAACTACTATAAAGGACACATGGACAAAACCAAGGGAGAGGGTGGAAGCAAGGGAGGGAGGTGGGTTTGGCTGGGGTGAGAGGGAGGGGTGAGGAGAAAATGCAGACAACTGTAATTGAACAATAAAGTAATTTAAAAAAATAAATAAATAAAAAGAAAACAAAAATGATTTCCTGGTCATTTTAGGAGGTTCCTAGGGCATAAACTCATTATTCTAAAAGACCAGCAAAGTGAGAAGAAAATAATCATTTATCCTGCACTTCTGTATTATAAAATCAATAAATATATAGAATGTCAAAAGAGATATAATTAGAACACCAGTTTGCAATCCTTATACAATGGATCAGTTAACAATCACTAGTGGCTACTAAAACCAAGGAATGAAATAGGAACTTTGTAACAGATAGATAAGGCTGACAACACCTGAAACCACTAACCAGTCTTAGCAACACTAAAAGTGATCAATCTAGCATTACATGTCAATTTAGACGGGAAGGGAAGGGGAGAGGGAAACATCAGTATGTGGTTGCCTCTTGCATGCCCTCTACTGGGGACCTGTCCCGCAATCCAGGCATGTGCCCTGACTGGGAATCAAACTGGTGACCCTTTGGTTCACAGGCCAGCACTCAATCCACTGAGCCACACCAGTCAGGACAAATTTCCACAATAACGTGTTAAGAGTACGGCATGTTTGTTACCCTGAAGTGTATTCATCTCTAATACTCTACTTTTATTACTTTGAGTCTCCAGAATTTGAGTATCACCTGAATTTTCCAAAAATTAAAAGCTTTATAATCTTTCAAATAAGATATTTACATTAGTCTAAAATTAATTACATCATATTAAATATATATAAAAATTACAACCTGCACTATAAAGTCACTGTGCCTAGCCACCAGACAGATTAAATATTTGTTTAGCAGATTAGTGCTTAGGTAGCATACTGTTCCATTTTAATTTTACTTGAGACTTAATTAGGACCCAAATTTGTTTCATCAATATATAATCACAGCTAATACTGCAATCAGGACAAGTTAAGTTAGAACTCAGGGACACAGAGATGGGAAACTAAACCACACTGTTAACGTTTGCCATGAAAGCTGGCTTCAATCCACACACACAGGCATTTCATTCACCAAAAGCTGCAGTCTTGTAAGTCTCTCAATGCACTTTCTACAGCCACCTTAATGTCTGAACCCAATCCAAGTTCATATATATATATAAAGGTTTTCAATGTTTTTCTAGGGGAAAAAACTGCATTTTTAAAAATTATCCAAAAGTTTAATGACACATAACAAAAGCTGAGAGTTCAGTCTAGTCAAAAATGAACACCACACACTAATATATCAAGGAGTTGTATTAGAAATTCGTAGAAACACTTATTGCAGACGAGGAGATCTGAATCCTGGTGCTGGTTTAGAAGTGGGGCAGTTCTCTAGGATATAATGGAAAGGAGTACTGGATTATGAATCAAGAGAGTCAAGTGAGAAGGTTGGACTACATCAGAGTTTGAATCCATAATTCTTACCTAGTGGTGGTTGGTAGCTTGCCTAAAACACTATCCTGGCATCTGAAAAGTGTCTTCAGAGTCCCTGACAGCTTTTAAACATATAATACAAAAAATCTGGATGTGGAAAAGAATGTGGCTTTCTTGGGTATCTTTTTAATACCCAACAGGAATTTAAGTATTTAGTCCTGTTTTTAAACACCCAAACGAACAGCTGAAACACTGTTCACCTCCCTCTACATCACTCCATTCCAGGTCTTCCATAAAAGAAACCCAGAAAAACTACTAAGGGGAGAGAAACATTTCCTTTTGTTTTTTCACTCCACCCAGAAAAGTAAGAGGTGGTATGGCTGTTAAGAAGGCAAGTTCCACAATGAACATCGGGGTACATAGCAGGTATAGCCACGATGGAAAACATACATAGTTTCCTTAAAAAATTAGTAAGACTACCATAGGATCCAGTAATTTTAGTCAATTCAAACTTGAATGTTAATATTCAGTTGGGTTATTAGAAAACTTTTATGAATGTTTAGAACATCCTATATGTATGAATCTACTTTTATAATGATAAATTTTATGAACTCAATACAGATCAAGCGTCTCCAATGAAAATTTAGGCTTCAAATTAAAATATGCTACAAATATAAAATACACACCACACTTCAAAGACTTAATGTGAAAAAATGTAAATTATCTCAATAATTTATATTAATGACATGTTAAATGACAATATTTTTGGATATTCCAAGTTAAACAGAATATTATTAAAATAAATTTACCTTTAAAAAATGCAGCTACTAGAATATTTAACATGACAAATGGCTTGCATTATATTCCTAATGACAGCGCTGCTCTAAACAATACACCATAGCATCTGATACCCGTCCACTACTTACCTCTTCTCCTATTAATCATTATTAATAACAATAATTAACAGCTCTTGCTCACCAATATTGGACATTATGCTAAATGTTTTACATGAATTATGCATTCAATCCTTCCAAAGTAGGAAGTAGGTTTTATCACTATCCTCATTTCAGAATTTTAAATTAAGCACCAGAGAAACTTAAGTCATTTGCCCAATGTCACAAGTCAATAATAGTGCCAGGATGAGAATTCAGCCTGATTTGAAAGTGTGTGCTCTTAATGATGGTGGGATTGTAAACTGGAGTAACCACTATGGAAGACAGTATGACAGTTCCCCAAAAAATTCAGAACAGAAATATTATATGATCCAGAAATTCCTCTTCTGGATATTTATCTGAAGAATAGAAAACACTGATTTGAAAAAGATGTGTGTAGCCTTATGTTCACTGAAGCATTATTTACAATACCAAGATATGGAAACAACCTAAGTATCCTTAGATTAACTGCACAAAGAAGATGTGATATATACATACACATACTCATATACACAATGGACTACTACTCAGCCACAAGAAAAGATGCAATATTGCCATTTCCAACATGATATATCTTGAGACCATTATGCTGAGTGAAACAAGTCAGCTAGAAAAGGACAAAAACCATATGATTTCACTTACATGTGTAACACAGAACAAAAAGGTAGCAAACTAACTAACAAAGCAAAACAAAAACTCACAGATTTAGACCACAAATGGTGATTAGAAAAGGAGAAGTGGGGTGGAGAAAGTGGGAAATGGGTAAACAGGGTCAAATACATGGTAAGAGATGAAAACTATACTACAGAGAGAGAAACATCAAATTGTTGTTCCTCTTCTGTATGCATTCACTGACTGATTCTTTTATGTGCCCTGTCCAGGAATCAAACCCACGACTTTGGCATATCATGACGATGCTCTAACCAACTGAGGTATCTGGCCATGGCCTGAATTTTACACTATTAAAAAGACACTGCCCCCAAAACACATATTTTCCAGTAGAAAATTTCTATTCAATTCTCTTTCTATTAAACACCATAGAGGAAAAAAGGAACTAGGAAAAGAAAAAAAAAATGTGGGGCTCCAAGGACAAAGACTGAACAAAACTGTATGAATCTGGTTTTCAATAATTAGGTGCACAGGTAATAAGTACTCTATCCCAGTGCAATGCACACTGACCACACAAAGTCTATCTAAATAATTAACAATTTGCCTTGGCTGTTGTGGCTCAGTCGATTGAGCACCAGCCTGCAAACCAAAAGGTCACTGGTTTGATCCCCAGTCAGGGCACATGCCTGGGTTGCAGGCCATGTTGCGGGTATGTGAGAGTATCTCTCACACACTGATGTTTCTCTCCCTTTCTTTTTCCCTCCCTTCCCCTCTCTCTAAAAGTGAATAAATAAAATCTTTTTAAAAATGAAAATAAGAAAAACAACAATTTGAAGACACATAGTAAAGAGGCGTTGCCCCCACCAATATTGTATAGTTATTATTTTTGGCACTTATAAACCAAACATGGTAATAAGTATTCTGCATGTTTGATCTTATTTAATTGATAACAAACCAACAAATACTATTCTCCCCATGTTTCATGTGCTGAAAATAAGTCTCGAAGAAATAAATTACCTAAGGTCATGCAACTAGTTAAGAAGCAAGCAGAGTTAAATGTAACAAAACCTATCTCAGTATATTACCTATCATCAGGGTGATGAGGCAAGCAACAGTGCACCCTGACACACATCACATCTTCTTTTGCTTCTAATACACCTCTGATGAAGTTTACAAAGAAGAGTAGTGCTTGAATTTACCACTTCCATTAAAATGAGGCACTGATACTTAATTTTTAAAAGGTTAGACAACAGCCCTGCCTAGCGTGGTTCAGTGGATTGAGTGCTGGCCTGCGAACCGGAGTCACTGGTTCGAGTCCAGTCTAGTGAACATGGCTGGGTTTCGAGCCAGGTCCCCAAGAGGGGGCGTGCAAGAGGCAACCACACACTGATGTTTCTCTCCCTTTCTACTTCCCTTCCCCTCTATAAAAAAAAAAAAAGTTAGCAATTTCAATACAGTACTATATCTACTATCAAACTCAAATCATTCACATACCTGTATTGTAAAGAACACTGTACGAAATATTTGATATATGTAAAACAAACTTTGAGAGCCTAAGTTTACAACTCAGGGCACACAGAACTTTCTGAAACTGATTTTGTGTTGATGTATTTATGAAAATAAATAGTTCTGCAGTGTTTACTTCCTGTCCTGAGTGGTTTATAGCTGGTTGTTAGAAATATGTAGTAAGTGTAATGATTCAGGGAAGGGTCTGAACCAGGAAAGATACTCTAGTCAAGAGAACCCTGTCATGCTGTGAGAATCAAATCGCTGGTCACAACTTCATCTTTAGACACATCAAACCATATTCAAACTGCAGTTACGTGTGCAAAGAACACATGATAATGCAATCTAGAAAGAAACCATTTTCCCAACCACAGAACTGAGAAAACCTCAATCACTCACTTGAAGCAGGTTTGTACTGTGACAGAATTAGCAGACCTCTCTTACCATCTACAATACACCTAAAAAATAACCTAGTGACTATTCACATAGAAATGTGCTAAATTTATTCTAGAGCAGCATACCCCCAAATTTTAAGCTGCATATAGGAAAAAGACAATATAAAAAATACCCTCCAGCGAGGCATTTCTAAGAGCCATTTCCACCATCTACTCCTTCACTCTGAATCTTCTCACAGCACCAGAGCTCTGAATTGAAAGACTTTTGAGTTAAGTAAAAAGATGGCTCAAAAAAATTAAGAAATGACAATATTAAAAACAGCATTTCTCCAAGCTTATCTTCAAAAAAGAGTATCAACTAGGCACTTAACAAAATAATCAATCATAAACAACTATGATTTAAAACTGCAATTATTCAAATTGAATATATAATTTTCATGCTCTGTATGATTCCTTAAGTTAAATCTTTATACAATAGTTGCTTATTACTTGAAAACTGCCCCTACCCTTCCTCTACCAACACAGGAAGATTACAGCTAGGACTCTTTTCAATTGATAGGGGAAAAAAAGTTGCATATATAGGAGAGAAAAAACCTATATTGGAGGACAGGGACTAGATTAGTAAATCAAGTCCAAACAAATAAATAGAGAATGGTTCCAAGTACACTGACAATTTAAGTGATGCCACCCAGACTGTAAACACTTTTTTTGCCTAGATAAACTTCTATGGTGTCATTGGTACAATAGTTGGGGTCTAAATCCAAAGGGCCAAATTGTCTTTGAAAGCCTTTTCTGGCTCTATGGGCCACAATGTTTCAACTCAAAACTACTTGTGGCCATGTAACCCTAGGATTCACTTTTCTCCCACTTCAAAATATTAACTCTACAAAGTTTTGTACTGTTCTCATCTAATCACAATACTAATTTTCAAGCTAGTAAAGGTTCTCCCAGAAGAACTAAGTGCATTGCTTAATTTTAATGTATTTTATGATTTCTTCTATTTTTTAAGAAAATAGGGTAAATTTACATGAAATATTTAATACCATGATGTAAGTAAATTTCAGCTTTCAAGCTGCTTTCTTTTAACGAAGAAAGGAGGTAAAGGATTTCCAAACTACATTTACTATTCCAAAGCCGGGAGGTCACTAAATGGCAACAACCTTACTACTTATAACCAGTACAGTCAGTGCGCTTCCATTTACTAACAAGAGAACAGACTCTGCCATCAGTTTAAAGTGTGCCTGCAGGCAAATCACTCAACATCTTTGCATCTGCTTCTTCACTCGTAAAAAAGGAAAAAATGCTGCTGACCTGCCTCAAAGGGATCTTATAAGAAATAACTAGTGAATAGGAAACTTTAGAAACATAATGTGCCATTTTAGAACACTGTAACTGTACTGTTAAAAAATTCTTCATAAACCGCATATTTTGACCCTACCATCTGCTGGGGTCACTGCCTACAGGAGGGTGTCCCAAAATTAACCTTTCTAATAAATGCTTCTAGGGATCCCAAGAACAGCATTAGCTTCTTTAGCACAGGATTCTCCCTCACTAACCCTCATAGCTTACCTTTTAATAGCAATCTCATGCAATTACATTTCATTAATAGTTAGTAGCTATAATAATAATAGGGCTATGAGACACTATCAAAAATGTTACAGATTACTCAAAGACTATTCAGTACCTAGTAGTATTAGATATTACTACTTTAATTCAAATAAATTAACAATACGTACTGAGTAACAATACCATTGAATGCTAAATACTGCTGTAAGTGAGCTTCTACATATGTGCCAAAATGTAAAGCCAAAGAAGCGTAGTGGTGCCCCACATCAAGGGTCCCCAACCCCCAGGCCACAGACCTGTACCAGTCCATACAGCAGGAGGTGAGCTTGAATGTAATGCACTTGAATCATCCAGGAAACTGGTCCCCAGTTCCAAAGATGATGGGGACTACTGCCGAATATAAATCGGTTGTTGTTAAGGAAGATAGCATATTAAATGCAAATAAAATCTTGCTAAACCATCAAAAAAGAATGACATAGATCTGTTATGTACTGATATAGAAAGATATAAGAAGTTTCAGAACAGTATGTATAGATGAGCCTATTTTTGCAAAAGGAAACATAACAAAATAACTACTCATATACAAGTCTACATGTGCAAGTAAAAAGGCATGGAAGAACATACCCCAAACTGTTAACTCAAGTTGCCAACAGAAAGTAAAACTGGGGAAGGTAATGACTTTTGCTCTTCACTGTATACATTTCTGTAATTTTTAATATTTACAACAAACTTGTATTGCTCTTGTAGTAATAAAAAAAAACCTTCCTTAATTTTGTTAGAAACAGAACTAGTTTAGAAAAATATTTCTCCAAGTTGGGGCAAAGCAAAATTAGGTCTCTTACTAAATGTCGAAGCCCTCTGACATTGAACAACTTTTTTTAAAAAAAGCAAGGATACTTAGATAAAAAATAGAAATGGGTCCTTGGTGAGATATCCTTACCAAGATAAAACTGAAAATATGAAAAGCTAAATTTAAAAACAAACTCTCAAATAAGCATAAGCCAAACTGCCCCATTTAAACTTTGACAGCAATAGTAGCTCCTTTGTCTTCCAGCCTGTCCAGCTGCCCTTTCACTCCTTTAGAGTGGAGACTCGCAGGTTTGGCAGGGCTCCAGTACTCTCCCCGCCCCCCAACCTCACCGTGCTAGACCAGTTTCACGTGACTAAATGCTGTATCAGAGCAGTGATCTGATCAAGAAAAGAAAAAATTTTTTTGCTCTACATAAATAAGCAAGACTAGAGGTGGCTTACCTAGCAAATAAATATCTACAGTGGTTCACCTAATCCAGTAACAACCCTCTAGGCTTGGAACTAAAATTTACTTTTTCTTTGAAAGAATCTCATCTGAGCAAGCCAGCAGCACATCAGAAGAGAGGACAAGTATTTAGTAGAAGCTTCTGCAACAGGAAGGGCCAGCATAAATGGGAGCAACAGGTTCTTAGAACAAAGAAATCTGGTTTTTATCTTCCATTAAACATTTTGTTTTAAAGGATTCCACTAAGACAAAAATAACGAGTTTTAATCTTAATCAGAAAATTACACTTCTCTCCCAAACTTCCAAATCAATGTTTAGGTTAAAAAAAAAAATCTAGTCACTAAATCACACTGAAAATCTAAATTCACAAGAGTTTGCGCATTCTTTCTACAGAATAACAATAGCTGCAATTTACTGAGAACTTACTATGTAGTAGATCCTGTTATTACATTTAGTCACTGCCAACAATCCCATGAGGTAAGTACCACAACCATTCCTCATTCTAGACAACACTACCAGACTTCTTAGAAAGTTTAAGAAAACTGCCCACAACTTGATAAGCAAGAACAGTCCCAATTCAATCCTAAGCAGTCTTAATTAAAGAATCCTCGTTGTACCTGTTTATAAATAGGAGTGATGGGCTTTTACCAGAATGATACAGCTACCATGTACAGACTACCGAAAACTTTGCCAAGCACAGCATAAAGCATTTTAAGTGTTATTTCATTTAATACTTACAGAATCTTGTAAGGTAATATTAGCCCCATTTTACAAAAAAAATGAAACTGATGTCTACTTTCATTTCAAAAATAAATGACCTCATCCAAACTCCAACAGGAAAGAACAGAGGGAAAGTACTAGGAATGAGATTCTCTCTCTCCCCGCAAGCCATACTGCTTTTATAATCACTAAGCTACACTGTTTACTGGGCACTTCAACTAAACCAAGATGGCCATTATAATCACATTCAAGTATAATTTTTACCATCAGCATAAAGTGAATTTTTTCTTTAAATGTCATTTGTTCAAAGGTTTGACAGTTTATAATCTTCATTTCTGCTATTAAGTGATAAAACATGATTTTCAATGAAACTTATTAAACAGTTACTAATGACTATGCTCTCATAGGCAATTATCCTGCAAGATTATCAAATTAGGAGACAGCAGTCTGTTACTTGTAAAACCTTGAGACAGCACTTCAAACATCCTAGGGTTAAGTCACACTGCCAAAAATTTATCTATAAATTAGAAGAAAATGACTTAAATAAGAAAAGTCTATATAGCATCAATTCATTCCACTGGGCAAGATATACTATAATCTGACACATTTTAATAATATAAAACTATATATGAAATTAGTATTCTTTGGACAACTGCTAAATTTATAGTTTAAAAGTGATATATACACTATTTTCTGTAAGATTTTCTTCCTTACAAATCATAATAATGGCCCACAGGCCCAGCCTCTACCACCTGACGACAAACACCGATGTTAAGCTGGAGAAACACTCACACCAGGCAGAGTAATGCAAAATTTAATATGTATCTCGAACTGTATCCTAAAGCTAAGTACATCCTTGCCACAGATGACCCCATCAGACAAATAACTGAATGTGGAAAAGGTCAGAGCAAACACATTAACTTTTTTTTAAAGATTTTATTTATTTTTAGACAGGAAGAGAGGGATAAAGAGAAGGAGAGAAACAGCCTTGTGAGAGAAAAACAGCGACTGGGTTGCCTCCTGGATGCACCCCATGCAGGGACTGAACCCACAACTCAGATATGTGTGCCCTGACCAGGAACTGAACTGGAAACCTTTTGCTTGGTGGATGAGGCCCAATGGAGCCACACCAGTCAGGGCCATACATTAACTTTTATAATAAACAGTTTCATAAATAATAACCAGTGTGATAAAAACTACACTTCCAGATTTTCTGAGCAACTTTTTAAAGTTATGTCATAAAATGTTTCCCTGAATCAAAGGATCTTTATTTATAACTGAAAACATTCGGATTCTTCCTAGAAATTCAAAAGGCAAACATGTGCCAGGTCTGGTGTGGCTCAGTGGCTTGAGTGCTGGCCTGTGAACCAGAGGGCTGCTGCTCCGATTCCCAGGTGGGCACATACCTGGGATGTGGGCCAGGGCTCCGGCAGGGGGTACATGAGTGGCAACCACACACTGACGTTTCTCTCCCTCTTTTTTTCCCCTCCCTCTAAAAATAAATAAATAAAATCTTTTTAAAAAGTCAAACATTTTAAGCTTGTCATGTACATGGTAACATTTCAGAAACTAAATAAAAGCTCTTTTTCTAGCTGTATAGCCACGTAGACAAAAGAAAATTAGAAAATAAAATGAGTAGTGACCAGATGATTACCTGTTTCTTAAATGGTAAGAATAGAAAGATGTGCAAACAACTACTGTACTTCTATTAAGAAAATTGGCAGATCAGCTAACAGATGACACTACAGAGCTGTGTTCCTACAGTATTTTTTTAAGTATATTTTATTGATTATGCTATTACAGTTGTCCCAATTTTACCCCCTTTGCCCCCCTCTGCCTGGTATCCCCCTTCCCTCCAGCAATCACCCTCTTAGTTCATGTCCATGGGTCATACATAAAAGTTCTTAGGCTTCTCCATTTCCTATACTATTCTTAACCGTCCCCTGTCTATTTTGTAGCTACCAATTATGCTTCTTATTTCCTGTACCCTTTCCCCCATTCTTCCCCCTCTCCCTCCTCACTGATAAACTCTCCATGTGCTCTCCATTTCTATGATGTTGTTCCTGTTCTGGTTGTTTGCTAATTTTTTTCTTGTTTTTTAGGTTCAGTTGTTGGTAGTTTTGAGTTTGCTGTCATTCTAACATTCATAGTTTTGATCTTTTTCTTAAATAAGTCCCTTTAACATTTCATATAATAAGGTCTTGGTGATGGTGAACTCCTTTAGCTTTACCTTGTCTGAGAATCACTGTATCTGTCCTTCAAGTCTAAATGAGAGTTTTGGGGAGTTCCAGCCAAGATGGAGGTGTAGGTAGAAACCTTTTGCTTCCTCGAACAACCAAAAGGATAACAATCAATCTAAAATCAATAAACAACCAAAGCCCAGAAAATCAAACCACATGGAACTCCGACAACCAAGGAATTAAAGAAAAAAATCAACCAGACCGGTAAGATGGCAGGACCTCGCTGGCCAACTCAGAAAAACCGTGGGGGCAGGGCTGTCTGCCAGCTTGGGGGCTGCACGGGAGGGGTTGACTTGAGGGGAAAACTGAGACTCAGAGACAACTGTGGACTATGGCTGGGATTGCCGAGGTGGGAGAAATTCCCAGTCTCACACAAGAGTCCGTTGGAAAGTGCACTACAGACAAGCGGGCGAGCTGCACTGTTCCTTCTCTGTCCCTCCCCTACAGGGAGCGCCACAGGGCAGCAAAGAGGGCAGGTTGCCCTGCCCAGGTGAATACCTAAGGCCCCACCCCATACAACTTCTCAGGTGCGCCAAGACAAAGAAATATGGCCCAAATGAAAGAATAGAGCAAAACCTCAGAAAGAAACTAAGCAAGGAGGAGATCGCCAACTTATCTGACGGAGAATTTAAAGGCCTGGTAATCAAAATGCTCACAGATCTGATTCAGCTTGGTTGAAAAATGAAAAAACAAATGAAGGATATCCAAAGTGAAATAAAGTAAAATATTCAGGGAACCAACAGTGACAGAAAGGAAACCAGGACTCAAATCAATGATTTGGAACAAAAGGAAAAAATAAACATCCATCCAGAACAAAATAAAGAAACAAGAATTCAAAAAAGTGCAGAGAATCTTACAAACCTCTTGGACAACCTGAAATGTCCCAATATCCTAATTATCGGGGTGCCAGAAGGAGAAGAACAGCGAGAAATTGAAAACGTATTTGAACAAATAATGAAGGAAAACTTCCCCAATCTGGCAAAGGAAACAGACTTCCAGAAAGTGCAAGAAGCCAAGAGAGTCCCAAAGAAGTTGGACCCAAAGAGGAACACACCAAGGCACATCATCAAGTTGCCCAGGATTAAAGATAAAGAGAAAATCCTTAAAAAAGCAAGGGGAAAGGAGAAAGTTGCCTACAAAAGAGTTCCCATTAGGGTATCAGCTGATTTCTCAAAAGAAACCTTGCAGGCAAGAAGGGGGTGGAAAGAAGTATTCCAAGTCATGAAAGGCAAGGACCTACATCCAAGATTACTCTATCCAGCAAAGCTTTCATTTAAAATAGAAGGGCAGATAAAGTGCTTCCCAGATAAGGTCAAATTAAAGGAGTTCATCATCACCAAGCCATTATTATATGAAATGTTAAAGAGACTTATCTAAGAAAAATATCAAAAATATGAACAGTACAATGACAACAAACTCACAACTATCAACAAATGAACCTAAAAGAAAAACAACAAAAACAAAAACTAAGCAAACAACCAGAACAGGAACAGAATCAGAGACATGGACATCACACGGAGGGATTTCTGTGGGGAGGGGGAAGGGAGGAACAGGGAGGAATGGGTGGAAGAGGTACAGGGAAGAAGAAAGATAATTAGTAGGCATATAATAGACGGGAAGCGATAAAAAAAAATGGTATAGGAAACAGAGGACTCAAAGAACTTATATGAACAACCCATGGACATGAACTAAGGTGGGGGGGCGGGGAATGCTGTTGGGTGTGGGGGCAGGGTGGAGGGGAGATAAAGGGGGAAAAATTGGGAAAACTGTAATAGCATCATCAATAAAAAATACTTAAAAATAAAAAATAAATGATAGCTTTGTTGGATAGAGTAATCTTGGTTGTAGGTCCTTGCTTTTCATCACTTTGAATACTTCTTGCCAATCCCTTGTTGCCTGTAAGGTTTCTTTTGAGAAATCAGCTGACAGTCTTATGGGAACTCCTCTGTAGATAACTCTTGCTTTTCTCTTGCTGCTTTTAAGATTCTCTCTTTATCTTTAACCTTTGCCATTTTAATTGTGATTTGTCTTGGTATTGCCCTCTTAGGGTCCAACTTGTTTGGGACTCTGTGCTTCCCAAACTCACAAGTCTATTTCCTTTGCCAAATCAGGGAAATTTTCTTTCATTATTTTTTCAAATAAGTTTTCAACTTCTTGCTTTTCCTCTTCTTCTCCTGACATCCCTATGATTCGGATGTGGGCATGCTTTGAGATGTCCCAGAGTCTTCTTATTCTCTCCTTGTTTTTTTTGAATTCTTGTTTCTTCATTCTGCACTGATTGCTTATTTCTTCCTTATGTTCCAAATCGTTGATTTGAACCCAGCTTCATCCCCTCCACTGTTGGTTCCCTGTGGATTTTTATTTTACCTAGTGTAGCCTTTATTTCTTGCCTTATGCATTTGCCATATTCAATGAGATCTTTAAGCATCCTTATCACCAGTGTTTTGAACTCTACATCTGATAGGTTGGCTATTTCCGTTTCGCTTAGTTCTTTTTCTGGAGTGTTGATGTGTTCTTTCATTTGGGCTATATTTGTCTCCTCAATTTAGCAGCCCCCCTGTGTTTGTTTCTCTGTATTAGGTGGAGCTGCTCTGACTCCCTCTCTTAGCGCATTTGCTAAGATGAATGTGGCAGGGCCTTAGGTATTCACCAGGGCAGGACAACCCACTTCACTGCTTTGTGGCTCTGCATGTGGGGGAAGGGTCAGAGAGGGGACAATGCCACTGCCTGGCTGCTGGAGGCCGGCTCAGCACTCACCCCCTTTCCAGTCACTTCATCCCCTATAATAGCATAATCAATAAAATATACTTTAAAAAAAGAATAAAAGTTTTCAATTCTTTTAAATGTCTGTTAGTAAAAAATACGGCATATCCATAATTTGTTTATAGCCACGCTTCACAGAGCAATACAACAGTTAGCATTTTTGTGCTCGCTTCAGCAGCTCATATACTAAAATTGGAACAACAGTTAGCATTTTTAACAAATACAAAATATAAATGCTTATTCCCAAAAATTATACAATCCTAACTTCATTCATTTTCCAGTTATCCAGCAAGAAAATCTTGGGTGTCCTTCACTCTTTCTCTTTCCCCCACCTTCAATCTGACAGGAATGCCTGTTGGCACTACCTTCAAAAGACACCTAGAATCTGACTGCTCCTCACTTCCCTGGCTGTCACACCTCATACACCACCATCATCTTTTTTTTTTATCCTCCCCAGAGGACATGCCTGTTGATTTTAGAGAGAAGAAGGGGTGGGGCAGTGAGGGGAGAGAAAGAGATAAACATCGATGTGAGAGAGAAACACTGACTAGTTGCCTCCTGTATGTGTCCTGACCGGTTATCGAACCTGCAACCTTTTGGTGTACAGGAGAAGGCTCTAACCAACTGAACCATCCGGTCCCAGCTAGGACCATCCTTTTTCTTTTTTCCTTAAATTGGGGTGATATTAGTTAATAAAATTACATAGGTTTCAGGTATAAAATTCCATAATGCATCATCTGTATATTGTATTCTGTATTCACCACCCCGAGTTTCCTTCCATCACCACCACCATCATCATTAAAGTAGCTTCCTAAATGGTCAGCTTCTGTCTTCAACTTGCCTACAGCTGGTTTCCAACACAGCAGTCAGTAATGAGGCCACATCACTCTCCTATTCAAAGCCTCCAGTGGCCCCCTATTTCTACCACAGTGAAATCCAAAATCCTTACAAAGGCCTTCAAGATCCTAGGTGATCTGATCTGTTCTACTCCCAACTTGCATCTCTTTGCCTGTCTAACCCCAGTCCCTCCCAGGCCCTTCCCAACTCCACTCCAACTACCCTGGCCTCTGTGCAATTCACTGAGCTGCCTTCGAGGCCACGTGACTAACTCCCTCACATAGTCCCATCAAGTCTTCTCAATAAAGCCTATCTGACCAGCTTATTTAATGCTACAACCTGCCTCAACCCCCACATTCCCTTTCCTCCTTACCCAGCTCCCATCTTATTTCCATACTACTTATCACCTAACAAACTGGGTAATTATTTATATTTATTCTTATTTGTCTGCCCTAACCTTAAAATGTGAGATCCACAGAGCCAGGACTGTCTACATGTTTTGTTCACTTTTATGTCCTAAATGGCTAGTACACAGACTAGCCTGTAAGTGTTCAATAAACATTAAATGGTCCTGGCCGGGTAGCTTGGTTGGCTTCAGTGTCGTCCCATACACCAAAAGGCTGAGGGTTCAATCCCCAGTCAGGTCACGTATCTAAGTTGCAGGTTCAATCCCCAGTCAGGGCGTGTATGGGAGGCAACTGATCGATGTTTCTCTCTCTCTACCCACTCCTCTCTCTCTCCAATAAATAAATATATCCTTAGATGAGGAGGAGTAGTAGTAGTAATAATAATAATAATATGTTGAATGAATTTTTTAAATGCCCAACTCCTGGTGGCCACTTACCACAATGATGCAAAACATCTGAAGCTTAACACTGAGCTCTCAACAGGGTTACTACAGGTAGTGTTACTACCCTAAAAATGGAAAGGTCCACTCCTAGGACCCCAAAATTTTTTAAATATACGTTCAAACAAAAGCTTATATACAAATGTTCATAGCTGCATTATTCACAGCCAAAAAGTAGAAATAGCCCTGGCTGGTGTGGCTCAGTGGATTGAGTGCCAGCCTGCGAACCAAAGGGTCACTGGTTCAATTCCCAGTCTAGGGCACATGCCTGGGTTGCATGCAGGCCAGGCCCCCAGTAAGGGGTGCTCAAGAGGCAACCGCACATTAATGTTTCTCTCCCTCTTTTCTCCCTCCCTTCCCCTCTCTCTAAAAATAAATAAATAAAATACTTTAAAAAATTAAGATGGAATATTATGCAGCAATAAAAAGGAGTGAAGAATTGACATATACAAAATGAATGACCCTTGAAAATATTAAGCCAAGTGAAAGAAGTCAGACGTACAAGGCCACATATTGTATGATTCCATTGGTAGGAAATGTCCAGAACAGGCAAATCCTGAGTGACAAAAAAGTAGGTTAGAGATTGCCATGAGAAGATCAGGGGAAAGGGAGAAAAGGGAGTCACTGCTAATAAGTACAGGATTTCTTTTGGGAAGATGAAAATGTTCTGGAGTTGGAAAATAGTGATGGATGCATAATTTTGTGAAAACGCAAAGTACTGAATTGCATACTTCAAAAAAGTGAATTTTATCTCATATTCTAAAATTGAAAAACACAACCAAATAAAATGTTCATCTGAATGTTCACTGCTCACTAATAAGGGAAGGCTAAGAGCTGGGAATACTTGCTTGGCAGTACTCAGTTCTAAGAATTCCATCTACCAACCAATCACAGAAAAAAAAAATTTTAAGGGTGTGGGAGGCTGTTATCTGTAAGTAGTAGCAAGCAGAACCTTCCCTTCATATCCCGTCCATTCAAATCCTATCTCCAACATAGCCATCTCTCACCATGGTCCACCACCTCTCCATCACCTGTCTTACTGGAACTAACTTGGTAGCCTCATCTCCTACTTTCACGATTGCTCCCTGCAGTTTGTTCCCTTCACAGCAGTTACTGTTCTTTCTGAAAATGTATCAGACCACTGCACTCTCTTGCTCAAACCCTTCAACGACTTCCTCACACACTCCGATTTTTCCCTAAAGTCCTTGCCATGGTCTACAAGGCCCTACATTGTACTGGCCCTGTAACCTCTTTAGCCTCATCTACTACCATTCCTGCCCTAAAGGCTTTCTTCCTGCTCCTTTAATATGCCAAGCTCAAACAGGCCGAACTGCAGGGTCTTTGCACTTGCACTTTTTGGCTGGAGTGCTCTTCCCCCCAGATAAATGAATGGTTCACTACCTTATTTGTTTCACACAATGCTTAAATGTCATCTCCTCAAGCAGTCCCTTCGTTACATCTAATCTAAAGTAACACTCTCTGTCACTTTAACCTCTTAGCCTGAATCTGCTTTATTTCTCTCCATAGCAATTACACATTTTTTTTTGGCTTGGTGTCTGTATACCCTAATAAAAAGTAAACTCCTCAGGGTAAGAGCTCTTGTCTTGTTCACTGATGTATCCTCAATACCTAGAATCATGTTTGATACAAGGAAGGTATACAATATCCCTTAATGACTGAATTTATAGGCTAAGTTAGCAAAAACATATTCTTCAGAGAAATATGTACTCAGCTACCATACTTTTTAAAATTAAGCAAAGAATTAACAATCTGGACAGAAAATAAGTCAGTGTTTTTCAAAATTGCCTTTCATTAAAAACACCATAAATTTATAGAACAAAATACATTTGTCATATTATGGATCTAAATCCCTTTGAATATTTTAGTTAAATATTAACTATGAAGTTAACACTCACACTGGGTAACCAAGGCTCTGACTTCTCTCCATCCTACCTGCTCTCTTAATCTTACATCTTAATAAGTAGACCCACTTAAATGTGGATCTCGTACAGGTCCTTTAAATACGCAAAACCCCATTCATCTTTACTCGCTATTACTCAAATAACAACAGGCTTCAAACGATAGTAACATCCATCTCATGCCCTAAGGAACCTCCATCTTCCTCCCACCCCAGGGTGAGCTACTAGGTTCTACATTCCACTTCCTAGATATCTCAGATCTGTCCCTTCTGCTCTACTGCCTGTGCAGTAGTTGAGGTCCTTACTCACTTCTTTCTTGGGATCCTTACCCGGCATCTCCAACCATCCACTAAGATATCCCTTTATATTTTAAAAAATATTTATTTATTTATTTATTTATTGGGGGGAGTTGTGAGAAACATCAATGTGAGAGAGAAACATTGATCAGTTGGATCAGTTGCCTCCCTGACTCGTCCCAACCAGGGACCTGGACCAAACCTGTAGCCTAGGAATGTACCCTGACTGGGAACCAACCCGAGACCTTTTGCCTTGCAGGACAAAGTTCAAGGGACTGAGCCACACTGGTCAGAACCTTTTGATGTATTCATATAAACCCAACATCTTTACCCCTTCTCAAAAACCTTCAGTGGTTGCATGTAACTTTCAAGAAAATTTTTAACTCCTTAACTTAGCATCATCTCCCGTCACTGCCCTCCTACTGCCTTGAACACATCATACTTTAAGGTAATTCATCCACAGTGAACCACTTAGTTTCCAAACACATTACCTTGCTTTTTTTCTTTGTTTTCCAATGTTGTTTCCTCTCTGTCTGAAACATTCCTTTCTACCATTCTTTGCCTAGCGAAATCTTTTAACTCTCAGCTTAGATGTCAATTCCACCAGAGGACTTTCCATGGCTCTCTGATTTAGACATCCTCTTCTGTTCTCCCACAGCACTTATAATTACCATACTGTGTTGAATCAATGCTCTTATAATTCAATATGCACTTTGTTTTGTTTTCTCTGTGTCCTCTGCTAAACTGTGAGCTCATTGAGAGCAGGTCTGATAGCTTATTCACCTTCATTTCACACTGAATGACACACAGTAGGAGTTGTTAAATGAATGATTTATGAAAGGGGAGGAAAGGAAGAAAGGAAAGGATGAGAGGACGGAGGGAGAGAGAGGAGGGGGAGAGAAGAGAGGGAAGAAAAAGGAGGAAGGAAAGGAAGGAAGGAAGGAAAGGGGGAGCCAGAGAAAAGAAGCAGGGAAGGAAGAGGGGAGGGAGGAGAAGAGGAAGTAAGAACATGCACACAAGCAAAGGGCATTTGAACAGGCATTTGTGATCAACCCATTATTTGTATATGACCTAAGCCAGCAATTACTGAAGAGAGAATGATACCTGTGAAAACCCATCTCCCAGATTCAAAGTACAACTATCTATATCACTTGCCTCCCAAAGAGTCTGAAATGTCTAACCTATCCATCCAATTTCACTTGAAATTCTACTGCATTGTAGTGTAAATAATATAAATGCAGGAAAAAGGTAGAAAATGAACCTGACAAGATTAAAATCTTGGAATGATTTAGAAGCTTTAATAATCTATCATTTCCTGATAATGTGCTATCACTGACCTTGAAAGGTCTATCAAAATTATGAAAAACAGCCCTGGCTGATGTGACTCTGAACTGAGTGCCCACCTACAAACCAAAGGATAGTGGGTTCCATTACCAGTCAGTGCACATGCCTGGGTTGTGGTTCAGGTTCCCAGTAGGGGGCGCACGAGAGACAACCACACATTGATGTTCCTCTCCCTCCCTCCCTTTAAAAATAAATAAAATGTTCAAACAAAAAGTATGAAAAATAAATTCAACATAACACCTATGTTAAGACACAAAACTGTTACTAGGTTAGTCAGATTTTTCAAAAACACACTGGACAAAAATATCACAAGATAGCCCTGACCAGTATGGCCCAGTCAGTTGGGCATCATTCAGCAAAGTGAAAGGTCATGGTTCGATTCCCTAGTCAGGGCACATGCCTGGGTTGCAGGTTCGTCCATAATCGGGGTGTGTATGAGAAGCAATGAATCAATGATTCTCTCCCTCTTTCTCCCTCCCTTCTCCTCTCTCCAAAAATAAATAAATAAAATCTTTTTAAAAAATATATAACAAGATAGTGTATACCAATCAGTAAAGAGGCTTTAATTATTTACATAAATTCCTGAAGGTAGTACCAGAGGAAAAGTGCTTCTAAAACATGTAATACTTAAAATGACATATACATTTTTATTTATTTCAAGATTTAAAGCAACAACCAAAAGAACATTGCTAAACACTTTTTCAATCACCTGAACACACTGTCACTTAATAAAATTCTAGAAAATGTTGGGCCCTTGTCCGGATAGCTCAGTCATTTAGAGTGTTGTCCCAACAGGCCAAGGTTTAGGGTTCGGTCCCCCATTAGGGTACACACGAGAATCGAACAATGAATGCACAGATAAGCAGAGCAACAAATCAATGTTTCTCTCTCTCTCCCTCCCTCCCTCCCCTTAACTCCCTCTAAAGTCAATAAATAAAAATTTTAAAAAATTTTTGTGACTAATAGGACATAACAAACTTCAAAGTGTAAGTGTTTAGTAAGATCTAATAAATAGCATAAATCCCTTTATAGCTCCATTATCATTATAGAAATTGGGACTGTGTAAAAAGAAACTTTAAGCCCAAAGTAATCAATACTAAACACTTTTTGAATTGCAATTTTGTTAAAGCAAAATACCAATCATTGAGGCAGCCTCTCAACTTTCACCACACAAGAAATTTAAGTTGTAAAAAATAAGCTAACTCTGTTAGTACTACTGATTCCTAACGAGCAGGTTCTCTAAGAAAAGACCTACTGTATAACAGGAAGTTCTTCTTGTATAAAATTAGAAATTTAATAACTCCTTTTAACATAACTAATACCTCTTTTTATAAGCAGCAATAATGGAAATGCTGAACATGTGTAAGCAGTAGTTCTAAAATGATACCCAAAAATTTGCATTTGTATAACACTCACTATGAAACTTATAAGGTTAGTTTCCAACGTACTTTCATTTTTTTGAAGACAAGTTGAAAAAAGGAGAAAGAGGAAAGGAAGGAAAAAAATTAAATCTAAAAGATTTTCAACTTACTACATTTCTTTTAACCAGACATTAACAGGTACTACACTGGGAACTGTGAGATTACAACACCCATGCCAGCAAAATCCTGCATTAATTATTCAAGCTTCTGAACCTGTTACACCTTATTTAACCCAACACTTTTCTTAAATTATTGTCCAACAGCAAGACATGTTTTTTCTAATAAACTCACTCATCACTGTTTTACACAGGTCACAGGAATTAGTCTCATCTACAGCTAACAAAAAAGGACTCATTCGGAAACATTACTGATTGGTCATTCATTTACATTTACGGATGAGATAGGAATTCAGCAGATACAAACATGTTAGGTACTTCAGAGCATCCCAAAGTCAAAACTAAAAAACCTAAAAAGTAACTGGGCTGAACTCAATTATTTTGTATAGTTGATGAATATTTAAGTAGCCACCGCTTTTACTTTCTTCCCTAATCACAAGCATTACAAATTTTAATTTGGATGCAGTACTATAAAAGCAGTCTTGAATCTGAAGAGTGAAGTAAATTTGTTTAAAATTTGTTCAAAAGAACTGTCAAAAGTAGATGACATTTACATTTTCATATACTATCTGTTGCACTTCTCTACTTGTGAACACACTCCGCCCTTTTCAAGCACTTCTGAATTTGGGATGGATGAAAAATATCTGCAGGCCTCTTAAGTTCCACCAGTTGAATCTAGTCATTTCAGGTTTCTAACGCTTTTATTCTAGGGTGCCTTTAAAAATGATAACATTCATTTACATACTCTCTAAAGTGAAAAAACAGCCTGTATTTACTTTTATTGCTATAATTTCTTCCACCAATTAAGCAAATTGTACTTTTTGGTCAATATCTTCCATTCAGTTAACATGTTTACACTTAATAGGAACCTGGCCATCAGTTTTATCACAATGCATTACTGCATTTGACAATTCCCAGACCAAACAGATCAACAAAGAAAAATAAACCAAATAATCCTGGAAATACAAGGAACAACTGCTATCTCTCAGCTGTGCAAAAATGAGAAAAATTCTCTTGAAAAATCTTTCACGACTATTTTCTTGGCTAATCAAATAGGTCTGCTAGAAATTCACAGTACTGTTAAACAGAATAAATGAGATTTTCTTTCATCAGTGTAACCGATAGAACCACAATACAGTTCAGGTTCTAGAGTCAAATTACTTGACCTGCTTTTTCTGTTTTACCTTTTCTAACACTCTAACGTAGTTATTTCCGGCAAAAAGAGACGTTCTATATGGGACAACCATCCTCAGTGCGGTACCCTGAAACCGGCTCCAACTCACAGCGCAAATGTCCACACCAGTGACCCCTCGTCTCCCGGAGAAGGCACGGCACCCAGCGCCAAGCACGACACTCGGAGTCCCCACACACGACCTCGATCCAACAGCCCCCACTTCTGAATCCCACAACCCCAGAGGTTCGTTTTCCGTGGGCAATCTTACCTTCATGATGATTCCGGGACCGCGATGCCCTCGAAAACACCAGATTCACCTGCACCTGGAGGGGAAACAAAAGACACCCCGTCAACGCTACAGACACCCGCTGCACCGGCGGAGGCGGAGAAGCCAAGACAGACCGTCGAACCCGCGAGACGCCTTTGCGGGGCTCGCTCTAGCCTCGCCACCTAGCACACCCCGCCACCCACACAACACGGCAGCTTAGCGTCCCCATTGTCGGGACCCGACGGAGTTTCCCGTCTCCGACAATGACGCCATTTCTGTCAGAGAAGAAACTCACAACAAGCCGGGTCCGGCCGGGCCTCCGCTCACCCCGCGTCCGAGCGGACAGCGGCCCAAAAGGCCCCGCGGGCCGCAGCAGGACGGACCCGCGGGGCCGCTGCCCACGTCCCGTTCCGAGACGGGGACCGACCAGCCGAGCAGACCCCGTCTGTGGGCCTCGGGGACAGGGGACGGGGAGAGAGGGCCGGGAAGCAGCGCAGCCCCCACGCTCGCTGAGCCCCCACCGCGGCCCTCGCCGAACCGTGAGCGGGGCCGCCGGGCTGGGGCGACCGCGGGGGGGGCGGGGGCTCCGCAGGCGGAGGCCCCGAATTCGGGCGTCCGGCGAGCCCACTACAACGATCCTCCCCGCTCGTTCGCCGGGCCCGGAGGCTCCCTAAAGGACCCCTGACGAGCCCGCGAAAGCCTCAGAATTGCCCTACCTTCCTCGGAGGCGAGCGCCAACCCCAGCGCGTCCAGAGTCCCCTCCCCGGCTCCCCCCCAAAACCAACAGGCCCGGGGGAGAGATGGGGGAGAAGGGCGGCGGGTCCAGCGGAGCCGAGGTTGAAGCTCCGGCTCCTCCTCCTCCCGCGGCGGCGACTGGTACCTTTGTTTAGCGGCCGCTCGGGCTCCCTCGCTGGGGGGAGGGGGACGACGAAAAATCCTCCCGGACTGGAGTCCGGGCCCCCGTCGCGCTGCCCTCCAGAGGACTGCGGCCACAGACCCTCTGCGGCTCCCTCCGGGCAAAGGTCCAGGCGGCGGCCGTGGCGGCGGCAAGCTAAGCTCAGGAGTCTCCTCCGCTCCGGCGCCCGAGCTCCTCACTCCGAACTCGACTGACGGGCAAACATCGCTCCCCCCGCCCCGAACCACCCCCCTTCCCTCCGCTCTCCCCTCCCCTAGGCTGTTTCCCTCCCTACCTCTTTCCCGGATGGCCTCTTAGACGACCTCGGATTGGCTAGGGATTTTTAGAACCCGCCTATATCTTGTCTTTATTGGTCCCCTAGATACAAACAACGACGCCATTTTCCCACCAGTTCTATGGAAACAGAAAGTTACACCTCAAAGCTTTCCGGGAAATGTAGTCCGACTTGTGGAGTCAGTGCGCAAGCCCTTGGCCTCCAAAACTGCAAGACCCGCAACGCCCCGCGCCTGCGTGAGACTGGGGGAGGGGGAAGGGGCGGGGCGAAACAGCAGTGGGGAGGCGGCAACGACGCCTGCGCAGTATGAGCGGGATGGCGCATTTTCTTGCACAGAGTAATGCGGCGGCGCTGGTGGCTGAGGAGGGCGGAGAGTTGAGTGATGAAGTAGGGGGAGGGGTTCGTGTAGGCGTCACGAGGAGCCGCGGTTTGAACTATAAAGTGGGAAGTTGATGCTTGGTACTGCTACTCCCGGAGCGGCACCGTGAAAGCTGTGACCTCATCCTTGAACCGTGAGTGGCTATGGCAGCGGTGGCTGCGGGGACCCGGATGGGGGGGAGGGCGGGGCCTGCAGTAAAGAAAGAAGGAGGGTGAAGACCCGGATGCTGAACCGGATTGTGTATGAATTTTCCGTCTGCTTGCTGGAGAAGGGGAGGAGCAGGAGGGCACGGAGAGGAGCGGAAGGGGACATTTGAGCGGAAAGTGAGCGGGTCCTCGCGGACCCTCGCGGACCCTGCGACTCTGCTGGCAAAGTAGACTCTTGGAGGCGCTCTGCCAAGCCACTTTTGGAAGTCGGCTTCAGAGTTATTTAAATCCCCCGCCAGCATCTCAGGCCGTTTTCTGCAGTCCCGTCATCTCCCGGAGTTGAGGGGAAGGGATCCCTGCGCTTCACAGCTGCGCTTACATTTGTATGTGTCCATTTAGACATTCTGAAACTAGACCCTTCCGCTGATGTTTTCATTTTTCACGTGCATGATTTCGTCTCCTTAAGGCGTTAGAAAACACTTTCCGTTCGTTAGTTCAGTCCTTGGAGTATTTACTGAGCACTGAATGGACACCCGTGCGAGTGTGAAATTGCAACAGCGGTGAGTGCCGCGGAGCAGAGTTACGGTACTTGGTAATCGGGGAATGTGATTTAGGGAATTTAGGTTAGGGACCTAAGGGAAGGCTTACCCGAGCTGGAGAGAGAGGATCGACCTGAGAGTAGAAGTGTTGGCAGGAGTTGACTAAGGAAGAACATTTCAGACAGAAAGATTAACATGTTGGGAAGCTGTGTGTCAAAAGGGAGCTTTTGAAGTATGAGGAACTGAGGCTGAAGGGGTGGGGACGCAGAACCTTGCACAATTTGTTAAGGTGTTTTGTGCAGCCGAAAGATAGCTCCCTTTTGAAGATTTGAATTTTGCAAAGATCACTAGCTAATGCAGGGAACCCAATCTGTAAGTTATTGTAGTCACAATAGGCAAGAACCTGTTTTTATATTTGTTCATCCCTCCATTGTTTGAACAATTTTAAAGCAGTTTTAGTTTTGAAAGAGAGTAGTTTCAGACTCACATAGGCATTCTGTACTGTTATTTAATTTAATAAATTAATAGAAATCAGTAACAAGTTATTCGTTCTTTACACTTAAGTCTAGTACAAGATAGTTTATTATCTTTTAGTTTAAAAAACAAAAGGCAGGTCAGACCATGTGCCACAGGGTGTAGAAACCCTTAGACCTTGAAATATCTGGAAATATTGAGATTCCTATGTTTTTCCACTGCTGAGACTACTTGCATATAAAGTCCTTTGGGAAAGGAACATTGACTTGTTAAGTGAGTGTACTTAAACTTCCCTGAGTGAGCTAAGGAAAGAATAATTTTTAAAAATCCGTAACTAATATTTTAAGTCAAAAAATAACATCCACTAAGAATTGAAACAAAGGTTAGGCTCTGATTTCGGTTCAACAGAGTTACATGTTACTGAATTCTTGAATGTTGGTCTTACTGATTTTTAATTTCAGTCTAATGTATTCTGGAGGCTGTGAAAAAGATAAACATGGGAAGAAATGGGTACTAATTGGTTTCTAGAAGTCTATAAGAGATACTTTTTGCTGTTCTACTGTTATATCCGTAAATAATTATCTTTTACTTAAGCAGTTATTATTCCTGCATGTTATCTTCTTTCGTCTCTTAAGAATGAGCCCTGGCCTGCAAACCAAAGTGTTGCCTATTCTGTTCCCAGTCAGGGCACATGCCTGGGTTGCTGGCCAGGGCCCGAGTAGGGGGCGGAATGAGGCAACCACACACTGATGTTTTTCTCCCTCTTTCTCCCTCCCTTCCCCTCTGTCTAAAAATAAATAAATAAATTCTTTAAAAAAATGAGATAACCTATGTCAAAGTTTAAACAGTATAGGTAGTTGGTTACTAAACTGGTTTTTAGATTATTTCAAAATATTTTCTGGACTTTATTTCCCTTGTGATATACTTAGTATTAATTATTAGTCAAGGCAAATGTAGAAATTTTCTGTATGGAATGTTCTCTTTGAAATCATATTACTAAGATAATTTACTTTGATGGGGTGCGAACATTTTTATGATTGTTTCACCTGCATACTCAATAGTGAATTACAAAAAAACTTACTTTTCAATTCTTTAGGTTCATGATCCTAAAGATAAAATCATTGTCCCAAGAAGCAAAAGAAAGCAGATAAAAAGGAAAAATCTCCTAAACTGTGCCACAGATGCCAGAGCAATTAGAAAGGAAACTCCTAATGTAAGGACAAATAAAAATAGTAGATTTTTTACACAGCAAGAGAGATTCAGTAATAAAGGAGGATTCTAGGAAGACAATGAGTTATTGGTATGCTGGGAAATATTGAAGTAAATGAAAAATTCAGAATAATAAATTAATGGCAGGGAAATATTTTTAACAATATAATTGCATTCCAGTTAATGCATGTCTTAAATCAGAATCCCTGAAATGGGCCCTGGCTGGTGTGGCTCAGTGGATTGAGTACCAGCCTGTGAACCAAAGGGTTGCTCCCCAGTTGGATTCCCAGTCAGGGCACATGCCTGGGTTGCAGGCCAGGTCCCCAGTGGGGGCATGTGAGAGGCAACCACACATTGATGTTTGGTTGTCAAACCTCCCTTCCCCACTCTCTAAAAATAAATAAAATCCTAAAAAAACAGTCTCTGAAATGGATTGATTGTATAGAAAATACAGGAGAAATGTTTCCTCTTAAATTTTAATAATATATAAAGCATGCATCAATGCTCATAGAAAAAAGTATGTTTACTAATTTACATACTCAATTAAACATAGAATCAAATTCTGTAGATTCGTTTTAACATTGATTTAATGCAACAATATAATAAGCCTTTTATAGCCAAGTAAATAGGAAAGGCTTAATACAAGTTTTGTAACTTGAAAATACAAGTGAATACTTTGATCAATTTCTTGAGTGAAAGCTTTCCTTTTTTTAAATTAGATATAATTTACATATTACATCATTCATCTGTTTAAAGTATATAATTAGGTGGGTTTTAGTATACTCACTGGGTTGTGCAACTACCACCACAGTCTAATCTTAGAACATTTTGATGCCCCTCAAAAGAAACTAGGTTCTCGTTAGCAGACACTCCCTATCCCCCCTACCCTAGCCCTAGGCAATTTATTAATCTGCTTTCTGTCTCTATAGATTTGTATGTTTTGAACATTTCATATAAATGGAATCATACAGTATGTGGTCTTTTGTGACTGGCTTTCACTTAGCATAATGTTTTCAAGATTTCATATGTATGAATTTTAGACTGAAACTGAAATACTGGCTTTACAAAAACACCTTGAGACAAAAATTCATTTGCAGTTTGACCCTCAAAGATAACCTAGTTAATGAGATCATACATGTTTCTCTTTCTTAACAGATTAGTTTTGAAATTCAGAAGCAATGGAGAAGACTCAAGAAAAAGTCCAGAGGATTCTTCTAGAGCCATACAAGTACTTGCTTCAATTACCAGGTAGCAGTTCAATTACCATCCATAGAGGTTGTTTTTATGTAGTAGTGGTCATTCAGATGTTAGCTTACAGGAAAGGTTAGACTTGCCAGCTTTTGAGATTCTTCTATTTAAGGTTATACATATGAGAAAAATAATCCTTGGTTCTTAAAAGGGACATGTTTGAGGTACCCTTTTAAAAATATCCAAGTATATAACATAGCTAAAAAATAAAAATACTTAAAACATTTGAGTACCTTTTTGGAGGTTTTATTCTTTAGGGATGCCACACATTGCTATATCGAGAGTAAGGAAAGCTATGCCAGTTCGTGCTAAGACAAAAAGCCTCATTTACCTTACGCTGCACACACATGCTGCATTTCTTACTACTAGTTAAGAGCCAAATGGTAACACATCTAAATCACATTACTTAAAAGCATAACCATCATTATTCCTACATAAAGATGGACCACCCGGACATGGCTTCCTACCTAGTCATGTTTATGTGTGTGTACATGTTTTATTGTGCTGTTTCTTAACTTTGGAGAAAAAATAGTAAAATGCATGCATATAGTAAGTGTGAGTTCTTGGAATAAAAATTTATTTATAAACCAATTACTTAAAAATGCTCTTTCTTTAGAAATAATATAAAAGATGATAAGTTAACAACCATAAAAACCTATTTAACCCATAATGTGGCTAAACCTTAATGATGTTCCCAGCTCCATCACAATAAATACATTTTCATTTCTGTTCTACAGTACATACCTTTGTGAGCACACCTCAGTGGCAGTATGTGAATTTCTATTTTTTTTGAGTCTGAGGGGATAAATATGGTCATCAGAGCCAAAAGTGTAGAACCTCCCCAGCTATACCTTGGAAACCATTGTGTGTAGTGTCATTTTTATTACGGTAGGTCCTAATGGAGACACCCCTGCTAATGTCAGTGCTTCAAAAGAATGGAGGGAAGACAGAAATGGAAAATGCTAGGGAAGGTCACCTTTTGTTTAAGAAAAAGCTGTAAGAAGACTGCTTTTGAGTGGCATTCATTCAGCAGCTAGTAGCTTTGCCTATTTCAGGGTCTTCCATTGAGAAACGTGGCACTGTTTCTCCTGCACTCTACCCATCCGTTGCTGGGCTCCTTTTGTAACAAGTTGACAAACACTGGCTGGAACCCATTATCAGTGCTAACAAGAATCTAAAAAGTATCTCCCACTTAAGACACTCTGCTGCTGTGCAAAGCAGGGACTACCTTTAGTTACACTTCAACCATAGTGGTTACCCTGTACAGTTAACTTCTCTGTCACTTCTTTAATCCTCATTATCTGGAAGTGATATCTTAAACAGTTAGATAACATTTTTTAACAGTGTTTTCTTGTTTATCCTGTCATAGTTGTCCCAATTTTTCCCCCTTTGCCCCCTCCACCCAGCACACCCCCACTTCCATAGTCAGTTCACACACCATTGTCTATGCCCATGGGTCCTTCATGTATGTTCTGGATGACATTTAAAAACAGAAGATGACCTTGGTGGAAAAAAATTAAAAAAAAAAAAAAAGATGCTGTGGAAGCAGGAGAATCCCATACCTAGCTGCTGAGGAGGGACCTGCTATAGGGAGTGGGGCAGGGGCTGCTCCCTCATTCTGGGAATTTGCCATGGACTCAGCTGCTCTCCCTGTTTCCCTGTCTCACTTCACCCCCTTGGGGGCTACCCAGGGGTAGGTGGTAGGTACTTGTTTGTTTGTTTGTTTGTTTGTTTAACCCAGGGCTCTGGAATGACACCAAACTGTCCTGCTTGTTACCTTCTCTCCATCTCTAACTTTCGCAGTCCCTCCTGCCTGCTCCTGTCATTCCAGGTCTACCACCCACCCCACCCATTTGTGGCTCCCTGCGCCTCCAGATTGACTGCTGATCTGTTTTGTTTCCTTTTGTGTTTTTTTTTTTTTTTCTGTTTTGATTGTCTTTATTTGCAGGTTTCTAGAGCCAAATATCCTTAGCTTCCAGCGGCTCTAGTATAAATTCCCCTTCCCCCAGGGGAAATAGGCCACCTTGTTTTGAGGACTTTGGGGACTTTTTTTTTCCAGTTTTTTGGGGGGTTCTCCCCCTTGCTTCTTTCCCTTTTATTTGGAGGGAATGGGAGGAAGTGAGCACAGGGAGGTGGGAGGTGGATTTTGTTTATTTTTTTAGCTCATTTACAGGGGGAGGGAGTTTTTTGTAAAATATGTGTCATGAATAAAGTTTTTAAAAATTAAATAAAACTGTCATTAGGTATCTCACCTTTTTTAAATCAAATATACTCTTGCATCCATGATAGAATATAACCTAAAGAAATAGGAAATTCTATTATGCACAATAAACCCATTTTTCAGAGAAAGTTTCGGGGTTACTAAAGTGACTTAGAGGTGGGCCAGACCAGTTATTCTGTTATGAAGGTACTTTTGCTAACAAGATTATGATTATTGATATTAGGATTTTCTGAAATCAGTGCAGTTGATGTTTGCTTATTTGCCCTAGTATAAGTCCCCAGGCCTTTGCAGTGGGTGGTAGAGGGTGAGTTGGGAGTGGAGGAAGAAGAGGGGCTGCAGGAGGGAGTTGGCCATTTCAAGGGCTTAAAAAGAAAACAGTAATTGTGGTTGGTTTTACTTTTGAAAGATCTTTGTGGCCAGCCTCTGTTACAAACTATTTGGGGACTAGGAGTATCAAACCTGACCCTAGAGTCTGTCTGTGGGGGGTGGGGGGATGTATTAAAACTGCGGCACCTGTAAGTCAGGCCATTGACTGTACTGTTTCCTGCATAAATTCTGAAGTGAAGGGGAAATGTGGTTCCACCGTGATTGTCTGTGTTCTTCATCTTCTAAATGTTCTTTTTAAAGTGGCGTGGGTGACTGCACAGTTGTGTATTGTAAGGATGGCCCAGAATGACCTTTGTTACACTGGAAAGTAGGTCAAACGTGTAGAGTATATAATTACTACCCAGCCCATGTCCACCTTAAGTGTTAGTAAACAGAAGATACTGCTCCTTGAACCCTATGAGGTCCTTCTGTTAGACTGCTTCCAGAAAACGAAACTCTGTCCCATTTGCGTATGTGATGACAGCATATTCATTTGTTTGGGTGATTGGCGCAGAGAAAAAAACATAGATAAGACTTAGAAAATACTGTTTTTGTTTACTGAAACTTTTTATGTAACTTTTTCTGAAACCTAATCTGCAAATCAAATGTCTATGCATTCACATTAGCAGAGAGCTTATAGAGCATTTTTATTGAATGAACTGGTTGTGCGTTTTGTCCCTCTTTCCTTCATGTTTGAGCTAAAATGACTTATGGTGATAACTACTACCCAAGACCTTTGGGGCTTTCCACATAAGAAAAAGATGATATTAGAAAACTAATGGCCCTGGTCAGACTCGGATATTAAAGGGCAATACTTCAGGGTATGGTAGTCTCACCATTTGGTAGGGAAGCAGCAGAGCTGTCCAATCTCTAAAACCTTAATTTAAAGGAGTGGTAGATCATTTTAAGAGGTAATTGTATGAGGCAATTCAGCAGCAATGTACATTTCATTAAAAATACCTATGTTCTGTAATAAATTCTCTGAAATGGACAGAGCTTTATTTACTGCCACTAACTAGACTGACATCCTTTTCAAAAAGAATAGGTTAGATCACGATTCCTAAAACCCCATTCCATTCCAAAATTGTAAATACAAGTTGAGATAAAAGTAGTGGACCAGCCTTGGCTGGTGTGGCTCAGTGGACTGAGTGCTGGCCTTCAAACTAAGGGGTCACTTGTTCGATTCCCAATCAGGGCACATACCTTAGTTGCAGGCCAGGTCCCTGATGGGGTGGCACATGAGAGGTAACCCCACATTGATGTTTCTTTACTTCTCTTTCTCCCCACTTTCCCAGCTCTCTAAAATAATTAATTAATTATTTTTTTAAAAAAGTAGTAGGCTTACTAGGGGATTTAGAATCCCTTTTGCCTGCCCTAATTTTAAGGTTGTGTGTTTTGTAATGTGAATTTTGACAGAAGGGGCCGGTAGTGGCCCAGCAGTAGAAGGCAAGCTCTGCAGTGGGTAGTGGATTGATGGAGCTGGATTTATCAAGTCTGATTGATTTTAGAGAAAATTTCTGATTTTTTAAAATAATTAAAGCATTTACTGCCATATTTTATTCTTTAATTGCAGGTAAACAAGTGAGATCCAAACTTTCACAGGCATTTAATCATTGGCTAAAAGTCCCAGAAGACAAGCTACAGGTATCTAGGCAATTCTAACTTCGTTCTTAATCCCCAAGAAATTTATGACATCATGTACAACTACTTCTAGCTCTTAATTCTATTTAATGCTTATGCAATATATTGTTTTAAATTGAGGTTGCTAAGTAATTACTACTTTTAAAAACTAAGACACTTGAGGCCCTCATATGTTAGTATAATAGTTCAAGTATTTTTTAAAAAATGAAATTTTCTACTGTCTTTTTTAGATTATCATCGAAGTGACAGAAATGTTGCATAATGCCAGTTTACTCATTGACGATATTGAAGACAATTCAAAACTCCGACGTGGCTTTCCAGTGGCACACAGCATCTATGGAATTCCATCTGTCATCAATTCTGCCAATTACGTATATTTTCTTGGCTTAGAGAAAGTCTTAACCCTCAATCACCCAGATGCAGTAAAGCTTTTTACCCGCCAGCTTTTGGAACTCCATCAGGGACAAGGCCTGGATATATATTGGAGGGATAACTACACTTGCCCCACTGAAGAAGAGTATAAGGCTATGGTGCTACAGAAAACAGGTGGACTCTTTGGGTTAGCAGTGGGCCTCATGCAATTGTTCTCTGATTACAAAGAAGATTTAAAGCCAATACTTGATACACTTGGGCTCTTTTTCCAAATTAGGGATGATTATGCTAATCTACACTCCAAAGAATATAGTGAAAACAAAAGCTTTTGTGAAGATCTAACAGAGGGCAAGTTCTCGTTCCCTACGATTCATGCTATTTGGTTGAGGCCTGAAAGCACCCAGGTGCAGAATATCTTGCGCCAGAGAACCGAAAACATAGATATTAAAAAATACTGTGTACATTATCTTGAGAATGTAGGTTCTTTTGAATACACTCGGAATACTCTTAAAGAGCTTGAATCTAAAGCGTATAAACAAATTGATGAACTTGGTGGGAACCCTGAGCTAGTAGCTCTAGTAAAGCACTTAAGTAAAATGTTCAAAGAGGAGAGTGAAATATATTAAGCTATTCTTGATTAGGCCTAATAGCTTATTTCAGTTGATTATTTTGTCTTTTAGCCTATCATTTAAAAAATTTGGAGCAAGCTATTTGACTCCAAAAACTGAGTGGCTGGGTGATCATTGTACAAAATTGGCAGTCAAAAGGAGTCACATTTAGTAGGTCTGATTTGAATGTCTTGAGTAGGTGCGCTATGTTGGGTCTTTGTGGTCCACTCTGCCACGAATGTTTTACTGATTCTGTCAATAAAGAATTCAGCCCCGGCTGGTGTGGCTCGGTGGATTGAATGCTGGCCTGCAAATGGAAAGGTTGGTGGTTTGAGTCCCTGTCCGTACATGCCCGGGTTGCAGGTCTCTGGTTGGGGGTGTGCGAGAGGCAACCTATTGATGTTTCTCTTCCTCTTTCTCCCTCCCCCTCTCTAAAAATAAATAATATCTTTTTAAAAATTAAAAAAAAAAGAATTCAGCTTCCAGCAAATTTTATCTAGATCCTTCCTAACTGTACTGTATGGGCATTTCCCAATTCATCTACCCCAGTTCCAAGCCAGCAACTACTTGGGACAAGTCTCTGTAGCTAGCTGGCCCAAAGATAATAGGTAGGCCTCCTCTTCCTAAATGCAGCTGCTGAGAATATCAGTCCCCTCCCTGGAAATTCCCTTGCTGAGGTCTTCCATGAAGGCTGGCAGTGACAACCAGTGAGCACTCTGGTTCTTACCCCCTTTTTCCTTTCTCCGTACCTGGAAAATTCTGCCCTTGAACCAAGGAGTCTCCTTTTACATGCTAGCCCAAGTTCTTTTTTCTTTCTAGAGAAACTGGTGCCCCAAAACATTAATGTCTGGGTACAGAAATGTCTTCCCATTTGGGAAGGAAGAAAAAGTACATGCATGCAGAAGTATTTTAAGAAGGAGCCTTTAAACCTTTTTGTATTTTCTCATTGTTAGTATTAAAAATCGTAAAAGAGCTGTTTGCTCACTTCAAATCCAAATCAGGGGGAAATGCCCTTTTCCTTCCTGCCCACTACCCACCTTGAAGGCAGATGCTGCTTCAATGGAAAGGGAACCAACTGCAGGCATCTTTAATCTTTGTGATGAAAGGAAAGAAAGTGTTAACCTGAGGCTAGTGCCTGACTGAAAAGTAGCCAAAGACTACACTGTCGGGCACTACTTAGCTTTATAGTGCCTTAACCCTGCCTACCCTGTCTCATTTCCAGCCACGCCCCTGGAGCCATCTGTGGCCAAAAGGTAGGAAAAAAAAAAAAAGACCTTGATTCCTGTTTCAGAAGTGTTACTGACATCCCCAAATGAAAGTTTGTGTTTCTCAGAAACATTGCTGTTCGCTTCATTGGCTCTGTAGTATGTTAGATCTAATCACCAGTACATGTATGAGAAATTCTCACCAAAAGCGCTCAGCCTAAATCATCCTTATATACCAGGGTTATGGGTTCAGTCCCCAGTCAGGGCACATAACGGATTCAACCAGTAAGTGCATAAAAAAGGTGGAACAACAAATTGTCCCTTCTCTCTAAAATCAATAAAAAATGAAAATCTTTTTGAAAAGTTGACCACTGCTTGTACTAACTTTTAAGATAATTTGAATCTGCCATTTTAATCGATATAAGGAAAACTTAAAATCATGGAAATTTTAAGTGTTTCCCATGGCAATACTGGGAATTTTAATTTTGTGTTTAAGGAACCATAACAAGAAAGCATCATTGTTATTCAGAAAGGTCTAATGCTAACTATATAGACAAATTAAAATATATACCTTCAAGATAAAGATTGCTTAAGTTAATTATTCCTTACCTAATTAAACTGATTTTGTCCTGTACGATTTGTGATTCTTTTGTCATTTTCATCTTACCTTTGTCAGTTTCAGATACGTTTGTCATTGAATTGGGGACTTACCAACAATCATTTTATCTATTAAATGATCAAAAATCCATTCTTTACGCTTGAACTATAGTTACATTTGTTAATACAGAAGAAAACCAAACACAATGTAGTTTAAATTGAATAAAATACTAATTTATCTACTTAGGCTTAAGGGACAGTCATTTTTTTCCTTCATAAATATCTTGTAACACAAGAACTAAATTTTTTCATTTAGAAGACATGTAACTTGAAAACATTTATCTTCACATTTTCTAGTCAATGAAGCTTTAGGGGGAAAAAAAGATTCATTTGCCCAAATCAAAAGAATGAAGGCTGGTTATGGTGCCATAAATCACCCTCCGACCTCAGCACGGCTTTAACTCCATCAGCTCCTCTGTCTCCCTCTGTCAACCGCCTAACTTGACTCCCTCCCCTTCCTAACTTACGCCCCACAGTCCTTCACTTCAAGGGTCCTTCCAAGAACTTTTTCAGGTCACTTACCTCTTTTTCTTAGGCCCCTCTCATCCCACCAATTTCCAATCCTGGATGAATCCAACCAAGCACATTCTGTGCTTATGTGGTGTTGCTGCATGTTACTGAGAAACATTGCAAGTTAGCAGACTTGCGTATTATAGTAACATACTAAACAGTTTTCCTCCTATTATCTCCTCCCCTTTTAATCTATGCTTCACTCTCCATCCAAAGCTGTCTATCCAAAGCACAAATCTGATTGTCATTCTCATGTTTCAAATTCTATTGTGTTTGAATCCCCAGTACTGCCACCTGTAAGTTTTTTGGTATAATATATAAGGCTTTCCAAAATCGGATCTCCAAACTTCCTTCACTAATTATATTTCCTACCACTACTTTCCCCACACATTATACTCTGTCATAAAGTCGTGCTTGCATTGTTGAGACAGTCTATTCTGCTGGCTTAATTCATTTCCTCAGTGCTATGTGCTTGAACTTTTGCTAAGCTTGGGAGATAGAGAGCGATCAGCACTGTCCCTTAACTTCGTATAGCCAATTATTAAACAGCACTGTAGAGCAGGAATCAGGGCCCCTAATTGCTTATTTGTCTTCCTCTCCCATTAGATTGGAAGCTCGTAAGGACAAGGACTGTCACTTATCTACCCTTGTATCCCCAATAGCACTTAATAAATATTTATAAATGAATATACCTACTTGAAACCAATATCCCACCTCTGAAGCATTTCATTAAATATAACGTGTGAAAAGATATCATAAACTTCCAAGTGTTATCTTTAAAAAAAGTTTTATTGATTTATTTTTAGTGAGAGAGGAACGAAGGGAGGAAGAGAGGGAGAGAAGCATCAATGTGTGTTGTGACAGAAACACCAGCAACCCAAGCCTGTGCTGAGAGTTGAACCAGCAACTGTTTGCTTTGCAGGAACACTCAAACAATCGAGCTATACCCCTCAGGGCTCAAACATCATGCCCCTAAGACTCCTCAGCTTTTATGTTAATGTTGTTCTTCTACCTGCAACTTCTTTTCTAATGATTCTCATTCTTTCTGAAAGCGTTCTTTTCTTTTTTTAATTTTATTTATTTTTTCTAGAGAGGGGAAGGGAGGGAGAAAGAGAGGGAGAGAACCATTGATAGGCTGCCTCTTGCATGCCCCCAACCAGGGAACTGACCTGCAACCCAGGTATGCACCCTGGCTAACCCAGAATCAAAGCAGAGACCCTTTGATTCTCAGGCTGGTTGGTGTTCAATCCACTGAGCCACACTAGCCAGGGCTGAAAGCATTCTTTCAGACTGTTTACTCTCTGTTTTGTTTGTGATTACCATTATTCCGAAAGCCTGACCTCAAATTTAGGTCCTGTATTTAACTGCCTCTTTGCCTAAAAAAAAAATAACATAATTAAAACTAGTTTAACCCTGGCCAGGTGGCTAAGTTAGTTGGAGCATCCTCCCTTACCCCAAAACGTTGCGGGGTCAATTCCTAGTCAGGTAACATACCTAGGTTGCAGGTTCAATCCCTGCACAGGAGGGACATGTACGGGAGGCAACCGACGGATGTCCCTTTCACATCCACATTTCTCTCCATCTCCCTTTCTCTTTCTCTAAAATCAATAAACATATCTTCAAGTGAAGATTAAAAAAACAATAACCCCTCCAACCTTCATTAAAAAAATAAAAAAACTAGCTTATACCTTTCTTCCTATCCCTCTACCAACCTAAATAATGGAATAAAATCACTTTTACCCCAACTTTTTCTTTTTTAAAGATTTTATTTATTTCCTTTTAGAGGGAGGAGATGGGAGTGAGAAAGAGAGGGAGAGAAACATGCCGGAGATACATTGATGGGTTGCCTCTCACATACCCCCAACTGGGGGACCTGGGCCCGCAACCCAGGCGTGTGCCCTGACTGGAAATCAGTGACCTTTGATTCACAGGCAGACGCTCAAGCCACTGAGCCACACCAGCCAAGGCCCAACTTTTCTTTTTTTTTAAATCACCATTCACTCGTAAGTGATCCAGCAGTGTGTCTTTAATTTATTTCTTACCCTTGTCTCCTATATTTTTCCAGTTCTCCCAAGTCCTCATGGAAGCTTTGTCCATTTTCACTGTCATTAATATAGAACAGGCTTTACTGCTTGTTGAAATACAGAACAAGATTTGATAATGGACACCACAATAGTGTGAATTCAGATACAATGCAATTAGCATTTGGCTCCCCAACCCCCACCACTTCCAGTTGGCTAACTGCAGACTTCCTCTGGTTATTTCATTAATGTTGTAATAAGGCAACCTCACATTTTATGTGATTGAACATATTGGACCTTACAAGTGTATGGCATATTTTTACTATACGCTGTACTGGTAGATTAAAAAAATAGTAAGTGCAATAAGCAATAACAAACATTAGTAATATAAAAATTTTTAAATATTTTATTTATTTACTTTTAGAGAGAGGGGAAGGGAAGGAGAAAAAGAGGAAGAGAAACATCAACGTGTGGTTGCCTCCCACGCACCTCCTACTGGGGACCTGGCCCGCAACCCAGGCATGTGCTAATGACTGGGAATCAAACCAGCAACCCTTTGGTTTGCAGGCCAGCACTCAATTCGCTGAGCTACACCAGCCAGGGCATAATATAACTTTAATAACTTACTAGTTCAAGTTAATTGTATGGAATGTTTCACGACCATTGATTAGCGGGCATCTTTTCATAGTGATCTGGGAAACATTTGCAGCACAAACTGCCGTATTGTGTACATTCTTTACAAAGCACCCTAATGCTTTAGGAGAATGACCAATTTATTATCTTTTAATTACTTTTGTTACTATACATAGAGAAAACCGTATCTGAAGGTCTGGGAATTGATATAATGAAAAATGGAAGATATTTGGACCTCAGTGGGAGAGGTAGTACTAATGCTAATGGCAATCTGCAAAAGTAATTTATAAATCTTGTACAGCCACTTAACAGAAATTGGAAAGTGGGACTAGTTAAACAATTGAAAAGTAAAAAGTTTAAAGAGATTTAGATTTAATAAATGATATTTTAAGAAATAATTTATTAAAGCTGGCAAACTATATCAATTAACCATAAAGAATTGGACGTGTAAAACTAAGTAAAGAAAACTGAAAATGAAATAGGTTATGGAAACAATAATGATATGCCCTTTGAAACAAAACAAACTAGCAATCCCAAGAGACAAACTAATAGATTTTC
Source organism: Trachops cirrhosus (assembly GCA_028533065.1). Lineage (NCBI taxonomy): Eukaryota > Metazoa > Chordata > Mammalia > Chiroptera > Phyllostomidae > Trachops > Trachops cirrhosus. The sequence goes on along the minus strand of CM052546.1, from coordinate 74,640,349 downwards.
TAATAATTTTTATTAAAATGCACTTGCTGTCTGATGTTAAGTGAAAGCATAATAATTTTTTAAGTTTGTTCTATTTTTTGAATCCTAAACATGGCCAGTTATGGTTCACAAAGGTCTGGATTGAAAATGAACAAAAATTACATTATACCATTCACTAAATGACTTAGCACTGAAGATATAAAATACATATAATTTTAGACACTATAAAGCTTAGAAAAATTTGAGTATAATTGCTGATAGTATAGAGGAAGCAAGGGAAGGAATTAGCACCATGAAGAAAGTCATCAATATTAAGAAAATTTCTCAGTTTATTGAGATCAAAAGTCTTCTCAATTTAATGAGGAAGTTGGAAACATTTATTGGAGTTTACTATGTTATATAATGGCTCAGACAGATGTATCATTTAGTGACTGCTGCAAGAAACAAAAGATCAAATCATAATTTCCTTCTTGCTTAGAATACCATCACAGCCTGTGTGGATAATTAATGTTCTCTGACTTCTTTTCCTGAAATCCCTTCTCTTCTTTCAGCCCATGTTGCACACAATTGCCAAATTAATCTTAATTATTTGCTTTCATTGTATGCCTCTGTTGAAAACTCATTTCCATATAGGATAAACACTGTAGCTTCACAGTCAAAGCTATCTATAATCTGCTTCCCATCTCCCACCATCCCTTTCCTTCACCTAAGCCTGCTTGCTTCGTTCTCACCTAAGGACATACACTCTCCCACTTTCGTGTCCATACTAATATACTTGTTCCCCTGCCACCCATTAAATTTGCCCTGTCTCTAAAGTCTAATCAAGTTGACTTCCTTGGCAAAGACTTTGTTCTCAAATCAAAATGTCTCTACAATAAACAGTAATAGTAATCATGGAGCTGGAAAAAACAAACCATTCCTTCTACCCAGATAGAAAATGAGTAAGAGATGGCCTTTGGTTAAGGAGTTAGTAGAGACCTTACAAAACAAAGCTTTAATATGGCTGTTAGTTAACTAAAGTAAAAACAGCCATTAAAAGGCATAGAACTGACTTAGTAAAGGGTATTTTTATCTTCCCAGCAGACCCATTGTTCTCTGATTGGTGCTGACTCCATTCTAAGGCAACTAGAAAATGTTTCTCTAATAGGGATTTAAAACAGCGTTTCTACACTTGACTAATGTACCATCCGTTTCCTTTAAAAGAAAAGCAATTATCCTGGACCTCAACTGTTGACCTAGGTTATTTTTGTTATACTGTTACTTAAGTTTGTAAAATAAAATGAAGCATAAACTCCTACAGGGGACACCTTTGTTGTTTATTGGCCATTCTCCCATCCTAATTCTCCCTAGTCACTTTTTTAAGATTTTATTTATTTGTTTTTAGACAGAGGGGAAGGGAGGGAGAAAGAGAGGGAGAGAAACATCAATGTGTGGTTGCCTCTCTTGAGCCCCCTACTGGGGACCTGGCCCGCAACCCAGCGTGTGCCCTGACTGGGAATCAAGCCCATGACCTTTTGGTTCGCAGGCTGGTGCTCAATCCGCTGAGCCACACCAGCCACACGAGGACAAAGGGAGATTCTTGAGTGGCAAAAACTATTGGATTCCACTCATCTGGCAGCAGACTCTGACCAAATGGCTAAATACTACTTGCTGTTTTTTTGTGTGTATTTTTTTGTTTTGTTTTGTTTTTCCTGGTTCTTGTTCTGTCTTGGTTCTTTGTCCAGCCCTTAACCCTGGTGCTCCCTCTGGGAAATACAAGTAGCAAGAGAAACTTTCACTGTATACCCATTTATTACTTTAAAAACACTTTTTTAAATTTATTGATTTTGGAGAGAGAGAGAGAAAGGGAGGGAGAAAAAGAGAGAAAAGGAAACATTGATTTGTTCTTTCACTTATTCATGACTTCACTGGTTGATTCTTGTATGTGCCCTGACCAGGAATGACCCCGTCATGTATCAGGACGATGCTCTAACTAACTGAGCAACCCGGCCAGGGCTACCCCTTTATTACTTTTTACTTTTGAAGCATAAGAATAAATATATTATCTAGTCAAATATTGAAAAGTTAAAAAGTCATAAAAGCACCACTGGACAACAACAAAATAAAGCACTAGTAAACAAGAACATGGCCTAGCCTTCACAAGTAGCACGCCAAGGGGAAAAGCTGCACATGAGAAGGCGCCACAAGTTCATAAGAAGAAGGCTGGGGGCAACTTCACATGATAAACATCGGCCACAGTGAAGCTTCCGGTGAAAGGCTGACTCAGCCTAGTGATGGGGCTGGAAGATTGTAAAATGTTACAGCGTGAGAATTAGCTTTTGATTGCTTTTTCTTACATAAACCTTTTCTGAATGTCCTTGTGAACAATTATTTATAGCTTCAACTCCTATGGTGTCCAGTTAGACAGTATGAAATTAAATAAATCTGAAATCAAGTGGGCTTCACTGATCTTGATCTTCTTTTAAGTTACTCCACAAAAGGCTTTTACACTAAAATAGGTGTCCTGGTCCCAGTAACACAAATCAAGAAAGTAGATGTAGTCACTGAGTTTGTAGCACAAGAAGAGCAGCAAGCAAGGACCGACGTCAGGGAGGCAGCAATCACAGGAATATGACACCTGGGGAGGAAGAAAAGGCCAGCTAATTGAAAAGAGAGGGGCTCTGAAACTGTAACCTATGGACTTTTATGGGGTCCATTAATGAGCTTCAAAAGATTAACTAACTCCCTGCAATTGTATGCAAATTTTGCATTATGTGGACCGCTTTCATCAGATTTCCAAAGTGATTTGTAACTCCCTGCCCCAAAAAGAGAAATTTCACTGATACGGCAATCAGAAAATGTCTTCTTTGAAGAATCATTACCTATGCTCCTTCAACTTCCTGCCACTTCAACTCACTGCATGTAGTCTGGTTTCAGAATCCGCCATTCTACCAAAACTGCTCTAGTCAAGGACACTGACATTTATCTTACAAAACCTAGTGAGTAGTTCTCTCTTATCTTACTGGACTTCTTAACGTTCCTACTTTAAGTTAATACCTTCTTACTTCCTTTGTTGCACCTAGCACAATCTGAAATAATTTTATACCATCTGTCCCATGTTTAGGTTACAAATTGGTCTAGGACAGGAACACTGTATCTCTTCCTCACTGCTAGATCTCCAGTGCCGGAAAATAGTGTTTGATGCAGAGCTGGCACTCACTAAATATGTATTATACTGAGTGCATGAATGGTGAGGCTACAAGTGGACTGCATTGCAAATACTTGATATTTTAAGTTTGAGCCTTCTTCTACAATGTTTTAAATGTTTTTCCAACAAAGAGGGGTAATCACTCTACCAATTTATGTTGTAAAGAAATCCAGGGCTATGGGGACTGGGAGATGACCTTGGTGATTTGAAGTCACAGATGACATTTAAGAAGTAATTCTGGAAGCACTAGAAGGAAGAGAGAAGCCAGAAAGCCAAGCTGAAAAGGATTAAAGTGAGAGGGAGGTGAGGAATGAGAGACAGGGTGGAGAAGAGAAAGCACTTCCAGGAGATAACATGGTGGAGGCAGCAGTGTGCAGGATCAATAGGACAAGGACTGAAGGCAGGGAGGGTCATTTTTTCACTCTGGGCAAAATGGGGTAAATGTCACAATTTAGTGGAAAGAAGAAAGTATTTTACAATTAAAAGGAAGATGTTTTCTCTGTTGTGAGGTTGGTCTGAATTTGGTGGATGCCAATAATTTTTTAAAAACGGGTCATTTTCTGCTGAAAGGTAATCTAAAAACGTTATTTTTATAATTTTTAAAATTCTATTGTTGTTCAAGTACAGTGGTTTGCATTACCCCCCTCTCCCCCCGGACCCCAGCCATCTGCACCTCCCTCCCCTGATTCCACCCTCTTGATTTTGTCCATGTGTCCTTTATAGATGTTCCTGAAAACCCTCCCCCTTTCCCCCCAATATCCCCTCCCACCTCCCTCCTGGTTACTGTCAGATTGTTCTGGTAATCTAAAAACTTTATAAAGTTAAAAAGCCCACAGCTTATTTCAGGACACAGATGAATACTGGTAAATAATGTACCCTTATTCTGCTTCAGTTTTCTCCTAAGACAGAACCAAAGGTGTCTAACCTTCATGTGTATAGGAGGCTTGGCCAAAATAAACAGTAATAAAACCCATCAGAGACAAACCTATAGTTTAACAAAGTTAGGTTTACTAACTTGCTGAAATAAGGGAGCCACACACCAGAGGAACTGAGGAGTCAAAAAAAAAACCCAAAAAAAACCCAGCCTGGGAAAGCATAGGATTCGGAGGAGTGTAAGTAAGAATTAAGCAGGCTCCAGGCTGGGCTATGAAGCAAGCTCCAAGGTCTTGTACTGTTGACAACTATAGAGTTAAAATAAATGTGGGATGTGACATCTGAAAACCCCTTATGTGAAGCTCTGCGTGTGGATTGGAAAAGCGTCAGAATGACCCATATGGCTCAGTCTCTACTGACAGACAGGAGCGGGGTGTTCCCATTCTTACTGATAGGATTTCACACAACAGAGCTTCTCTAAGTTTTAGGGAACAAGGTTTTTCAGTCTATACCAGGGGTATCGAACTCATTTTCACCTAGGACCACATCAACCTTGCGGTTCCTTTCAAAGGGCCGAATGTAATTTCAACTCCTTAGCAGTTAAGGAGTAGTTACATTTATACAGTCTTGAAATTATTTCGGCCCTTTGAAGGCAACCGCGAGGCTGATGTGGCTCCCAGTGAAAATGAGCTTGACGGCCCTCGTCTATATCCTCTCACTAAACAACAAAAGCACAGTTTTTACATATTCACAACGGGTATCTGCATGTTGAAATTCCGGTCACCTTTAACAAAATTCATCACGACGGCCACCTCCCTGGTGTTACTCAGTATCTCCTTAGTTGGGTTAATGGCCTTTCATTTACACCGACAATAACAACACTACAGTCATTAGTGTACTTTGCTCATGCATGCGACCCCACTGCTAAACCTTTACCTAAGTGTCCTCTCATTTGATCCTGACAAGAAGCCATCGAGATATCTACATATGAGAAACTGGCACTGAGCCATCAACATGATTGCGGCATTTGCTTTTTTCCATTATTACACTTAGCTGAACTTCACACAGGACTTGCAACTCAAACCAGGGAACGGGAACGTGCTCGATTCTCGGGTTGTTGTGTTCTGGGTGCTCAATGGACGCTCCGGTGAATTGCTCCCGAAGCAAAGAGACAGGTGAGAGGCTGGGTCTAGGTGGGCTGAACGAACCTCCAGTTACTATCCGTTCTGTGCCCCTTGGCCGTCACTCACAGCAGGGGCGGGACTTCCTGTCTTCTAAAAAAAGCACTTCCGGCAAAGAGCCGGAAGCTGTGCTGTGGCACTGCGGGTGCGAGGGGTCGTCTCCCGGTCCACCCGGCGTGCTGCAGACAGGTGAGCGTGGCAGGGGCTCGGGAGCCGAGGGGACGAACGGAACGTTCCTGGTGGCCTGTGGCCGACGGTCACCTTGCAGGGCTGTTGGTCTTTCTTTCCGTTCTTTGAAGTTTTTTAGAAACTTACCAGGTTGCCGGAGCTGGACGTCGCCTGCTCTCTGTGGCTTTGGCTAGACGCGTAGACTCTGGGGGTGAGTGTGCATTTGTGTTTGTGTGTGTGTTCGCGTGCGTGCGGGCGTGCGTACAGTCAAGGCTGTGCGGGTGCGGGAGGCATTTTGTGCGCCTGGGCGGACACACCGGGTCCCGGGCGGCGTCCAGGCCCAGCAGGCTGGGGCGCGATGCCTGCACGTCACAGAAAAATCCTATTGGCTTGTTACTTTGGAAGAGGTGAAATTGGTACCAGCGACCGGTGACTTGGTGTCATGTTAGAGAAATAGCCTTGTCCTTCCAAGTCATTTAACATTTGTGGTGGAGAGGAACTGATGTTAAGTAGTTGGAGAACATTTAAAAATTTTACTTAATGCTTACTACCAAGTAAGTCTTAAGTTGTGGGTGGAACGAGGTGAGAGTATGATGTCCCTATCCCCCCCAAAACCTCAGTTCCTTCAGGAAGACAGAGTTTACAAATGCCAAAGTGTTAGAGAAAGACAGTAGGTAGAGATTAGGAGGGCAGACTTTCCTTTTGTCTCACATTAATTAATATAGCTCTGGCAGCTGTCACTTGAGGTTTGTCTCTACTTTTTTCATCTTTTTAAAGTTTTAACCTTTTTGTGTGCTTTTATAAACAGCATATCGCTGTTTGTTTGTTTATTTTTTAAATCCTAGTTGACAGTCTCTGCCTTTTAACTGGCACATTTATCGTACTTAGATTTATTGCTACTGCTGAGATATTTGTTCAGGCCAGAACCTTTGGAGTCATCCTTGACTCAGCTCTTTTGCGGTGTACGTAATCAATCTATCAGCACGTCCTTTGAACTCCGCCTCCAAAATCTATCCAGGCTCCCAAACCCTTCTCACCACCTTCACTTGTGAAAGTTTTAGGGATTTCTCACCTGGTTGCACAGTAGCCACCTAACTAGTCTGTTTCTTTTTCTTTTTTTTTCAGTCTGTTTGCATCACGGCATCTAGAACGATTCTCCTTTTTAAAAAATCAGATTATCTACTAACTTTCAAAAAATCTTCTATTATCCATTTCACTCAGACCTCTAATCCAGGTCTTTAGAGTGGTCCCCAAGGTCCTTTTAAAATATATATATATATATAATTTGTTCATTTTTAGAGAAAGGGGGAAGGGAGAGAAACATCAACGTGTGGTTGCCTCTCGCACGCCCCCAACTGGAGACCTGGCCCACAACCCAGGCAAGTGCCTTGACGGGGAATGTGGTTCACAGGCTAGCACTCAATCCGCTGAGCCACGCTAGCCAGGGCCCCAAGGTCCTTTATGGTGCAGTCCTGCTTTACCTCTGATTTCCCCTCTTGTATACTCCCTTTTGTTCTACTATATGGGCTCCTCAAGCACATCCCAGCCTCAGGATATTTGCACTTGCCTTTCCGTTGCCTGGAATGCTCTTCCCCAATATGTCCACATGGTTTAGTCCCTTACTTCCCTTGTTTTTTGAATGTCACCTTCTCAGGCTGTCCCAGATGTATCTTTCCTTCACTTACATCGCCATTGCACTCATTGTCCTTGTGCTTGTCATCTTATGGCATTCCATATGATAGAGTCATTTATCTGGTTATTATGTTTCCTCCTCCAGGATGGAAGCTTCATGCTGGCAAGTGTTTTTTATGTGTTTTGTTTACTGCTGCATCCTTCGAGCCTAAAACAGCATTTTGCTTGTAGTAGTCTCTTTATAACAAAGGGATTTGGACTTTTTCTACTGTCTTATACTTTGTATTTTATTTGCTGTCTTTAAATCTCCTTTCTTGCCTTTTAAAAAAAAGTCAAGCTTTTCTTTTCTCTTTTCCTTTTTACCCTTCTACGTGTTTGGAAGATGCATTTACTTTCTATATATTCTGTCTCTGTTCTTATAGTGGTTAACCTTTGAATTTTAATTTTTGATATTACTGTGCATATTCAATTGAATCCAATGCAATTTTAATAGAACCTTAAATTATTTTTATAAAATGTAAATGTTCAACAATAAACTTTTAGTTGTTACTATTTTCTGGTGGTTTGATTTATTTTTTATTTTAGTTTATTAAAGTCATTTTATTATACATATATTTAGTCTTGCCCGAGGACTTTTTTTTTCATTGCTTTTAAGAGAGAGGAGGGGGGAGAGAGAGAAGCACCAATGTGTGAGAGAAACATGGATAGGTTGCCTCCCGTGTGCTTCCTGACTGGGAATCAAACCTGCAACCTAGGTGTGTGCCCTGACCAAGAATTGAACCCGCAACCTTTCAGTGTATGGGAGGATGGTCCGACCAACTGAGCCACACCAGCCAGGGCAATTTATCATATATTTTAATGGAATATTTATTATATATTTAGCACTTCAAAGTTTATTTTTAAAAAACTTTATGATAGTTTCCTTACCTTAGCATTCTGCTGGGAAGTGTGCAAGGGAGTCCATAGAAAACAAGTGTGAAATGAATATTACTCAGAAAGTATGTAGGGACTACAAGAAAGGGGAAACATCACAATTTGCCAGTTATTAGGAATAGCTGGAAAGAATTTGTGGAGGAGAGATTTGGTGGTATTTGAAAGTATGTAGGGAAAGGGCACAAACTTACTGTTTCATATTTAATTTTATTCTCTTTCATATAGTTTTGCCATAAAAATTGTGGCTTTGGTATAGATTTAAGTCACTGGTGTTTGAGGGAGAAGACATGTCTACAGCTTCTTTGGAAATGCCCAACGTTTTTGGAGGAGCTACTTAAAATGATGTGATACAATTCAATATGTGAGGACAAAGGAGCAGTGAGGATTAGTACAGCTTAGACACAGGCTCTGACATGGGGTACAAAGGACGTGAAAGGCCAGCAGGACATTCTAGTCAGTGACACAAGCCAGTACTGTAAGACAAGTACTGTGATTCCACTTAATAAGATCTAGAGTAGTCAAGTTCATAGAAACAGAAGATCGGGCCTGGAGAGAAAGGGATATGGGGAATTCTTTAATGAGCGTAGAGTTTCAGTTTTGTGAGATAAAAAAGGTTTTAGTAATTTGGTGTCACAACAGAGAATATAGCTAATGCCACTCAACTGTATGCTTAAAAATGGTAAGATGATGAATTTTATGTGTGTTTTACCACAATTAAAAGTTTTTAAAAAGGAGGACTTCTGGCCAAGATGGACATGTAGGTAGACACACCGTGCCTCCTCAAACAACCAAAAGAAGGATGGCAACAATTTAAAAACAAAAAACAACCAAACTGACAGAAAACTGAACTGTATGGAAGTCCGACAACCAAGGAGTTAAAGAAAACACACTCATCTAGACCGGTAGGAGGGGCAGAGAGGACTCACAGCAAGGCGGCAGCTGGAGGACTGGGGTGGGCAAGGCTGAGGCTGGCGGACCCAGTGAGGCGGTGGATTGTGGAGCGGGGCATGCAAGGCTGCAGCGAGTGGACCTGGTGAGGTGGCAGATTGCGGACTGGGCGGTCCCATGTTCACGTGCAGATAAACCAGGCAAAACTGGGGAGCGAGACAGACCGCGCAACCCAGCGCCCCAGACAGGGATATAAATCCTCAAACCACCGATTGAAAATACCTGTGGGGGTTGAGGCGGCAGTGAGAGAAACTCCCAGCCTCGCAGGAGATTTTGTTGGAGAGATCCACAGGGACCTAGAATGTACACAAGCCCACCCACCTGGGAATCAGCACCAGAAGGGCCCAGTTTGCTTGTGGGAAGTGGGGAAGTGACTGAAATCTGGCAGAGAGCGGAGCAGGTGCCATTGTTCCCTCTTGGACCCCTTCCCCACATACAGTGTCACAACCCAGTAACTGGGTTGCCCCGCCCTGGTGAACACCTAAGGCTCCGCTCCTCACTGCGTAACAGGTGCAGCAAAACAAAAAAAATTGCCCATGTGAAAGAACAGATCAAAGCTCCAGAAAAAATATAACTAAGTGACGAAGAGATATCCAACCCACCAGATGCACAGTTCAAAGCACTGGTGATCAGGATGCTCGCAAATTAGATTGAAATGGTTGGATTTGGTCGCAAATTAGATGAAAAAATGAAGGCTATGCTAAGTGAAATAAAGGAAAATGTACAGGGAACCAAAAGTGATGGGAAGGAAAGTGGGACTCAAATCAACAGTGTGAACCAGAAGGAAGAAAGAAACATCCAAACAGAAAAAAATAAAGAAACAAGAATTCAAAAAAATGAGGAGAGGCTTAGGAACCTCCAGGACATCTTTAAACGTTCCAACATCTGAATTATAGGGGTACCAGAAGGAGAAGAGGAAGAGCAACAAGTGGAAAACTTATCTGAACAAATAATAAAGGAGAACTTCCCCAATCTGGTAAAGGAAATAGACTTCCAGAAGTCCAGGAAGCTCAGAGAGTCCCAAAGAAGTTGGACCCAAGGAGGAACACACCAAGACACATCATCATTACATTAGCCAAGGTAAAAATGAAAGAGAGAATCCTAGAAGCAGCAACAGATAAGGGGACAGTCACCTACAAAGGAGTTCCCATCAGACTGTCAGCTGATTTCTCAAAAGAGACCTTACAGGCAAGAAGGGGCTGGAAAGAATTATTCCAAGTCATGAAGGGCGAGGACCTACATCTAAAATTGCTCTATCCAGCAAAGCTTTCATTTAGAATGGAAGGGCAGATAAAGTGCTTCCCAGATAAGGTCAAGTTAAAGGAGTTCATCATCACCAAGCCCTTATTATATGAAATGTTAAAGGGGTTTATCTAAGAAAAAGAAGATAAAAAATATGAGTAGTAAAATGACAACAAACACAGTTATTAACAGCCACACCTAAAACAAAAACGAAAGCAAACTAAGCAAACAACTAGAACAGGAAAAGAACCACAGAAATGGAGATCACATGGAGGGTTAACAACAGGGGAGTGGGAGGGGGAGAGAGGGAGAAAAGGTACAGAGAATAAGTAGCATAGATGGTAGGTAGAAAATAGGGGGAGGGTAAGAATAGTATAGGAGACGTAGAAGCCACAGAACTTATACATACAACCCATGGATATGAATTAAAGGAGGGGAATGTGGGTGGGATGGGGTGTGCAGGGCGGAGGGGAATGAAGGGGGGAAATGGGACAACTGTAATAGCATAATCAATAAAATATATTAACAAAATTTTTTTAAAGGATAGCAGATGGGTTTGTTAAAAATTGGGTTAAAGAAGGCCCTGGCTGGGTAGTTCAGTTTGTAGGAATGTCGTCCCAATATGCCACAGTTGTGGTTCAGTCCCCTGTCAGGGCACATACAAGAATCAACCAATGAATGAAGCAATAAGTGGAACAACAAATTTATACCTCTCTCCCTACCCCCTCCCACTGCCCCTCCCCCCTTCGTTCTCCCTCTCCCTCCTTCCCCTCTTCCTCTCTTTCTCAAAAATCAATAAAATAAAAATAAATAATATAAAATAAAATTGGGCTAAATACTTGGAGATTGTTACATTTTGGGTGGTAGTTTAAAAGTAAATGATATTTTGCCCATAAATTTTTAAAGGTATTCCCGCATTTAGTCTCCAGACATGAACTTCCAATCAGTGAAACCCGCTTTTGTTTCCCTACCTGCAATATCTGTTGTCTCTCTGCTGCCCATTCCTAACAGCTCAACCAGGGCACGGATTCTACTTGGACCAGCCTTTCCTCACTCTTTGTTTTCAGGTACAGTTTACATTCAGTATTGTTCTGTATTAGTTTCAGATGTGCGGCATAGTGGTTAGACAGTCACGTACTTTACAGAGTGAAACCCCCACTATTTCAGGTACTCACCTGGCCCCATACATAGTTATCACGATACTAACTGGAGTCCCTATGCCTTCCCTCACTCTTGCCATACATGGTTCTCTTCCATCATGAATTTGATCTTTGCATTCCTAATTTTAGATCTTAGTTTTACACATCCTAATTAGACGAAGTTCATGGGTGTCCAACCTGCAGGCTGAGGGTGCACATGGAGCTGAGAATGACTGTGAATGTGGCCCAACACAAAATCGTAAATTTACTTAAAACATTATGAGATGTTTTTGTGATTACATGTCGCAGTGTATTTGATGTGTGGTCCAAGACAACTCTTCCAGTGTGGCGCGGAGATGCCAAAATGGTGGACACCCATGGCTGTAAGAGCATGTCTTCTGCTTCCTTATACTCTTATGAGAGAAAGGTTAATGAATCTCAGGACTCACAGCTGTTTAGTTTCTGAGCCGGGATTACTGCCTAGAGCTTCTAAATCTCAGGTGTGTTTCCATTGAGGTTAAGCTTTCTACTTGATAGGTGTTGGTGTGTGAATGATGCATCAGACCTCACCAATTATTTTGGTACAGCTTTGAACAAATATCAGAGAAAGATTTAAGAAAATACATTTAGAAAGATAATAAAACCCATACTGAAAAATCTTTCCTAACATTAATGCACAAACTGCCAATGTTTTTACCTTTTCTACTTTGCATCAGGCATCTGTTTGGATTTCTGGGCTAAAGGAGGAGGGAAGTGTGGCCATTGATGTTGGAATCCATTCCTACTGTGGGCAGTAGGCTTCCTGTGATTAACTTCCCCATATCAGCTTCTGTTCTTCTGAACTTGTAATACATTTCTTTGGATTTATGGAACGTTTTCTTCTTATATAAATATACAATCTTATAATCTTAATGGCTACATTACTGTTTACAATATGTTGAGCATTCGTGCATGTAATAACATTTAATTCAACAGCCCTATGAAATAGCTCCTAATATTATCAGTATTTTACAGATGAGGAAACAGACACAGGTTAAATTATCCAGTGTCCCATAGCTAGCATGTAGCTGGAGAGGTGGCATTTCTATCTAGCAGACTGGCTGCATGTAATGACCATCTAACATTAAATAGGAGCAAATATGACCTAAAGTCTTATGTATTTTTTCAGGGTTCTTACAGTTGCAAGGGAAAGAAACTTAGCTCAAATTGATATAAACGAAAGAAGTAATTTAGGGCCCTGGCTGGTGTGGCTCAGTGGATTGGGTGCTGGCCTGCAAACTCAAGGGTCACCGGTTTGATTCCCAGTCAGGCCACATGCCTGGGTTGCAGGCCAGGTCCCCAGTGGGGGGCAGGTGAGAGGCAACCACACATTGATGTTTCTCACCCTGTCTTTCTCCATCCCTTTCCCTCTCTAAAAAATAAAAAAATAAAAAAGTAATTTAGTATTTCATTTAACTGAGTTAATGAAAGACTTTAGGCATGGCTGGTTTAATTCTGCTTTCTTGTTTGCAGAGTTATTATTTTCAGACAAGTTTTTTCCACATAATAGCAACAATGCCCCTAAGTTATTCCACGTTTAAGTGGACCTTTCATTTTATGGTCTTGGGAAAGAAAGAGACAGACCCCCTCTTCGAGTGCTGATGTCATATCCTAAAAGATTGGCTCTGCTTGGATTAGGGTTTTCACACATGGACCAGTGCTGGACTCAGGAAATAGAGGTGAGGGGTCATCAGATTGGCTGTCCTGGGCCATGTGTCCACCCACTCCTGTAGTGAGTAAGTGGCAGCCCACCAGGCAGAAAACGTTCATGTCCTAAAAGGGAAAGATGCTGAGCTAAAAGGCAGAAAATAGGTGAAAACCATGCCTTTCTCAGGTTGAGTCTTCCATTCTTAAAAAACAGTTATTTTTAGAAGAATTAAAGAAATTGTTAAAATTTTGAATGAATATTGTTAATTAAGATAAGGAAAAGGAGCTCTGGCTGGTGTGGTTCAGTGGACTGAGCGCTGGCCAGGAAACCAGAGGGTTACTGGTTCAATTCCCAGTCAAGGCACATGCCTGGGTTGTGTGAGAGGCAACCACACATTGATGTTTCTCTCCCTCTCTTTCTCCTTCCCTTCCTCTCTCTAATAAATAAATAAATAAATAAGTAAGTAAATAAATAAATAAATAAATTTTAAAAAGATAAGGAAAATAAAAGTTATTTTGTAAAGTGTCATATAATTTCATTTCAGTACCTTCCTTTGTTATTGATACTGGAGACTCATCACCAAATTCTTCTTATGTCCTCCAGTTTTTTATTGGTTCTTTATTTTTTTTTAATTTAAAACATTTTTTTTATTGATTTGAGAAAGGGAGAGAGAGAGAGGAAGGAAGAGCGAAAAACATCAATTTCTTCTGTGTACCCTGACCAGGGATTATTAGTATGATGCTTTAACCAAATGAGCTACCCAACCAGGGCTTAATTGGTTCTTTAAGATAAAGACTGTGTTAGCAATCTGAGGAAGTACGTGTATTCCTTAATGTTTTATTTTATTTTTTGTTTGTTTATTTATTTATTCATTGCTTTCAGAGAGAGAGGAATGGAGAGAGAGAAACATGGATCAGCTGCCTCCCGCATGCTCACTGACTGAGGACCAAACCCGCAACCCAGGCATGTGCCCTGACTGAGGATTGAACCAGCAACCCTTCAGTTTATGGGACAATGCTCCAACCAGCTGAGCCATACTGGCCAGGGCCTTAGTGTTATTAAATACAGAAAATACATAGTATTTCAAATGAAATTAGTCATATGAAATAAAGTTATCAAAATACTTAAAAAATTATAATATAGCTCTGGCTGGTGTGGCTCAGTGGATTGAATGCCAGCCTGTAAACTGAAAGGTCATGTGTTCAGTTACTGATCAGGGCACACGCCTGGGTTGTGGGCCGGGTCCCTAGTTGGGGGCATGCAAGAGGCAACCAATTGAGGTTCCTCTCACACATCAATGTTTCTCTCTCTTTCTCCCTTCTCCTCTCTAAAAATAAATAAATAAAAATCTTGAATAACATGTGTTTATTAATATAATAAATGACATCTACTGGCAGGTCTAATAAATATTGTAACTGAAATAGCAATTAATGTAAAGTATGTTTTCAGATCTGTGATAGCTATAAAGTGATATAAAGTATTCGTGCCTGGATCAGGGGTCGAACCCACAACTTTTTGTTATCAGATGACGCTCCAACCAACTGAGTCACACTGGTCAGGGCCATAACTTCTCTTAAAAAATTTACAGTTTTAAAAAATTAGAATCCAGCGCTGGCTGGGTAGCTCAGTTGATTAGACCATCATCCCCATATGCCAAGGTTGTGGGTTCCATCCCTGGTCAGGGCATGCACAAGAAATCAGTCAGTGAATGCATAAGTAAGTGGGACAACAGATCGATGTTTTCCTCTCTTTCCTTTCCTGTCTCCCTGAAAATCAGTAAATGAAAATTTAAAAAAATTAGAATCCAAATAAAGTTTGTACATTACAATTGGTTGACATATCTCTTAGTTTCTTTTACTCTCTTCGATCTCACTCCATCTGCTGCTTTTTCTCCAGCGTTTCATTTGCAGAAAAAACGGACTTGTTTGCCCTGGAGGGTTTCCCATCGTCTGGGCTTCAGCTGCTTTCCTGTGAAGTGGGGCTTGGGCCTAGTTATCCCTCCTAGACAGGAAATGCTGTCCTCTCAGGCTCCTTTTGAGGCTTTCTGTTTATTTTTAGGCTTCTGTGTTTTTATTAGTTTAATATTTTATTTATTGTTCATCATAGGTGTTGTTTCTCATATCCGTGGGGTTGTCTTTTTCCCCCTTCCTGAGGCGAGGAAGGATGGTGTTCACATTGCCCACTTCCCTTCCCTTTTCTCCATCACTTCATCCCCTTCACTTCTTTTCTCTTCCCACCCCCTCCGGTAAGCAACAGAATAGACAAGTCATGTGATGTGAGCTAACTGGAGTTCAACAAGATTTAAAAAATACATTAGATTATCAAAACATAGTTAGATAGTAAAGTAAAATCAAATTGTCAGCGTATGGTATGTAAAACTATTAGGTTCTCTTCACCAAAATATGAAGACTAAATTAGTCAGAAACACTGACCTCATGAATATCTACATGAAGTTCGCAAAAATTTTTGAGGAGAATTTTAGTGAGTTCTTGTCAATGTTTTACTTTTCTTTCTAGATCTCCTGTTGTGGATTCTGGTGCTGTTATCATGAATGACACTTTGACATCAGAGGTCATTGGTCGAAGAGTTGAAGTCAATGGAGAACGTGCCACGGTGCTTTTCTATGGCCCTGTCCCTCCCGTGGCAGGTGATGTATGATGTCATGTGTGTGCGCGTATGTTTTTTTATTTTGTGGTTTTTCTGTGCCGGCTTTTCAAGACTGCTGTACTACACCAGTTTTGGGGAAACCAACAACCAATTTATAGATGCCTGCGCTAGACAAGTTTATTTGGTGACAACATCCTGTGGTAGCTCTGTTTTTTTTTAATTATGTACTTTAACTATTTAGTATTGCTATTTCATATTAATTCAGCCTTAAAATATCTTCTGAGTAAACTTTAAACAGCAAAAAAAATCTTGAATTGTCATAATCCTAAACTCAAAAGCTAAGTAATTTTGATATCTTTTGTCATTAATCCATGTATGTGTATATATGTATTGTAGTTTAAATTACTATAAGTATAATTTTGTATTACCTTTTCTTATTTGGTATATATTTATCTGTGTTTCTACAATATTATTGCACTTGTGATTTTTAAATTGAGATATAATTGACATGCAATTTTTAAATTGAGTATAGTTGACATGATAATACTGTAGTTTCAGGTGTATAACATAGACTTGATACTTGTATATATTGTGAAACGATCACCACAATAAGTCAAGTCAACATCCCTCACCATACGTTGTTACAGTTTTCTTTCTCGTGATGAGAACTTTTGAGATCTAGTTGGCTACTTTCAAATGTACAATACAGCATCCTTAAATGTGGTCGCCACGCTGTGCACTGCATCCGCAGGACTTGCTTTGTCACTGGAAGTTTGTACCTTTTGACTCCCTTCATGCATTTTGTCCACCCCTGTGCTGTACCTCTGGCAGCCACCAATCTGTTCTCTGTATCTGAGTGTCCCATTTTTAAAGATTCCACCTATAAGTGAATTATCTGGTATTTGTCTTTGACTTGTTTCACTTAGTCTAATGCCTTCAAAGTCTATCTCTGTTGTTGTAAATGGCAAGATAGCCTTCCTTTTTATAACCGAATGATGTTACATTGTGTGTGTATCACATGCATTTTATCCATTCATCTATTGGTGAACTCTTAGGTCACTTCCATGTCTTGGCGATTGTAAATAAGGCTGCAGTGCATGGGCTGCATACCTTTTCACAATAATATGTTTGTTTCCTTTGGACAAATATTCAGAAGTGGAATTCTGGATCCTATAGTAGTTCTATTTTTTAATATTTTGAGGAACCTCCCTCCATACCGTTTTCCATAGTGGCTGGTCCAGTATACATTCCCACCTACAGTGCATAAGCCCTTTTCTCCACCTCCTCACCAACAAGTTATTTCTTGTCTTTTTGATACTAGCCATTCTAATGGGTATGAGGTGATAACTCATTGTGATTTTTTAAAATACATATTTTTACCATTTTTTATTTTTTATTTATTGATTTTTTAGAGAGAGAGGAAGGGAGGGAAAGAGAGATAAAAAACATCGATTTGTTGTTCCCCTTATTTATGCATTCGTGGGTTGATTCTTGCATGTGCCCTGACTGGGGATGGAACCCGCAACCTTAGTGCAGCAGGATGACGCTCCAACCAACGGAGCTACCCTGCCAGGACCTCATCGTGGTTTTGATTTGCATTCCCCTGCTGATGAGTGATGTCGAACATATTTTCATGTACCTGTTGGCCATCTGAGTGTCTTCTTGTCTGTTCAGATCCTCCGACCATATTCTTTAATCAGATTGTTTGGGAGCTTTTGGTATTGATCTGAGTTCTTCATATATTTTGGATATTAACTCCTTGTCAGATACATGACTTGCAAGTATTTTCTCCCCTTGGGTAGGCTGCCTTTCATTTTGTGGATGGTTTTTCTTGTAATTTCTAGTTTTATACTTTGTAAAAAACAGTGTAGTAGACTTCTTTATATGTCTTAGTCAACAAACATTTGAGTATCTTCTATATATTAGGAACTGGCCTGAATTGGTGCAGGTAGATTCAGTGACAAACTTAGACCAGAGGGTCTCAAAGCGAGGCCCCTGACCAGTCAGCATCACTTGGTTACTTATTGGAAATGCTGATTCTCGGGCCTCACCCCAGAGCTACTGAACCAGAAACTCTGGAGGTGGGGGCCCAGCAGTCTGTTTTAAGAAGTCCTTTGGGGGTTGTTGATACTCTGTGAGGTTTGAGAACCACTGAACTCGATGATTGTGGGCCCTGCCTTCAAGGACCTAAGGTTACCGTGGGGGTCTCTCAGCTGACCCTGTGGGCCACTCTGGAGCCAGCATGGCCCTCAGTCTTTCCTAGTTGTACAGACACTTACTTAATATGGAGAGGACATTTTTCCTTTTGTGACTGACATTATTGCTAAATTGAAAAAGAAAGTAGCATTTAAAGTCAGCCAATCAGCACCCGTAATTACTGATTAAGCAGTCACTGTGTGCCCAGTGCTCTCACATGCTGTCTACTTTGAACATTACAAACAACTCTGAAATAGAGATGCTGTTGGTCCCATTGTTTTATAGATGAGACCAAGACTCAGCTCTCAACACTTCCATACAGCAGAGCTGGGATGTGAATCTGTGCTTCAGAATTTGTGCCCTTTCTGCCCTATTGCTTCTCAAAAATATGAATATTTTAAGGTTCTTACTATACATTGCCAAGTTTCTGTTTGAAAGTATTGGATCAATGTCCAATACCCCAGTTCTCTGGGAAGCCAACTCAGAAGGAGATTCACATGCAGGAAATTTAGTGTTCAGAGAGGTTATTATAGGAATACTCTTGGGACCAATACCAGTGGAAAGGTGGAGGCAGAAGTTGGGCTGCGATGGGAAGTGATCAAAGAGGTCTCTGGAGCTGGCGTGGCTCTCAGTCTTAGTTGACATGAGGGGCTGGGCGTTTACACTCCAGTGCTGATCTGTCATTGGATTCTGGTCGCCCTAAGAAGGGGGTGTGCCCTTAGGCAAAGTGCTTTTCTGGTGGAGACAATTCTGAGAGAGACAATTCTGAAAGGAGGCTAACAGTGAAAGGCTGACCTCCAACAGCCAGTGCTCCCGCAGCTGGAGGAAATGAGCGCAGCTCCGAAAGGCAGATTGGGGGTGCATGGCAAGTACAGCCGTGCAGTGAAAGGGGCTTGATGGTAGTTCATCGAGTATGAGGTGGCATGCACTATTTTCATTAAGTTGCCTGTGAGTGGGACACATTCCTTGTATGTACATTATGAAGCAACTTTTCCCCTGAAAATTACAATTCTGCAAAAAGGGAACTGCTCTATGTTTATTCCTTATTAATTCTCTCATCGTTTGGGGCATTCTCTCCATTCCTTCTACCTCAGTTGGTACTACTTTTGGGTTTCTTCTAGAGGTCCTCTGGTGGAATCAGTACATTTGGTACAGAGACACAGAGAAACTGAACACAGAATCAGTAATTACTCTGGGGTTTCTATACTGAATGCTGCTCTAGGGTGGTTGTGACAGCTAAATGAGTAGGTGTGTAAAGCACTTGGACCAGTTACTGGTGCATACTGTTAGCTGTTGCTGTTGTTCTTGTACATAAACATGTAAAAATTACTTTAAACAAATACAACCGTCCTGTGTTTGGCACATGGCTACTTGTGGTTAGAGATTCAATTTCCTTAGCTAGGATTATATATAGATTTAAATAAAAATTTTTAAATTGAATTTATTGGGATGACATTGGTTTACAAAACCATACAGCTTTCAAGTGTAGTACTCAAGAAAACATTATTTGCACACTGCATCGTACGCCCATCAATCCAAGCAAAGTATATTTCTCATCTCATGTTGCCCCGCCTTTGCTCACCTCCACCTAGCTGCCCCCACCCTTTCCACACTGTTGTCTGTGTCTGTGTGTAGATATGTTTTTTGGCTGACGCTTCACCTTCCTTCATCCATTTTCCCCTGCCCCCTCCCCTTTGACAGCTGTCAGCCTGTTCCATGTGTCCATGCCTCTGTTCCTATTTCATTCATCAGTTTATGTTTTTCATTAGATTCTACATATAAGTGAGATCATATGGTATTTGGTTTTCTCTTACTGGCTTATTTCACTTAGCATCATAATCTCCAGGTCCACCCATGTTGTGACAAAGGTAAGATTTCCTTCTTTTTTACAGCTGTGTAGTATTCCATTGTGTCAATGTACCACAGCATTTATATCCACTCATTTATTGATGGGCACTTGGGCTGTTTCGGGATCTTGGCTATTGTAAATAACACTTTGATGAATTTAGGGGTGTACACATGTATATTCTTTCGAATTAGTGTTACAGGATTCTTAGGATATATTCCCAGGAGTAGGATTACTGGGTCAAAAGGCAGTTCCACTTTTAATTTTTTGAGGAAACTCCATAATATTTTCCATAGGGGCTGCAGCAGTCTGCATTCTCACCAACAGTGCACGAGGGTTCCCCTTTCTCCACATCCTCAACAGCACTTGTTGTTTGTTGATTTATTGATGATGGCCATTCTCGAAGGTGTGAGGTGATATCTCATTGTGGTGTTCATTTGCATCTCTCTGATGATTAGCATTTTTTCATGTGTTTGTTGGAAATCTGCATGTCCTCTTCAGAGAAGTGTCTATTCAGGTCCTTTGCCTATGTTTTAATTGGATTGTTTGTCTTCCTGGTGCTGAGTTGTCTAAGTTCTTTATATACTCATATTTTGGAAATTAACCCCTTATCCGATGTATCACTGGCAAATATGTTGTCCCATACGGTGGGTTCCTACTGCATTTTGATGATGGTTCCAGTTGCTGTGCAAAAGCTTTTTAGTTTGATGTATTCCCATTTGTTATTTTTTCCTTTGTTTCCCTTGCCCTAGGAGACATATTGGCAAAAATACTGCTATGAGAGATGTCTGAGATTTTACTGCGTATGTTTTCTTCTAGGATTTTTATGGTTTCATGACTTACATTTACGTCTTGTATCCATTTTGAGTTTGTTCTTGTCTATGGTATAAGTTGGTGGTCTAGTTTCATTTATTTGCATGTACCTGTCCAATTTTCTGAGCACCATTTATTGAAGGAGCTGTCTTTACTTCATTGTATGCTCTTGCCTCCTTTGCTAATATTAATTGGCCATAAAAGTGTGAGATTATTTCTGGGCTCTCTGTTCTGTACCATTGATCTATATGCCTTTTCCTATTGCCAGTACCAGGCTGTTTTGCTGACAATGGCTTTATAATACAGTTTGATATCAGGTATTGTGGTATCTCTAACTTTGTTCTTGTTTATCAAGGTTTCTGAGGTTATTTGGTGTTATTTTTGGTTCTATACAAATTTTTGGAATATTTGTTCCAGATTTGTGAAATATTCCATTGGTAGTTTCCTGGGAATTGCGATGAATCTATAGATTGCTTTAGGTAGTATAGATATTTTAATAATGTTAATTATTCCAGTCCATGAACATGGTATATGCTTCTACTTATTTGTATCTTGCTCAATTTCTTTCTTACATGTCCTATAGTTTTTCAAGAACAGGTCTTTTACCTTCTTGGTTAAATTTATTTTTAGGTACCTTATTATTTTTTGTTGCAATAATAAATGTGATTGTTTTCTTAATTTCTCTTTCTCATAATTTATTATTGGCATGTATAAATGCTGACAATTTCTGAATATTAATTTTGTATTCTGCTACTTTGCTGAATTCATTTATTAGATCTAGTTTTTTTTGGTGGAGCCCTTAGAATTTTTAATGTAAATATCATGTCATATGCAAATAATGACAGTTTTACTTCCTCCTTTCCAATTTGGATGCCTTTTATTTCTTCTTCTTGTCTAACTGCTGTGGCAGAGACTTCCAGTGCTGTGGTGAATATGAGTGGTGAAAGCAGACAGTGAGTATGATGATGGTTGTAGATTTGTCATGTGTGGCCTTTATTATGTTGAGGTATGATTCCTTTATTTCCACTTTACTGAGAGTTTTTATCATAAATCGGTGCTGGATTTTATCAGGTGCTTTTTCTGCATCTATCGATATAAGCATGTGATTTTTATCCTTAATTTTATTTATGTGGTATGTCATAGTTATTGATTGGTGATTATTATACAAACCTTGCATTCCTGAAATAAATCCCACTTAATCATGGTGTATGATCTTTTTAATGTATTGCATGATCCGGTTTGCCAATAATTTGTTAGGATTTTAGCATCTATGTTCATTAAGGATATCAGCCTATAATTTTCTTTCTTTATAGTGTCTTTATCTGGTTTTGGAATTAAGGTAATGCTAGCCTCATAAAAAGAGCTGGGAGTCTTCCCTCCTCTTGAATTTTTTGGAATAATTTGAGGAGGACAGGTGTTAGTTCTGCTTTGAATGATCGGTAGCCAATCCTGGACTTGTGAAGCCATCAAGTCCAGGACCCTTGTTTGCTGGGAGTTTTTTGATTCCTGCTTCGATTTTATAAGTTGTAATAGGTTTATTCAGGTGTTCTGATTCTTCCTGAATCAGTTTTGGAAGATTGTGTGTTTCTAGGAATTTATGCATTTCACCCAAGTCATCCAATTTGTTGGCATATGGTTTTCATAGCATTTTCCTACAATCCTTTGTATTGCTTTGGTGTCAGTTGTTACTTCTCTTTCATTTCTGATTTTATTTGGGTCTGATTTATATGGGTCCTCTCTCTTTTTTTCTTGAGTCTAGTTAAAGATACGTCAATCTTGTTTATATTTTCAAAGAACCACCTCTCATTTTCATTAATCAATTTTGTATTGTTTTTGTAGTCCCTATGTCATTTATTTCTGCTTTGGTCTTTATTATTTCCTTCCTTGTACTAACTCTGTGCTTTGTTTGTTGTTCTTTTTCTAGTTCTTTAAGTTGTAGAGTTAGATTGTTTGTGATTTTCTATCTTCCTGAGGTAGGTCTGTAATGCTGTGAACTTCCCTCTCAGGACTGCCTTTACTGTGTCCCTTAAATTTTGGGTTGTCACGTGTTCATTTTCATTTGTTTTCAGGAAATGTTTAAGAAGTTTTAAATTAAATTTATTGGGGTGACATTGGTTAATAGGATCACATAGGTTTTAAGTGTGCATTTCTGCGATACCATATCTGTATGTTGCACTGTGTGCACACCACCCAAAGTGTTTCCAGGTCACTTTTATGCTTCCTTGATCTCATCGATGGCCCATTCATTGTTTAATAACATTCATTTTAGCCTCCATGTGTTTAAGTGTTTTTCGTTTTTTTGTTGTTGTAGTTGATTTCTAGTTTCATACCATTGTGGTCAGAGAACATGCTTGATATGATTTCAGTCTTCTTGAATTTGTTAAGAATTATTTTATGTCCTACCATGTGGTCTGTCTTTGAGAGTGTTCCATGTGCACTTGAGAAGAGTGTATATTTTGCTGCTCCAGGATGAAACATTCCATAAATATCAATTAAATCAATTTGATCCAGTTGTTTAAGGTCACTGTTTCCTTGTTGATTTTCTGTTTAGAAGATCTATCCATTGATGACAGTGGAGTGTTAAAATCCCTCACTATGAATGTATTCTGTCAGTCTCTCTCTCAATGTCCAACAAGAGTTTCTTTATATATTTACATGCTCCTTCATTGGGTGCATACATGTTTACAAGGGTTATGTCCTGTGGGATCAGTCCTTTTAGTTATGTAGCGCCCTTCTTTGTCTCTGGTTAAGGCCTTTGTTTTGAAGTCTGTTTTGTCACATCTAAGTATTGCTATGCCAGCTTTTTTATTTCCATTTACATGGAATATTTTCCCATCCCTTCACCTTCAGTCTGTGTGTATCATTTGTTCTGATGTGGGTCTCTTGTAGGCAGCATATACATGGGTCATTTTCCCTATCTAGTCAGCTACCTTATGTCTTTTGATGGAAGCATTTAATCTGTTTATATTTAATGTTATTATTGATAGGTACTTGTTCATTGTCATTTTATTCTTTAAACCTATGTTTTCTCTCTCTATATTCTTCTTTTTAAATGTTTATTCTAATTTATTTATTACTCATAGAAAATCTCGTTTCTGACTGGACTTGGACTTAAAGGTAGAAGCTGTCAGAGAAGACAGCGTATGTCTCTTGGCAATCTGTTCCTGGAGTTTTTCTTTGGGCTTCTTCAATCTCTTAGCCAAAAGTTTAGCAGGTTCTCCAGCCTCTTCCTTATTTTTCCTAGTACATTGTTTCTTCAGAGCAATATACTGACATTTGTGTTGCAGGACACTTGCTGTAACAAGATGCTAAATCTTTCTTACCTTCTTTGTTTAGGGGCTTTCTCAAAACATATTGGCAGTTATCCTCTTCTTTAGAGAGATTGAAAAGTTTGAGGATTCTGCGGGCTCTTTTGGGCCCCAGCAATGAAGCACAGTAGTATCAGTGAGACTAGGAATATCTCTCCTCTTTTTTTTAAAACAGTTACGAAGTTGGGAACACTGAGATCGCCATCCACAGTGCAATCCCAAACAAATTTGTGGTCTCGCTCTCCAGTCCTCCCTGGTCTGTGACAGGAGTGTCCCTTACTCAGCAGCAGGTGGACATGGCTGTGGGTGAAGACCCCCTGCTTCATGGAGAAACCGTGTTTGTTGTTCTCGCCACTGATTCAAACCACATAATCCTTTCACTGCTTTGCTCAGAGCGTCAGCAGCTACTTCTGTGGTTGCACACTTCTCCTAAAGGTAGAGCGTTTGTGTTCATTGTCCACTTCAGTGAGTTTCTGACAGCCAGTGGCTGGGAAAGAGATGTTCAGCTTCATCCTGAAGCTCTTCTTCTTTAAGCAGGCCCTTTAACATTTCTTGCAGTACTGGCTTGGTGGTAATGAAATTCTTTAGCTTTTTTCTTTTCCTCTGGGAAGCTCTGTATTTTGCCTTCAATTTTAAATGGTAGCCTTACTGGATAGAGTAGTTTTGGTTGCAGGTCCTTGGTTTTCATTACTTTGAATATTTCATGCCAATCTCTTATGGCCTGAAGTGTTTTTGTTGAGAAGTCAGCTGACAGCCTTATGGGAACTCCCTTTTAGGTAACTAATTTTCTCTTTTGTGCTGCCTTTAAGATTCTTTCTTTGTCTTTACACTTTGCCATGTTAATATGATGGGTCTTGGTGTGGGTCTCTTTAGATTTATCTTCATTGGGACTCTCTGTGCTTCGTGAACTTGTATGACTTTTTCCTTCATCAGGTTAGGTGACTTTTCAGCCATTATTTTTTCAAACAAATTCTCTATTCCTTGTTTACTGTCTTCTCCTTCTCATAACCCCATGATGTGGATGTTGTCTCAGAGGTCCCTTGGACTGTCCTCATTCTAAAAAATTCTTTGTTCTTTTTGACACTGCGCTTGGGTGCTTACTGTTACCTTGTTTCTAAATTGCTGGTTTTATCCTCTACTTCATCCAATGTGCTGAATACTGTAAATGTTGTATCTTAATACTGTTTAGGTGGAAGTAAAGATGATAGGGTGTAGTGGGCAGAATATGCCCTGCCCCGGCTTATGTCTCCAGAACCTGGAGCATTGTGTTAGGTTACTTGTGACAAAGAGAATTAGGCTAGCAGGTGGGATTAAGGTTGCTGATTAGTGACTACCTTTTTTTTATTATCCTCATTTTGAGGGGGGATTCTTTTTGCTTTTTGCTGTTCTGGTTGTTTTCTGCCACTTTATCTTACAAATCTCTAATTTGATCTTCTGCTTCACCTCCTCTACTGTTGATTTCCTATAATATAGTCTTCATTTCACTTAGTGTATTATTCATTTATTACTGGTTCTTTTTTATGTTTTCTATCTCTGTTTTTATGTTTCCTGTCTCTGTTGAAGTTCTGATAAGTTCATCTACTCTTCCCCTCAGTCATTGAGCATCCTTATAATTGGTGTTTTGCATTCTGCATCTGGTAGATTGCTTGTCTCCATTTTGTTTAGTTCTTTTCCAGAGTTCTGTTCTGTTCTTTAATTTGGGTCATGTTTCTTTGTCTCCTCATTCTGGCTGTCTCCCTGTTTGTTTCCTTGTATTAGGTAGAGCAGCTGCATCTCCAAGGCTTGGCGGAGTGGCCTTATGTCATAGGTGTCCTGTAGGTTCCCGTGGCACAGCTTTCCTAATCACTTGAGTGAAGCACCCCAGGTGTGCTCCCTGTGTGGGCTGTGTGCACCCTACTCTTGTAGTTGAGTCTTGGTTATTGTTGGTGCCTCAGTGGGACCCTAGGCCAATTGGTTTCTAGGACTGGCTATGACCACTGTGGAGGATCAGATGTGTAGGGGCCGATGCCATGGAGCAGGACTTACTTTAGTGGGGTTCTGGTGCCCACTGAATCTGTGTGTTGCTCATAGAGGTGGTAGGGTGGTGTTCTGGTGTAGTGTGAAGCTGAGCACCAGGTGTGGTGGTTCTCAGGCCTCCCAGGAGGGGCAGGCCAAGGTCAACTGCCACCTATGCCCTGCTCAGGGACAACTGGCATGAGCTACAGAGTGATCTGCAGGTGGCTGCTATTTGTGTTGGGCTTGGAGGTACCGATGAGAGACCAAGCTGTAAACCAATTTTGGCTGCCACTAGAGCTGGGCCTGGGGACACCTAGTGAGAGGTATGGGACACCCAAGGCCAGATGCTACTTGTTTCAGAGATTTTAGGAAAGTCCGCAGCATGAGCCAAGACAGTATGGAAAAGCCACCGGATAATGCTTGGGTGGGCCTGCAAGTTGGGTGGGGCAGGGTCTCAGGAAATCACCAGGCCTCAGCAAACAGTGCCAGTGGTTGATAGAGACTCAGGAATGGTGCCCTCCTGCAGGCTTTGTAGGGGAGGCTCAGCAAAAACAGTGGCCTCTGCCAGCACTTCTGTCTGGGAGAAAGCTGCCCCTCCAGCTCGTGCTCCGATTTTAGACAACTCTGTTCTTTCCCATATATACTGTTGTCCCAGTG
Organism: Trachops cirrhosus; assembly: GCA_028533065.1. NCBI lineage: Eukaryota > Metazoa > Chordata > Mammalia > Chiroptera > Phyllostomidae > Trachops > Trachops cirrhosus. The sequence continues at coordinate 74,613,958 of CM052546.1, read as the reverse complement.
CTAGAGCCTAGACTGAGTGAGTTTGAGTGAATCTGTGCATGAGCCCTTCACTAGAAATGCCTGGGACTCCAGAAGCCTCTGTCTCATCCAGCCACAATCTCCACTGGTATTCACAACCAGAAGTTATGGGGATTCTGTGTTCTTTCTGACACAGAATCCCTGGGCTGGTGGCCTAGTGTGGGGCTGGGACCCTCGGCTCCTCGAGGGATACCTCTGCATCAGAGATACCCTTCCCAGCTTTTGTCTGCCACATGTGGATGTGGGTCCAAACCATTCTGTGTCTCCGCCCCTACTACCAGTCTTGATAGGGCTTCTTATATTCTGAGTTGGAGGACTTCTGCTCAGCGAGGCTTCAGGCCTTTCTGTTGGTCATTCTCTAGTTTGTTGTTATTTTGACGTGCTCATGGGAGGTTGTGAGCACTGCATCTGCCTGTGCTGCCATCTTGACCGCTGTTCCCCTCTAATATATTGATTTTTGTTAGATCGTGGTACTTCATTGTTATCTGCCTGAAAATTGATGTAATAAATTTTAAAAAATCTAAAATCTATGGCCCTTGCATCCAGAAAATGTAGTCTTTACTAGTCAGATTAAATCATTATCCTTAAGAACCACTTGTCTTGTATTTAGGATTACCTATGTCCTGTCTATTTTTGGTGACTTCAGTTGGCATTGCTGTCTTTAACTATAATTAGAAGCCTAGCTGAGCTAACATCTGTTTAGGAAGGAGAGTCTAATGCAGTGTACCTGGGTACTTGTTCAAAACATAAATTCTTAGGTTCTATACCAGAGATTCTAATTTCCTAGGTGGGAGTTATGGTCTGGGATGCTTCACTTTAACCTGCCCCCAGGTGATTCTGTTGAACCCGTACCCTCCCACATGAGAATTGTTTACTTTTTATTCCTGGTCTGCACCCATTAACCTGTAGGACAACGTGATCACCAGAAAGCGAAATAAAAACCTTTGGAGCCCTTTCTTTAACTGCTTTTATGAAAGGAGGCTTTCTATCCTAGCTTGGCTAAGGCTTGAGTTAAGAATAGCCACTTGTGAAATGCCAGCAAATATGTTATAAAGATGTTATCAAGTGTAATGTGTTTTTCATTATCCCAGTCTGTGCCCCTTACACAAGCACTGCTGTGACAAATTCCCATTAGCCCAGGGACAGGCCAGAAAGTTTTTCTTCTAATGAACGAAGATGTTCCTGCTGGTCAAGGGAACGCATCTTCCTTTTCTTGCTCCAGGGACGCTCCTTATTTCCTACCTCCTCCTCCTCCTCCTTTTTTTTCCTCTTTGTTAATGGCTTTTGATCTTCCAATACCCAGTTTTCTTTTCCCTGAATTTTGTTTCACTGTAAGTTATTGCAAATCTTTTAAAGACTTTCTCACGTTATGGATTACAACAGCAAGAGTTTACCTCCAGATGGCACCGGAATATTCCTAAGTCAAGACTGCCCAAGGTAGTGCTGAAAACAACCTGCTTCATCATTGCAAAGATCCCAAGGTCTTTTAGGCCAATCCTGTAGAAACGTGGTTCCAGCTGCTGGAGTATTCTGTTTCCGCTGTGAGCCGTTGTCAGTATTTGGGGGCTCCAAGCAGCCTGCCCCTCCCTGAGAGCAGTTTTGTTCAGGGGAACTCGGAATGAATCAGACTGGCAGTATCACTTAATGTTCATGGAAGATTCTCTTAATTTTTCAGATTTGAATGATTTGAATTTACTTATATGTCTTTAAAAAAAGTGTTAGTTATCTCAGGACCTGGTCAGCCCAGGAAGCAAGGAGCATGAGACTCAAAGGCAGCTGCTGGCACTGCCCATCCTGGACTTCTCCGGGGGAGGTGAAGGAACCGTGCCCTGGGCTCGGCCCTAGGGTGGGGATGGGTCCTGGAATTATAGCTGTTGACCTCGTGAGATAGATGGAGCTAAATATTTTTGCTACATACCATTAGATACGCCATGTATTGAGCTCCTCCAGTCGGGTTTCATGCTCATGAAGTGGTCTTCTGATTCTGATGTGGCTTCTTGTGTTAGCCTGTTTATGGGAGTAGACTGTATTGTTCATATGGAATTGTTTCATTTGTAGTCTTTTTTTGAGTAGTTTTAGGTTCACAGCTAAGTGAGAAAGTACAGAGAGTTCCCATATACCCCTGACCCTGCACATACATGCACAACATTTCCCAGTATCAACATCTCCCACTGGAGTGGGACATCATTACAATGGATGAACCTACCCTGACACACCGTCATTGCACGGAGTCCGTCCTTTAATTTGAGTTCACTCTTGGTGTTGTACAGCCTGTGGATCTGGACAAATGTACAAAGACATGTACCCACCATCACAATATCACAGAACAGTTTCTCTGTCCTAAACATCCCCTGTGCTCTGCCTTTTTATTCCTCCTTCCCCTCCAGGCCTCTGCGACCATGGATCTTTTCACTGTCTCCATAGTTCTGCCTTTTCCAGAATGTCATAGAGTGGGGATCATACAGTAGGTAGCCTTTCAGATTGGCTTCTTTCACTTAGTAATTTGCGTTTAAGTTTCCTCCATGTCTTTTCATGGCTTGGTAGTTCATTTCTTTTCAGTGCTAAATAATAATCCATTGTCTGGATGTACCACAGTTTGTCTAAGCTCCAAGTTCTGGCTGTTATGACTGACATTGCTATAAACGCCCGTGTGCAGGCTTTTGTATGGACTCAGTTTTCGGTTCATTTGAATAAATACCAATGAGCATGATTGCTGGGTTGTTGGACCCATGGTTTTTAATTCTTGTGATTTCAGTGAAGTTGGGTCTGATTACAATGTTTTTTCATGGTAGAACAAACTACTCACGTTGGCCAGAACATTTAGGTTTGCATGACAATTTTATTTATCTTTGTAAACTGATAAAGCTGTATTCCAGTGTCTGCTTCAGTCTTTTGTGCATTTAATTTTTCTAGCCTGAGGCTGACGATGATCTGATTGTTACCAAACAAAATGGGGTTCAGCTGCCCACTGCCACCAGAATGTAAACTCTAGAGGCAGAGGCTGGTGAGAAAGGAAAGCAGGTTTTATTTGGATGCTGAACAATCTAGGAGAATGGGGTGTTCCCTGTCTCGAAGCTCATTTCCTCTGCAAAACCCAGGCAAAACCCAGCTGTCTTCAGCAGGACCAAAACAAAGGCAGTGCCCAGCATCCCTGCTCCATTTTGAAGTACTGTTCTTTGGAGCCCAAGGTGGCTACTGAGTGGTCGCTCAGGTAGCTTGGCTTGTTCCCAGCTGCTGTCTGGCTTCGGGCTCCCTCCTGAACATTGTCTGTGGAGCCGGCACCACCATTGGCCATGTGGCTTTTAGGGCCGCAAGATCTCATGCTCGCAGCTGGAGGGTGTGCAGAGGCCCTGGCAGATGTCCCACCAGGTCAGCAAGAGGGAGTGACTCCCTCCTGGAAGGAGTCAGTGCTAAGGTCACGTGGCTCATGGAGAGGATCGGCCAGTGTACCCTCCCAGTGCAGGTCCTGAGCAGTGAATGATGAGCAAGAGAGCCATTTCTTTGCTCCCCTGGGTTTACTAGTTTGGGGTGTGGGATGGACCAAATGCTCTCTAAGAATGACCAATGAACTTACTAAACTTCTGCACGTTTTGGGTGGGTCCTCCCAACCAATCCCTTCTCATCAGCTAGACTGATGGGCCTCTTTGGTCCAGTACCACCTCCTGCTGCCATCTTAACCTCTGTTGTGCACGTGCCTGCCTCCCCTAGTCCCCCCCACGGTCTGGTACTGGGAGGGAGTAGGAGGGCTTTTCCCTCTATCCACTCATTTGCTAGCCTTACACATTCTCAGTGTAAGAACTTCCTCCTGCTGCCCTCTTGCCAGGGGGCTGAAGCGAACTCTCCTGGCACCTCCCATGTCCTAGTCCCTCTGGGAAGCCTAATAATAAGTAAGGGGACCCTGGAAACCCCACACTGCCTCTCAGGCAGCCCCGACAGCTTTCTGTCGGTATCATGATCACCCACAGCACATAGAGGGCAGAAGCCCTGATTACAGGCTATGACTGATGAGGTGTCTGCTCTCTCATCTGCACTGATATCTGTGCTTGTTGCACTGTCTTAATGGACTGGCCCCACGTAGAAGCTTGCCGAACTATCGTTGTCTTCATCATCGCAGGTAATCACACCTGAATGCTGGCCTTGCTCCTTCCACCTGTGTTAGCTCGAGAAGTGACTTGTTCTTTGTAATGTGGAAGAACGGCCTTGTGTTGTGCATTCTTCTCGGTAATGTCCATCGACTCAGCCCACTTTGATAGTTTTATGATGAATAACATTAATTGTATTTATTTCTTATAACAAGGCCTTTATTTGACAAAAAATGGGTTAGGAGAGGGAAGAACTGTGTGTGCTAGAACAGGGTCTGGTCCTTTCTTGCCATGTTATTTTGGCAAGTGTGACAAAATAAGAAATATACAATATGTTTGGTCTCTGCCCAGAGTTCCTGACACAATTCCTCAAACCCTTGTAATTTCCTGAGTGATAGGGTTGCTGGGAGCATCTTTGTTCTGATACTAGTCTTAGACCCTGAGGCAGGAGCTACTGAGACCCTTGGGAGCTTGGAGTGATGAGTGCCTTTTGTCTGCTAATGGATGCTTGGTGGCCTCAGCATGGGGGATGGTCACCAGAAAGACTCCACTGTGATTAGGAGCTTGAAGCTTTCAGCACGGAAATTGAGTTAGTAATCAGTCACATCCACATGATGGAGTCTTGTGAAAGTCCCTGAACTGTGGGGTTTGGAGGTCGTCCAGGTTGGTGAACTGACCCACATGCTGCTAGAGGGTGGTGCACCCTAAACCCTTTAGGGACAGACTGCTGCGCTCAGGACCATTCTGGACCTTGCCTTCTGTGCCTTTCCATCTGGTTATTCATGTATATCTTTATTTTACTGTTTATAATAAACTGGGAAATGTAAGTGTTTCCCTGAGGTCTCTGAGCTGTTTTAGCAGATTATGGAACCTGAGGAAAGGTTGAAGAAACCCTTGAGTTATACCCGGTTGATGAGAAGTGCAGGTGACAGCCTGGGACTTGTGACTGGCATCCAGCTGGGAGCAGGTTTGCTGGAGCGAGCCCGTGACCTGCAGGGTCTGCACTGGGAGCAGTTAGTGTTGGAAGTGAGTTAAATTGCAGGACACCCAGCGTGCGTCCAGCAAGAGTTGGAGAATTCGTGCGTCCAGCAAGAGTTGGAGAATTGCTTGGTGTGGAAAACCCCACACACATCTGGTTTCAGAAGCTTTGTGAAATAGAGAAAGGAACTGAGTTTGCCCTTGGGCAAGTCAGAGTTTTCCCTGGGTGTTAGTTTCTTATCTGTAAAACTGAGATCACATCTTTCCATGCTTATGTGAAATAGGGTCCTTGAGGGATGCAGGGTGAAGTTCACGCCCTTCACCGTGCCCTACAAGAGTTTTGCCGTGGCGCTCCAGCTCCTGTCAGACCCTCTGCCCTGTGCTCCTGCCCCAGCCTCCAGGGGGCACTTGGAGCTCAAGCTGGACTCTTTGAGGTTCCCTAAGCAAGTCAGAAGCTCCCCACTGCGCCTTGCTTCCCCTACCTCCCCTTTGGGGTTCCCCCAGATGTCACCAATTCTGTGTGTGTTTCCCACCACCACCCAGCAGTAGTCACTGTCTTGTTAGCTGTGCTTCCGTAACACCCGTACTTGCTTTTGTTACATGATTTTTGTTCTTTATATAATAACTGTTACTTTACACACCTATCCCTGTTATAAAGTTTAAGATGTTTTAGGACGAGGAACCATCTTATTTATTTTCCAGTCTTGTTATTTTTTTCTCTTTATTATTTATTTCAGTTTGCTTTCTGTAGGTTTAATTTGCTTCATTTTTCTCCCCTAAACATTTTGAGACAGGTGATTATTTTCAACCCATCTAACATATTCTTCTGTCTAACACATACTTTAAGTATATTAAGCAGATTTCAAAATGCAACTTTTACCTGCATTCCCCAAATTTTGATATGTAGTGTTTTCATTATCATTCTGTTCAAAATATTTCCTAACTTACATTGTTTTCTTTTTTGAAGCAAGGTAATTTGAACAATATTGCTTAATTTCTAAACATGAGGATTTCCCTAATAAACTTTTGTTATTGACTTCCAGCTGAATTCCACTGTGTGCAGAGAATCTATCTACTCTGTGATTTCAGTCTTTTAATTTTTTTATTGTGATAAAATACATATAAAATAAAATTTACATTTTTCCAGGCATAAGGTACATTTATATTATTACATTATCTTTCATCTCCAGAACATTTTTTCTTCCCGAACTGGGCCAGAGCAGGTCAACAGTTGTCCCTATGGAAAATGGTACAATAATAAGTAATGACACAAGAATTAACTCTCTGCTTGCAGACTTACCACTGTACACCCACTTTTGCCCACCCTTAGTTTTCATTCCCTCTCCCAGCCCCGGCACCCACCATTCTACTTTCTTTCTCTGTGGATTTGACTACTCTAGTGCCTCATGTAAGGGGAAGCATACAGTAGTTTGTCAGCATAATGTCCTCAAGACTCACCCATGTTGTTGCATGTGTCAGAATTTCCTTCCTGTTTAACATTGAATTATATTCCATTGTATGTTTACACTACATCAAAAAGAATAATATACTTAGAAATTAACTTACTCAAGGAAGTGAAAGATTTGTACAGTGAAAACTACAAAACAACATTGAAAGAAATGAAAGAAGACATAAACAGAAAGACATTCCATGGTCATGAATTGAGAGAGTAATATTGTTAACATGTCAGTAATGCCCAAAGCAATCTACGGATTCCGTGTAATCCCTGTTAAAGTCCCGCTGGTGGTCTTTGTGGACTCTCTTTTAATCCACAACACCTGGTCCATTTTAGTTTCACTCAGCTATTAATGTATTGGTTTTATGTCTACCATCTTACTATTTGCTTTCTATTTGACTTGCCTGTGCTGTTCTTTTTTCCCTTGGATTATTTTTCTTCTTTTTGTCTGTTAGTTTGGTACTTATTTTTGTCATTTAATGGTTACACCAGAGGTGAAAACATGTACCTCGGACTTACAGACGTCTAAGGACAATCAGCAGTTCACCTTGTCCTGGACTCACGCGGAGACTTGAGACACTTGGACTCTGACTCCACTTACCCACTTCCTAACTCATGCGTTGGGTGTTTTAATCTATGTGCATTTTAAACCCAAAGAGCTGATGTTGTTACTTTATAGTGTCAGTATTGATTTAGATTTCCCATATGTTTACCTTTTTGTTGTCCTTCATTACCCTCTGTATCCTCAGGCTTCTGTCTGGGTTAATGTTCTTTGTCCTTGAAGATTAACCCTCTTTTTTTTTCCTCCTGAAATTGCCTTTATGTTGCCTTCATTTTTTAAAAAAATATAAATTTTGGTTACATAAATATAAAACTTAAAATTTGTCATTTTAGCTGTTTTTAAATAGAGATAGTTTCAGAGTGGGTTTAGAGTCACAGCAGAACTGAATGGAAGATGCAGTAATTTCTTACGTACCGGCAGTCCCCCCACGTGCATAGCCTCCCCCGTGATCACATCAGGTTGCTTTTTTGTCCTCCAGTGTTAGGATTTTGTTTCTTTATAATCTAGGTATTAAGCCCTTATCAGAGTCGTGATTTGCAAACATTTTCTTCCATTCTGTATGTTTTCTTTTCACATTCTTGATATTGTCCTTTTATATACAAAACTGTTTAATTTTTACAAAGTCCAGAGAGAAAGAAACATCCATTTGTTTTCTACTTCTTTATGCATTCGTGGTTGCTTCCTGTTTGTGCCCTGACTGGAGACTGAACCTGCAACCTTGGTGTATTGGGACGACGCTCTAACCCACTGAGCTATCTGGCCAGAGTTTTAAAGTGATTTTTAAGAATAGTTCATTTAACTTGTCCAGTTGTTCTCAGCAGGAGGGTAGATCCAGAAGTGAAACCCTCTGTCTTATTTTTGTGCCAGCACAGTACTCTGTGCACAGTGGGTACTTAATAAATAGGAGAGGAGGAGAGAACGAGGAGAAAATGCTCTGAAGACTGAGGTGGTTTGCAGACATGAGGTGTCGGTTAGAGAGCGCAGAACAAGGGCTGAGTCTTGGCTTCTGGAGCTAGAGTGACCTGGGAATGACTTTCGTTCCGTGTGTTATTCTAGTTAGATTGAACAAGGATACTATTTACTGATACAATTTTAATTTATGTAAAGCAGGTTACTAGACTAGGGCTCAAAACCTGTACTGGGAAAGTTGAGGGAGTGGGTGAAAGAGGTGAAGGGATTAAGAAGTGCTCATTGGTTGTTACCAAATAGTCACAGGGATGTGAACTGTAGCATAGGGAATGCACTGTAATAATTTCGTATGGTGCCAGGTGGGTACTGGAAATATCAGGGGAAACACTTTGTAAAGCTTATGATTGTTTGACTGCTATGCTGTACACCTGAAGCTAATATAAAATAGTATTGAAAGTGAACTGCAATTGAAAAATAAATTGTGTTTATTTGTCCGGGAGCTGATGATAAAAAGAGGACAGTAACAATACCTCCTTTACATAGATGAATTGTCTGTTGTAAGGATAACTTGTGATAACGTAAAGAAAAGTTTTAGTAAGACATTGAGTAAGTGCTCAGTAAATTTTAGCCATTGTTGTCTGCAACTGTGATTTTTGTTGACTTTTTGAACAAAACATGCTATTGTATTTGCTGATTGAAGTCCTTCCCCAAAGATGGTTCTTTTTCTCCAGCGGCGTCTGTGACGATGCTGTGTCCCTCGCAGGCTGCATTTACTTGCAGGAGGAGGGAGTGTTTCATCGGTCACTGCCTGTCGCTCATTTGGTTTTTCTTGTCCTGCTAGGACTCTGGTTAGGAGTAGAATGGGACAATCCTGAGAGGGGCAAGCACGATGGAAGCCACGAAGGGACTGTGTATTTTAAATGCAGGTAATTTTTCATTATGCATCGGTGTGGTTGTTTAGGACAGCATTTAACATTTGCATAAGAGGGGATGGAGAAGAAATGTTTGGCTCTTGGGTTAGTTCTATAGTGCAGAATTTGGTTTATTCTACAAAGAAATTCTATTTGTAGAGTTTTTTCTTTTTTCTTTTGTAAAGGTTTTATTTATTATTAGAGAGAGGGGAAGGCAGGGAGAAAGAGGAGAAGAGAAACATCAGTGTGAGAGAGAAAAATCAATTGGTTGCCTCTCATATACACCCTGAGTGGGGACTGAACCTGCAGCCCAGGCATGTGTCCTGACCAGAAATCAAACCAATCATAGTTCACTTCGCAGCATGATGCCCAACCAACTGAGCCACACCAGTTGGAGTTGCAGAGTTCTTGTCCGTGTTTTTAAAAGTGACTTATAAATGGGGTTGCTTTCTTTGTCCTCTTTTGTTTTTAAAAAAGTGGATGAATTAGCCCTGGCTGGGTAGCTCAGTTGGTTAGAGCATTGTCCTAATACACCAATGTTGTGGGTTTGATCCCTGGTCAGGACACATACAAGAATCAACCAATGAGCCCTGGCCGGTGTGGCTCAGTGGACTGAGTGCTGGCCTGCAAACCAAGGACTCGCCGGTTCGATTCCCAGTCAGGGCAAATGCCTAGGTTGCAGGCCAGGTCCCCAGTAGGTGGTGTGTGAGAGGCAACCACACATTGATGTTTCTCTCCCTCTCTTTCTCCTTCCTTTCCCCTCTCTCTTAAAAAGAAAAAAAAAAGTGGATGAATGTAAATATTTCTCACTGATTCATTAACAATTTATAATCCATTAAGTGAATAACAGAAAAGAGACCTAGGCTAGATATCCAGTAAGAAGCATTGATTAAAGAAAATATAGCACCTCCAAAGAGTTAACTGCTAGGCCACTATTAGAAAAGCTTTCTCTAGTCCTCCGAAGTCACACCTTCTTTTGCATATCTGTGAACATTTGTAACTGCTTGACTTAGAGAAACTCCATGAAAGCTTGGAAAGGATGGTGGGGAATTTCAGGCAGAGTTTATCTTTTACATTCTGGTTTTCCTTAGGTTTCAGTTACTCAAAAGGATTTCTGAATATTAAACTTATTTTTCTTCAAATGTGGTTCACTGAACACAATCTCAGCCTGGAAATCAGGAGGCCCCTCACTCTCCTTTGACAATCTTTATGGCCCTAGTCAAGACTCAATTTACTAGTCACTAAAATGAAGGTCAAGGTTAGATGATATTGACAGCAAAATGCATTTCCTAGCCTCTCATTCTGTAACTTTGGAAAGTGAGGGTAGAAGAAGAATCACCTTGTTCCTATAGGCCAGCTGTGAGGCAGGCATGGTGTGGGGCCGGCTCAGGCTCCACCCAGGGTTCCTGGTGAGGGAGGTGTGGACACAGAAGTTTCTAGCCTGGCCCGTTGATCCCTTACTCCCCTTCAGGGAAGGGCCTTTTCCTGTGGAGCCTCTGCAGCACACTTCCCCCTTCCAGAACCTTGTCCGGGCCATCCAGGGTTAATGGTCTCTGCAGGTGGTGTGTTTGCAGCCTTGCTCCCTCTGAGTAGAAAACTCAAGACTTGGTTCCGCCTGGCTTGATCTAAGATTTGCCCCAGGCACCCAGGCACTGGTAGGTGGCTCAGGTCTCTCAGGTCTGGGGTATGGACTTGGTGTTCGTACTGCTCCCCTCGGAGGAAGCATTTCCTTCCTGCATTCTGTCTTCCAGTGTAGTCAGGCCTGAGCACGTACATATCAAAACATGCCTTATTATAAATTGCTTCTGTTTCATTACACCAGGTATTTTGTTGACTTTGAAATCCAGTGTGGGTAGGTGATATGATCTGTGGATTCCACATCAGCGTATTTGGGGGGCAATATAAATAAAAGGGAGCATTGGCCTGGTGGGGCAGAGACCCCTAGTCTAGACGAAAGGCTCTCCTTGTCCCTCGTGGTTGGTGACACGCATGTTGGCATTGATTAGAGCGTGACTTCAACCAGTGGAGATCACACTGCTGTCGGAGAATCTCTGAGTTGGACCAAACGGTTTACACCACGTGCGTGTTTATTAAGCAAACTCAGATCTCTTACTAATACATCATTTACACTTCTTCCCTTTTAAGAAGTCTTTATATTTCGAATTTTATGTGGAAAGCCATAATAACAGGACAAGTATTTTAGCATAGTAAACATTTTCTTTATGTTTAGATGCTATTTTAATGAAGCCATAACAATTTATAATTGCTAGGTCATACATTTTTCCATCCTATGCTGGTGAAATTGGTAAATGGCAAAGTGGTGTTGTACCCATTTTAAATAGGAAAAACAGGAGTCAAAAGTTGTCATTATAGCAGAGTGAGGACCCCCGCCTCTCCAGAAGCGTCTGTGAATATGAAATGGCCGAGTGTGTTAGATGTACGCGTGTAACAATGTAGTTAGTTTGCCCCATACCTTACCGAGATAATAGGATATGTGAGTGGGGAGTCGGGTGAGCTCAGCTTCTCGAGTCTCTCCCCAGGGTCTCAGGCTGGCAGGACAACACTGCTGTTCAGGTTGGGTGCTGCTCTCTGGGAAAACACGCGAGAACAGACGGTGTGGTTTTCAGGGCTCGCCTCACAGTGCACATTCTTCCCAGCGCATTTTTCCCCAACCAGTTCCGTGTGGATCTCAGGAGACTCCAGTTAAGCATAGAATCAGCCCTGACTGTGTGGCTCAGTTGGTTGGGCGTTGTTCTGAAAAGCAAAGTGTCGCTGATTCAATTCCGGTCAGGGCACCTGCCTGGGTTGCAGGTTCAGTCCCCAGTCGGGGGTGTGTGTGAGAGGGAAAAGATCGATGTTTCTCTCTCATACTCTTTCTCCCTCCCTCCCTTCCCCTCTCTCTTAAAAAAAAAAAAAAAGGAATAGAATCACATGTGCAAGGGTCTAATCTCTGCTTTAACAATGACCTTAAGAAGAATATAGGATGGGCTTTCACCCAGGGAATAAATATTTTTGCAATGTTTCCTTATTTAATCACACCTGTTCCTTATTCTAAATATTTGTGGTGGCCATGACAGGTATTATTAATATCTTTCAATGATGACCAAGTGCACTAGTGAGTTATGAGTACAGTATGGAGAAACTAGTGTTGCGCTAAAGCCCTGGCTGTGGACTCTGCCCCACTGTAGTTTCTCAACTACAGTGGGTAGAAACTAAGAGGGCAGATTGGGTTTTCCTTGAATAGTTGGATTAGGAGGGACCAGATCACTTGTCAGGCCCCCTTGAAATATGGGTTTTGATCGTTTCGTGTCACTCTTTAGTTTCAGTCTGATCTTTTATATAATCTGAGGTAAATACAGCAATCTCCTGAGCTGTTGTTACCCATAAGTAATATTTGTGGTACTATCAACTAATAGTTTCCAGATTTTCCCAAAATTCATGATTGTGAACCAGTCACCCGTGTCTCTCTCAGGGACTCTCTTCTCCTTCCCTCGTCTTTGTGGGGGTTGAGGGGCTCAGTTAAGGTGATTAACCTTGAAGTTCTCTCTACCTTGTGCCCCAAGAGCAGAGTGATTTTCAGTTTTGTTTTGTTTTAAATTTCAACCTAAACTAAAAAGTATGCTCTGAACAGAACGGCCTGGACCAATATTCTCCCACTCAGCTCTTATATAAAATGTTCTCTTTTGGGGCACTCTTCCTCTCGGGGCAAACCCACGGCCCTTCCCTTCCTCCTCCTTCCCCCAGGCACCTTTCCTTGGCATTTCTTGCCCCCAGGCTCCAAGGGCCCTTCTTTTGCTTGAGTAACTTGTTTCCTGAGCCCACACAGCCAGCCTAGCTCACTTCTACTACCTGTGTAACTTTCTAAGTATACCTTTAGCTTATAATTTGAAAATAAAATAAAATGTCCTCTTTCCAAGCAGTTGTATGATTTCTCTTTTCTGGTGAGCAAGAAAGCTTAAAATCGTATAGTGAGTACAACCTAACTTTAATTCTTGGCGTCAGAGGGGACGTCCGTTCCAGACAGTGTCCACAGCACTGGATAACTTAAAAAACGGAAACCCCTTGATGCGCCAGCCTGTGAATGGCACGAGACTGTGGCACAGTGGGCCGAGGTTCTCAAATGAGCATTAACGGGTCAATGTAAAATGCTCTCGTGGCATGGTGTAAAGTGTGAGAAGAATTTTTTAAACATCACTAAATGTACTACTGACAATAGCACCTCCCCGCCTTAACATCTCTGCAAAAGGCAAAGAGAACAGTTTTATTTTGGGGGGTGTGTATGTGTTTTACTTAAATTTTTTCCAAGTACAGTTGACATTCAATATTAATTTATATTAGTTTCAGGTGTATAGCATAATGGTTAGAGAATTACATGCTTTAAAAGTGGTTCCCCTGATAATGCTAGCACCCACCTGGGACCATACACAGTTATTACAGTGGTACCGACATAGGGAATACTGGCATATTCCCTATGCTGTACTTTACATCCCTGTGATTAGTTTGTAACCACCAGTATGTACTTCTCAATCCCTTCACCTTTTCACCCTCAGTTTGCTCTCTATCTGTGCATCTGTTTCTCTTTTGTTTCTTTTTTGTTCTTTAGATTTCACAAATGACTGAAATCATATGGTATTTGTCTTTCTCTGTCTGACTGACGTCTCTTAGCACAGTACCCTCCAGGTCCATTCATGTCGTTACAGATGGTAAGATTTCATGCTTTTTTATGGCCGAGTCATAGTCCATTGTATATATGCCCCACTTCTTCAGCCACTCATGTATTGACGGGCACTTGGGTTGCTTCCACATCTTGACTATTATATGAGTTGTATATGATGCTACAATGAATGTAGGGGTACATATATATCTTTTCCAATTAGTGTTTTGGATTTCTTCAGATATATACCCAGAATTAGAATTGCCAGATCGAAGGTAGTTCCATTTTTAAATTTTTTCAGGAAATTCCATTGTGCTTCCCACAGTGGCTGCACCAATCTGCATTCCCACAATAGTGCACGAGGGTTCCCTTTCTTCCCGTCCTTGCCAGCACTTGTAGTTTGTTGATTTATTCATGATAGTAATTCTGACCAGTGTTGAGGCGACATCTCACTATGGTTTTCATTTGCATTTCTCTGATGATTGGTGATGTTGAACATCTTCTCATATGTCTATAGGCCATTTGTATGTCCTGTTTGGAGATGAGTCTGTTCAGGTCCTGTGCCCATGTTTTAATTGGATTGTTTGTTTGTTTTTTGCATTAAGTTGTATGAGCTTTTTCTTTTTTTAAGATTTTATTTATTTATTTTTAGAGAGAGGAAAGGGGAGGGAGAAAGTGAGGGAGTGAAACATCGATGTGAGAGAGAAACATTAATTGGTTGCCTCTTATATGTGCCTCGACTGGGGACTGAACTCACAACCCAGGCAGGCGCCCTGACTGGGAATTGAGCCCATAACCCCTTGCTTTGCAGGACGATGCCCAACCAATGGAGCCACACCAGTCAGGACAAGTTGTATGAGTTCTTTATAAATCTTGGATGTTAACCCCTTATCAGATATATCATTGATGAATATTTTCTCCCATTCAGAAGGTTGTCTTTTAGTTTTGTTGTTGGTTTCCTTTGCTGTGCAAAAACTTTTAGTTCAATGTAATCCCTTTGTTTATTTTTTCTTTTGTTTCCCTTGCTTAAGGATATATGTGAGAAAAAATATTGCTATGGGAAATATACAAAGTTTTACTGCTTATATTTTCTTCTAGAATTTTTATGATTTGGGGTTTAACATATAAGTGTTTTTTTTCCTCATAAATCTTTTAATAACAGTTAATGAAGAAAACATTTTAACAATAAGGCCATGGTGAGGGTTCCTTTTCTTTCAGGGATCATCAACAACAAAAACACCTAAGACTAAAATTCAGAATGCTAATTAAGTATGTAAATTAGTGGCCATTTATTTCCAAAAGCAACTGCGGAACCGTCTTTTCCAATTAGTGTTTTGGATTTCTTCAGATATATACCCAGAATTGGAATTGCCAGATCATAAGGTAGTTCCTTGCGGGGACTCTGCCTTAGAAAGGGTTTAGAAAGGGTCTACAATCAAAAGGGTTCAGAAAATGGAAAGCACATTACAAAATGCTCCAGGAAGTGAACAAACTGGCAGGGGCAGAGGGACCGTGAACCAGCTTGGCAAAGATTCTCAGCCTGCTGCTGTTGTGGGGGATTATAGAGACTGGTGCAAGAGGGAGCCGTGGCGGGGAGCAGCGACAGGGAGGGGTCTGCCCAGCGCACAGCCATTGGCCTTTGGGATGGGGAAGGATGGGGGTGGGCTGTAAGAGGGACAGAGGCATTTGCCAATTTCCTTGCAGAAATAATTACAGGTCAGACTATCCTATTCTCTCCACCATAATAACACCAACAGAAATAAAGAATTCTTTAAAATATAAAATAAAACTGCCCTGGCTCGTGTGATTCAGTGGATTGAGCTCTGGCCTGTGATCCGAAGGGTCCCCGGTTTGATTCCCAGTCAGGGCACTTGCCTGGGTTGCAGACCAGGTCCCCATTGGCGGGTGCGTGAGAGGAAGCCACACACTGATATTTCTCTCCCTCTCTTTCTCCCTCCCTTCCCTTCTATCTAAAAATGATAAATAAAACCTTTTATATATATATGTGTATATATATATATATATATATATATATATATAAAACAAAACTGACACCAGAAGTTTCCAAAACAAGAGCTTTGCTTAAAATGACTTGTTTCATGCCAATGAGCAGCAAACCACTGTACAAAAAGATCACGAACAAGAGCAACAACACATGACTGGGTTTTCCTGAACACAGACTGACTCAATCTGTATACAGAAAAGGCAGGCTCACTCCTTGTCGTGACTCTGCCCACCTCCCAGAGGGCAGGGTATGGGAGTGCATGCAGCAGGAAGGTCCCTTCTCTGTCTAGGGCCTTGCCAAGGAGCACACGAAGACCTGCGGGCCCCCTCTTATGTCTGCTCCAGATTCACCAAAACCAGCACCACACCTGGATGTTATCCTGCAATGTCAGGCATGGCCCTTCTTTTTATGCATGCATATTTTTTTAATTTTTGGTTTTAGAGAGAGGGGAAGGGAGGGAAAGAGTAGGAGAGAAACCTCGATGTGAAAGAGAAGCATTGATTCATTGCCTTCTGTAGGTTCCCCAACCAGGGACTGAACCCACAACCCAGGCGTGTGCCTTGACTGGGAATTGAACCGATGACCCTTCAGTTTGTGGGATGATGCCTAATCAACTGAGCCACAGCAGCTGGGGGCTCAGCCTTTTTTCTTTCCTTCCATATCTCCCCTTCAGTCCTCCAAGGAGGACAGGTGACTCTGGATCAACATATAGAGATCCAGGGAAGTCTTTTTGGCCATGGGAACAGGAGAAAGGGCCTTCCACCACCCAGTGAGCCACCCAGCTTACTCCCACAGCACCACCCGGCCCCAATACCAGTGCCTGGAGACCTGCAGACAATTTGTTATCTGTGGGGAGCTGTGCCTACTCCCCGAAACACTGAATTATCAAGCAGCACAAATAGCAAAGCCCCGGCTGAGGCTGCAGCTAAAGAGATGGTCTGATAACTAGACCTGTGGTACTGGACAGACAGGGCGCCGACCACCAGCTTATCCCAACCACTCGGCAAGCAGCTTCTGTGAATGCTGAGAAGTTCAAGGAGAAAAAGAGAGTACTGACTTGTGGAGACAGAGTCTGTGCCTTTCTCACAAGCTCACAGAGGTACACCATCACTAGGAAGAAAATGGGCCAGATCATCTTTGGTGTCCAAAACCAAATACCGAGACTGCAAGCAGGTACGACCATATTCCCACTCTTCTGAGCTGATGCCACAAGTTGGACAACTGAACAGACTGTTCTCATTGGCCCAGATCCTTGGCCAAGGCTACCCAGGGGCTTGAGGGAACACTCATTTCTCTTCTTAGGGCTGTGTTGAAAGAAGCCATCCGCTCCTACAGACACTGTCTCAAACACACACTGAGCTCTCAAACTCTGGCTAATGACATGGAAAGTTGGCCAGAGTGGTTGGGGAACCTCCTGGGCACTGAAAGGAAGGGCCCGAGGAGGAGCCGGGAGTCCAGGCCCACTAGGAAGGATGCCACACTCCAAGACAGGCTGTCCTGGTTCTTGGCCAGGTTTGGCCCAAGCTGTGAGTGAGGTACAGACCAATTCAGATGCATGCTGCTCCCTGAACACCTCAGACAGAGTCCCTGATGCCCTGTGGAGCCTCTGGACTAGGCTCACTCTCTGCTCCTTCCACCTCCATGTTTCTGAGCCAGCCTGGCCCACAGAAGCCCTGCATCTCCCCTTCACTTATCCCTTCCCTAACCGGTGTATGTGTCTTTGGCTTGGCCAGGGCAGGCACATGGCTTTGACTTTCTTCTTTCCTTCCAAGCAGCAGAAAGTGCCAGTCAGAATGGGACTCTGAGCTGAAGCCAGGGCAGAGACAGGCTTTAGAGGCATGCCAGTGCAGGGAAAGCTCAGGCCGACTGGCAGCCTGGCCGTGCCACGCGGGGAGGAAGAGAGCTCCTGCAGAGTCGAGTCACTTTTGCCTCTGTGGCCAGCTGAGGCAGGCCACCTGCCTACCAAGACTCCGTACACTGGCAGGGGGCAGGCAGGCCCCTAAGGGCTCCACTCGTGACCTACTTCCAACTTTTCCTTTTTTGAAGAGGCTGAGGGGCACTAAGGCCTTGCATGTTCCCTTATCGGCCCATCCTCCACCACACAGCACTTTGATGGTGGGCAAGGCAAATCTAGCCAACCAGAAGGTGCCTCTTTTGGAAGGCAACCCTAGGGAGAGAGGCACTAAGAAAAACTTGTCCAAGCCCTCCAAGATAGCAGGAAATGAAGGCTACACGTCACGAGGAGCTCCTGGGGACTAAGGGTTCCCAGTGTTCTCCCTCTTATTGCCCCACACCTTGGGGGCTGATCGCCTGAGTGCCAGCAGGCCTCTGCAAAAGGGCCGGTTCCATGGTTGCTGCCCTGGGCCTCACCTTGCTCAGAGAGACTGTCCTACATTCTGCTGCCTCCTGTAGGTCTATGGGCTAACATCGTAACCACTGAGTCACTGAAGCTGTCATACATAACACCTAAAATACTGAAACTGGCCCAGGGCAACTGGGTTACCCAGAGTGGGGGATGGGAGGGGAGGCCCACCAGAGGGAGTCACTGAGCCATCTTTTCAGTTCTTAGTATAAGCTAACAAGGAGTCAGCAAAAGCCCAGCCACTGCCTCCCTTCTCAAAATCCATGGGTGACTTACCTAAAGTCATTGAACCAAAGGTCTTCCATTTGGAGCACTTGAATCTCCACCCATGGGGACTTAATCCCTCTCAACCTAGACATGGGTTTAGGAGTAGACAGGGTAAACAGTTCAGCACTGTGTCTGGCTACAGTGATAATATCTGGCCCTAGGGAAACAACACCAGCAGGATCTACAGATCTTCCCAAACCCAGAACGCTGACATACTCTGTGAAGCCACAAAATGCACTGGCAGCAGCCCCTCCAGAGAGACGCCTTGTTGCAAGGATTCTCCAAATTCAGACATCCAAAAACAAACAAGCAAGCAAGTAAAAGCCCAAAAGCAAAAAAAACGCAAGCAAACAAAAACCAACTCTAGCTTATCTTTCCCTGAAGCTACCTGTAAAAAAAGAGAGAGGACTTTTAAGGGGCACTCAAGTTTAAGGTGGTATCTATTACCAACATTAAACTGAAATGGAGCATATAAGTCAAATTTGTTTTCTGTTTTCTCAAGTTATGGCTTCTGTTGATTAATTTCTGTGCTCCCTTTGGACTGGGAGGTGGGCTAGTCCTCAGCTCTTGCAGGCAGAGTGTGCCTGGGGCCCTGCCCGGAATTACTTGTGGACATTTAAACCTCATTTGCTCCAGATTTGCCGTAGCAACAGCTCTCTGTCCCCTTTAGTGGAATCAAGTCCTTGGACCGGGTAGTGTCCCACCTCCCACTGCAGGCAGCCTTCTGGAGAGTGTGGCTGGTCGGCTGCTTGCTTTGAGCCACGGGACACCAGTGGGAAGAATCTGGCCAGTTCTGTTTTGGCCATGAGGTGGGAAATCCCATGGCTCTTGGCTTGCTGCTGGCATAGAAACAAGGCCTCGGTCCCCTTACAGTGGGGGCTTTGCTGGAGACAAAAGGGGACCCCAGCATAATGTAGGTCCCTGGCACTGGGGAAATGAAGCACAACCAGTCTCGCCACTTCTGTGCCAAAAGAACTACTGCTTGTTGTTTCCTTTCTCCTCAGCCAGCTGTCGTTAAAGCACCAACACGCAGAGTGAAAGCTGCTGACCACTGTCTCCCCAGTAAGGCCACTGGGAGCAGGAAGAAGGAGCCGGGGGCTGAGGACAGACCCAGCCCTCAGCACTGCACCGAGGCTCCAGGCGGCATCCTGGGAGGAAGAGCTGGGGAAGGAAGAGTGGCAGGAGAAAGGGACAGGGAGGAGGAAAAAAAAATACACCGAACGTTGTACGGCCCTCCCCCCTACTTTAATTAAGAACTGGGTGTTCTCCTATCAAGTCTCGTTTTCTCAAGGAGAAGAAAAAAGCACTTTCTGTCTATCTTCTTGGCTGGAAGCCAGAGAATATCCAGTAGATATTTACACAAGGGCCCAACCGTGTATGAGAACAGGATGACCAGCTTCCTGTGGGTCACAGTCATGAGAGTCTGGTGTCCCGAGGCCCAGATGGGACACCAGGGGCCATAGAATGGGTCTGAGATGGCCGGACACAGCATGTTGTTCAGACTCCCTTCGGTGACCAGGCCCAGGGTCTGTGAGACGCTGAAGTGATAAAAGAAAATGAGGCCAGGTGGGAGAAGCGCCCACTGGACACAGCTGAGGGGCTCTGGGGTGTGACTGCCTCCTTTCCAAAGCAGGCAGATGGGTACCATGGAGAGCATAACATGCTGAAGGCAGTGAATCTCCATTCAAAGGGGAGCAGCCGGTGTTTACTGCAGGAAACAGCAAGGCCAGAGAGCTCCATTCCACGTGTGCATCTGTAGCTTGAAGACGACAATGTCTCCTGGACAAGGAGTGCAGACCAGGAGAAAAATAGGCATCACGGTGACGGGGTGACGGGTTGAGCAGGTAGATGACTGTCTTGGTGGTGAACTTAAAGCCCACCTCCCCCCCGAAGGTCAGCCACAGGGTACTAAGAGCAGATTCTTGCTCAGGCTCTCCTTGCCTTCTGACCGCTGGGCCACCTGCTCTGGCTGGCAGCCATGGCCAACCCCACTGCCCTCCTTCGTCTGCCTCAGGATGTGCCACAAGGCCACCAGATCTTCAGCAGGGTCATGGTCAGGACTGCTGCACTTTCCAGCAGCCACTACTGTCAAGAGAGGAAGGCAGCACAGTTGGGGTCCCCATTGCCTGTGAAGCTGGGGTCCACACCCCCATAGAGCCAGTTCAGAAAGCTTTGGCAGCTATACCAGGACATGATAGGAAGTGGTTCCCTCAGCCACTGTGCAGGAAACAAGAGTGAGATGGAGTGCAAGCTCAGAGAGTTGCTCGAGTGGTGGGACCTGTGCGGAGGGCCCGCCCCCACACCTGCACTCCACTCCAGACACGGCTGCACTGAAAGCAGGGGAGGGGAAGCTGCATTTGAGGCCCGGGGTAAAGTGCTGGTTCTAACTTGTCTCCACGGCTGTCTGGGGGGGCCCCCTGCGTTTCTCCAGTGGCCACCAACGAGGCAGGGTTGTAAGGAGCTGCTGGACAATCGGCCCCTTGGCCTGCCGCCCCAGCTCAGGCCACCTCCTGGTGGCTACGCCTGGCACAGCTCCTCCTGTTTTCCTCCCTCTGTCCATTTAAGTCTTTAATTCACTTTTTGAGTGTATTCTTGAGTATGGTGTAAGAAGGTAATCTAGTTTCTTTTGTTTTTTTGCATGTGTCCAGTTTTCCTAACACCATTTATTGAAGAGTCTGTCTTTATGCCATTGTATACTCTTGGCTCCTTTGTCAAATATTAATTGCCCACATAGGTGTGTGTTTATTTCTGGGCTTTCTGTTCTGTTCTATTGATGTACATGTCTGTTTTTATGCCGGTACCATGCTGTTTTGATTACTATAGCCTTGTAGTATAGTTTGATACAGGTAGTGTTTTGTTTTGTTTTTTAATCCTTACCCAAGGACATACTGATTGATTTATTGATTGATTTTAGAGAGAAGGGAAGGGAGGGAGAGACAGAGGGAGAGAAACATTGATGGATTGCTTGCTTCTCATACTGCCCCTGCCGGGGACTGAACCCACAATCTAGGCATGCAGCCTTTTAGTTTTTTTACAGGATGATGTTCCAATGAACTGAGCCATTCTGGCCAGGGCTCTAACTTTATTCTTCTTTCTCAAGGTTGCTTTGGCTATTGGGGTCTTTTGTGTTCCATATACATTTTAGGGTTATTTGTTCTAGTTCTGTGAAACACTGTTGGAATTTTGATAGGGATTGCATTGAATCTATAGATGGATTTGGGTGACATGAACATTTTAATGATGTTAATTCTTCCAACCCATGAATATGATATATACTTACATTTATTTTATCTTCAGTTTCTTTCTTTACTGTCTTAAAGTTTTCCTAGTGCAGATGTTTTGTCTCCTTGGTTCAGTTTATTCCTAGATATTTTATTCTTTTTTATGCAGTTGTGAATGGGATTGTTTTCTTAATTTCCTTCTGATAGTTTGTTACTGGCTTATGGAAGTACAACCCATTTCTGAACATTAATTTAGTATTTTGCTACTGTACTGCATTTATCAGTTTTAACAGGATAGCTTTTGGTGGACTCTTTAGAGTTCTTTCTAGATAGTATCATGTCATCTGTGAGCGGTTTCATTCGGAAAGCCTCCCCTGACTCACAGTAAAATAAAAATTGTGTCACTCAGAAGCAATTTATGAAAAGATGCTTATTTACTGGGCTGTTTTTCTGTTGGGAAATGAGTTCATCAGGTCAGTTCTTTAGATGTTACAGCAGTGCGCATCGAATGAAAGTGAGCCCTTCTCTCATGCTGAACAGCATGTTCACAGCTTGCTGGAAAGGCCTGAGCCTGCCCGGAGCAAATGGCATCAAGGTTAACAGCACTTATGAGAAACTCCTCAGGGAACAGCCTCTCCCAGCACCCGGCACCTAAAGCCCCAGCAGGAAAAATGCTTCCTAGGAGAGCTTTAGAGTTTGTTGGGGGCCTTTTACTTTTCAGTGGTGTCATCAGATTCAGCCGATAAATATACACAGTGCACAGTGAGAAATTTGAGTTTCAGATAGTAAATTCTCGATGTAAGAATGGGACATGTGTGGGGAATACTGATACTAAAAAATAATTTGCTGTTTGTCTGAAATTCAAGTTTAACTGGGCATCCTGGCTTTCATCTGACAGCCCTGTTGGGGAAATAGGGCAGACGGAGGCTTGGTATAGAGCCTCGTGAGAGTCTCACACTTCGGCACGGACCCGGGTCAGGATGCCAGTGCGCCTGGTGGGCAGATGCAGGAAGGAGCTTGAACCAGCCAAATGCTTACAAGAGAGAAATTTTTTGGAGACTTTCCTCTGGCCAATCCCTGTTTTTCCCCGATTTTTTCTCTTTAGATAGCATTCAAACTTCAGTGTTGGGATGCAACATCTTAATATTAATCTAGAATCTCCATGAAGTCTGTGTAAATTATCAGTTGATCTTTGGAGATTCTTGAAGTTGCTGGGCACTCATTCAGCTGGTAGTTTTCATTATTTGCTGGGCTGTTTTGTTTTCTGAGAAACTGTCCTGGATATTCCAGAAGACACTGATCTTTGATGTTACCTTCTGATCTGCAAAGGGCATCGCAGATGGTAAACTGAACAGTAATAAAGATCTCTTCTTGAATTATTCAGGTATAAATTTAGGACCCAAGTGAAAACCATGCTGTTTGTTTTGTATTGTTTTCTCATTTATTATATATACTAGTTTTTAAACTTGTACTCTCATACTTATTTTTTCATTTAAATCATGTACTATTTGAAAAATGGTTATTTCTATTTCATTTCACTAGAATTTCAGATTTTACTTTTTCATAAACAAAACCTTATGAATGTAAAACTTTAGGAACAGTCTCTTCAATGTAAAGTTTGTTTGTTTGTCCACATTGAGACAGGTTGAGGCATAGAAACTAATGTTCTGAATTGTCTGGAATTATTTTTCCAACACCTAACAGACACACCTTGGGATTTGGTTCAGTCTTGTGCGAGTAAACTGTTCAATGCCCAGAACATTTAGCTGTCAGTAAATACAGAGCCTCTTTGCCTGCTGTCCTAACAGGACATTAAAAGGGATAACCTAAGGGATCTTTGTCATTTACTTCAGAAAAAACACTTTTATTTCAACCACAATGTTTTATTTAAAATGTTACAGTTCTAGAAATGTTTTACTTTCAGTAGTACTACAGCTTCTTGCTACCTTCTTCACTCTGGAAGGTATTTACGGGTGGGACCCTGTCTGACCCTGTGCCTCCACACTCCCCTGGCTCTCCTCACCCTGGGGGTCTAGCTCAGGTTCCCCCAGTGTGACTACACACCAGACCAAGGGACCTTTTTCTGCTATAGTTCCTTTTGAGAGACATAAGATAATATTTTTAAAAATAGGAAATAAAATACATTACATTACAAAGAAAATTCAGGCACGATGAAATAAAATAAAACTTTTAAAATTATGTACATATTTTTAAATAAATCACATTAAAGAATAAGATCTGCCGATGGGTCTAATAACTACTAAAATTTTGAGGTAGTGAAAAGAATAAATGACTTTTTAAGATAGTGGTGACAGTTGGAAAAGATACAAAAATATTTGATTTCTGTTAGTGAGAAGGTACTGCAAATATGACCGTGGTTTGTTGCCCAGATTTATATAATTGACGGAAATACTGAGCTTTGATTAGTGTTAGTGAAAATAGTGATTTTCCCATCTATTTCAGTTAGCTATTGATGCATGACAAACGCCCCCAAACTTGGGGCTTAAAACAACCCCTTTATAGCTTGTGGGTCTGTGTCCCCGGGACGTGGGTGGGGCATAGTGGAGCCTGCTGGGCTGCCTCTGTCCCAGGGGACGCTGAGGGACCCACAGGGCCTTGCATGGCTGTGGGCTCAGAGCTGGTCCTCAGCTGGGTTCCCTGAGGTTCCTCTTTCTCTCAGCGCAGCCTCGGCCTTTCACTGTTGTTGAGTGAGCAGGAGCCTCTTACACAGCCTCTGGTTCCCAGGACAGTGGGAGTGGGGACTGCGATGCCTCCTAAGGCCCAGGCTTCACTCTGTCGGTTAAAGCAAGCCCCCGACTGCGTCTGCATTCTAGAGGGGAGGGGAGATGGATTCCACCCGTCCGTGGGACAAGTGGCAAAGGAACATTGCCAAGGGGCATGTGGGCTGAGAGTCACCTGTGGAAATAATCTGCCACAACAGCCTGCTGGTCACAAGTCATAGTACTTCCCCATGCGGAGCTTACTCCGCACCTTCCAAAGTCTTGCCCCCTTTCTCAGCGTTGGCCAGAAGTGCAGGATGTCACTTGTCACTGTCTGAGTGATTCCAGGTCCCAGCCAGGCTCCTTGGGTGCAGTTCTGGCGCAGATGCGGGGGAGGAGCGCTGGACCTGGGGACCCGTGGAGCCAGCAGCCCTCCTCCCACCCCAGTGCAGTCGTGAGAGGGACGCAGTGCTGGACCAGACATCCCTGCTCCCGAAGGGCAGTGAGGGGAAGCTCCCAGCTGTGCCTGGTCTGCACGCGCCTCTGAGCCTGAGTGCCCCTCTCGCACAGGACTCCTTCGGGATTATTCGGGCTTCCTGGAAGCACCTCTTTCCAGCAAACACGAGAGGCCTGGATGACCCTGTTCAAATGGGGATGTTTGTGGAATGAAAGCCCCGTGTGTCATCCCTGGCTCTCAGAAATGTTGAGTTGTTATACACTCCTTTCTCACTAGCTACTGCCCCCATATAACATTTGAAACGGTGTTTAATAGTTATTTTTACTTGTGCATTAATGTTTAAAGATGAAAATCTCAAATTACTGATACCGTATTTCTTGATGTTTTTGCTCACAATTTAAAAAATGATAAAAACTTGCCCTGGCTGGTGTGGTCAGTGGGTTGAACACTAGCTTGCAAACAAAGGGTCGCCAGTTCAATTCCCAGTCAGGGCACATGCCTGGGTTGCAGGTCAGATTCCCAGTTGGGGGCGTGTGAGAGGCAGCCACACATTGTTGTTTCTCTCCTTCTCCTTTCTTTCCCTTCTCTCTAAAAATAAATAAATAAAATCTTAAAAATATGATAACCTTTAACCTTTTAAAAATAATTTTTGTTTTGCCCCTCAACATTTTATTTTTTTAAAGATTTTATTTATTTTTGGATGGGGAAAGGAGTAAGAAAAAGAGGGAGAGAAACATCCATGCGTGAGAGACACATGGTTGGTTGCCTCTGGCGTGCCCCCAAACAGCCACCTGGCCTGCAGCCCAGGCATGTGCCCTGACTGGGAATTGAACCAGCAACCTTTTGGTTCTCAGGCCAGCACTTAGTCCATTGAGCCACACCAGTCAGGGCTGCCCCTCAACATTTCTTAATCTGTCTTTGGAAGCAGTTAAGGTTTGGTTGTTTCTACTTTGTAGGTTGGTCTACACGAATGCAGACATCAAGTTCCAAGGTGGCGATGCTAAGCTCTTGCTCTTTACACACCAGTCTGGGTCACACCATGTCCTTCGAGCCCATACCCAGCAGTGCCATGTTCAGGGGGGAATAGAGCTAGATGGTTAGGTGGACATATCCCACCTTGCTTAACGTGGCAGTTTTTTTTCTGGGAGGGTTAAGCATGTTAAATTGTCACCAATGGTGGCTGCCAATCATTGTTTCTGTTCTAATTCAAGCCCATGGCTTCTCCCAGCAAGAGGCGGAGGCTCTTTCCCTCCCCTTGAGTCTAGGTGGCCTGTGCCTGGCTCTGACCAGTGGCAGAGGTGACGTTGTGTCAGTTCTGGCATGAAGAGGCTGTGCTGTCTCTCTTTGCACTCGTGGAAGCCTGTTGCCCCCTAGGAAGTCTCAAGCCCCTGCTGGGGAGAGCGACCTGGCAGCCCCAGGTGCCCTCGCCCTCGCCCAGGTGCCGGGACCTGAGGGGAGCCATCTCAGCTGGCTCCTTCTCTGCCAGCTCCCAGCTCGAGGCGGACACGGTGACTCCGGCGGCTGTCACAGGAGACAGAACTCAGCTGAGCCAGCTGGGCCTGGAGCTGTGAGAAACTGCCGGTCATTGTTTCAAGCCACTGTGCTCTGGGGCAGTTTTTAGGTAACAGTAGGTAACTGGGACAGATAACGTCATACCCGAGGGGTTGTGTGACTTTGCCCTGCTTACGTTTATAACCATATTTTCGACGTTCATACGATGGAGTTGTGTTGTCAGTGGCGGCAACAGCATGCGCCACACAGGAGCCCATCAAACAAGTGTAGCAGTTATTGCTTAACTTTAGAGTCGGGCCTCTGGCTTGTCCCAGCATTTCAAAGTAGGTGGGTGTATTTTTAACAGTATATATCAAATGTGTAACTAACTGTCACGCCAGGCAATATTATGGTGGCTTATGTTTTGTTACGGCTTATTTAATCCTTGTAAGTAGCCTCATTTGGAAGGGCTTCAGAGATGGGGAAACTTAGGCTGAGAATCTGAATTCGGCTGCCTGAGGTCATGCAGCTGGTAGGTCATGGAGCCAGGAGCCCATAGTCACCAGCTCCACACCTGCTGCCCCACCCGTCTCACGGCCTCCTCCCACTTTAGGAGCAAGCGTGCTAGCTAGGGTTTTAAGGTAAGGACTGTGTTTAATCCAACAAAGTAAGCCGAGGCAGAAGCATGGGAAAGGATAGTGCACTAGCAGTCAGAATGCGATTTGGGTGTTGGCTAGGATACCTGTGTAACCGTGGGCCCCAGCATCCCCACCAACACAGGACGGACTAGTGACTGCTGCTGAAGGTGGGACTCCAGGCCCGCGCACCCCAGGGCGTTGCTGGGAATGAGCAGGCTCCTGGGCCCTGCCCTGCCCCAGGGTCAGCGTTCCCGAGTGGGTCCCAGTAGGTTCAACTATCAAGTTTTCCGGGCAGCTTACGGTCATCAGCGACCCTCCGAGGTCACAACAGACTTAGCACTTGATTTTGCTGCGGCAGAGGATTCAATTTCCTGCACGGTCAGCCCCCCCTCCACTGGGTTATTTCCAGCAACAGTCAGGTTTGGTGCTCGCCACCTGAAAGCACTCCCTTTCGGTGGGCTCCCCTCAGACGCTGCTGCCCCCCTCGCTCTCAGGGCTGCACACCCTGCCCCTCTGGTCACTTTTGGTTCGGGCTCAGCCGCCACCCGCAGGCGTTTGTAGCACAGGACACATCTGTCCCCCCCTTCACTGGCTTCCACATGCCCCTCTCTGGGATTCAGTTCTCACTCGTATCGCTTCCAGTGTTTGGGGGTCGCGTTCCTTTCACCATCTGGTCATCTCTATGGACCCACGTCCCAGAAGAAAACGTATCTATGATTATATTGGCAAAATTTATTGGTAATACCAGTTTCATCATAGTATGGCGACTTCTAGGAAAGTTCAAAGCCAAAAGAATGCCTCTGATACGATTTTTGGCCGTTTGTGTGCGTCATCATTTATTCTCTGAAGTGGTCATGTGATAATGTTAACACTCACCCCTGTTTTACGGGGCACGCTTGGACTCCCTGAAAAGAAACCGTCATGGCTGTGATATGATGCTGAGCGCTTTTAATGGTCTCAAGACCTATTCTGAATGTCCTGGGAAGCCTGTGATGACAGAGTGGTCGTTATATACGGCAGTATAATTACTACTGCTGTTAAACCCCGCTACAGATTATTATCAAAAATTGCTATAGAACCTGAATATAAACTGTGGCAACATATCCTGTATTTCTGTGGAATTGTCCTCGCCTGCTGTATTTTAGCCATATAGTTAGGCTTTTAAAATGGATTTAGTTCAAGCTGTCATTTGAAAGAGTCTGTACATAACCCATTTACCCGCAAATGTTTTCATCTCTCCGTACCCTTTTCTAGTCTTCATCCATCTGCAAACGAGATTCCTCTGTGGTTGTATCATGCACAGTTTGGTTCAATTTTTAGAAATCTCGGTATCTTGTAATTTTATTTAGTATTACTGTTAGAATTTTTAATCTATCTGGTTCACTTAATGTTTTCCATTCAGCTGGGCATTTTTATAGTTTCCAGAGTTCCTCAAGTACAAATAAATGCTATTATACAGAATCTTTGTAAGTGCAATTTTGTTTTCATTTTTAAATTATTGCCTGCTGACAGATTCCCAGGAGTGTGATGATTTAATCAAAACAAACCCAACCTTGCAGTCTTTAAGGTGTTACGATTTTTCTTCATTTTTTGTGTTTTGTTGAAAATAGTTTCATTATTTAGATTTTCATTTCTTAGTCAGTGGCAAGGTAAAACTTTCCCCCATGAGATGATACGTCTGTTTACTCATATGCGAATTGTCTCTTCCATGTACTTCCTCTGTTTATTCTGTTAGGATTTGTTTACAGGCTTGCATAAGCTCACAACCCTTTGTGATCATTTGTACCGATTATATACTTTTTTAGTGTATTATTTTACCTCTTATGAAGGTTTTTTATTTTTTTAAAGGTTTTATTTTAGAGATAGAGGAAGGGAAGGAGAAGAGGGAGAGAAACATCAATGTGTGGTTGCCTCTCATGCGCCCCCTGCTGGGGACCTGGTTCGCAACCCAGGCATGCGTTCCAGATGGGGAATCAAATTGCGACTGGTTCACAGGCCCACACTGAATCCAACAGAGCCATGCCAGCCAGGGCTCTTACGCAGATTTTGATTTCTTAGCACACAGAAAGTTTTGAAATTCTTTAGAACACTGCATTTATTGCCATTGTCTGTAGAGGATATTTTTTCTTTTTGAAGTTATATAATTGCTTCCTGGCTGGTGTGCCTCAGTGGATTGAGTGCCAGCCTGTGAACCAAAAGGTCGCTGGTTCAATTCCCAGTCAGGGCACATGCCTGGGCTGCAGGCCAGGTGGCTGGTTGGGGGTGTGCGAGAGGCAACCAACTGATGTTTCTTTCACATGTTGATGTTTCTCTCCCTCTCTTTCTCCCTCCCTTCCCCTCTCTCTGAAAATAAATAAAATCTTTTTAAAAAATTACATAATCGCTTTTGTTTGCTAATATATTTGTAAATAAATTTATGAATGCAGACATTTACATCCATGGTGGTTTACAAGGGGTTTTTGCACGCGTCATCTTAGTAAGTGTCTCCGTGGATATTTACAAAGCTCCGTTTCTCTCCCTCCAGCCACCCAACAGGAGGGTCCTTCATTCGTCCAAACAAAGTAAACTTTGGAGTAGACTTTCTCACTGCAGTTGAGAACCGCTATGTGTTAAAAGATGGACCAGAGGAAGATGGAAAAGAGCAAATTGTGAAAATTGCAAATAGACCCGTGGAAACTATTGGTTTTGACTCTATTAGAAAACAGCAAAGGTAAGTGGGGTTGATGGTGGAAGAGCGGGCCCTCAGCCCCACTGGGTCTCGGGAGCACGGTCTACGAGTGTGCGGGCGCCCCGGGCCTCACCGCCTCGCTGCCCTGTGCCTCCTGCGCAGACGGCAGTGGAAATCACAGGAACCTGAGGGGCAAGTGTTCAGGGAAAGTAAAACCCTCACTTCAGCTCAGGGCTGTTGGACTTTTCTAGATTGGAATTAAAAGATTGATTTGCCCATTATTAATATTGATACCATGCTATCTTGTATCGACTAAGTATTAATACTAAGTAAGTAAGGTTGACACTCTGGTCCTCTGGCCTTTTGTGGTGATGTTTCTAGCTGGTTGATGTCTAAAATGGAGACAGAAGTGTACGTGGTTACCTGTGCTAGGTCGCTGCACACCCTTGTCACCTTTGCCCCACCCAGACCTACTGAGTCAGAATACCCTGGTCTCTTGCTTTTAAGCGCCCCAAATTGTTATGTAGCCATTTGAAGGGCATGAAATACAGCATTTTAAAACTGCTGATTCCAGTCTCTGTTCTCTGAAATCTATACTGATTCTCTATAGAAGCCCAGTGTTCATTCTGATGAGTGGTCTGAATCAGGGAAAGTAAAAGCTGATGTTCATATGAAAACTCAGCAGCCCAAGAACCTTCTAGGAACCTTCGCTGATGGTCGGTGCTGTGGTTTGACCTGTAGTGACCCCTGGTGGCCACTGTGGAAAGTGGATTTGCAGCTGTTAGGCATAGCCCTGCTATCTTAATTTGTAAAGTAAAAAACTGTGGTTGTGTTCAAAGTAAAGTTCTTTTGTTATCTTTTGGCTGTTTCTGTTATTATTATTACGTTTTATGCCATGGCTGGTGTGTGGCTCAGTGGATTGAGTGCTGGCCTGTGAACCAAAAGGTCACCGGTTTGATTCCCAATCAGGGTACATGCCTGGGTTGCAGGCCAGGTCCCCAGTAGGGGGCACAAGAGAGGCAAGCACACATGGAAGTTTCTCTCCCTCTCTTTCTCCCTTCCCCTCTCTCTAAATAAATAAAATCTTAAAAAAAAAGATTTAGGGTTGGGGCGGGGGTGCGTGGTGGGGTGAAAATGGAGACAACTGTACTTGAACAATAACAAAAGATTTAAAATAATGCAGAGTTTAAAGTGTACATAGGGACAATGTGTAAGAATAAATTCATTTCTCAATAGCTCTGCTGTTTAGCATAGGTGACCAGTATTTAAAAAACCTCAATAAATCATGATTTCTAAAAAAGCAACAACTTGTTTGTTAATTAATTACAAAACAGTATACATTGTTGAAAATTTAGAAAATTGAATAAAAGAAAGTCACAACTAATGCCACCATCAAGAGAAAATGGTCATGAATGGCTCATTGCTTTATATTTTTCCATTTAAGATGCAAATATTTAAGTATCTTTTACCCTAAAAGATGCCATTTATTTTTTCTTATTGATTAATCCCTTTCACAGAGTACCATGGGCTGTGTGAATATTAACAAATTGCAAACACATTTTCCCTCCCTAGTTTATGGACAATGCATAATTCTTGAATTTTTCTGATGAGTGACCTTCTTACTTGAATATCACTGCATTCAATAAAGAGCGAGTGAATTCTTGGACAGAACCCGACTTTGGCTCAGGCTGGGTTCCCGGTCAGCTGAGCCACTTTCCAGCCCACACGAATTAGAGCTGACGTTCTAAGCCTCAGCTTCCTCGTTTACAAGGTGACGCCTAAGCGGTTAGGGCTGCTGTGAGTAACAAGCAAGGTGATGCCAAGCAGGGTGCCTGTCACCAGTAGGGCGGTCAGCCTTCAGCTGGCCAGCTTTGAGGCTGTAGCTCTAAGAAAAGACTTAAAGGAGTCAAAACCAACAGAATCTGTTCTGCGTGGCTTCTCACGGAGATGGCTTTGGCCCTGGACTGCCGTCTGTGTTGAGATGGCGTCCCGGAGTTTGTACCCTGTGTTTTTGGCACTGCAGCGAACCCCCTGGGGCACAGCAGGATCTTTTTAATTGTTGAGGGAAACAGTGACATCCGTCGGAGACTGTGCAGACTTGTCTTTTGAGGTAGTTCCCAGTTTCATGATACTCCCACCATGCCTTTTGGTGGTGGCACGTTCCTGCCAAGCTGGGCAGACAGCGCTGATAAAAAGCTGGCCCCTCCTGAAGCTCACCCTGCAGCAGGAAGTGGGGCTGGCGGTGGGCAATCTGATTCCGGTGAGGAAGTTGTGTGCTTGGTGCCTTCCCTGAGCATGATGACCTCCATTTCACCCATGTTGTAGCAGGTGTCAGAATTTCCTTCCTTTTTTCAAAGAAAGATTTTATTTGTTTATTTTCAGAGACAGAGGAAGGGAGGGAGAAAGAGAGGGAGAGAAACATCAATGTGTGGTTGCCTCTCACATGCCCTTCCTCATTGGGGACCTGGTCCGCAACCCAGGCATGTGCCCCCACTGGGAATCGAACTAGCGACGCTTTGGTTCGCAGGCTGGCACTCAGTCCACTGAGCCACACCAACCAGAATTTTTTGCCTTTTTATGGCCGAATAATAATGTTCCATTTATCTGCTTCTTCACTCATGGACACTTGGGTTGCTTCCACTCTCTGGCTATTGTGAGTGATGCTGCTGTGACCTTGGGTGGACCTCACAGCATTAGACAGACATGAACTCTGAAGCAGAGAGGGGCTCACTCGCCCTGCACTAGAGAAAGTGGTGGAGCTGGGATTTGAACTCAGGCAGTCTGGCTTCAGCTTCTGTGTTCCAGACACTCTTGGGCCCTATAACATGTGAGCCGTCTTAATAAATAGAAAACACAGACTTTCTAGACTGAGCAGTGGCCTCTGAGGGTATCTGGGAAGCCGAAGCTCCATGCAGTCCAGGCTGGGTCCTGAAGAGCCTTTCACTGTGAGTACAAGAAGCGTGCGCTGTTGGGAATCATCTAAACGCCCGCCGAGGAAGGAGTGAACGCAGTCACCGTGGTCTGTGCAGAATGAATGTCCGAGGTGTGGGAGTGAACGCTCCAGGGGCCGTGTGCTGCCACTACGGTGAAGTCACTGCTCAACAACACGCTGTGGATGGAGAAAGGAACTGGTAGAAGGATCCATTTATGTCACGTTCCATATGTACAAAAGTAGCCTCATCGTTTAGGGATATGGAAATAGTGACACTATTAAGAAATGCTTAAGATTAAACAAGCACCAAGTGCAGCGCCCTGGTCACCTGTGGGGGACATGGAGGGGCTCACCATGGGAAGGGACAGAGGACTTCAGTTGTCTGTGTAGCATTTGCAATGTTTTATTTATTTCTTTTTTTTTAATTATTTTATTGATTTTGCTATTACAGTTGTCCCATTACCCCCCCTTCATTCCCCTCCATCCTGAACACCCTCTCCCACCCACATTCCCCCCTTTAGTTCATGTTCATGTGTCATAAATTCTTTAGCTTCTACATTTCCCTTACTATTCTTGCCCTCCCCCTGTCTATTTTCTACCTACCATCCATGCTACTTATTCTCTGTACCTTTTCCCCCTCTCTCCTCCTCCCACTCCCCTGTTGTTAACCCTCCATGTGATCTCCATTTCTGTGGTTCTGTTCCTGTTCTAGTAGTTTGCTTAGTTTCTTCTTGTTTTTGCTTTAGGTATGGTTGTTAATAATTGTGCATTTGCTATCATTTTACTAT